>ML677332.1:60059562-60338736 GCA_007922305.1 Dermatemys mawii
TGAATGGCTAGCTACAACCACAAGAGCAGTTTCTCTTCTCTCGCTGTTCACACCTCCAGTTCAGCTGCTAGAGGAACACCTCACCCTCCCTGATTAGAGAATACAGCTTGTTCAGCCTCATTGGACCCACCCTGTTATCTTTAACCTGGTTCTTGCCTACCTATTTATACCTGCCCCTGGATACTTCTACTGCATGCATCCGACGAAGTGGGTATTAGCCCACGAAAGCTTATGCTCTAATACTTTAGTTAGTCTTTAAGGTACCACAGGGCTCTTAGTCTGGAATTGCAGAAGTGACAAACACGGCTACCCCTCTGATTCTTTCCTTGGCTTTAAATCCTTCCAACTGACCTTGCAGGGCTATCTGCTGCTTTCTCTGCTACTGCTTCTCATCCAGAATGAACCTCTTCTCTGTCCCTTCGTGGACGCTCTCCACTGCTGGTCTGAGAGCCTTCTCCTCTGCAGTTGCTGACACCCAGAACAGGCTCCCTGCAACTCTCCCTCCCTCATCTCCTCTCCATCTGTTTTTAAATCCCATTCAGTTGTCCCTTTTCTCTCTGGTCTCTGAATCCCCCTTAGCCCCAGGCTGGTATTTATTATCTAACTCTCTAACACTGTGGTCTCCTGGATTGTTCTGTTCATTTGCTTTGTGTAATTATGCCCTGACTTTTTTGTGTTGTCTCAGGACCTGGATTTTCCAGTCCTTTGTTGCTGAGCCAGATGCATTTTATGTATATGGTTGTCCCAGCCTATGAGGCCAACATGTACGGGACCATCCTAGTGTGTCAGGTGAAATCTAGAATGGTGACCATTTCTGCCTGAGCCACTCATTTACTGGAGGCTCGGCTGATTGACACCAATCTGGAGCCAGCTGATTCTTTTTTTAAAAAAAAGAAAAAAAAGTGCCACCAGCCCTGTTCCATTTGGATCCAGTATAAGGCAACACAGTGGTTCCAAGGGATCAAAATGCTGCTGTCTTTCCCTGCGGTCAGTGCCAGGGCAGGCTTCCCCGTGACCCAGACAGACCCCGGCTGATCTGCGCAGAGCAGAGCCTGAAGGATGTGCCCAGGATCAGCAAGGACTCAGTAATTGGACTGTTGTTCTTTCATTTTGCTACGCAGTAGCAAGCAGATTATATAGCCCACACGCTATAGATTTGCTGTCATCCCTCATGAATCAAGCTTGACTGTCTTATTTACTGTCAGCCAGCGCCTGTGAATAACATCACCTGGGGATACACTCTCACGCACTTGTGCAAACACACAGTACTGAGCGGTCAGATGCACCTTTGAGTTGTAATCCCCCCTGTTCTCTCTCTCTCTCCCTCCCTTTCATAATGTCTTCCTAACAAGACTTCATCAGAGAGAGCAGGTCCTTCTTTTCCCATCTGTATGAAATGGGCAGTAACTTGCTTAAGATGTGATCTCACAATAGCATTGAGATCTAGGTTATAATTGCGTGAAAGTCAGAGAATTCAGTTAAGGTTCCTCTAGCTATTTTATCCCTGCCCTTTGTGCCAGGACGTTCGCAGACTTGCCAGCCATGCAGCTAGATATCACTTCAAGTTTCCTGGAAGCAACATTTCCTACGAAAATTGACAAGTTTTCATTGGTCATCAGAAAGGAAAGTGGACTTGTGGCTAAAGTGCAGTACTGAAAGTGAGGACCTTAGGCCTACTCCCAGGCTCTGCCCAGGGCTGGTGCTAGACAGTTTGCTGATCTCTGGACACTGCTGCTGCAGTGCAAATAATAGAGAATAATATTGACAGACCCCTCCTCCCTCACCACCCTCGGAAGAGTTTTCTTGGAAGCTTCTCAAAAATTCATCGCTGGGCTGTAAACAAATGTGAGAAACCCAATTCCAAGAGAGAGAATTGTTTTGGTGCCTCCATCTCGCCTATGACTATGTTGAGACTGGATAGTGCATCCTGGCAAGAATAATTAAAAATGGCAGGATCTGCCACTGCAGAATACTGAGAAGGAGGTAGATGAGTGAACATCAACTGCGGGATTAGCCTTGTGTGTGAGGAATCCATTCCAGCCAGAAATTGAGCTAAGGACTTTGTGCATCCCAAAGCCTTTGGTCAACTGACAGAGCGAGAGGAGCAAGAGGGGAGTCAGCTTCATCTCTTCATCCCTCTTAGTTGCAACTCCATTTCCTATTGCATTTGTTTGTGAAGGCTGCGGTCATAGGTTTGGAGAGCTGAAGAAGGCCTCCTTATAGTCTCAGGATTTGGTGGTTCTTGTTGGGCAGATTAATAATTAGATAATTGAAATCTTGTACTGAAAATTTGTATATACTTGCCTGTGTAACTGAGTCTGGGATAGGCATTGGATGAATTGATACAGTTGTATTAAATAAACAAATACTGGAGCCTGTAAGCTGGTATGTGGTACATAAATAATGCATGTTCTAAACACTCCTTTTTCCCTTGAAGGTCTTCAGTACGAATACAGACCAAGCCAAACCCACAGTTAAGTCTTAAAAACTAAAACCAACCTGTTTAAACTATCCAACTATTGTACCTTCCATTGCAACTTCCATAAGTTATTTGTCTTGGGATGCACTTGTAGATTGGGTTGGTAGCACTGCCTTTTGTTAAGGTTGCCCAGCACTTACGTTTATAAGAACCTATTTTCAGTGGCTTATAACTTTGCCAAATAAACTACTTGGACTGAAATTTCCCTTGCCAGGGGTCTGCCTTAGGCTGAATATTTTTGGAGAAAAAAATGTCACCGAAAAGGTTCAGTTGATTCTATGAACAAGACTAGGGGAAAATACATGGTCTTGCTATTGTTTTTTAAAAAAAATTGTGGTGATCTCTTCTTTGAAAAACTCTATTGCCCCAGTGCTTTGGAGCCAGGGACTCGAATTTTGGCAGAGTTGGCTTTTGTGTCAGGTATGTGCCTTCTGCCATCCCCATGGAAATCTGCCCACATCTGGCCAAGTTACCAGCCTTTGAAAAAGTGCAGTTAGTACCTGCTCAGTAGAGATGTCTTAGATTTTAGAGCAGCAAATTTCCCTCTAATACTGTGTCCATTCAGGGCTGAACAAAACTTTCCCTTGCAGCTGAAGCTCTGGGATCCTGTGAGCTGTGCTGAGTCCTGGCATCTGAACTGAGAACAGGGACCTGTTTCTCCCATGCCCTCTATGAACCCCCCCTTGCTATTACCAGACAACATGAAAAAGGAAGCTGGTAAATGCAAAGGGGACAAGAATGCAAAGTGGGCCCAGTGGGGGGGGTGTGAGAATAATTTGGAGCAAAAAGCTGGCAGGGGGCAGAAATTAGGGCTGGAGTGTGGGACAGAGAACATGGAACTGGGTATTGCAGGGTGAGGGGAAGAACTGGGACTGTCTGGGCAAAGACACAGTAAGAGTCTTTTATTTACATGATCAGTCATAATCGTAAGGCTGCACAGGCACCTTATTTCTGGTATTTTATAACTTTTGAATGCTTGATTTTTGCAACCTTCATAACATAAAATAATGTTCTTTTAACATATGTGTACATGTAATACTATGTAATTGAGTTTAATAGGTTAGGTCCTCACTCTGCTTATGTGCTTAAGAATCATGTTGTCCCTAATCTACTCCATTAGAATGTGTATTCTTTCATATACATGCATATCAGCTACTTAAAGACAAATTCCAATATCCTTACTCACAGTAAGATCTGGGCTACACTTGAGGGGAGGGTCAACCTAAGATAAGCAACTTTAGCTACATGAATAGCGTCGGGGAATCCTAGGGCGACTTATTTGGCTGTCCACGTGGCAGCGAGTTGACCGCTGCCACTCCCCTGTGGAGTCCGCTTCTGTCTCTTGCAGAGGAGGAGTTCCAGAGTCGACAGGGAGCACGCTCGGGGATCAACTATCGTGTCTACAGTAGACACGATAAATTGATCCCCAATAGATCGATCTCTGCCAGCCAGTAGTGAAGATATACCCAGAGTGGGCTCTGATTCTGTAAGTCACACTATTGAGGCACTCCTCTGTGTGAGTAAGTATGGCAGAACAAGAGTCATAATTCGGCTACATGCAAACATTATTGAGAACTACACATTGCTGCTTTTAACAGGGTAATTACTCTTAATAAATTATTGGGGATACTCAGGAGCTTTTGTCAACCTGTTTGTTTTATTTTATTTTTTTTAAAAAAAAATAGTTGTTTACTGCTTGCAGCAAAATGCAAGACCAAAGAATGTCACTGGGGCATATGAAAACCTGATGATATGAACTGAAAATCTTGTGGAGAAAAGCCTGGCAAACATTAATTTTCTTACAGAGAATACAGAACTGTTTATCACTCAAAATGCCTAACTTTGTAATTGCATCTCTGCTTACTCGTTATGTGCTTATTCAGAGATATGTGTCTCAGGGATGTATACTGTAATAATAAATGATAAAGCGGGTGGTATTAAAGTCTATTGATGAAGGTGTCTTATACATTATGGAGTTTGAACGTAGCCTTTGCCACTCTATGGTACTGTGGTGTATGTGTAGTTTCCTAAACTTAAGATGGAGAGTGTTGTCAATAGGCGGTAGGTGGAACTATTACAAGTAGGAAACAACAATATTTGAACTGTTTCCTTCCATTTGATCTTGTAGGTTATGGCGATTGTAAACATTCTAGGCACCTGCTGTAAATGCACTCCTCCTGTACCTTCCTCTTCCCCTTCCATTGCTCATTGTTTTACATTTAACTTAGATTGTGTCATAGTTTAATCAAGGTAGGAGCTTGTTAGCACTTTACTGATGCATAATTGCTAAGCACAATTCTAGGACTACATAAAAATCTTAACTATTTTTTAATAATTTTTGGAAAGTGCAGGTCACTACATGTGCTGTGTATCATCATTATTGAATGGTGGTGAATGCTCTTTCCTCCCATATTTTCTGGATGAATCAAATATGACTAAATTGATTTTTTTTTTTTTTAATTTTGCATTTAAAAAATCCTTGAGCAAAGAAATTCCAGGTTAACAGGTAGGTTTCTGAGAATGTTAAAAGCAGCCTAAAAGCCAAGTTAAAGTTGTGGGAAACTTGCATAATATCTGCCCGCACTGTGCCTGGTTCTTCCTTTTGTAACCTGTGACTCCCTCTCTTTAAAAATTCCTTTAACACCTTTCCCCACTCTCATCCCTTCATCATCCACACACTATTTAATCTTGAAATAAATGAAAAGAATCAATCAAGTTCTTCTCCAGTCAGGACAGAGTGAGAGGTGAAGGGGAGGATAGAAATAGTGGTGCCAAGATGCTCTGTAAGTTGAAAGCTGCAGCTGAGCAGGAACTCTGGAGAGCATCCCTGCAAACAGACAGCAAGGCAGGGCATGGCACTAACAGACAAAGGAGAGAGGAAATAAACAGCAAATTATCTGCTTCTGCATTTGGTCAGATGGAAACGAAAAGAAGCAAGTACCTTCAGGTGGGAGCCACCATCCCCATGGGAGCACAAAATCTACAATTTCCCTCTGGGATAAATAAAACCTGTTCACTAAAATACTGTAGGGCCAGATCTCCAGCTAGTAAAAATCAGTGCAGTTGCATTGATTTTAAAAGAGCAGTGCTGCTTCCCACTGGCTCAGCATCCTGGCCAGAATTTCTTTCTATTCTTTATGGCCTTCCATGTATAGCTCTCAAAGCATTTTACAAGCATAATCATCATCCTCTCTCCCCTGTCTCCTCACAATATGAAGCAGGTCAGTATTTTACAGATGGGGAAACTGAGGCACAAAAGGGACTGACTTGTTCAGGGGTTCTGACTTCCAGTGTTATCTCTAACCATTAGACCCGCTACCTTCTTTAATGAGCTACAGTTTTGGAAATGAGTGGAGAACTCTCCAAATCAGGGAAAGATGGCAAGGGAAAGAACTTCATAAAGATGTGGGTCCAAAATGCACAGTTGGGTCAGCACAGTGGGCACAGCTTGTTTTACAGACACAGCCCTATCCTTGCTGTACTGGCAAACTTGGTCACATCTGTCTTGAAAATATTGCCCATGGGCATCTCCTGCACTGCAGGGCATCTGGTCTTCTGGAGATCAGCATGGAGCGGGTAGACTAAGCCAGTGCTGTAACTGGGTGTGGGGGGTGTGGAGCATTTTCTTGCCTCCATCCAGCTCCTTGTAGCAGTGTGGACATAGGGTTTGGCCTTGGGCATTATGGGAACTGCATGTGCTCACAGTCTGAGAGTCTTGCTCTTTACAGATCTGTCAAGCAGAAAATATTTGTTTGCTGTTTTGGATCCAGGACTTAGGTGAAAAGAATAAAAGTGATTTTAACCTCGACTAGGAGGGAAATTGTCTGTCTGAGCAGGAGGCAAAGGACAAATGGGACCTTATGGTTGGGAAAGGGGGGGAAGATACATTTGTTTGAATTCATTAATAATTAATCTTCTAATTTTTGGTTACTCTGATTCCACAACTGTTGGAAATGAAGATTCTTTTCACTGTCTCAGTGAATCCTGTGACATTGACTGTGTCTTTGAGATGGGCAGCACCCTCTAGTGGTCAAGGATATTCCAACACCTCTCACATCTGGCAGTCACAGTCCTAGTATGCAGGATTTGGACTGTGTTGAATGGAGATTGCAAAGAGGCTCAGGTTAATTCCAGCTGGCTTTCAGGTTGCTGCTGTGAAAGCCACAGCATCTGAAGAAGAGGGAATAGGATCTATCAGGGAGGAAGGAGGGAAACGGAAGTTTGAAGAGTACATTCTCCCCTTCTTTCTCAGACTTTTGGGCCTCTGAATTTGTAGCCAGCCCCTTTTCGAGCCTCCCTGCTCGTCTGGAAATGGATGTTAGGTTCTGTGCGCTGTCCATGCCACTTAGTCTGGCAGCTTCTCCTATCCAATGCCCCATAATCCATCACAGGGGACACCCAAATCCAGTTCAGTTTTTGCTTATCTGAGAAGCTGTACCCAGACTCCGTTGCTAGGGAGCACCAAAATCTGGTCTGGGAGGGCTGCATCCTGAGTCTGTCCTCTTCCTCCTCACTCCCCAAGGGCATATAGGTCCATTACACAGCTCTCACCAATCCAGGTGTGGTTCTTTTCCTTCTCCCAAGTGCCAGAGTCTGTACAGCCCATTGCAGGGAACACAGGAATTCAGGTTTCTTTTTCGCCTTCCCCTAAGTGGATTAACAGGCTGAGGGGATCGTCTCTGCCTGCCTGACTCAGTCTTCATTAGCTAACGTTTCACCAGCCGCAGTGACATCCTGAGCTGGATGGTTATGTTCTGATAGGAGCAGATTCTGGCCCCAGCCTCCATAGTAGCAAAGGGCAGAAGATCTGCTAGAGGGCTGGGCCCTGCAACAATTCCTGGGATGGGCCTAGAGGCCGTTCCCCAGGGAAGGAGCCACCATACCTTCTTGTATTAGATTTTCACTGTAATAACTAAACTCTACAAGAGCCTGCTAGGTGAATCTGGCACGTAGACCCCCTACTACTCACAGTGATATACTGATGTCATTGGAGACAAGGAAATCTTCCTGATTTTAGTGGTGGCTTTCTTGCTGTGGGAACTCCTCTCAAGCATGGAAGGAACATGGGACTGTTCTGGTGCTCTAGGCTCCTGTTAGGCTGTTACTTTTGGGTTCCCTTTCTCCAGCAAGTGTTTCTACTGTCTATTCTAATGTGGTGACTCCCACCCCACTGTGAGCAAGTGACGGTCTCAGTGCGGGCCCTCCCCCCACCTGTCCCCTAGCTAATGCTGCTTTGTGGCTATGGTTAAATTGGTGCAACCCTTTTGTGTGGTTCACAAGTGCCTAATATCAACTGAACTGATTTCAGGTCCTTACCAATTTGAGCTAAGGGCTTATCTGCATGAGTAGGTTGCACCACTGTAACTTAAATTGGTTTTAATCTAATATAGTTAAGCAGTCCAAACCCCTGTGTAAACCCTCTTTGTTCAGTTTGACAGGCTGATTTTGGTTTATTAAACCATTTCTCACATAATCATGGTCTGAACTGAAATAAGAGTTGCCTTTTGCACCAGTTTAACTAAATCAGTTTAAAATTGCATCTTACACTATACTCATTCAACTTTCTCATGTAGACCGGCCTGAACATAAGGAGAGTTTTTGTTTTGGGAGAGGAGCATGGCTAATACTAGATCCCATTAAACTGTTACCTACAATGATCAACAGCAAGTTGTTATCACAGCGCCTTCTGGCAGAAGTCTCCATCCTTGTTGAGGGGAGACTAAATTCAATGGGGTGCCCTCTCAGAGGAACTAACAGTAAAGCTTTCTGGTTGTTAAATGGATGTCACCATGTTCAGTTTGGGTCTGATTACATTTCTGCTCAAATGAGGTGCAAGTCTAATATGAATGTTGTTGTGACCTTTTAAAACTTCCAGGGGGAGGGGTTTTTGGAAAAAAAAACATCTTGCCCCACTATTTCTGCAACCCAAACATTGCAGCAGGATGCTAGTGCATGAGACTCTGAAAGGAAGTTTAACTAGAAATTGGCCAGAAGCAAAAGCAAAACCCTCTGTTTCTCTATCCAACCTGGGAGAAAAACAAGAAGTAAACAAACAGCCTGACTAGAAACAGGATTTTAAAAACGGTTTAGGCATGGGGGGTGGGTATAATAGGCTGGGGAAGGTTGAGCCTTCCCAAACGATCTTGTATGGACTCATCCACGTTCCACTCCGTGCCCTCCCCGCCCAGTGCTTGCCCTTCTCCCTTAGTGCCAGCCCAGGCAGGCTGCTTCTCTTCTGGGGAGTCTGCTGGGGCTGGGAATTGGGGTGGCTCATGGCTGGGGCTGGCTAGTGCTGGAAGGAGAGGGGAGGGCAAGGGCTGTGCTGCCCAGTACTACAGGATTGGAGGGAGGGGAGAGGCTGGCGGCTATGGTGGGGGTGTTCCTCTGGGCTTTGGGGAGGAAAGGGGGGTGAGTGGGGCCTCAGGTGAAGGGGTGAGCTGAGCTGGGGGCTAGCCTACCTGAGCCCATGGTTCACCCATGTGTTTAAGATTTTATATCCTAAAACTGTGTTAGTAAGAAAGATAAGGGATCAACTGAATATCCCTAACAATGTTTTTAAACCACAAAATCTAATAACCCTCTATCTAGAAACTGGGAATGGGCTTGTTATGGCATCATGGCCATTTCCAAACCCACAAGTCATGGTATTCAAGGCAGCAAAACTGTGGAGTTTCCAAGAGCAAGCCCTGATTCTTTAGCATTCTAAGTTCAGCAGGGCAGAGATCATGTCTATATATCCATCTCTTGTCCAGGCCTGAGCAGGCTATCCTTACATAATGATCACAGAGTGAAAAACAAGGTTTATGTTGACACACCAACCCTGAAGATGTGGCTGGTCCCTTCAGAAATAAATGGGTAGCAAAGGAGACCCCTTTGAAAGTATGAATAGAACAGATCTAAATGGACATTACCTCGTGGGGTGGGGTGGGGGGAGTTTGGAAAGTTTGTCTTTTCTTCCTCTTTCCTTTCACATTCCCTCCTGTGGCAGGCACAGAATTCTTTTTACTTCATTTCTTCCATTTGTAAATCTATTCATTACATGAAATGAGATTGGGAGAGAAGCCCTGTTCTTTGGGGAAGGAGGAGTCTGAATGGGTGAGTCCAAGAGCATTAGGACTCTTGGAGGCCATCAGGGTCTCTGGGGCCATCTTGGATCACCAGGTTTGATGATGATGATCTGATCTCATTCCAGTAGTGCTTTCCTTTTCAAGAAATCCCAAATATCCAAACTATTGAGATGATTTTTATCCATCACTGAAATGAAGCCACTTCTGGGCGGAATGTAGCAATGTTTAACAGCACACAGCAACACTCTACAATAGTTCAGGATGGGGAGTAAAGAAGAATGTTGTATCCAATGAAAAGTGCTGGCGAAATTCAGAAAGGCAGAAGGAAATCACCAAGATTGAACAAAATGAGCTTTCCACCCATCATCCTTTATTTGCCAGGTGTGTGTCTGAAGTAGTAATTTGCAGGTTTCCCTTTCCTCCTCAGTGCATTACCTCCTTGCTAATGAATTACAGGCAGCCATAAAGCAGGACAGCATGACATATCTTACCTACTACTGTGTTCAAGTGTAAGGACCTGACTGGCCAAGTCCAGCCTGGTGGCTATTTTGAATCTCTGCTCCACTCTAGTACCTCCCAATGGAAAAAACATATGCTGCTTGATATTCTCTGCCATGGTATATCCATGTCCCTGTGACTCTGCAGATGACATCAGAATCAGATTGCCATGGGAACGCTGTGTCCCTATGACTCTGCTAGAGACATCAGAACTGTATTGCTGTAGGGATTTGTGTGTCTCTGTAGCTCTTTTTTAAGTGAATTTATCACTGGTGAAAGGTGCTGTGCAGGATACAAGCAAGAACTTTCTGAATTTAGGAAATAACTCCTCCTTGGTCGCTGATTTGGTGAAAGGGAAGGAAATTGCACTATCCATTTCAGAGTTTTCAGGGCAAGAGAAACTCCTCATGCTTTTTATAATTTTTTTTCCTAGTGTGTCCTAATGTTCCCTCCTGAGCGATTTTGTACCCCTGCCCTGACACCTTGGAACACATGGCAAAATCTGGGCTATTCATTGAAGGGTTGGATCTGGGTAAGGACTTGACCTGCTTCCTAAGCAGCAGGATCTGGTAGCTGATAGCTCCCTGAGTTGCTTTGCCAGCTGTGGACTGATTTGAGTGTGTCTGCTGGGAGTGTCAAGTCTTTGTCCTCTCATTGGAGTTCCCTCCATCACACATCTTAAACACCTGTTGAGTCCCTGGAGGCACTTGCTCTGTGTTTGAAGGGAAGCAGCCTAACCGCAAGCAAAGAGAAAAGCCCTTGTACTCAAGCACAGTTGCTCTAAAGGGACTTTATTGAAAGCTAGTCAGAGCCTGCTGGGTGCACAGAGCCCATGTGTGCTGCATCCTACAGGAGGACTGTTTTGATGCTTTCAGTGTCCTTTGCTATTTTCTCACTGAGACTCTGGCACAGCCTGCATCACATGGGCACTCTGGACATGAATTGTGTTTAACTTTCCTGAGACCCTGGCCTAGGGAAACCTCTGGGGGATTCCAAGCCGCTCCCCACCCCTCCTAAACCTTCCCAGGTGGAAATGTCTGGCCCTGTGGGAAAGGAACTTGATAAATAAATAATCCCCACTGTCTTTCCTGATCAGCCCAAGAAGTTGAGATTGCCCCTGAGTGCCCGAATTGCTTTGTTTTAAAATGGCTTTTAAAGCAATTTCACCCTCATCTGATGACCCAGCTCCTCCTCCTCCTTCTGAAAGAGCAATTGCTTCTTTGGGGAGATTTTTGGATCTTGTCAGCAGTGTTAACCTAGGTGAAGCAGGGGGATATTTAATCAATTAACCCCTTCACTACTACTGGATCCTGTGTGTGCTTCACAGCCCCCATTAGTCTTCTGTGGCAACTGATCAGTAGAGTTGTGACTGGCAAGTGCTCATGCTGGCCACACAGTGCTCTGCTTAGTACTGGTGTGCGCAGGAGCTCTCCACCCTCACCATGTCCTGACCACTGTCCGTGGTCTAAATTCCCTTTCCTCTATACTGAGTGTTCCCCTTGGTTTCACTGAAGTTGGCATCTCAGCAACTGCATTTGCCAGCCATATAAGGAAATGGTTCCAGTAACGTTGGCTTAGCCCGGTAGCACCAAGGGAATGCACAGCTCTGGTGCCATCTCTCCCCTGGATATTGCAGCATGTAGCTTATTGTCACCCATTGTGCAAGAAACTTGCGGGGCACATCTGAGGCTCAGGCAGCTCACAGATATTTAATTAATGAACCTCCCCCGTGCTCTGTGATGGAAATGTTGTTATACTCGTTTTACTGCTGGAGCGGGTAAGGCACTGAGAGGCTAAATTACTCATCCCAGGCCACACGGTGAGTTAATGGCAGATTTGGGAATAGAACCCAGGAGTCCAGCTCCCAGCTGTAATGATGAAACAACAAAAAAATGTTTGTGTGAGTCGTCCTGCTCAGTTGAAATAATGATAATACCCAGCTGTTATACAGCACTCTGCATCCATAGTTTTCAAAGTGCTTTACAAAGGAGGTCAGTATCATAGCCCCATTTTACAGATGGGAAAACTGAACCACAGGGAGGTGAAGTGATTTGCCCAAGGTCATTGAGCAGCCCAGTGGTATTGCTGGGAATAGAACTCAAGTCTCCTCAGGTCAATCCAGTGTGCTATCCACTAAGCCACGCTAAGTAAGTATAAGATAACTGACCCAAAAGCAGTTATTACCACACTAAACTCTCACTATAACGCCCTTCGCAATAGCTATAGTGAATGTGGTCCCTAGATCCCACTTCCAGCCCTGTCTGCTGTGGTGGGGGGTTGAGAGCTCCTCCAGCTGCAAGGGGGAAGGGGCTCCTCCAGTCCAGGGCTGCGGTGTGGGGCTGACAGGTCCTCCAACCACAATGCCGCTGATGGGATAAAATGCTCCTCCGGCCATGGGACTGGAGTAGCATTATGTCCCAGTGGCAAGCCTGGGGCTGGATGAGCACTGTCAGCTCCTGCAGAGGCCCCAGAGCCAGAGGAGTGCTCTCTCTCCCCACTGTGGCCCCAGGGCCGGAGGAGCACTGTCTTGGCGGTGGCCATGGGAGCCACCTCCCCCACCCTCACTATCACGAACCCCTGGCTATATTGAATAAATGGCTTGGATCCCCAGGGGTTCTTGATAGCAATGCTGTACTGTAGTATCTTAACGATACATATTCTGTGCGTGTAAAATATGATATGGTACATAGGGAGAAATCGTTCCTGCCTCAAAGAATTTACAGTCTGATCCCAAGGAGCATCCTCAGTAACTGCATTGGAATACAGACATTTTAGGTCTAGGTATGTCCCAGTAGAATGCATGTGCTCTGCTTCTGAATGAACTAGTTCTATACGCGTAGGAAGAGCACACCTGCCATGCTGCTGAATGCGTATGTTCAGATAGAGCTCACGTGCTGTGCTCTGTAGTACATCCCTGTGTTTTGCTGCCATATCGGGGGAATAGCTGTGTTGAGCTGCCTGCCTGGTGAAATTCCTCATGTTGCACTGTGAAATGGATCCAGTGCCTCTGGTTAGAATGCAGCTACCATGCTGCTGATCATCAAACAGAATTGGCAGATTCTGCAGTTTGGTCATTAGCCCCAGGGCTATTGTGGCCACTGACCAAAAGTTTTGTTCGAACTACTCTGCTTTGCTAATAAGATTTAGGTCCCTTCCTGTGAAATGATCACTGACATCGAAATGCAGGGTTTTATTAGGGCACTGTGAGGCCTTCCCAAGGATTTTCCCCTGGATATGCAGTCGGGGGTCTCCAAGTCACCACGATGGGACTAGTTTGCAGAATCCTAATTACATTTTGAGGAAGTAATAAATGACTCGACAAATCTTTTCCAGTCTGTTCTGCTTATATCTCAGCTCTCTGAGCTCACAAGAAAGAGAAGGTTTAACAAAGAGAAGTGATGGCCATACATTGCGGTGCCTCCCAGGGCATTATAGAAGCACCTGCTGACACCTTACTCTTGGTGGGTAGTCCATCCTTCCCTGCTGGGCTGCTGATTATACTAGCTATAGAACTATCTGATGTTTGCCTCCAGGCTGACTGTAAGAGATCTCCAAACAGGACACTTCTTCAGAATTGTCTTCTCTGGTAACTTTCATAAAGCAATCAAGAGCGTGGTACCAGTTCTAGGACCCAAACTAGCCACAAGTGGTGCATACTTTGTTTTGTTGTCACAGAGTATTTACTGAGTCATCATAAAGCCTATGACCAGAGTGACCAGACAGCAAATGTGAAAAATCAGGACAGGGGATGCTGGGTAATAGGAGTCTATATAAGAAAAAGATCCAAAAATCTGGACCTATAAAATCAGGACCTCTGGTCACCCTACCTGTGACACTGCAGCCCCCTTTGTTGTTGTTCCAGAGAAAGAGAGCTCACAACAACTTGAATTTTTTTTCAGTAAGAAGCTTTGAAACTTGAATTTTTTCCCTCCCTCTTCCCCATGCAGCCTTCAATGGGAATTAGGGTATGTTTCCTTGATGGTAGCAGCTACAGAGCATTCCACTTCCTCAGGAGTGAGGAGCATTCCACTCCCTTTGCCTTTCTACATCAGACCCATTAACACAGCAGTTCTCAAACTGGAGGTCACAACCCCCCAGGGGAGTCGCGAGCCCCTGTTGCATTCGGCGGATGCCCCGGAATGCAGGAGCGTATCCACCGAAAAGCCACTGAGTGGAACATGCTGTGTGTTCACCAAAATGCCGCTGAAACCAGAAGTGTTTGATTCAGCAGACATACCCAGGGGTTGGCAGAAAACATGGCAGAGGAAAAAGGGGTCTCAAACTAGAAAAGTTTGAGATCCCCTGCATTAACATGTCCCTTGCAGCACATGTGGCAATGACTTTTTAACTCTTTCCTTGCAGCGTAGGAGCAAATAACTATTGTTGCTCTTGATAACAAGCAAGCACTTCTTTTGATCAGTTTAGTTGAAAGCCTATCATAAATATTAGAGTCCTGAGGTCATTTTCTTTTAGACTAGTTAGGGTGCAAAGAGTTAAAGACAGAAAACTCCCCTGAACCAGGAGAATGAATGAGCATCCTGCTAGCCTTCTTCCTATCCCCTGTCTCTCCATTGTGGCCCTCTGCCTCTAGTTCTTACAACCTTTGTGCTGAAATAAAAGAGCTGCAGGTGGCCAGATGCTGTCTCCTTCTCTCTGCTGTCTGATTGGGTGACCCATCAGCCTGGGGAAGCTGTGTTTGTGATGTCTTGGTGCTTTGTAATGTCAGTCTTGGTGACATCCCAAGTGAAGGTATTTCAAAGCCCCTTCATTTCCTGCCCCGCAGCTGAACAAAGGACCCTGGTGCTGCTGTCTGGACTGTGAGCAGTGTCTCAGGTCACAGGTGGAGAAGGCTCTGTCGCAGCTCTGCAGGGATTTGGAGATAGGATGGGGAGAAGGGGAAGCATGCTAATAGAAAATATGTAACTGTCAGTCTGAATAAGATCACTCACCATTTAATGCCTCAGTCGTGTCCTGTCCTACCAGGGCAGCCTCATCAAAGGCTGAATGTAATACAGTAAATGGAGGGAATCACAAGGGAGAAGATCACCAATGGGTCAAAGTTTAGATCCAGACCACAGCTCTCATCTTAGCCCTGCCTGGTGTAAGAGATCCATCTATCTGCATTTGTAGCTATTCATCTTTCTCTGTGGGCAGCAGGCTGCTGTCTGCTGTAGTTTGAATGGATTTATGCAGAGATCTGATAAAGCAATAGGCTGCTAAAATATGATCAAAAATTCTATGAAGTCCTATTAAACATTTCTGGACCAAAAATTCCACATCAAATGCTTCAACAAAGGCAATGATGTAAGAGGGAGCTGATCTTTCAAATCCTTTTTGTAGATTTCCTTCCCACACCCACCTCACCTCCCTTCCCTTTTAAAACCTCTTTCAAAGATGGAAAATAAAACCTCCCGCCCAGGTACCATTTTTATTTTTTTCCATTTGGCAAAATACTTCTTGCTCACCTCCTGCCCCGACTTCCTGTTTTGAATTCGGCAGTTGACGTGCCTCTCTTTGGGATGCTTTTTTGTGTGTACACTTGCATCAGGGGTGTCAGCAGGCACGTGCACTGCTTTAGAAATAGAACTTATCCTGCAATTAGTACTGCAAAGCTGGAATAAAAAGGCAAAAATAGCAGGGGTCCTACAAAAATAGGGACTCTTGTTTAGATTTGTCTTCTGATTTCTCCATGACAAAGGAGTGGTTATTTTTATCTTATCTCAAGGCTGCTTAACACTCTTGTATCTAAGCAGGAAAGGGGGAAAAATCAGAACTTGGTAACTATTCCCCCTCTCAATTCTACCAATCTTAGAATAGGTCACATTTCTGGGGAACAGAATTCTGCAGCTACAGCTGAAGACCAGAAATCAAGACATTTGGGCAAGTCACCTAGCCTCTCAGTGTCTTGGTTTTTCCATCTATAGGATGGGAATGAGAATACTGACTTATTTTCCAGGAGTTTGAGGACTAATTAATGGTTGTGACACAAGTAGATTTGTGAATGGAAGGCTCTATAGGAGTACATCATAATGGTAATGAACTGACTGGTGTACATATTCCCTCGTTAAAAAATCATTAATAAAGAGTTAAGGCAAATCCCACTGACAGAAACTCTCAAAATCAAGGAGTGTATATTTAATCTACATCCACATCGACCCTCCTACACATCACTACTGCTATATCCTAAATGCACAGCACACACCATTCCGACTTATCGCCCTCTACAGTAAATATGCAGCCTTAACTACAAGCATGGTAGCAGTGCACTTTGGATGGATTCAATTAACTAGTAAGGTTAATAATTTTGCTTGAGGAAAGGTCTGTGTGGGGCTTGGTTCATGTTAGGAAATTTGTCTTTGGAGTGCCAGATAAACATTTCGTACTGTGCAATGTGTGTTCTGAGCATGAAGAGGTTTTTCTGGGACAGTTGTAGAGAAAGTGGAGCAGAGCAGCTGTTGGATGCCGGATGCCCTGATCCCAGATTAGGTATACCCTGTAGACTATCCCTGACAGGTATTTGTCTAACCTGTTCTTACAAAGCCCAATGACAGGGATTCCACAGTGTCCCCAGGTAAACCTGTTCCAGGTAACTTGTTCATAAGCAGCATAAAATTATTGTTTATCACATCAGTATGCTATATGCTGTACCTTAAGGGTGTCAGACACAGACATGTATACCCAAGTTACTTTGCCCAGCTCTAAGTTTTGCATCAATTTTTTTTCTGTGCAGATGCCACCTTACTGACTTTCCCACAAAAATATCATGGGAGATCATAGTGGGGACTTAAAAAAAAAATAAAAATAAAAAAAAAAAAAATAAAAATCTAGATCTGTTCCATTTGTTTGCATTCCCCTTATCTACAAAAAACCCATAATTTTATCAAAGAGTGAAATCAGGTTTGCTTGGCATGATTTGTAGGTTGCTGCTGTATTAGACCAAATGAAATTTCTGTCATTCAATCAATCAGCTTGCTGGAAAGTTGACCATTCTTTCATGATAAAAGTTAAAGTAAAAATTAATCCATCAGAAAATAGCTTAGTCATTAAAGGACAGAAAATAAGTCTCAAGGAAATCTCAGTTCATCAGCTCTCAGAAAACCAGTAAAAGTACCAAAGATCTGCAGTGATGTGAGTTTGCTGTTTTCTTTCTGGGTATGAAACCGGCACGTTCAGGGATTGATACCAAACAATAGAACGATTTACCTATAGGACACAGATTCCATTCCATCCTATTAGCAAATGAAAGTCATTGCCATCTGATAACTGTGCGGTGGGGGTCATCGATCAGTGTTCACATCGTATTTCCTATCAGTACCTGGCCTGGTCTGGAGAAGCTAATGATTCAACCAGTGGACCAAATTCAGTGATGAATCCTGGTCACTTGCCACCTGAGGCACGTTGTGCATACGCTAAGAAGACAACTGTTCAGTGAGCCAGGTGTGATATTAACTGGAGAGAAACAAGTCTTGATGCCCACATCATGAAAACCATCCCCAGGTGTAGTGGTTCACTTGTTGGTATTCCCAGTAGAATGACTAGGTACTGGATGGATGGTCTGGTAACTGGAGTCTTGTCTCTTTCCTAAAGGTGATCATTCAAGGGCAGGGTTAAGACAAGGTTGGTAAATCTAGTCACTGTTGCCATTGTTTTTCCTCTATGAGGGGAGGAAACCCAGCTGGCACTTTTAGAAGCTAGAAAAGCTTTGTGAGCACTGTCAGCATCAGCTTTTTGAAAGCAAAATGCAGCCTCTAAAGCTCCACAGACAGCTTCTTGGATTGGTGGCCCTGTTCCGTAGAGACTTCAAGATGGCAGATGTGGCAAAGCCTATAGTGGCTGTCCCCTTAGATTCTTGAGGAGGGAAACAGGGCTCCACTTAGCAGCTATATTTTAGCTACTCCAGAAGCATGGACAATGTCATTTGTCCATTTGCACTGGGTCTAAAGTGATTATAATTTTTACAGCAACAATGGGTCTGCCCAGCCACTTTACAAATTCCCATCTCATCTTTGCCTGGGCAGTTCCTGTCAGCAAAAGCCCATTATCTGAGCACAAAGCCCCATTGTGGTGTTGATGTCAGTTAATTAGACCACATGGAGTCTGTGCCAGCCAATTGGATGACTCCCTGGCTGGCTCCCCTAAGCTCTGATAAAAGTTTAGACACAAAATGAAAACTTCCACTATTGGGAAAGTGGCAGCTGCCTGAAAGGCCAGTTACCAAGCTGACCACTCATGGCCTTAAGCAACACACAATATGGCTGCTCACTAAATCAGTCAGGATGCAGCAGGTGAGCAATAGTCCATGATGGGAGTCTTGATTTCAGATAAATAAAACCCGTCAGAAGCTTCAACCACCCTTGGACCAAATGTTGTCCATTCTGAGATTAAAGGTCCCTCCAAATTCCCTATCACAGGGCATATTCCCACAGAACCCCAATGGATTTCCTCCAACCCCTCCCTTCATCTATCGCTAACTGTGCAACACTAGGAATACATCTTCAAGGGTCAGTTGGATGGCCTCTTGCTTCTATTTCGTCATCAGTGGTTTCTGAACAGTCTGCTCCCTGCTCTAACCTCAAACTCCTTCAGGAAGCATACAGGTATTTGCTGCCCACCCCTCCTATCAGATCTCTTCCTTTAAGGCTGACTAGATTGCCTGCCCCTGCAGCCCGGTGTAGTGGGCCACAGTAATCCTCCTGCTGGACCCCACTGATCTGCCACTTTAAAATATAAAGGCACTCCAGAGTATGCTTGGTTTGGTTTTGTGAAATTCTCTGGTAATATCCCTTTCTCCTTTCCAGTAGGACCTGCTAATCTCATGAGTATAAAGGGATCTCTCCTCTCTCACACAGTGTACTCCAGTGTTTTACAATCCCCTGTGTACTCTGAGTCACATGCTCTGGCCAGGTTGCTTTACCACTTGAAAACAGGACCCACCAGAGGTGTTCCTGGGCGTCTGTGTACCACAGTGGAGAGAACAAGTAGCTCATTCACCCTCAGAACAAGGAGACTTGCCAAAGAAGATGGCAGATCATTGTACCTTTTGACCATAGACAGCATACCAGGGCAGGGAGCAGCCTGACCCAGTTGCATGGAGGAAGATTGAGAGAAATCTGGAGAGAAGAGTGATTGGGAGCATAAAGGTTTGGATAAATGTATAAACATATCCATGCTGAATCAACCTGCCTTTTGCAATTTTCCATCAATCATTTGGTCTAATGAAATTTAAGTACCATGTAATAGAAAATTCTTACAGGATCCCGTCCTCTGGCCTCGGAAATAAAACTTTTTCATTTAGAAAGTAGTAAGGAAAGTTGATCTCTGCTACTATACAATGTATTTTATTATTTATTCTGCATCCTCTAATACACTGTAGGAACATATGGTAAGATTTGCTATAGTGGACCAGAATGTGGGTCCATCTACTTCAGTTATTCCATCTCTGGCAGTGACAGGCACTTGACACTGACAATACCTGATGTTCAGAGAGAGGCTCAAAAATCCCTCAGTGCATGTGGAATAAGAGGATAAAATCCACAAACAATACCCTTATGCCATTAAGCTTGAGATATGATTTCCTCTTATCTCATTGTTTTAGGCTCTAAGCCCTGATTTACACTATTCAGGTTGACATAAGGTAGATTTATGTCTGTCAGTGTACACACTACAGCTTTGCTCCCATTGATGTACGTGTTTTGCTGCACCCAACATAACTCCACCTCCACGAGAGGTATAGGGCTTAAGTCGGTGTAGTTAGGTTGACGCAGTGTCCATGTAGGCACTGCGTTACTTAGTTACTTCAGCTGTTGGCTGTCATTCTTGTCAATTTCATGGGTCCATCCTCCCCATTCTCAGCTGGATTGCTGCCCACTGCCTGGACTCCCTGCTTGGAGCTGGATTGCTTCTGGCATCCCTGGTAATGGAGGGGACAATGAGCTCCTGGCAGGAAGGCAAAAGTGAGGTGTATGGGCCACCAGGAAGGCAAGAGAGGGAGAGGGGGCACCAGGCTCCCAGCAGAGAACAGGGTGCGGGGGAAAGCCAGTGGTGAGTCAGGTGTGGCATCCAGGCTCCTGCTGTGAGTGGAGCTGAGAGCCTGGGTGGTGGAAGGTGCTCCTGGTACACCACTCACCAAAGGAGGGTAGTGTGGACATGCACCACCACAGTAATCACTCTGGTGGTTGTAAGTCAATATAATATAGGTCAACTTAAGTTTTGGTGCAGAAATATCTTAAGAGTTGCAAATGCTATTAATGGTCTGAAAGTTCCAAAAATCGAGCCACATATTTTGCCTTGATGCCTCCTGCAGCAGTGAGTTTCATGAGTTAACAATATATACTGTAGTTTATTTAACAGTATTTAATTTATTTTGTTTTACACTTACTGAATGTTCTATTATTCTTCTGGGAAATGGGTAAAGCAGGGAACCTATGGGCTTTCACTAATGGAACCTTTATTAACCTCATAAAATCCTTATTATTTAAAACAGTCTTTTCCCTGGGTCTCTTTTATTTACATGCTAAAGTCTTCATGAACTTCAGAATTCAGACATAGAGATTTAAATGCTTAAGTCTTATGTGCATAAAGATGTATGCATGTAAATGTTTATTCCAGTTCATATAAATCCTGTTTCTCAGAACTGTGTATAATCTGAATGCAGTGGTGTTGTAGGCAGGTTGGTCCCAGGATATTAGAGAGGTAAGGTGGGTGACGTAATGTCTTTTATTGGACCAACTTTTTTTGGAGAGAGAGAGAGAAGTTTTTGAGCTTACACAGCTCTTCTATAATCTGAATTTCGTATCAGCTGTTATATTCTGCTGTAAGTATGTCATATACACTCAAACATCCCATTTGAGTTCCCTCTCCTTCCTCTTTTCCAAACTGAATCACTTTGTTTGAAAGAAGGCGACTCTTTACTTTGATTAAATAATCTGTTTTATCTTAAGTGAGTTGATCAGAATCACACAGTTCCCCAGGTCAGGTCGACACCATTATTTTGTACAGTACTTTGATCACATTGGGGCAGATCCTTGCCTGATGTAAATTGATATAGCTGTACTAACTTAATATGGACCTCTGTGGAACTTTGCTGGTTTGCGCTAGCTGAGGATCTGGCCCATTATTTTATCCCTTCCTCAGTATCCTGCAAATACTGATCCCCTCAGCTTATATGAGAAATTTAAACTACTTTAGCCAAGGTGCACTCAAATTTCACTTGCCATTGGGCTGTGTAGTTCCCCTCATTTGAATAGCTCCAGTCTGCCTAGTGCTATACCTGGTGTATTGCACCATAGCCTGCAGTTGTGGACTCAGATTTAATGCTGTGTTTTATAATGAAACAATCTCCTGTTTGCCCTAACTTGGCTTTTTTTTCCCCTTGGCATAGGACAACAAAAGGTTCTGCTGTCCACAGATATATAGAGAGACTTTTTTTGCTTAAAAATCTATATTTTCTTAATTATTTATTAAATTTGTATTTCACTGAGTAGCAAAACTCCACAGATTTAAAAAAAGTAGAAAGCTGGGCAGAGAGAGGGGAAAAAAATAAGATTTGCATGTGTCTGGTTTAGAACATGGAAGATAGCAACAAACAACTAGATCCTGTAATACAACTTTGTAGGAGAGGGGCCTGCCAGTGTGAGTCTCTGTACAGTGTGATCATGTCTGAGAGACTCTGACTTTGCACGTGTGAGGTTAAGCGTGAGTGTTTGGGTGGGGGGTGCCAATGTAACTGTGATATTTGAAGGTGAAAATATGTGTATGAACATGATGGTGTGGGAGTTGGGGGGAGATCCCATTGACTTTAATGGCAGCCAATAAATGTGTACAGAGCCTTGAAAATGTCTCTGTGTGAGAGTGTGAATGTGTGTGATGGTTTGAGTCTGAGATTGAGAAGGTTTGTGAGCACTTCTCTGCAAATGTATGTATCAGTGTATTCTGGTGTGTTAACCTCTCAAGGTGTTTGTGTTCACTTATGGGCAAGAGTTAAAGGTTTGTATCTGGAATGCATTTACCTTGGAGATCTGATTCTGGTCTCACTTATACAAGTTTTATACCAGTGTAAATGCATGGATTTCATTGAATTTACTTCTGATTTACACTGGTATGAGATCAGAATCAGGTCCTGTCCTTGGTATGAAAGAGGCTGCATATGTATATTTCAGAATGAATGATTCTGTGTGTGTATTTGAGGGCTTGTATATGGGGATCTATATCTAATCTATTTATGTGTATTTTGAGTGGGCTGAGTCACTGTGTGTGTATATTGGTGTGTGTCCATTACTGAATTGTGTACGTACATACATACATACATACAAGTGTGTGTGTGTATGTATGTACAGAAATACAAATGGAGTGATGTTTGCATGTGTCTGTGCATAGATGTATGTATGCAGGTCTAGGTGTGTGTGTGAACTACAGTGTGTGAATGTATTTGATAGTGTCTCTGCACATGCACTGAAGTACATATGTGGATGTGCATATAGATTGTAATAATACATAAAGCACCTTTCACTTCTGGGTCCAGGTGTTTTATGAACACTAAGTAATTTCATGACCCGCTCCTTCTGGAGTTACAGTGATTCAGTAGGTAAGAGGCTGAAGCATGTGTCTGTGTGTGTGTGTACGCGAGTGCACATGTGGGGAGAGTCCCATGTCACAATAACTTATATTTTAAGACTCTATGAGGGTGTTGGTAGTTAGAAATGCAGATAACTGTAATATTAAGTCACCCATCACTGGGGCATTTGACTAGCTGACATCACCCTTTGAGTGCCAATAAATACAAGAAGTTGTTTCCCACATGCAGTCAAACTGGAAGACACACACACTCATTTCAGCTCAAGTGAGACTTTATTGGCATGACAATCCAAGTACTGCCAAAGTGTAAACGGAGACAGACCCCTCAGATTTCTGTCGGAATGGATAGGATCCTCGCCGGAAACAGCTACACTGGATCCAGCCCTGTCCATTCGGGAGCTGGTGTTGGGCTGCTACTTAGCACTATATTGTGTCTGCCGTCTCTCTCCTTTCTGCTAGGGTCAGTTTTTCCTCATCACTTTCTGATGAGAAGCCTTTTGTGATTCCTGATAACTCGAGGAAATGATCAGGAATTGCTATGAATGCACAAGCAGCAAGAGGTTTTGTTGCTGACCCCAAAGTGTTCCCCCCCGGCAGACACGTGAACAGTCACTGGCATTCAGAGGAACGCGGAGGCTATGTATCTGGAAACAAACAAACAAAGAAGACCCACCAGCCACGAGGTCCTGTCTCACTTAGTTCTGCTGCCAGTGGAATTCGCATCGTAAGGGCAAGGGGGACAGTGTAAAGGAGCGAAGGTCACTCCCTGTCCCCGCGGTTTTGCCTAGCCAACTGCAGGATCACAAGCTCTCTGGCTGTGTAATCAGCATTCTCTTCCTCTGATGCTATTAGCCCATGTGTGGGTATGTTAGTCTATTGAAGTCTCACTTGCTTGCCCCCCGCCTCCCTCCTTCTCACCCCCCCTCCCTGCCCAGTTCTGCTCTGTCACTTCAAGTCCAGCCCCTGAGTGGTAACCAATAGCAGCATTGCCATATTCATCAGTCTCTCTGTCTTAAAGCTACAGTGGGGTTAGTGGGATCTAAATCTCTTGTGCCTGTCTTCTCAGCTGTCTCCCTTCCCTCTGCCTGCTTCAGTGTGTCTGGATGAGTGCATGTGTGTGGATGTGCATATGTCTGTCTCTTTCTCTCCTACCCTCTTTAACTGTCTCCTCTTTTTCTCCCACCTCCTTTCCTTCCTTCCTTGTCCCTTTTCTTGCAGTCTGGTCCCCTTTCTCTGGCTCCCTTTTCCCCCTTCACTCTCTCTTCACTGTAATTTAGTTGCTTTTCTCTGCCAACTGGGAATGCTAAAACTGGACTGATGGACATTTCCGAACTTTGCATCTCAGACCCTCTCAGCTACCACAACCAGTAGGTGCCCTGTTTGTTTGGTTTGGTTTGGTTTTGCCTGTGCTGGAAATGACAGGCTGGCACTGGTGTGAGCCTGAGTATTGTCTGACTTTGAGTTGAGAAGGGGGGAAAGCAATTTTTACTTGAGATTCCTTTCTCTCCCCTCTCCCGCCTGCCCCCAAGGAGAAATTCTTCCACAGATTTCCTAGCTTCTGGACAAATTATGTAGAGGTGGGGACGGTATTGTGTGAGGGGGTATCAATGCTTCTAAAGGGAGATTTGCTCCCCTCCAAGCCTCAGACAGAACAGGTGCAGTCCAAAAAGCCTACTTAGGTGAAAGGAAAATCTCTCTAAGGAAACCACTCCTCAGTTTGATTTGACTTTAGTTTGTGTCAGTTTATTAATTTCCTTCTTGCAACTTATTCCTTTAATGCTTCATCTCAGGGGAACACAGACTGATGAAACAGAAAATCTACAATGCATGTTCTGCTTTCACAGATTTACTTTCTGTTTGTGCTCAGGGCGCTATGTAAAATTGCTATTAGCTGAACTAGTGAGTGGGTGTAAATAGATATGTACTGTCTACACAAAGTAGATATATTAAAACACAGATATTTTACTGGGGTCACTTATTTAAAAGAGAGGCAAAAGCTTCATCTGTGGAAAGCCAGCCTTCCTCGGCTTGCAATCAGGGCAGCGAGCGCAAGGAAAGAGTGGAGGAGAGCTACTGAGCAGGCATCCCAAGCGGGGCTGATGACAGATTCCTCAGCACCTGCTGGTGTTCTCATTCTTTGTATGTTACGTTGGAACGTGCCCGACAGTGCTTTGTATAAAATCACTTTAGCAAGTAAGTTGGATTTGATCCTTTTTGGGGAACTTGGGAGACAGGATGGAAACCTCTTGCAATTTGTGTCCGGTCTACCGGTACAATTCCTTCTCAAGTATGTATCTCCTCTCCGACAAATCTCTTCCTAAGCCGAGTCTCCTTTTGTGTATTTGCATACTAGCCTGTGTGTCACCTACAGGGGCTCCGTGGTGTCACTAGAGACGGAAATAGAGTCACTTTGGCTGGTTCATTATTTGTTTAATAACTGCATCCTAGTTAGCATGAATTAAGAGAATTATGCCTTTTACTTTGCTCTTCTTATTTCAGTTCTCTTTCATTTCTCTCGCATCTTTATCTCCCTCCGTTTTTCCTGACATGCTCTCATTCCTTCCGTCTTTACCTTATTTCTTTGCTTCCAACAATGCTATTAACATGAGATTTATTATTTTAAATGGGAATTACCAGTTTAAGCCCTCTGGCTTTTGCGACTGGTGTTTCACTTTTGACTGTTCCACTTTTAATTAAAAAATAGATTTGTGAAGGAAAAGTGGATTGCATCCCATCAAGTTTTTAATACAAAGTTAGTTTTGAAAGTGCACTGTTACCTCCATGAAAAATAGTTTGATTGTAGCTTGATAATTACCAGCTGTCACGTCTGCTCTTGTTAACTTTTTCCTGTTCATTCTACTTGTTGAATCCGGAAAAGCAATTCAGCCGATACAAAAATAATAAAAGTAAATCACTTTTTTAATGGTTGTTAGTACCTTTTACTATTTAATGGTCTCCCTGGACAGCGCCCGACAACAGTGTATCCAATGCGCTTCACTCCTGCTTGTGTCTCCCTTAACTTTGGCTTCTGATTAGACAAATGCAAGTGGCTAGGAAATGTGAGACCTATGGCTTCAAAATGGGATGGAGGGGCTATTCTTTGGTAATGATAAACTCTTGGTGAGATCTCTGTCTTCTTTTTCCTGAGCTTGCATGGCTTCTAAGCTTATTTACAATTTTTTTTTGAGGGGTGTGTGTGTGTGAAACTAAATTGGGAGAATTAAAAAAACCAAATAAATCCATTTAAAAAAATTAAAGTAAAGAGAAGTTAAAGGAGCACAAGCCATGGGGCAAGCACTAGGGAAGTAATGACTAACCCAGAATCTGGAGAAAGTCAAGAGGAGAGGAAAGAGATAAGAAGCCTTCCAGATAATGTGTATAAATAAAAATGTATACAATGGCTAGCTTCTGCTTCAGTTTACACCCATGAGTAACTAAGATCAGATTTCAGTGTGATTGTGTGCGTATTAGTCAGGGCAGAATTTGGCCCAATATATGTACATTTAACTATCTATCAAGTATGTGTAAATAGTACAAGTACACTGTGTAGCAAGTGTAAGATGTGTATGGATGAGTATATATGTACATATGGCATGTTGTAACATTACATATTTTTTGGCAAACTGAACATTACATTGAATGTGTGTGTGCGTATGTGTATGTATAAATATATATTTACATTGAATGTGTGTGTGCGTATGTGTATGTATAAATAAACATTACATTTTGTGTGTGAATATATGTATGTATAAATATATATATGTATAAGTGTGTGTATATATCTATATATCTGTATCTATTTGCGTGAATGTACTATCCGACATACAGTGGCTTACAATGCTGAATACTGGGTATTGAAATAATGTCGATAGTTAGTTATTTTCTGTCCAAACTCTTTCCTTTTTAATTATGTTTGCAACAATTTATTTTTTGGCAAACTGAACATTACATTGAATGTAAAGTTTAAAATATTGAAGCTGCTCCTTTATGTATTTTAATAGTGATTAAATTGGGGGGATAAGTGTGCATGGCACCTTGGGTGATCCATTGTGTGGAATGCCCAGAAGTTGTAGCTTACATAAGAGACAGACACAGAGAGGAGAGAGAGAGAGAGAGACAAACCATCACCCCTCCACTTTGGAGTCCAGGGAAAGATCTAAATTACACAAGTTCCAAATCCAGGATGAGTCCAGACAAGAACTAACTGAGCAGAGGAATTCACCTCTTCTAATCGAACTCCATTATACTTTGAACTTCACCTTCTTTGAGTAGTAAAAGTTCCCTTTTCTTCTGCCTGTGTGTGTGTGTGTGTCCTGGCCTGAGAAATGACACAAGTCGGGGTGGACTCTGGTTGTTGGTATGCATTGTTTCTCACTGCAAGATGCAGCACTGCAGGAATGAGAAAACACTTGTTCCTAATTGGGGTGTGTGAGAGAGATTTGATGTGTTGGAGTTACTGCTTTGAGGGACCCATTGCCGCCTCTATGTACTGGGGTTTGGGAAAGTTCTTCTGTCAGTGGCAGGTGAAGCAACTCCAAGGAGGAATCTTTTGAAAGGGTAGGATTAGCAAACTATAAAAGCTAATTATTTGAGTCTGCA
This sequence comes from Dermatemys mawii, assembly GCA_007922305.1. NCBI lineage: Eukaryota > Metazoa > Chordata > Testudines > Dermatemydidae > Dermatemys > Dermatemys mawii. The sequence continues at coordinate 60,086,779 of ML677332.1, forward strand.
ATTTGTCTTGCAGGTCAGGGCAGATGGCGTGAACATACTTACATTGTGCTTACAATGTCTATCTGAAGTACAGTATATGTACATACATGTGTTTAATGTATACAGCATGCATACATATATATGTGTATGTACTATGCCTCTATTGTATCTCTGCTATATGTAAACAAGATTTTTTCACAAGAGTGAAATCCTGGCATTTTATCCTTTAACATTATTTTAACTGTCACAGATGAGAAGAGGTTCTTTTTCTGTTTTGTTTTAGTTACTGTCAAAGATGTTGATAGGAGTGTAAGAAAATGTCATTGCCATTTCTAATTAATATCCTGGAAAGAGAGACAGACTGACCAAGTTTGTTTATATAGATAGATAAAAATGTGTGTGTGTGTGTGTGTGTGTGTGTGTGTGTGTAATTGCCAAATTAAGGCATCCTACTAGATGTTATGTCTTTCAATGTATTTTCTTTGATGTAAAAGAGAGATGCACAAATAATTGTTCGTTGATTATGACATATTGTGCAATTAGAAAAGAAAAAGTTAAGGAATAAAGTGTCTGTATGACCACAGAAACACAGAGAGATACTGTACTGGAATTTTTATACAATCAAAGAGAAAATTCAAAGAAAGACTTTAGTAAATCGTTTGTTTTGTTTGTGTGTTTTGTTGATTCTTATTTACAGATTAAGGAAATGTGACTTTGTTTCCAGTAACCTCCAAAATCTCCATAGTCTGTGAATGGAAGGAAATTGGTGTCAGATGCTGACTGTAGCTATGTACTTTGAGCACTTCTGAAGGATTAGAACAAGGAGTTGTTCTTGTTTTTTGTTATATTTTACTGGCCACATAAATTGAGAAGTGCCTGTAATGAAAAAGATTGAACAGGTTTCCATCACAGGACGGGGTCCTGCTTTACTCATCAAGAACCTGTCTGGCACTGGAATTTGGGAAATTATTTCATAGGATTTTTATTAACATCCCCTCCTTCTTCCAACTTCCACTTTAAAAATACTTTAATCGTATTAATTATTGAGAGATATGGAAAGATCAATTTATTAAAGAAAATCCAACCAAACAGAAATCTTTCATTGTATTGATTTGAAGCAATCAATAAATATTGCATTTAGCCTGAGAGGAAAAAGACTTTGGAGGGATTGTGTTCAAAGAAAGTTACTGTGGCAGAGATTTCATATCCCACACCCTTCTTCTCAGAGACTACATTGCTCACTACCAACTGCCCCGACTCGGAGATTCCCCGCCCCATTTCTGTTGCATTACTTATGCTTGATTCTCATTATTTTTAATTTCACGCTTCCCGAAATTTCTTATACTCTTTGAATAATTTTAGCCCATTAAGGAGGTTTGTGTGTGACATCATCTCTCTCCCAAAGACTTCATGTTTTGGGAGGATGGAATCTCTACAATGAAATGCAAGAAGGAAAGGGGAGGAGGGGGAAGGAGTATATCTAAATAGAGCTGCACCTTATGGTCTCTAAGGGGGCGATGGACATTCTTGGGAAGCCTCTTCAAAACGTGTGAAATGTTTCAGCTGTATTTAGTTAAAGAAAGAAATAGCAAAAGATGAAGAAGATGGGGTATGCTAAATATAGAAAGAAATCCCTACTCTCAAATTCTGTCCATTCTGTTCAGTATCCCACAGTTTAGAAGTTGGGAAGTGCTAACGGCAACCAGACTTTGTGTGTGTGTGAGAGCGCATGTGAGTGAGTGAGAGACCTCATTGTAGACTTCAGAGACAGGGTAAATTCTCCTCAGCAAGTCCATCTCTGTATCTTAGATAGTTATTTAGCTTAATTTGGCAGCTGGGGAATACAAAAGATTTTTTATGTTTGTTTTAGTTTTGTATGAGTAGGTAGGTATAGCATTTGACAGTCCCTAGAGTAATGAGGCCACAAATTTGACGGTGGTGCCTAGAAATTCCAATCTAGGTTGGAATTCCTTGATTGGAATTCCTAGGCACCATTGTCAAATAAATAATAAATAGATTCACACCTACCTATGGAACTTCTATTGGCTGTTTGTCTGAAGAGGCTGGTGGACAATGAAAACAGCAACAGCAATTAGGTTTGTGTGTATTGCTGAAAACAGGAAAAATCTTGCACTGTTTCTGCCCTCCAGAATTAGCCGCAGTATGCGAGGTGATTGCTGCATGTAGTTTGTGAGTTAGTCTGATTTGCAATGTGTTCTGGGATCTGCAAGTGAAAATCTAATGTAACAGGGTTATTTATTAACAATAAATATTGAGCTGGATAAATTATTATTATTGATAATAATAACTAATAACCTGCAGAAATCTTAGCTAACTTCTGGGGAATTTATTTTTGAGGAATTAAATTTCAGTCACTTCTTCTATCAATATCAATTTCTGTACCTGTCATGTCGCTTCTCTTTAAAACTCTGCCCTGCCTCTTCAGAGCACTACAGATGCCCACAAAGTGAGCCTGGCGGCCGAAGCACAGTTTACTTTGTTGATCATGCAGAGCTTTTGAGAGCTCTGCTGCTGGAAGCCACTGTCCGTGAGGAGAAACATGTCTGCTCGAGGTGGAGTGCGCTGTACAATAATATATTTGTCATGTTTGTAATTGCAAATGTAATTAGCACACAAGCTCTAGGGGATAGAGGATTTGAAACTTTCACTGCACATCATTTGACCCTGTGCCGGCTGGACAGGAGCTTGTGTATTGTTAACCCTCACCATTCCTGCACACTGCTCCTCTCTGTGTTCCTAGGTTTACTGATACTAGATTTTCTTTTCCATAGTTCTGACCTAGCTTTGACTGTGTGTGTGTTTAATCATTTGCAATAAAATAAATTATAAAGGTCATATCATAATATTTCCTATTCCCTACTGCTTCTGACACCCTCTGGAAAGCTCTTTACGAAGAGCACTGTGTACAAATAAGTATTAGCACATTGCACTGTTCAGTGCGTTCTTATCGCCGCAGGCAATGTTCCCATTCAGTGCCCCCTTACACTTCACAAAGGCAACTTGTGAAAAGCAGGTGGCAAGCTGTTATCACACAACCTTGTGTTGGGTTTGTGTCCCTGCTGAGTGAGCTGAATTTTTCTTGCTCCCCTCTTCTAAATGGGGGAGCCTACTCAGCTCTGTTTCTCTCTATTGGACGGGGGGAGGGAGTACAAGAAATCCAATTCCATTTTTTAGGATCCCTGAAAATCCCACTCTAGTCACCCTTATTCTGACTTTGTTAGTTCGCAAAGAATATTCTTGGCCCATGAGAATGTTATGAACAATAGAAACAGAATCCATTTGGAAGAAAGTCACTGACTTGTGTGTGAGGGAAAGAGTGTCCTTTTGCTTTCTCATGCAAATTCTTTCCTTAATTTCTTTTCTGCCCTTTCTGTGCTTGGGATTTAAGTTGTGGTAACATTCCATAACAGAACTGTTTTTGTTTTGTTTTTTAGTGTGAAAGGGAATGGATTGAGCATAGAGAGAGGCGGCCTGTCTTGTCCGATGCTGCACTGCCGGTGAGGTGTTCATTCTTAGGGCATCTCCCTGATTTTTACATCTCATTTGAGAGGGGTGGGAGCAAAGGAAACCTGTTCTAGGTTTGCTCTTCAGGAGACTAAGTATTTGGTGAGAATCCTTCTCTTACAGTCCCGATTTTCCTTTTCTGTCCCAGGAAATCATGTCCAATACACCATACATTTTAAGTCTCAAACACTTTATTTAACATAAGAAAACTAGGCCATTGAATGGGTTCGAGAGAGCCAGGTATTTTCAGTTGGGGAGCCTGTGAAAGAGTCTCCTTTCAAGGTGCCATTCATTCTGAACTGATTGTGCTTTTTTAATACAGCTGTTTTTATTGTTGCTATTTTTCTCCTATTCTCCCAGTCTTTCCCATGCGTATAGTTTCACAAAACATTATTTTTTAATTCCTTCTGTCTTTCTCCTGGCACTTTAAAGTTCCCTTCAGTAATAATGAGCCTCAATCGCTGGTGATGGAGCCGTCACTGTGAACAATATCGGTGAGCGTATTGTCTTGCTATCCTTTGACTCAAGAGAGGTCAAAAGAACAACCTTAAAAATGTTTAATTCCATTATTATGATTTTGCATATGGAGATGGTCATTTTAAGAGCATCTAGTTTTTCCTCCTCCACAAAGATGTGGGGAAAAGTAAAGGACAGAAATATAACTTTCTGTCAACTGCCGCCAATAAATAAACATTTTTTTGAACATGCTAGCAAAAACAATTACAAAACATCCTTCCACTGCGCTTTATACCAGTTTGTAGAATTAAAAAAATTAAACACAAAAATAAGAACAACACATAATTTTGCTTTGCCTGATTTTATTTTTAAAAAGTTTTCCTTGCATTTTTTGTTCATTCAGTCTGACATGTTTCAAAACGTCAATAGTGTTTTATTTGCTTATTTTTTAAAAAAAATCTTTATGGGATTTTTGCAGACCTAGAAGTAGAACAGTTAAGAATATGAGTTCAAGGGCTCATTTTATAACTGTTACCACAGTAGTGCTAGCCAGGGTTCATCCAGTTTTTTTTAAAAAATGTTTGTGTGTGTATATTCATTTTTAAAAATGATCCTTGATTGAAAGACTGTTTCTGAGAATTACCTTTTGTCTTTCATTTGTTCCTTGTTTCACAATTGAGTATGATAGGCAAACAGTCTGGTTGTTCTGTTTTGTTTTTTTTTTTTAAGCTATCTAGAAGGTAGGGGGAAGGTCAGATGAATATCTTTACAACACTCAGACTGCAGTCCCCCTCTAGCCCTTTTTCAGCCTCTCTGGGCATTGCCTTCCTCTCCACACCCTTCTGACTTTCTGCTTCATTCAGCCTCTCAAATGTTTCTATTTTTCTGTCGTTTGCATTTTTGGCTATTGTGAGGGAGTGTGTGGGTGGAGGGAGGGTAGGGGGAGGCGCTGCACTATAGTGAGATGCTGGGCAGCTACTCCTGTGAAACCAAAGACCTTAATACGCGTTGCCTGACACACTCTTAGCAGTCATTTTGCTTATCGGATTCATCGGTAGTGCAAAGGTACCAGAAAGGAGCAAGGCACTCTGTACGCCTAACTGGATTATTAAGCAGTGACTTCCAGGCAATTGAGTATAGCCTGCAATGCAGTCTAACCTGGAACCAGGGGCAGGGAGAGGAAGCACAGCTGTCTGATACAGTCAAAACTCACTTTCAAAGCCAAATGAATCCCTGTATAGGGGCCTCTAACGGTGGCACTTCAGCTTTAGAAAATATTTGACTTTCACTCTTTGTGGGCTTTTTCTGCCTTAACAGATCATAGCACGTGTGACCTTTTAAAAATGATGGTGAGATGTATTGATGTGTCCAGACATTCTACCTTATACAAATGATACCAGACCAGTCTCCCTTAGAATAATTGATGGAAATTGTGCTGTTGCACCTTACGCTCTACAGGCTTTGCACGAGTAAAGATGAGAAAGAAACAGTTTTACTCTCACACGTGCGTGTGAATAAATGTTTATATCTCTCTGTGTATGAGTGTGTGTCTGTGTGTGTGTGATATCTATCTATCTATAAAAATAATAATTTATATATGTGTGACCTGAAGAAGAGCTCTGTGTAAACTCGAAACCTTGACTCTCTCAACAGCAGAACTTGGTCCGTTAAAGGATGGCACCTCACCCACTTCTCTAATATCTTAGGACCAATATGACTACAACAACGTTGCGTGTTGTCAAGAATCAGAGGGGTAGCCGTGTTAGTCTGGAATTGCAGAAGTGACAAAGAGTCCTGTGGCACCTTAAAGACTAACTAAGGTTTTAGAGCGTAGGCTTTTGTGGGTTAATACACACTTCGTCAGACACATGCCATCCGACGAAGTGGGTATTAACCCACGAAAGCTTATGCTCTAAAACCTTAGTTAGTCTTCAAGGTGCCACAGGACTCTTTGTCACTTCTGCAATACCAGACTAACACGGCTACAAATGTGCTTCTTTACCGTGTGTGTGTGTGTGTGTATATATATATATATTTCTATTTAAACAGGTATATGTATATTCTAACTGTAGTGTCTGTGAATAATGTCTGTATATCTGTACATCTATACGGTGTGTGTATGTAAAGTATACATGAAAATACTTCCTTCCTCACAGGAGTGTTCTATGGCTTAATTAATTCATGATTCTATAGCTTCTGAGATCTTTGAATAAAAGGCATTCTAGAACTAAAAAGAAATTTAATGGTATCTAGATACAGTGTACATAACTGTATTTATAGATTTTTGTAGTCTCAAATAGAGCAGATATAATTACATCGTAGATAATAAGATTAGCTAAATGTGGTTAGATATTCTGTTTATAGATTTTCCCCCACATTGGGTTTCTGATTTTAAAGAAATGCAGTGTGTTCTTCTATTTAAAATGCAGGAAAGAATGAAAAGACAAATGTGCAAAATATGGAGCAAACCACAAAATACAATTTAGATGAAGCTGGGGACTTGTGCTGAAGCTAGAAAATTCAGCACTTTGGCTTAATCTTTGGATACTTTGGGAACTTTTATTTTGTTTTGGGGAGATTTTAAGCATGGTGCTTATGGGAGGGCACACAATATAACATGCTTCCCACTGTACAGTCCATTTTTGAAAGAGTTATTTGAGTAAGGAGTAATTCAAGTCACACCCTATCAAAGCAAACAGCATTTCTGACCATCCTGTTTTATAACCGTTAGAAGCCATGTGCGATTTAAAATGAGAACTATTTGCTTTTGATTCCACTGATTACCGTTAAGAGGCTGAAAAAACTATATGCCCTAAACAGTGCCCATGCCCGTTTCTCCAATTCCAGTACAGACCTGGTCTTCAAATTTCTCCCCTGCCTCAAGTCCCTTCACTAACAAGGACTTGCCTTTTTAAGCCTCAAAACTGCAGTTTATTTCCCTACCATCCTTCATGTTCCCTCTTTGTATATTTGCAAAAGGAAATGAGTTCTCCCACCTCAGCACTATAGTATTATGTATATTTTAATGTATTCATTTTTTCCTTTACATTTTCACCTAAGGTATTTAGGAAAAAAATAGACACAACCATTCTTTAATGGTTGGCTGAAGGGGGAAAAATAATCTGCTTTTGGCTGTTCTGCTCTGGTGACGTAGAGCTTTTTTGCCTCAATCTGTGGAAGATGTTATAGGTTCAATTCCCCTGTTGAACCAAGAGTTAAAAATTAATTCATGAATAATAAAAACCAATCATTCTGGTTGAGTTTAAGAAGGATTAGAAGAGAGGTTTTTGTACAGAAGCAGTTGTATATCTAGGTGCTGATGCTGAGCTATTAGATATTGTCCTGGTCTCCGCTGGTTATCTGATAAAGGTACTTGATTTGCAAATAGGATAGTTATCCTGATGACTAGCTGGATCCAGACCTCCAGCTTGCTGCACACTCTCCTGCACCCTTCGGAGATCACCAGCTGGGAAGGTCTATCTTTCAAGAGCAAAGTTTTTAAGGTGCTGTACTAGAGAGAGTATGAATTGAATTAAGAAAGGTTGGGTGGCCGGTGTCTATTACAAGTTCTCAACTACATCATAGCAGATAATTCATTTGGTTCAAAAATGCATGGATGGTAAAGGGAATGTAAATTATGTATTTTGTTAAGCTCATTATTTATGAAGGCTGGGATATTCAACAAAGCCTATGGGATTTAGGCATCCAAATCCCCTTCATCTTCAGTGGGACTGTGGGAAATGTGCTGGGTTCTGTTCAATGTACAGCCAGCAAGGTAGTCCCTGCCCTAGGGAACTTAGAGTCCAGTAGACAGACGTAGAAAGAACAGACAAACTGGCAGAGCCAGAGGAAGGAGTTACTTTCCATAGTCCATCACCTTCAAAACTTTGCTCTTGAAAAGTGGACACTCCCCTCCCTCCCACAGCTGGCAGTTTCCTGTAGCATGCAAGTGTTTGGGCATCAGGCTCTAGATTTGGGTTCAGTTAATTTATTTGGTTTAGGAGGACTAGAAAGAAAATGTCTGTTTTATTTTTCAAAGGTTGAGTTCCAGTTTTGGGGAGTTTCTTTGCTGTTGAAAATAACTGATAAAGAGCAATGTATGCACAGTTATTCTCCCAGAACAGAATTTTGCTGTGCAGTGTTGGGGGCTAGGGTATGGGGTAATTGCACGTGTCGTGAGATGGTGCTGGAGCTCAACGCCAGAGTGAGTAAGGCAGGCCAAGGACAGAAGCAATACGTTGTCTTTCCACACCACAAAGCAATTCACCGCAATCAATTGAGAAGAAGTAGGTGAAGAAGAAAGTAAGTAAGTAGGTGAGGAAGACAGACATGATAGCGGCCTAGGGTAAGGCAGAGCAAAGGGAGAGAGCCAGTTTAAGCTCCAAAAAGTCTGCTCCTGTAAGAGCTGTTCAAGATTATATGACACTTGGAGCCAAAAACAACTGCACTGTTAACAGGAGTTTGAGTTTAACCCCAGCTACAGCTTCAGATAGCCACAGCACCTTCTGCTTTGACAGGTCATTATGGAAAAATTGTCATTGCAGAATGTTTCAAAGGTTACAGGATCTGTCAGTCACTAGTTTAAACCTGAAGGAGACTTGATGTTAAACATGGGGAATAGGAGAGAGACCTGAGAAAGTAGTGTCATTTTTCTGAAACAAGAGTGGATCTGCATCCCTTACTGGGAGACCAGTCAGTCAGTGCCCATCATCTTTGCCTCAACCTGCCTTAAAATAGCTCCGATCATTACAGTACTCCAGTCCATGCACCAGATGAGAAAAATCAGAAGAACTCTACAGCCCCCTGCAGGGCTTGGTTGATGTTGCATTGATACATAACTGATGAGTGTGGGTTCAGGGTTGAAGAAGTACTGGGAAGGATTACAATCACAGATTACTTTTTACAAATGTAATCCTGGGAAATAATCAAATTACTTTGTGGTATGAACAGTAAATGTGGTTTCCTTTCAGCCACTTGTCTTGGCAGTTCTTTAATTCCTGTCTCAAGCACAGAATCAGATATTAGAGATGTAACTATTGGGTCATTCAGCCCATCTTCTAATGCCAGTGCAGGATTCTGCTCTAGGGTACGTTTTCCAGTATTCTATCTAGTCTAGACTTCCATCGCTTCCCTCCAGGGATGATTCCACAGCCTAAGGCAGGGGTCTCCAAACTACGGCCCGGGACTGGATCCGGCCTGCGGCGTCTATTTGTCCGACCCCCCCCCCCCCCCCCCCTCAACGCCCGCGGGGGGAACGCCCCCGGCCCCCCCCCCCCCCCACGTGAGTTGCTGCCGGCAGCCCCATGTGCAGAGGGGTGAGTACCCATGTGGTGTGGCTGGAGAAGCAAAAGATGGGGGCGGGGGTCGCAGCAGCAGCATGGCTGGAGGAGCAAAGGGGTGAGTGTCCCTGCGTCACGGCCAGAGGAGCAAAGCGGGGGGTGGGGGGGAAGAGGTCATGGCAGGGGCTGGAGGAGCAAAGGAGGGAAGCCATGGCAGCGGCCCATGAAGCCGCTTCAAAAATCTAATATGGCCCTCATCTCAAAAAGTTTGGAGACCTCTGGCCTAAGGAGTTCTCATAATAGAAAATACTTTTTTTCCTAATATTCAGCGCAGAAATTTTCCTTCTTAATTTCATCCCATTCCTCCTGATTATGCCCTCTACTGTCATGCTAAGCAATTTCTGTCCATCCTTGCTGTTTGCGCTCTCTTCAAATATTCGTAGATTGTTAACCCCTTAGTCATCTGTCCATCTCTCTTTCTAATGAGTCCAGACAACCACCTGATCACTTTTGGGTGCTCAAAGCTGCATCCAGTTTCAGTATCATTCTGATAAAATGATGCCCACAAATTAACACAGTATTCCAGGTACAATTAGAGCAGAACTGTATAGAGAATTGTTACCTCCATGCTTCAAGATATTGTAAGGCAATGTCCCTGGGTGGATGGTTGGCAGTGGAAATAGAGACAAGATTTCAGGGTCTGAATGGCTGAGTTAGAAGACCCGGGTCTGTTGCTGGAAGCCTGTAACAGGCTCTTTTTAGACCAGACACTAGAGGGGGAGAGAGAGATTCATTGTGTAAGTGTGGTGTACACATTCCCCATGACTTTCCAAAATAACAGACTGTGGAGCCGGATGTTTGTTAGCTAATCCTCTGTCTGTCATAGAATACATTTTGTCCAGAACAACTGATGGATATATATATATTCTTTTTATTAATAGCTGGTTTAGCAGGGTGTTTCTTACTTTTTTATTTTTTTCTTGTCAAAGGCAGATGTTGAAAAGCAGTAACCTAATCATTTTTGGCTTGCCACTAAACTAATCTCCCTATTCAATCTTTAATAGTCCTACTTCCCCCAAGTACTTGTACCATGGGGAATGATGCCATGAAAGTCATGGTGTCCAATATGAGCAGTCTCAGTATATAACTCTCCTGCAACACTAGTGTTACAGCTACATTAGAGCTTTGATACTTTTCATGGTGGATCATCAGACTAGACAAAAAAGCCCCACGAGCTCAAGAAGGAATCTTTGGTGCCTTCGGAGATGGAAAGCCACACTAAATGGCAGTGACTCACAGTGATTCACGTTTCCCCACAAAAGTAATCTAATCATTATTTCACAACTTCTAGGAGAGACTAATGTGTAACTGATTCCATTTTACATCCAGCAGTGGGTAATTTGTAATTGCTGCACATTCTCAAAGTAACAACAACCATGAGATACTTTCAGTGCATGTATAGAAGGCTATTGTTAAGAATGTAAATTAGAGACTAAGGTAGGAGAGGTCAGCAAATGAAGAGACCAGCATCCAGTCTTTTGAGTTCTGCTCTAAGGATCAGTTTATATCTGAAGATTCTTTGTGCTGATTCTCATTTTCACTGGGGTAAATGAGGTGTAACTCAGTTGAAATCAGTAGTTACCCCAGTGTAAAACTGATATGAGGTCAATATTAGGCCATTCAGCTTCACATCACAGTAGGGGAAGGTACACCTGGAATTGTTCAGAGAGATCTCTGTGAGAAACAGACTAATGCTCTCACTGTACGGGGAAGACAGAAACTAGCATTCTATACTCTGCAAAACTCTGCCAGGTGCTCTTATTGAGTCAGATCACCAGCTGCTTCTTTCAGAGTTCAGGTTTCATGCTTCTAATGCATGAAACGATGCCTTCTGTCCTTTGGGAATAATTTGGAGTATGTTGGAGGAAGCTACAGAGTGGTAATTGGGGATGAATTTGATGCATTGCTGAAATGCACAGAGGACAAAATGGCAAATGAAGTGTGAGAGGAGAGACAGTGTGAAGTCCCTGAAGTTGCAAAGAAGATTATTGCGATGAAAACATGGCAGAGAGGAATAAAACAAGGCTCAGATGAAGTATCATGTCATGTGGAGAATCCCTGAGAGTTCCAGGCAGAAAGGTGCTCTGATGAGAGAATGAGGAAGAAATGTGTGTGGAGGAAGCTGCCCCATGCAAATGCTGTTGAAACTTTCTAGTGCCACCAAACCGAGAAATCAAGAGAAAGTAAAAGGCCAATAACCTCTGCTCTGAAGGAAGACAGGCTGCCTGATAGCCCCGACGGGGGAGGAATTCCAAAAGAATTCTCTGACCCCTCAAAATCTGAAAGGAGCAACGCGAGAACAAAATCCACAGAGACAAAGCATGGAAGAGATGACAGCTCTGCTGCTGAAAAAGGATGAGTTCTTTACACCAGATCTCCAAGGCCAGAAAGGAAGCCAGCAATGGCTGGAGGACTGATAGCAGGTGATGAACACACATACACCCTACTCCAGACAGGTAGTCTGAAGGAGAGTTGGATTTACAGGTTAGCATCACGCATTTCTCATGTGAGCAGCATCCTCATAGTCAGTCATTCTAGGAACAGTGTTTGAAGATGGAATGCAAACTGGAGGCAGGACTAGCAAGGGAAGAACTGAGGTCAGGGAGCGTGGGATTGGACTTGTAACCTAGACATAATGATTGGGTTCACTTTCTTGGTTTTTTCCAATCATTGTAACTCTTATTTGTGTAACCAGGATTTCTGGTTTTAGGCTGAAACTGATAAACTGACAAACTCAAACTCCCCACATTTTAAGATAAGGTTTTATAAAATAGACACTGCTAATTCATTCCAAGGAAAGGCAGGATTTTGAGTTTTTAATATATAGCGAGTTGGGAGAAAATAATTTTTAAAAATGTATATTAGAAAAACCTACTTTCACAAAACCTGAGTCAGTATTTGTTGAACTTAATGTTTATTTTTAGGCAAACAGTAATAACAGCACTAACCTTCGTCCTATCCAGTTCACAAGCAATTTCAGTCCAACACATCACTACACCTCTGAGCCACTCTGCTGGAAATGGGCTTTCCTTCAGGTTTGAGGAACATGTCACATTGAGAAAGTAGCAGTCAGATCGGTGCAAGGTGTAGCAGTGCAGAGGTTTTGCCACAGCTATTAAGCTTTCATACAAATATACAATGTCCTTTGTGCTTGATGACTCTGATAGTGCCAAGTCATTTGTGAAAGCAGAGTCTGCTACCTGCAACCTTCTTGATGAGCGATATTGAGAGCTGAAATTATATGCAGCCAGCGGTGAATTGTACCTGAGGGAGATGGTGAGACTTGGGATATTCCAAAGAGCAGAAGAGTTTCAAATGGAGTCACTGATAATGCAAAGAATTATAGTGCTGGATTTCATGGAGTTTGAGGAATAGGGATTGCCCTCATCAGATCAGGAGATGGTTTATTACAGCATGTTTAGTGCCCTGTAAATTGGAGAAGAGACACTCATTGGACGCTGATAGAAGCCCTATCTTGCATAGATGCTCCAAAGGAGTGGGAAGGGATGGGAACCATGTCCCAGTATGAGGCTTAATGGAAACGGATGGGAACAGAATCCAAAGCAGGTGTTCAGGGTGCGGTGGAGCACATGGCCTGCTGAGTCCTGGCTTGGCACTTGGAGGGAGCAGAAGCTCAGAACCATCCCATTTTGTCATTTTTGCCTTTGTGGTGGATAAAATAAAACTAGCCATAAGAGAACAGGCAGAGAGGAAAACTTGCAGTGAATCAATCCTAGAGAGAGAAAGGTGATTAGCTTATCTGAGGGTTTTCTTTGACCTGCTCAGTGAGCTCATGCTGACTCTTGCTGTGGCTTTAACTCTCTGCGCTCTGACCTAGCGCTTAGTCCTGCTCCATGGAATTACTGATCCCTCCAGTTGTTCCGTTGTGGTTTAACAGCAGGGATTGGTGGTAGCCTGCCTCACTCTCACCTGGCCTCTCTGCTGATATGAAATATTTTAAACTGAAAACAGTGTGATGAGAGTAGAATATGACAAAGACTCTCTTTGCTTAAGGGGTCATTAAAGGGCCAGGCTGATTTGCATTCTGGCTATTTGCATAGGTGCTTGTCATAGCATGTAGGTCTGGATGGTGTGGAAAATGCGGGGGGCGGGTTCTGTGGTAATTATTAGTCTGTGTGCGTGTTTGACTGCTTTGTTTAATGTCTTTTTGTTTGTGTTTAATGTGAATGTAGGAGTATGCATGCTTGTGTACATATGGTGGGTAGTGGCATATGTGTCTCTTTGCTAGCATTAATGGATTTGAGTGTGCTGATGCTGTGCATGGATCTTGGATCAAGCACAAGTGTGCACTTGTGCAAATATAATTTTTTTAAGACATGGAAAATGCCAGTTACAAACGAGACTAACCAGTGTGGCCCAGCTATTTCAATCAGCCAAGTTGCTCGCAGCCATCTCAGCTCCATGCGGTTCCTATTATCTTGGCCAGAGGGAAGGCTCCCTTTTGAGCTCACTTGGTAAAGCTAGCCCCTAAGGATATTGGAAGACCTAACTGGAGTGTGAATTGCAATAATGTGCAGATGCTCATGCTCGGGGACTCAGCCATGAAATGGGGAACTCCAGGAATCAGAGGCCTCCACTCCAGTGTCTGGCCCCAGGCAGGAGATATAATAGAATCATGGAATTATTTATTCTGTAGTGCCTACAAAAGAGCTGGGTACTTCACAGCCATGGGATTAGACAGGTGTTTGCCCCTCAGACCTTACAATCTTAAAGGACAAAGACCAAACGAGGGATGGAGGAAAGGGAAATAGCAGCCTAGAAATTAGTGAAGGAAAATCCAGTGGGGTTCCATCTAGGCCATCTTGCTACCAGAGCAGGATTGTTCCCTACAGCACCTTTTCTAGAGTTTTTTTGTGCCTGGATTAAAGGTGCAGAGTTCTGAGTAAGCAACAAATATCTGTGCGTGTGAATGAAAGAGCAAGGCACTGTTGTTCTCTGGGGAGTGAGGGGGTGAGGTGGCAATATGCACCCGCAAATGGTTCTAAGTCCCTTTCAAATGGGGTGTTGTCAGTCAGGTGTGTATTTTGACATTTACTCGTCACTTTGAAAGTGAGCCTCTGTCTCTGACAGCAAGTCTCTAGAACGGAGTTAATATCGGTCAAAGGGCCAGTTAGTCTCACAGAGACACTAACCAGCAGCACTCAGAAAAATTAAGAACTATAAAAGTACATTATACAATTCATCAATCTTTTTGTTTCCTACATTGAAGTGATGCTGCTCAGGGCACTCTGGGTACACAGAGGTCAATACTTTCATTAGACTCCCCCCTCCCAAACACATACACTCTTTCCCAGGGGTGCGATAGAACTTGCCTATAGGAGTGGGTGCAGCTGGAAGCTTGGCACAGGTGCACGGAGCCAGGAGTGATTGTTTAGTTCAAGACGTAGTAAAAAATCAGGCTGTTAGATAGGAGTGAAAATATTATACATTTCCACAGTGTCAGTGCAGGCCAGTTCTGATTTTAAAAATGAAATATGGCAGCTAATTAATCTAGATCACAGCTTAATCGCCTATGGTGGCTTTTTAAAAAAACATTTTTGTGTGAATTTAGTGCTCTTGAAAGTGATGAACTCATTTCATTGGGCAGACCAAGACACAGCGTGAGCAAGCTACTTCCCCCTGCCTCTCTGCCAGGGCACCTCTGTCTTGACCTGCCACAGCCTCTGCTGTTCAAGTTCTGAGACCACCCTTATTTTACTAATGTACCTTAAACCTAGCCTAGCAGATTTCCACAGCTCTGCCAATGAACTTTGATCCAGATCTGCAAAACCCCTGTACTTCATTAATCCAGTCATGAAGATGCCAAACCAGAGACTTGCATTTGTGCAGATTTACAGTATGATGCTGGTGGGCATATATCCATTTATGTATTTGCATTATAGCAGCACCCAGAGCGTCTCTTACCAGAATTGGGGCTTCAATTTGCGGCATGCTGTTCAAACACATGGTCAGAGACGGTACCTGCCCTGCAGTGCTTCCAATCTAAAAGGACAAGTAATTGACAAAGGAAAGGGTAGCAGGTTAGATCAAGGCCCTGATAGGTGTACATTTGGCCAGTTCCAGTCTTCCCTCTGAGGACATCCCAAGTGTAAGTAGCAGCATGGAGGAAGGCTTGTAGACATTTATGAGGGGCTGACAAATTGGTGAAGACCGCTGGTACAGTTGATGGAGTAGAAAAGGTGGGCAGGGCAACATGAGAAGTTGTTCTGTATTATATTCTGTGTGGTGCTTTAAAAAAAATCCTACAGAAAAGCGACAATTTTCTATTAAATTCTGTAGGACTATTCATTGATGGTTATATCATTTAAAAACAAATAATTCGCTCCATCCTCATGCTTGCGGTCATCCTTGCCTGGATTATGGTTTTGCCCGATCGAAGAGGCTAGGCAGAGTTAAGCCCAATTAGTATATTGTGGGAGGCCTGCATGGAAAATTTTAGGGCAGTGCAAGAAGTGATGGTGAATCAAGATCTTCACTCTTGAAGAGTTGAACCATAGCAAAGTGCTGGTGTTGGGGGACTGTGAAAGATGCTATCATCTTTCAGATAAGATATGAAGCTGAGGTTCTGACTACTGTATCCTTAACCATCCCATCATGTTGAGGTATTAATCAGTTGGGGTATTAATTCCAGTGTTCTGACCAAATTCCAATGGCGGTAATTACATTCTCGCTCCTTGAGTCCG
Organism: Dermatemys mawii; assembly: GCA_007922305.1. Lineage (NCBI taxonomy): Eukaryota > Metazoa > Chordata > Testudines > Dermatemydidae > Dermatemys > Dermatemys mawii. The sequence continues at coordinate 60,102,782 of ML677332.1, forward strand.
GTTGAAACACCAGCGGAACACAAGATTCTCCTTCGCTTCCTATCTTAAACTGTTGTGCAGTATTGATGTGTACTATAAAATAGCTGCTGTGTTCTGCCTCAGAGGTGGCTACATTTCTGGAGAGGATGAAGTGATCCCTTAACGTGTGATCAATTTGCAGAGTGATTTGAAAACCTTTTGGCTGAATGGCACTGTGTAGTACGTATAAAATTATTGCAATAATATGAACACCACATTCTGCCAATTTTTTTAAAATGTCCTCCTTACTGAGTGAATAACATGAGTGCTTCCATTTTGTGAAGTAATAACTGTGTCATAAAGCTAAATAAAATCCAAGGCCAATAACTTTGTGTTAACAAGAAGTTGTTGATATACTAATAAAACTTAGCAATAGAGCTTGATATCCTTTATATTAACTGTTTATACTTGTCTGTCTAAAGCAGGGGTTAGCAACATTTCAGAAGTGGTGTGCCGAGTCTTTATTCACTCTAATTTAAGGGTTCGCGTGCCAGTAATACACTCTGTTTTTAGAAGGTCTCTTTCTATAGGCCTATAGTATATAACTAAATTATTGTATGTAAAGTAAATAAGGTGTTTAAAATATTTAAGAAGCTTCATTTAAAATTAAATTAAAATGGAGAGTACGCTAGACTGGTGACCAGAACCTGGGCAGTGAGAGTGCCACTGAAAATCAGCTCGTGTACTGCCTTTGGCACTCATGCTATCAGTTGCCTACCCCTGGTCTAAGGAGTGAAATGTTTTGAGACCTAATGGGGTAAAAATATTGTCTCTTATTCTGTCACCTGGAACAAGATGATGAAGAGGCTGTTTGTTGTGGACACATGGAAGGTGAGCTCTGAGGACTGCACAAATCAGAGTGCACGGATTTGAAGAATGAATGATTTGTCATACAACTGGAGTCCTCATTTGTGGAGAGACAGGCATCTCAGTATAGTAACTGGGATTCAGACAAACTACCATAACACTGAAAGCACAATACTAATGGGGTAAATGTGGAGAAAAGTTTGAAAACGTGACTCAAGGGACCCCAAAAGGCTCAAAAACATAGAGGCAAATAAAAAGAATCTAACATTTATTATTATTTAAAATCTCATGATTTTGGGGAGCTTGATTCATGATTTTTGCGTGCTTGAGTTGCCACTAGTAAGGCTGAACAGTGTTGGACGGATCTGAGCTGGGGAGTAATGGGTTAAAGCAACAGAGTAGAGTATGGAATGAGTATTGTAAGACAGGCCTGAGCTGTGGGAGAAGCCCTATGGGAGGGATCTGTGTTCATCCAGAATCCCATTGACTGAAATCCACTGGCTGCATTAACCTGTGCAGATCTGTAACTAGAAAGCAGGAGGTGACGCTGCCAGTGATAGGCTCTGCATTGCTCCAGGCATTCAGGTGATGCATGCAGTGTCCTCAAAAAGATCCCTGTGCCTGGCTGCTCCCACCTGGCAGACTGAGAAGCTGGAATCCCGGGAGTCAGTCCAGGAACTGCCCCTCCCAGGCAGGAGGGGAGCAGCATGTTGCCTTTGTGCCACACACAGACTAATCCTTGCTGTTCCCCAGCCCTGGAATTGATGATGCCTTGTTTCCTCCTGAGCGGGGTCCATTCCTGGAAGAACTTTGCCTGTGACACAGCGGATCAACAGGCCCCGGCTCAAGTCACTTCTCCTTCCTGGGATCAATACAGTGTTGGCGTGTGATGCTGGGGCTGGCATCACCTGCTCCTTTCAGGTCTGGCATTGATTAGCTGCAGCCTGCAAATAGAACTAGAGTGGTAATGCTGTGTGACCTCGATAACCCTTCCTCAGGAACCTGCTGGAGCCAAGGGGCTTCTCACCACCATCGCAGCCAATAAACCATTTCATTAGTCGGGAAAGGTTAATTGCATTGAAAACTGGCATCGTCCTCAGCGCGTGACCATCATAAAACTGCACAGCAGTGCGAGGCCTGGAACCTTCCCAGGGAAGGGGGAGCACATCTGAGTTCTCAGCATGAACCAGCTCCACCCAACTGCACTTCTGAACAGAAATAGTCAGACCCCAGGTTTTCCTCTCTCATCTCCATTCCATTCCTCCTGCTGCCGCCCATCCCCCTCTTCAACTTCTGCTTACCCTTTGTCTCCCATCCCTCTCTTCTCTGCCAGGGTACATCCTCCTTTGAGTAGGTGGGGGGCGCAGAGAGGCTTCTGAGCTGGTGAAATCTATTTCCTTGTTATGCATCAGTCTGTAGAGGAGGGGTGGCCAAAGTGCAGATTGTTGGCCGCATGCAGTCCATAGAATCCTGTCATGCAGCCTGCAGCTGTTTGAATGGTTAATACAGATGTGTGGCCAGTAGGAGCATTGCAGGCTGGGAGCTGTAGCCTCTCTGAGCCGCAACTCTGCGCTTATGATAAGGCAATTGTATTCTTCTCTATTTTGTGCCAGTTAGTTGCAGAGCTTGGGCTTCTGGCAAGTTGTTGCTACAGCTCTTTGCTGGGTGTAGTTTGTTCCCCCTACTGCAAATTGCCATATTTACATTTTGCATCTTTCCCAATTCACATCACAGTCACCACCACTGCGGAAAACAGTAGGACAAGCTGATTTTATGAAAGGTTTGCCCTTCATCTCATAATTTTTATTTTATGTCATCAAAAAAATGCCTATATTTTGCAAGATAAAAATTCCTTCCAGAGAGAATTGTTAATGAATCTGCTCTAGGGAGCATGTATATTTATTTACATGTCTGTTTAGCTTTTGGTTACAGGATCGTATTTTGTGATCAGGATACTCCATGGGCCTTTTCTTCTATAAAAAGATTGTGTGAGAAGAACAGCCCAAATAAATCAGCCAGCCAGGGCATTACAAATCAAAAAAACTTCTCCAAGCATGTGAATCCCTAGAGGTATTGAGGATCTAGCTAGAATGTTTTCTAGTAGCCAAAGAGAGCTATTTTTGATGGAAGATGGTCTTGTTCTTAAGACACAGGGCTTGGAACTGAGATGGGGGTTCTATTTCTGGTTCTGTCACAGATTTCTTGTGTGACTTTGGGCAAGTGCTTTCACCTCTCTGTGCCTCAATTTCCCCACCTGTAAAAAGAGGATAGTGATGCTGACTGATCTTATGCTTTGAGGTGTGATTCTACTGGAGGATCTCAAAGTACTTTATAAACATTTATGAAAGTGTCAGAAAAGGGTAAAGGATTGTTGATATGTTTGGAACAATGAGCTTGGCACATCAGAGACTTCAGCTCAGTCATGGATAGAGGTGCCTGGGCAATAGTTGGGCAGTTTTATCTCTAGCTTTAGCCACTTATACATAATCTCCTCTTTTCCTTTTCTTTGCCTCCCTCTCCTCATTTACATCCACCCAGGCTTTCCCACATAACAGGAACTCCCCTCATCTCTGTGCATTTCTTCTGTGCTCCTTATGACAATGCCGAGCACAGACTTTAGAGAGAAAATTGTATTATTTAAAATACGAGGATTTCCACTCCTGGGCTGTGGGAGAGCTGAAGATGGGTGGGGAGATGAGGTGTAAGGGCTGCCACCTTTTAAACACTATCGTCTAGGGCAGACTCAGTCACATCCTTACTCTAGGGCGTGTGTATTGTGGCATCACAACTCAGTGCTCTGGTGTCTGATGTAGCCAGCAGCACATAAGGTTTAATGTCTTGTAAGCAGCCACTGGACAGCTTTTTTGAAATTGAGACTCCCCTTCAGCCACAAGCAGGACGGGTTGCTATTTGGGACTCCTGCCTGATGGAAAAGCAGCAGTGTTGGAATTCATCTGTCAGAACTAGAAGGATTCCCACTTTGTTGGTTAGTTTTAGCCCCCTTCCCAGCAGGTACTAAGGCTCAGTGATTCCCATGAAGAGAAGAATATGGTGTGCAGAGACCTCCTGCAGCAGCTTGAAAGGGAAGGAAGGTAGGAAGGAAAGAAAGAGAAACTGGAAGAAGAAAGAGCCAAGTGGAGGTCTGAAGGATGAAAAAGAGAGAGAAGGATGGGGGGAGTGTCTTGTTCCTGTCAGGAGGGCTGTTTTTGTATTTTGAATTGATGTTCCCATGTGCGTTGGGCTGGGCTCTCAGTGGGAAGGGCACAGCGAAGAGCTCTCTCTTTAATACAGTGTGTGCTTTATCTCCACAGACTTCTTGCAGACTTAGTTTAAAGATCTCAGCTCAATACCATTAGTGTATCTCTGCTGAAAGCCCTTTATAAAATTGATTAGAAAGTGGGTTTTTGCATGTGTGTGTATGTGGGCCTTAATCTGATTTGAGTCCGAGATGGTATCTTTAATTCAGTGCATCGCAGCAACTAACTCACGAACTTCACCGAGAGTCAGGGCCCCTAATTTGGTTTGAGAATACATTAGCAAAACGAGCTCAGAAGGCCCCTTTTGGGAGGGAGTGCTGTCGGGAGGTGGGGGTGGAGTGACTTGATGGAAAAGAGTAGTGGATTTAACCAAGATCCTGGGCATGATATTCCTGCAATGGTACCGAGGGAAGAAAAAAAATAAAGAGCAAGACTGATTGATTGCTGGGCTTGCACAAATCATGGAAAACAAAATAAACCTCAAAGCAGGCTTAACCCTTTCTACTCCAGGCAAACAAAGGCCTAAAGCGCTGTTCATTCAGCACTGTTTCCTGCTTCCACACTTCTTCCTCTCCTATCCGTTTGGTGCCCCAAATAGTGCCAATGGTGTAGAATTGAAGCTACATTGCTCCAGTGACATAAAGTCCACAATATCAAAACATTTTGGGGCTGTTCTGAACCAAAAAAACCCCAGCCATGCTGTCATGGCTGAGAGTGACCATGAAAACCATAAGGCAATACCCAAGACCCATTTCACTCAGTTAAGAAAGCAGATAGTATGGGATAACCAACGTTGAGGGAAACTGGCTTGGCCCTATGGGGAAGTCGTTGCACAAAATAACTGCTTTATTGATACCTTTCACTTTTAAATTGATTATTCATTGATTGTAGGTGCCCGTTATTGTGTAACATTGAAAATCTACCAAAACCTACATTTCAGGTTGTTTTTAAAAAAAAAAAAAAAAAAAAAAAAAAGCACAGAAAGTAAGCCCGATTATTCCCCTTCCCTTGAAAAAAGAAAAAGATCATGTTCATTTTAAAAAAAAAGTGTGCAAAAGGTAGGAAAGCAATTAAGTGTTAGATTCTATAGGGTGATTTAATGATCTCTAAGATAGAGAAAAGTAAATATTTATTTTGAAAAGTTAATTGCCAAGTTATTAAACTAAAATTAATATACCATAGGTTTTATATTTAATGGTTGAGGTTTTACATATACAGGATTTCAGGAAACTCCAAGTTCTGCTTCCTTTGGTAACCATACTGCAATCCCCTTACAATTAGATAATGTTTTGTATTACTATGGGTGATGGGAACTTTAGTGTTTTAGAGCTAGCTGCCTAGCTGTTGTAAATCGTCCCAGCTACATTGTCTTCAAGGGATCTATGCCAATTTAACAAGGTGAGCGTCTGGCCTCCAACATGGCGCGTGTGCCAGATTTTTGAATATAGGTGTCTAAATCATTCCTGCAAAATATTCCCAGGCAAACACACAAGTATTTGTATACACAAAGATGTGTGCACATAATTGCACATGCAGATACATACATGTGAGCAGTGGAGTCTGCTTTCATTTTTGAAGCAAAAATGCATGTTCATAAAGGCATTTTTTATGAGTGCAATTTAGGTAACTCTTTGAAAATATAGCCCTCTGCTCAATGTGTCCATGTCACAGTTGTTTTGGAAAGTGTAATATTGAATTTCCTGACTTCAGTCCACATAAAAGCTTAATCATAATGTTCCTTTGGGATTTTTTTTTTTTTTGCACTTGAATCCCTCATTAAAACAACAAACAAAGATCAGAGCTGTCCCTTGAGGGCATAGCATATTCAGTGACGTTGCTCTTGTAGTTTTCAGAGGCCCTTTGCTCTGTGCTACTTGTAAATCACCTTTTGTGGGGAAAGAGGCTGAACTACTATTTAAAAAGAAGGAAAGTGCAGAAGTGATCCCTCAAAATCTGAAAGCTTCTTTGATATCCTGGGATGATCTGAGAGGTGGGCCTATCACTGTCACTTGAATTGAAACTGGATATGCTGCTTGATTCTAACATATCCATAGATGATTTCCCTGCTTCTACCTTCTCTGACAAACTGCTGAGGTCAGCTATTTTAGTTCAGCAGCTTGCTCCAATGAATTTAGTTCTATACCAACCTACCCATCCAGTCAGCACTGCAGTGCAGAGAAATAATCCAATTTTACTTGATTATTAATAATTAGTCTCTGCTTCTATTTTTTGAGTTGATTGATTAGAGTAAACACTGATCCAAGGGGACTCCCTCCCTTTCACTTCCATCCACGCTGCTCTTTGGGGATACAGAGACCGCACAGGCAGCAGGAGGGGAAAGTGGGTTACAGGGATATTTAATATTTGGGAAAGACAGATGAAGAGTTCTTTCAATCCTTTGTAGCCTGAAACTCTGTCCAGTAGTTCTGGAGGATCCAAGGAATTTTAAAGCATTTACAGATTTGCCAGAAACCTAAACATTTCAGCTAAATTACACACACAAAAACAGGAAAATTAACACTGCTGGGACTAGCTGTTTTGGGCTGGCTCAGGAGCAGCTACACCCAGGATTGCAACCCAATCCTCATGACTCCCTTGCTGACCCATTCTGTACTATATCAAAGGCAGAACCTTCACACAAGTTCCCTGGAGGTGCCAGGGGTGAGCAACAATACAGTTGGCATCTCAGCAGTTTAGAGCGGGTGATTTTTCACTAGGAGGGTGGTGAAGCATTGGAATGAGTTACCTAGGGAGGTGGTGGAATCTCCTTCCTTAGAGGTTTCGAAGGTCAGGCTTGACAAAGCCCTGATTGGCATGATTTAGTTGGTGACTAGGTCCTCCTTTGAGCAGGGGGTTGGACTAGGTGACCTCTTGTGGTCCCTTCTAACCCTGATACTCTGTATTTGCTACGTAGCTGGTGTGATCTGCAGTTTTTCTGTTGTATAGCTGTTGTCGCTGCATAGTGGGATGCTTTCTTGTCAAATCGCTGGTGTTCTTTTCTGGTTAATTCTTGTTGTCTGAGCTTGGGGAATCACTTGAATTCCTTCTGTTTTGAGGACTTTGCTATTTTTGGGAGAAGAAAGTTGTTTGGACTTGGACTGAATTTTTTGCATCTGTTAAGGCACAACACTTGTCAAAGCCATCTGGAGCTTGGGATGGGTGGCTGTTTGCTTGTTATGAATTCAAGTAAATAAAGGAGTCATTCATAGAGGGAACCAGTTAGGGTGGCTGTTGCTGCTGAAGATTTCTTATAGAGTGATCTGCACAGGGTGGGTGAACTTGCTGACGGCTAGTAGTGAAATGGTCTCCCTGGGGTCATTGTACTACTGGATGTCACTGGAGGACTGGGACGTGTTTATTGACTCATTGCTTCCAGTGATACTCAAAGGATTTGTACTGCAGTTGCCATCAGTTGGGTATCCAGCACCCTCAACAATTCATGTAGCATGATGATGCTGCAGTTTGTTAGCCATGTTTATTAGGATTACTAGTGACTTCTGACAATTTTGTATCATTGTGGCAAGTCTGCTCACGCCCTTTCCTTCCTTGGAACAACCTTGCTTTTGATCTAAGTACCTATTTCAAGAAGAGTTGTTTCAGCTCAGGCGTGGTAGGCAGATGGACCTCCAGCAGGAACCTTGGAAATAGGACCCTCCAACCTAAAGGCCATGGGTGGCACTTCTTTTTTACCATATTCTTCTGCGGACATCTGTCCTGTATTCAGGTCCAACTCCCACTGGAGTCAATGGGATTCTCACAATCTAACTTTAATGGGAGCTAGTTCAGGACCTGAAGGCAGATGTGGGTATTTCTCTTACTTAATTTCTTTTAGTGGAGCTGTAAACCATTTGGGTATGATTTAGGTGGTAGATAGGATATTGCTTATCACTTGAAACCATTCTTCCTCAGCAGATTGTAAAATTCACTAATGTTCAGTGGCTCACACAGCTTCTATAGCTCCCAGTCTCAAGTGGATGAGGAAGAAGTTTTATTCAAGCTTATTTCAAAGGGGATAAAATATACAGATCACTTTTTTGCAAGTCAATATGCAGTCAGGATTTCTGAACCTCTTACTGGATGCTAGGACTAACTTCATTTTGTAGCAGGAGAATTGGTGTAACGCTTAAATGGTATCATATGGAAAAACAGACCAGGATTTCTCCATGAGCACTCAACTTTCAAAACAGAGTGTTTGGTTTTAGCTGTGTGAAGCCTACAGCATTTGGCTAATCTCCCTACCCTATACAAAGCTCTGCATAATACAGGGTGACCATTTTACATGAATTAAGGGCAGAGCATCCACTGTACTTGTGAATTGTCAGGGTTCCTCTTTTAGCATTACAGCTTTTAAAGTTGTTTCAGTGTAGTTTGCATGCCTCCCTCTTTCTTCACCATTAATCTCCCTATTTATATGGATAAGTGTCAACATAGAAGCTTATGCAATACATATGTAAAAAGGGGACAGGAAATGCTGTATCTTCTGTACTGAAGATGAAGACAACAAGGCAGAATGTGTGTTGAGTAGATGGAGTTGGGATTGGAGCTGTTCAAATAACAGATTTTTCAGTTCACTGGCAGTCCCAAAATATTGGGGAGGGAAATCATTTCAAATTGACCCGAAAACCAGGTCAAGCTAAAAGTTTTGTTTAGTCCAAAATGAAAATTTTCATTTAAATTCTGAGCAATTATTTAAAAAATATAATTGAAGGAAATTCTGAAATGGAAAGTCTTTTTGACCCAAAAAATCAAAACAAATTGTTTAGAACATGTCAAAATAAAACATTTTGATTTCCTTTGTAATTTTTCGGCAAAACTGACAAAGCCGTGAGCCAAATCAGCTAGAAGGAAGAATTTAATTTAAAAAAATGTGAATGGTCATTGGAAATTGTTTAAGAACACTTTACTATATGCCCAAAAAGCCAGAATCGAGGAAGAAGGCTGTATTGACAGGAAGAAAGCTAATGTTGTATCAGTATTTAAAAAGGGTAAACAGAATGACCCAGGTAGTTCTAGGTCTGTCAGTCTGACATCAATCCCAGGCAAAATAACGGAGCACCCCATATAGGACTAGATTAGTAAAAAATTAAAGGAGGGTAATATTAATGTCAATCAACATGGGTTTATGGAAGATAGAGCCTGTCAAACTAACTTGATATCTTTTTTTCTTTTTTTTAATGAGATTAGAAGTTTGGATGGTAAAAGTAATGATGTTGATGTAATAGACTTCTGTAAGGCGCTTGACTTGGTACAGCATGGCATTTTGATTAAAAAAGAAACAACTAGAATGCTATAAAATTAACCTAGCACACATGAAATGGCTAACTGATAGGTTTTAAAATGTGTTTCTAGTTTAGGATGGGCAAACTACAGCCCAAGAGCTGTATCCAGACCACCAGCCATTTTAGTCTGGCCCTCGAGCTCCTGCTGGGGAGCAGGATCTGGGGCTTGCCCTGCTCCAGCACTCCAGCTGAGGAGCAGGGTCAGGCACCATTCTGTGTGGCTCCTGGAAGCAGCAGCATAGGGGCAGCCAGATGGCTCTGCTCCACACACTGCCCCCACCCTAAGCGCTGCCCCTGCAGCTCCCATTGGCTAGTAACCACAGCCAATGGGAGCTGCAGGGGTGGTGCCTGCAGATGGGGCAACGCACAGCGGAGATGCCTGACTGTGCCTCTGCACAGAAGCTGGAGGGGGGACATGACACTGCTTCTGGGAGCTGCTGGAGGTAAGAGTCGCCTGGAGCCTGCACCCCTGAGCCACCTGTGCCCACCATGTACCAACCCCCTGCCCCAGCACTGATTCCCCTCCCACCCTGTGAACCCCTTGGTTAAGCCCGGAGCACCCTCCTGCACCCCAAACCCCTCATCCTCTGCCACACCCCAGAGCCTGCATCCCCAGCCAGAGCCTACCCCCCCCCACTGGGCTCAAACCCCTTTACCCATCCCTGATCACCCTCCTGCCTTCCGAACCCCTCAGTCCCAGCCCAGAGAACTCTTCTACACCCCAAACTCTTCATCCATCACCCCTCCAGAGCCTGCACCCCCAGCCGGAGTCCTCACCTCCCCGCCCCGCTCCCTCCTGCCCCAGTCTGGAGCCTTCTCTCACTCCCTGAACTCCTCATTTCTGGCCCCACTCCAAAGCCCCCACCCCTAGCCACAGCCCTCATCCCCAACCCCAATTTCATGAGCATTCATGGCCTGTTTCTATACCCAGATGTGCTCTTTGGGCCAAAAAGTTTCCCCCACCCATGTTCTTGTGGGAGCCCACAGGGATCAGTTCTTGGCCTTACGTTATTTAACATTTTTACCAATGACCTGGCGGGGGTGGTTCAGAGAAGAGCCACAAAAATGATTAAAGGATCAGAAAACATGCCTTATAATGGTAGATTCAAAGAGCTCAACCTATATAGCTTAAGAAAGGGGAGGTTAGGAAGTGACATGATTACAGGCTAGGAGTCCCAAAATGGAGTACAAATATTTAATAATGGGCTGTTCAATCTACCAAAGAGGGATGCAACATTATCCAATGGCTGAAAGTTAAAGCTAAACAAATTTAGACTGGAAATAAGATGCAAGCTTTTAAGGGAGAGTAAGTAAGTAACTGGCAGGGTTGGCTCCAGGCACCAGCACAGCAAGCACGTGGCTGGGGCGGCAAGTTGCAGCAGGCGGCCTGATGGTCGCTCTTAGGGTGGCAGTCAGGCGGGCTTCGGCGGCATGGTTGTGGGAGGTCTGCGGGTACCGTGGATTCGGCGGCATTTCAGCGGCAGGTAAACCAAAGGCGCTGGACCCGTGGACCTCCTGCCAAAACGCCACTGAATCGACGGGGCCAGTAGACCTCCCACAGGCATGCCGCTGAAGGCTGCCTGACTGCCACACTTGTGGCGGCAAAAACCCTAGAGCCACCCCTGGTAACTGGAAGAATTTACCAAGAGTGATGGTGGATTCTCCATTACTTCCAGTTTTGAAATCAAGATTGGATGTTCTTCTTGAAGACCTGCTCTAGGAATTACTTTGGGGAAGCTCTATGGCCTGTGTTATACAGGAAATCAGACTAGAGGATCACAGTGGTCCCTTTTTAGCCTTGGAATCTGTGTGAATCTATAAAAGTCACCAAATCTGCATTTTTTTCACAAATGTTTATCTGAGAAGTTTTGCCCAGCTCTAGTTGAGATGTAACAAAAGAATGGGTTGTGCGGCGATGCGGATCAGGAGATGTCTGGAGTCCGAAATGGAACCCAGGAAGATGGAGGTAGATAGCGTAGAGTGATAAAGTTCTTGAGTCACAGGGAATTGAGTTTAGGATGCAATGAGATGGTACTGCTGGCAGGCAAAAAAAGGAAAACAGAGTTGGTCTGAATGACACTAATACTCTTTGTAACATTTACAAAGTATATGTAAGACTTCTGTTTGTCAGAGTTCATTAATTTAATTTTGCAAGGTTTATTTTTAATGTAGGTGTCCAAAAACTAGGAGTTTTCGGGGCTTTCTCTTCATATATTCTGTAATAAATAATCTCTTTGTAATGTTCTTTAGTGCATTTTAGCATAGTATATTACAAACAGTGTATTAAAATGCACTTGTGAACTGTTAGTGTTCTCCAGCAGGGTCTACATGGACCCATAAATGCTCAACGTGTTAGTGTACTTTCAAAATCACAACCCTGTTGTCCACTTATTGCTCTGCGTAGACAAGCGCTTGAATACAAGTAACCATTTCCGGATTTCATTGTTTTTTGTATCAGGGTGTTTTATGTTTTTATTGGTTATAACCTAAAATAAGAGGCTGTAAGTATATCTTGTGTTCCCATCTAGTGGCTAGTCTACAGAGAAGAAACCTGCTTACTACTACTGACAGCTAGTGGAGTTTTACTCCTTTAATTGAAATGGCAGAAGTCTCTGCTTTGGTGCTGAAGAAATGGGTTCAAACCCTACTGACAACTTGAGGTAGAGGTCATTATGTGAGCACTTAAGATAAAATCTAGCCATCATGTTTAATTCAGTCATTCTCATAGTATCTATAGGCGTCATATTTCCAAGCACTGTATAAATATTATGGATTAACCCTCACAATGCTCCTGGGAGGTGGAATCAGTCAGTTGGGGAAACTGAGGAACAAGGTGTTGAAATGACTTGCCTGAGTCTATAGAGGAGGATGTCAGAGTTGGAATAAGAACTTGGAATTGACTCAGTGCACCATGCTCAGTGCCCTCTATCATGCTGCCCCCACTGTGGTGATGATGAACAAGAGAGAGGGAACTGAACTACATAATGGATCTCAAGGGCATGCATGGGGCTAGGGAATACAATGCCCACTGGAAAAATAAAAGGTGAGGGAGCACAATAAGTCACACAGAGTGTATTTGCGACAGAATAATGAGTCAGTAGAGGACACTCGTGGGGAGTAAGACATACTAGGGTATATGGCCCTGGAGAGACAGGGCTTAAGAGTTTAAAACAGGTTGGAAGGAGATAGGACTGAAATAAGGCGTAGTCTCAAGAAGTCAGGGTTGGGCTATAGATCAGGTCAAAGATAGCTGGAGGTTGGCTAGACACTGTAGATGAGGTCAAAGGGTGTGGAGTTGTAGATTCTGTCTTTAAACATCACATTGATCTCATTCCAATGTATTATACTGAGTTTCATTTATGTAGTGTGGATGTTTTATATGGACTTGGTTATTTTTAACCTGTAGGTGGCCAGCAGCTTCCCACTTTTTCAGACATGCAGACGCTCAGTGTGGTTGGGCTGGGAGGCAGAGTTCAGGTCTGAATAAAGATTTTGCAAAATGGCCTTTAAAAATTCATAGCCTCCACAAAAATGGCAAATTCAAAGGTTCTAGACTGAGTCAGAAGCAGAGTATCTGGGGCCTGATTCTCCATTGCGCGGCACCTTGTGTTGCCATTTATGCAAAGTGAGTATAAAATGCTACCAAACCAGAATGGTGGTGGTATACACCCATGTTGAATGGATGTAAATGACAACACATGGAGCAAGGTGAGGACATCAGCCTTATTGTGATTTTGATTCTCCATAGGGTGGGTGGGGGTGGGGGTGTATGTGAGAGAGAGAGCGAGAGCGCGCACCGCTTGGGGGCAGTCCTGGAGGTGTGAAAAGTAGCAGTTAGTTGGCATGTTGGTGATGTTCTTGTGGCAGAAGAATGCTCCTATTGCAGTGAGCATGTTTATTATTTAACTCCACAGGGAGAGCTGCTTCTGTTCGCTAACAAAGTGATCTTCTGTCCCTCCATTTGAGAATACATCTGTGTAGCATGGCGTATATATTATCTAGTTGATCCCAGAAGAAAGGCTCTTTCAGCATCAGTGGGACAACATGGCGCTGGACAGAAGCTTTCTGTGGCAGATCTATCTCCGCAGCTTTATCTGCAGAAGGAGCTGGGTTTTTTTAAAAAAAACAAAACACAAGAGGTAGCCATTCGATCAGAAAGTCATTGCCTTCCAGGAAAGGTGGTTGTGGACAGAAGCCCAGTAAGAGGAAACCCTTCTATGTGGGACTCCGGGGCTGATCTCCACGTCTGTTCCTCCCTTTGTGTGTTTTTACAAATAGTCTGTGTTCATTTTGGGGTTGATATTTTTAGTTGGTTTTATGTTTTCTTTGCATTTGATTTTAAAAAAAAAAAAAAGGGACAGTGTGAAAGACGGTACTGGAGAGGGTGGAAACTGACACCTGCCACTTAATAGGGGTATGAAACTTTTGGAATCATGACCACTGTTCCCTCTAAGCTGTGCACGTGTGTGCACACAGATCCTAAACCCTGCGCACAAGGCAAAATACCGCATGCACAAAAATTTGCACAGAAGAAATTTTTTGCGCACGCAGCTGTCAAAAATTAGAGGAACATTGATCCTGAACCATGTCATGTGATTTAGGCTAGGAAATATAGATCAGTCTCTTATCCAGCACTTTTGTGTGACATGCTGTTACTACACCACCTCCAGAACTAGCCACGTTTCCTCATCTCTTCAAGGCTGCAGTCAGGAGCTAAGAGGATTCTCTTTCCTCAAACTCAAGTGCAATGCCCTGTTTGCATCCTGTGGATTGCTAAACCCCAAAACAGCCAGAAGAAAAATATTTTGGAAGCCACCCCATCTGCCACTGATTGGTTTTCAATCCATGCTGCTGGCCCTTAATCACAGATTGATTGATTTCCAATTCCCGTAGCTCTGCATTCTCGCATGTCTCCAAGCCAGTAAGCTCAGTCCCATCTGGAAGATGGACCATCAGAATCAGCCATTTGCAGGCTAGAGCTGACTTACCCCCTGGAGACCTCCAGCTGGCAAATGTCTGGCAAACTCCTAATGTCAATGTGTTCGTGTTCCTGCTTATTCCTGCCCTGTCTTCAGCCCCCACACACTTCCCTCTCTGCACATCTGTTCCCCTTCATCGCAAGACTGTCTGTCCATTGCCCTTTCTTTCTATGCACCTAACGGAGGGTGGTAATCCCGTTAGGTACTTGCAGCAGGCACTGCCGAGTTTGCTCGCAGCGCCTGTGCCAGGTCGAGTGTCATTGCCAGCAGCGCTCTTGGCGGGATGAAGGTTGCATTAGTGAACAGTAATTGAAATGCAAAATAACATTTTGATCGAGCGAGCAGGCTGTTTATTTATCAGATCAATAGCCAAAATGCCCCATCTGGAGAAGTCAGCGTGATAATAAGTGATAGCATTCCAAGGGCAAATGGAACGCACACAGTAGGGAGGACACGCCGTCAGGGTGGGCGGGACTGGCTCTGAAACATGCTCCCCTATGGCTCCCCTTCACCCTTCCCTGCAGAGGGCAGCCGCTGTCCTACCAGCGACCACTAAGAGCTGCGCCCTCTTTTCTGCCTCTCAGGAAAGAGAAGGAACATCTCTAAAATACCAGATTCAGTGTAGTGCAGGTGTATGGAAAATCATGTGAGACATTCTCCCTTTCATGTCCCAGTAGACACAGGGCTCTGACACAGGGCGCTGCTCATAGATATTGTGACACTGGTAGGCAATGATTTTCCTCTTTACTTAGTAGGTTTTGTCTGTTGTAAAGCTTTGTGTACAATTACGCTGCTACATAAATATTAAATCATAGTTGGACAATGCAAGGGACCCATCACCATCATATTTAGGCACACATAGAGAAGGAGAGTGGTGTGTGTGTGTGTGTAGCATAAATCTATATTATACATGCATGGTAAACATTTACTACATATACATATAGGCATGTCCCGTCTTGTGCGAGGGTTCTGTTCTGCGGTTTCCGCATAAAGCAGAAACAGCGTATAGCCAAATCCCCATTGACTTCAATGGCGGGCGAAATCTTCTGCCCTAAAGAAAGATTTTATATTTTTAGTTTTCCTTTTTGTTTTGGTCGACTGTGTAGAGCGAAAATCACTCATGTTAAATGCGCCTGAAACGCGACATGCCTGTATACACATGCACAGACACACGTAACATCACATACACCTCTCCTTCAGCACATCTGTATAATGTGGCCTGGAATACCAGGATGGTGGATCATTACAAATTCCTAATTGATTTGATATTTATACCACTTCAGTACATTATATTTAGATATACACACATCAGTATAGGAACTGATTTGTTACAGATTAATTTCTATCTGTTTTCATGCTCTTTAATTTATGTGGCTAATCCAAAATCAGGTCAGCTTTTATTTGCTTAACGGACCTGCCATTAGGAAAATCTGCCCAAATCTCCATTGTCTTTCTGTGCGCTTCCTGGCCTGAAGTCCCAGCTGAAAACCACCTTCTCCCATATACACTCAATGAAGGTCATCTGACCCACAATGCTCAGCTTAGGCAGATACACAGTAGAAGTCTTGCATCTGCTTACATGGCAAAGACAATCTCCTCCTCCCTGTATTATTCAGTTTCTCTGTTGGCTTCTGTTTGTCTGTTAGTAGAAATATTGAAAAAGGAGAGCAGGAAGTGAAATTGACATTGAAGTAGTTGTGAGTTTTGATGCATTTACCTGAGGAATAACACAAGGCAGAGTGACAAATTCCAGGGAGGGGAGAGAGGATTCCATCTTCTCCACTGAAATCATTGCTTTGATATTTTTGTATTTGATTATTTTTATTTTCCATCCAGAGAGAAGGTACAGGGAGAAATGTCATGTTTGGTTTGGTTTGGAGTTTGGGGTGGGGGGTGCTCAGAGAAGTGAAAGGCACTTAGAACTGGCTAAAAATTAAGGCAAGATGTAGGCATTTGCTGTGCATTTTTCCTTTACCCAGCTGTCCCAAAGCACTAGAGACCTGACTTCAGAACCCCTTGCTAATCCAGTTCTGGGTGTGCTGATGAGCCTCAGTCATGATCTGCAGATCCAGCCCAGTACTGGACTGCATATTCTGTATAGATATGGATACAGATATGTATAGATGTAAAACCATTAAGAACATAAGAACGGCCATACTCGGTCAGACCAAAGGTCCATCTAGCCCAGTGTCCTGTCTTCTGACAGTGGCCAGTGCCAGGTGCCCCAGAGGGAATGAACAGAACAGGTAATCGAGTGATCCATTCCCTGTTGCTCAGTCCCAGCTTCTGGCAGAGGCGGCCCATCCTGGCTAATAGCCATTGATGGACCTATCCTCCATGAATTTATCTAGTTCTTTTTTGAACCATGTTATAGATATATAGATTAGATATAATGCAAGTATAATTTGTAAAGCTCTGCAGAATCCTTTGAGAGGAAAGGTTCTCTATACATGTAATATTTTATCACATAATAAAAGGACCTGCTCATTGCGAGGGCGAACTTTATCAGTACCCGCAGTGGACTATTACTAGTTTTGAACTCTGTCAATAACTAGGCATTCTCAGTACCAGTTTATATTGCATAAAAAGTGAAAAAAGTAAAATGCTCCTGTAGTTGTCTTTGTGATGCTTTCTAATCATCTATATTGGGCAGCTGGAATTAAAGGTATGTCTGTTTCGTAGTCAGAAGATGTTTCTACTCTTTTGAATTTTTGTTCTTATAGTCCTAGGATAATTGATATTTTAGAAGCCTGGAATATTGAACATTTTTTACATTCTTTCTGTTTCCCAAGAGAATGTGTTTTTCATTGTTATTGGCCACTTCACACTCTCAGGACCGGCTCTAGGCACCAGCAAAGCAAGCATGTGCTTGGGCTGGCACATTTCCAGGGGTGGCACATTCATAGGCGCCAACTTTACCTGGTGCTGGTGGGAGCTCGCGCCCCCATCCCCGGCCTCACTCCAACTTCGCCCTTTCCCCAAATCCCCGGGCATGCCGCATTTCTCCTCCTCCCCGCTCCCTCCCAGGCTTGCCATGCGAAAGAGCTGTCTGGTGCGGCAAGCCTGGGAGGGAGCGGGGAGAAGCAGAGCGGTGTATGCTCAGAGGAGGAGGCGGAGGCGAGCTGGAGTGGGGGGGGGCACAGGGAGGGGCGCAGCAAATAATCTGAGGGGGGGGGCACAGAGAAACTGCTTTCTGCCCCAGCTCACCTCCACTCCACCTCTTCCCCTGAGCGCGCCGCTGCTCTGCTTTTCCCCCATCCTTCCCTCCCAGGCTTGCCCGTGTGAAACAGCTGATTCTCAGCAAGCCTGGGAGGTAGGGGGGGAAAAGCGGAGCACCAGCGGCACTCTCAGGGGAAGAGGTGGCGACGAACTGGGGTAGGGGGTGAGACGTGGCGCTGCCAGTGGGTGCAGAGCACCCACCAATTTTTCCTCATGTGTGCTCCAGCTCCGGAACACCCACAGAGTTGGCACCTATGGGCACAAACATTCCGGCCAAAAAGTGGGGGTGGCCAAAAAATGTTTTGCTTGGGGTGGCAAAAAGCCTCGAGTCATCCCTGTACACTCTGTAACAAGGTGACTGTGCCACATCGCGGTTCTAGTGACGTGTCTCTGATTCCTCAGTGGAAGAGTTGGAAGCTCTTGCCATATTTATGATGTACAGAGGGGAGAATGAATGCATGCGCCATAAAATTTCAGATTATGGAATTATCTAATAGAACAACAGTTTATCATGACCTATGGTTCCTTCTCATCTCTTCGATCAGTCAGGCAAGACTGCATTGCATGGGGTGGCTGAATGTGCAATGGAAGCTTCTTTTGTCAGTTTGAGGGAGGAGTGAATAGACGGACGGTCTGGAAGGCAGATGAATGAGACAGATTTAAAATGAAATTTAAAATTTCAAAATCCGGACTGGAATTTGAGTCCAGTGTAAATGGGAACCTGATATAGCAATGACATGTCTTAAGGAAACTGCCAAATAGCTACCAAACATGGGTCTTTAAAGGTGAACAAAATTACATTGGAAATCTTGAGATCCTAAATTTGTGTCTGAAAACAGTGCTGTACATTAACAGTGGTCTCTGGTACACATAGGTACATTGGGTGTTTTAGGAATACCAGCCAAGGGCTTGGGTTACAAGTATTCCACATTTCGGTAACCTCTCTCTAACTTTCAGTATTGCTTGTGAGATTCGAGAGGCTGAGATAAAGGGCAAAAGACAGACAGAGCAGGTAGATGCTATGGAAGTGTACTTCACACAACTCTGCCAATGGATCTCAGTCCTTATCTGTAGTGCCACCTCCACCCTCCATTTCTTTTCTAGACCTGGACTCACCGCCCAGCCCTACAGATGTACTTCAGTCCTGGTTGGCAGTGTTCCTGCCTCCCACCAACTCTGCCACATGACACATCTATAGCACCCTTGCTATTTCGTTCATAATTCCCTATACCATTCTGGCAATAGCCCAGGGGTTCTATGGAAGCCAGACTCTGCCAGCTCCTGTGTCCACGTTCACACCCTCACCCTACTTTTGTGCGCTCTCAGTCTTATGACTGCTTCCCGGGAAGTCAGAGAGAAAAAGGCCTGAATGAAAAGCACTAATTGCCCATCGTTATCTTCTGTGCCATAATTTGTGTAGAATGAAACTTCAATCAGTTGTCCAGATCAGGCTGATTTTGACTAATCTTTATAATGACAAGAGGCTTAATTATAGATTTCTCCAAGAGCTCCGGGTGGAGTCTAGGCCCAACAGACTGCCACTGACTGGTTCAATTCCTGAGGTGGGTGGGAAGGGAAGATAGAGAGGTGATGCCTTATT
This sequence comes from Dermatemys mawii, assembly GCA_007922305.1. NCBI lineage: Eukaryota > Metazoa > Chordata > Testudines > Dermatemydidae > Dermatemys > Dermatemys mawii. The sequence continues at coordinate 60,121,941 of ML677332.1, forward strand.
CCTGCTCTGGATTTAGCGGGGGGGGGGGGGGGCGGCCCCGGACAAGGGGGAGGGGAGTGTAATAAAGGGAAACTGAGAAAGGTTTGAAAAAGAAATTGAGCAACAAACCAAAGTCAGAGAATCTCCAAGCACAGTAAAGTTGAAGAACAGGAGTGCTGGGGTTTCTAGCCTGACTATGTCTAAATAAATACAGAGTCTACTTTTCAGCAGATACATATTTAGAAGGTAATTCCTTAGTCTCTTTTAATCTTTGTTCCTGGTTTTGTGTCCCTTATTTCTCCATCAATTCAGTGCCACTTCATTTTGTGTAGTGTCTTTTCTCCCAACTCCTTACCCAAACATTTCATGGAGTTAAATAATCCCCCACCTTCCTCTGCTATTGTTCAACATGAAGCATAGGCAAAGTTAAGGGGAGATGCTATCAAGGAAGATCAAAAATGTGATAGAGAATTGGTGATGAGGCAGGGAGGAACAAGAAGGCTGGTCCAAACTGAAAGAAGTTGCATAGGAGAGGTGAAGGTGGTCGTGAGGGAAAGAGTGCTAAATGAACCGAGGAAGCAGGGCAGAATGCTAAAATGAATAGGATCTCAGGGAAGGTGCTGGAGGGTGGCATGTTTGCCTTACTTTCCACATCTGAGAGCGTGGAGGCAGAATTCTGCGCATGCTGGAGTTGAAAGGTTCTATTTTATTCTGTTAGGTTCTTATATAGCACTTATTACCATAGTGTCTGAAGGACATTGGGAAGGACACTTTAGATACCAAGGTGAAAAGTATCTTGTAAATAACATAGATAAGTAGACTGTAGAGAAGGGGATTCCAAGTGGCAGAGCAGGAGCAGATGAAGGTCTGGCTGAGAATTTCAGCAGGGGCTGAGTTGCGGCCTTGAGCATTACATGAGCAATATTGTGGAGGTGATGCAGTTAGATTTGCAGATACAGGAATGATTTCAGAAGGTGCAGTGTGGTGAGAAGCAGGCAGGCTGGAGACATGAAAAACAGAATTTTAGGGGAAAAATTGAGGTCTTCTTGGATAAATAATGACTCGCAAATCAGTCTTGGTTTTCATTTTTATTGGGATTTCACCAGTAGCTCTCGGTTTAAAGCGTCAAGCCACGTAATAAAGCAATTTACTTTGGAAGAAATGCTTGCAATGCACCACAGGGCAAAGTACCATCGGAAGCTGACCTGTTAATAAGAGAGTGAACGGATAATATCTGTCACAGCTCCAGATTAATTGTCTTAATTCATCTGTATAATTCTTCTTACAGTTTACAAACACGAGAGACCTCTTAAAGGTGAAGAGAAATAATGAGGAGTAGGACTGGGGATGGCGTGGGGAGGGAGATAAAGGCGAATAGGAAAACCAGAAAGTCTCTTCACCTCAAGAAGACTTGTATTTTTTTAAAGAGATCCAGACAGCCTGTGGGGCAGCTTTAATCAGTATGATCAGAGCTGGGCTATTGATGTGTAGCTCGGATCTAGTTATACAATGGATCAGAGGAATAAAATGTTTCCTTGGCGTTAGACAAGTGATGATTATTTGTGCAAGACTCTGAATTTGAGCATCTATTTCCCCATCCCCCAATTTGCAAGGAAGATTTAAGCCTCCTCCTGGCCTCATGCCAGGAATCGATTTCTTTGATCCATTTGTAGGAGCTGGGTCTCAGCCAACATTCCGTATCAATAGACCTAATATAACCCAGTTCTCTTGTGGCCACCAGTGAGACTGCCCTTTAGGGACCTGCCTCAAGATAGACTTCTCAAGCTGGGGAGCTTTTGGGTTTACTGGTGAACTCACTTGTTTACAGATTCAATCCATCTCTTTCAACCTCTGGACTCATTGGTTTTTTTGGCCTTATATTTTCCTGGAAAGAGGAAAAACTAAACAAACCCCCAAACCAAAAAAAAAACCCACCCAAAAAACCATGACTGCATAACAAATCAGAGACAAGGGGGGCAGGTGGTTGCAACATATTTGTTCAAAAGAAACCAGATCCAGATCAATAGTAGAGAGAGAAGCAACAGAGAAATACTCCAGGTTAAACTCATAAAGTCTGGGTTTTGTTACAGTCTGGAACTAAGTTCAGGTTTGGTGGAAGCCATCTGGCACTAGAGGATTTTTACCCCAAATCCAGACAAATTCAGCAGCCTTCTGCTGTGAACTATTCTTTGTGTTTTGAGCACAAAACAGAAATCTGTTGTTAGTGAGTGTACAAAAAAAATCCATGTGAATACAAATCTCCATAACCTGAAACCATGGGGATTTGCACCACTCTGGAGAAGAGGTGCACAGGACTCAGGAGAAATAGAAACCCAGACAATCCAAAGGGAGGAGCTGCTGGGGAGCTGGAAAGAGCCCTTAGAAAAGGCTAAAAACATATACATTATATTAAGGTTGAGACTCTCTTAACCTTTAAAGCAACCTAAGCTAAGTGCTTGAGTTTAAAAATTCCCATGCTCTACATGCTAGAAACTTGAACATCACAGTTAAGATCCAACTTCTAATACCATCTCTAACTTTGCCCTAAATACCGCCCACTTTTCCCTGCTGCCCTCTAAAATTTAAGTCTGCCCTGCTGAGTGCATGAATTCCAACAGGGTGCTCTTTAGTTGTAGAATGGGTTATCCTACACACACCCTTCCAGCCAGGGTGACCAGATGTCCCTATTTTAAAGGGACAGTCCTGATTTTTGGGTCTTTTTCTTATATAGGCTCCTATTACCCCCCCCCCATCCAGTCACGATTTTTCACACTCACTGTCTGGTCACCCTACTTCCAGCCTACACCAGCTATAGCAGGATCTCTGCTTTATAATGAAGTGTTCAGATCTGATTCTGGTACTCTTGGGATTCAGACCTTGCACTGAAAAGGGCCACCAGGTTTGTCAGGAGGTTGTGCCCAGGTGATGATTCTCTGCCTTCTGCCAGTGCAACATGCACGGTTCATAATGAGTGGTTAGAGGAACAGGGGTGACTTCAGGAGTATCAGCCCTTCAGATGACTATGTCATTTATTGACAGACTAGAAAGAAGGGAGGGTATGTGGCAATTATGAGCTATCCGAGGTGATAAGCTGTCAAACAGGCCTACACACATGGCAGCTTCCCTCTCACCTGTTTCTCCATGACATCATCCCTTTGCATATGCAGCCCAAAAATTACATTGGCCATTGTTATAGGCACTTCACATTGCAAATTCTTTTCTCATCTGCTGCCAACTCTCTCCCCTTAGTCTCTCTCTTGAGTTATCTTCATAGACTGATAGATTCCAAGGCCAGAAGGGATCATTACAATAATCTAATGCCATAGAACTTCCCTCAAATAATTCCCAGAGCAGATCTTTTAGAAAAACATCCAGTTTTGATTTTAAAATTGCCAGTGATGGAGACTCCACCCTTGGTAAGTTGTTCCAGTGGTTAATTACTGTCATGGTTAAAAATGTACACTTATTTCCAGACTGAATTTGTCTAGCTTCAACTTGCAGCCATTGGATCATATGATACCTTTCTCTGCTAGATTGAAAAGCCCATTATTAAATATTTGTTTCCCATGTAGGTACTTACGGATTATAATCAAGACACCCTTTATCATCATCTTTGTTAAACAAAAGAGATTCAGCTCCTTGGGTCTATTACTATCATTCTCTTGGCACTTCTCTGAACCCTTTCCAATTTATCAACATCCTTCTTCAATTGTGATTGCTGTTGTAATATTGTGTCCAGTTCTGGTGTCCCCAACAGTGCCAAATACAGAGGTAAAATAACCTCTTTACTCCTACTCAATATTCCTCTGCTTATGCATTCAAGGATTGCATTAGCCCTTCTGGCCACAGTATTGCACTGAGAGTGACTTTTTCAGAATCTCAGCTTCCCAGGATAGAGTACACATCCTGTAAGTAGGATCAACATACTTTGTTCCTAAGTGTATACATTTCCATTTAGCCGTGTTAAAATGCATATTGTTTGCTTACACCCATCTTACCAAGCGATCCAGATCAGTCTGTATCAGTGACCGGTCCTCTTCATAATTTACCACTCCAATTTTTGTGTCTGCAAACTTAATCACAAGTGATTTTAGGTTCTCCTTCAGGTCACTGATAAAAATGTTAAATAGGATAGAGCCAAGAAGTGATCCCTGTGGGGTCCCACTGGAAACATATCTGCTTGATATGATTCCGTTTACAGTTATGTTTTGAAAACCTGTTAGCCATCTTTTAATCCATTTCTTGTGTACTATGTCAATTTTGGTCTTTTGATGTACCAAGTCAAATGCCTTACAGAAGTCTATTATGTAATCACTATTACCTTTATCAACCAAACTTGTAATCTCATTAAAAAATATCAAGTTAGTGTGACAGAATCTGTTTTCCATTATTCCAAGTGGATTGGCATTAATATATTCTTGCATCTGGGTTTCTGACTACTGTTTGTCCAGTATAGTTACTAAACTTTTCTAAGCTGACTCTCATTTTGTTTTTTCTTGCTCATGTTAAATCTCTAGATCTGTTAGGATTGTTCCTCTGTGCTCATGAGCATTTTGCAGCTCCTCTCAGACCAGGGTCATTTGCAAATTTCACGAATGTTGTGGGATTATTTTGGTTATAATCTGTTAGACTCTGTTAACATAGCTCTGAAAAGCAGCCACAACACCCTGAACTGAGAATTTTTTATTAAGGTTGGAAAAAGTATTTATTTCCTACTTGTGTTCCTGGACAAACTTTGCTTCTGACTTCAGTGCAGTTTGTTTGTTTGGTGGTGCTTATGAGGCTTAAAAGTTGTGTAGCCTTTGCTGGTGGAGCTTAAAACTTCTGTGCTGCTGCAAATGTGCTTCACAGCTCTCACAGGTTGGTATCTGATGTGAGTTGAACAGAATTGTAGTGGGGGGCCTCGTAGATCTTCACCAGAAAAGCCTATAACCCCTCTGAACACCCTCCCCCTACATCCTATTTGAGGCTTTACGCAAGTGGTAAATTCCACCAGCATAGCCATAGGCACATGGAAGTTAAACACTCACTTTATGGCAGAGTTTAGGGATTAAAATAACCATGTGAAATCTTGATTTAGAATTCAGATCCCATAGTGGGAACCAATGACAAGGCCCCTTTTTGACTCTTTGCACTGTCAAGAGTAGCCGGAACAGGGAAAACTCTGCAAGTAGGTAGCAATCCTGACACCCACACTTCAGAAACACACGAAAGAATGTTCCTTCCCCCCTTCTTCCACCCCCAAAAACGTCTGCAGTTTCTTAAGGGAAACAGTTCAGTGTTTGTCCCTTTTAACCATGATTTAAATCTTGGTCTTGGAAATCCTTGACCACTTTGGATCAGTTTATACATGACTTGGGCACAAGACCCTGCTGACAGGCCTGGCCTATAGGTCAGAACTTCCAACAACCATGTCCTGCTCCATTACAGGAAGTTGGAGTCTAGTATTAATCTTGGGTGATGAGATGCCACTGCCACCTCCCTCTTCATTTGTCCATGTGATAAAGACTCCGCCACTGGAGAAGTTAAGCAGAATTCTTTCCTGTAGCCTCCAAGCCCTGCCTTCTTGGTATTGTTGGCAGGAGGCAGAGAGTTGGGGTCAGATTCTTTTATCTTGCTCCCACCACTTTGTGCTGCTCAGATAGCAGAGAGTAGCTGGATTCTGGCCAAAAGTAGCCAACGGAAAATCCCTCTGGTGGACGGGAGCTCCCCTCGAACATAAAGCCAGCTATTGTACCAGCTGTCTCACACTGACATAGGATTTGTGCCAGGGGGTAGAGATGTATCTTTGTTCCACTTGTCCTCCACTGCCTAAATAAGAGTGTATTACTAGAGATTAGAAAATGTTGGCCTTTTGTGGGAAGAAGTCTGGTATTCCACAGCTGTGTGTGTGGGGTTGGGGACAGAGGTGGGGGAAAAGGGTGACTTCTTACAAACATGACCATGAATAACATGCCAGAAATTGGTGTGGGAGCTTTAACTGCACATATCCTGAGTTTCTGCCATTTATGTATTATTTTTGAACTTGAAAATTCGGTTACGGGTGTGCTAAAGGGCAGTATTCACTACCTTAATGTTATAGAGAGAATACTTTGCCTTCTCTAGCACTGTCTAGCAGCCTTTCCAGCTCCTAACGTTGCTCTTAAGAGTGTGTTGAGCCATTAGCATCCAGCCATTTCAGGGAAGAGGAGGAGGATGAAAGGCTGGAGAAAAGCTAGTAGAGAACTGGGAGAATTCCTAACTCCCATTAACCTAACATCACTGCCTAGGAAGATAATGCAACCAATATTAATAGATGGAATCTGTAAGCTTCCAGAGCCCAGTTCTGCATTCATCTAAATCTATTCAGCTTCATCCAAAGTCAATGGGATTTGTGCACAAGTCTGAGAGCAGGCTTGGGGGTGTAGAGGCTAACAGCATCATGAGCAATAAACAACAGGTTTATGAAACAGGTTCAACAGACAATAGCTGTTCTTGATACAATTAGATAATTAGTGGGCAAAGGCAATACTTTGTGGATAGACTGTCTGACTTTACTCAGGCATTTGACATGGAGCCATGTAAGATCTTATTAAGGAAATTAGATCAAATTGGTTTGGATGCAAATCCTGTGAAAATAGATCGCAGACTGGCTGACAGGCTGTAAAGGGAGGGGTGAGAGACTGTCTTGTGCTAGGGCTGAAATGTTCGAAAGGTCCTAGAAGAGTGTGTGAAAGGCACAAGTTATATTCACAGACAGTCCCCAAGCTGGAAGGTCCTGGAAACATGTACCAAGCAAGTGAGGAAGCTGTGTTAGACAGGTTTGGTAAAATGGATAGAAATTAGAAACATGAGACTGACAATGGCAGAGAATCCCCTTGCAGCAGGGAGAATCCCCTGTGCTAATGGGAGCAAGGTGGCTAAAGCTGTTATGTTCAGAAAGACCAGGATGGGTTAGTGCAGAGGTTCTCAACCTTTTTCTTTGAGACCTCCCCCCACAGCCAACATGCTAAAAAAAACTCCACATCCCACCTGTGCCACAATAACTGGTGTTCTGCATATAAAAGCCGGAGCCTGTTTTAGGGGGTGGGAAGCAGGGCAATAGCCTGAGGCCCCATGTCAGAGGGACCCCCATGAACTACCTTGCTCAGGCTTCAGCTTCAGCCTTGGGTGGCAGGGCTCAGGGGCTGGGCTTCAGCCCCATATGGTAGGGCTTCAGCTTTTTGCCCTAGGCCCCAGCGAGTCTAATGCTGCCCCTGCTTGGCGGGCCCCCGTTCTCCTGGTTGAGAACTACTGGGTTAGTGGTTACCAAGTGATAGCAGCCTATAATGTGATCCAAGGGCTAGAGAGCCAACACTGTAGTGCAGAGCCAGGGAAAAGACAGTCCAGGGATCGGCAACCTTGGCACATGGCCCCCCAGGGGTAAGCACTCTTGGTGAGCCCGGCTGGTTTGTTTACCTGCCACATCCGCAGGTTTGGCCAATCGCAGCTCCCACTGGCTGCGGTCCAATGGGGGCTGCAGAAGCAGTGCTGTGCTGGCCACCGTTTCCCACAGCCCCCATTGTACCAGAACAGCAAACCGGCCGATCGCAGCTCCCACTGGCTGCGAACCTGCGGATGTGGCAGGTAAACATACTGGCCTGCCAAGGGTGCTTACCTTTGCCAATCCCTGAGATAGTCCCTTTCCACAGAGCCCTGACACCATTGCACATGAAGTTCTGCACACAGGTCTGGACACCTCACTACAGGAAAGACAGGCAAGTTGGAGAGAATCCAGAGAAGGGCAATAAGGATGCTAACGGGATTATAATAAGGAAAGGTGAAAAGAACAAAACATTTAGAACCTCTAAGCTAGTTACATGGGCACAGAAATAGTAACGGAGCTTCCTGTGCCAGCTCGGAGGAGAATTGGATCAAGTCTCTCTCCTTTTACATTCCCAGTAATGTAAGAGTCAAGCAAATAACTGCTGTTCACTTTTTGTGAACTTGCAGGACAGGTGGAAATATTTTGAAGTTATTTCTGCTGTTCAGAAGGCAGCAAAACGCACAAAATGAGGCAATCACTTTGAGTCAGCTTAAAAATAACAAACATTCCTGGTCCAAAGGGGAGATTTTTTTTGTTAGGAGTGTTCGTGGAACCTATGGAAGGTCAATTTGTCAGGCTTTGCTCAGCACATGGAGCTTCTTGGAAGACCCAGAACAGTGCTAACCCTCAGCTGTGATGGGACGCACAAATTGTGCCGTAGTGCAGAAAATAAAAATATAGGTTCAGTAATGAACAAAGATGTCCTGATTGCCAGTTCCATTCCTCAGTGGGACATGCAGCCTTTTACTCCAGGTCACTGATGCAAATCTGGCCTAGTCAGTAATCACTAATTGTCACTAGTAGTCAGTGTCCCACGTGAAATGGCTTGGGGAGGCCTCAGTCTAGATCCTAGAGGACTGGTGTCAATATCTCGAAAACCACCATCACAGGTGACACTATCTGGCCCCTGTGTGTTGGTCTCAGCACAGAGTCAGAGGACTGAATTGGGCCAAGGAGACTGAGCTCGCCTCACACTCCTCCAGCACAAGAAGGCAGCACGTTGATGGGTCAGCATGTAGGGAAGCCCACCCTGCCTCTATTCATGGCCTTCCTATTCTGGGGATAAACAGAAGCCTTCTGTCTCCAGGTTTGTCAGTCTTTTTTAAATACACGGTTTGACTATCAGGGATTATGATTTTGAGAAGTGGCTGGTCTGGGTTACAATTGGCCCAGACAGGAAGTTCCTAGGTAAAACCTCACTTAAGTCATTTTAATGAAGACTCAGTATGGGAATGAAGTAGAAGAAGCTGCTAAATGTTCCTAAATCTCAGCCAGACAGAGTGTATCTGGATTTTCTTGAACTGTTATGTGGGAAGTCACACTAGTACTGTTCTCCTAATAGTCACAACTATATCCCTTCTAATAGGGATTGGCTTTATAGTTTTGAAAGCTACCATTAGACTGTGTTGCAGCAAGGTGAGTATGTTTCCTAAATAACTCATGTGGAATGTGCACTTCCCAGGATGTGGGTAGCTACCATCTTAGACACAATATAAGAGTATTCTACATCTGTTTTGTTAGCCTTAGATGCTGTTTGTCTTCCAGTATGGGTGTTTGGTGCCTGATCGTGGGGTATGCTAGCCAGGTTGTATTTGATTTCTGTGTTTGCCTTATATTCTCCCAGATCCTTAATTTATCAGCTTCAGTATCCTTTTCCCAAGTCATTGAAGGATCCAATTTGTGTTCCTGGGGGAATTCTCCATGACTGCGCATGTGCAGAATTCATGGCCCCTCCAGATTTCTTTGCTTCTCCACAGAAAAATTACTTCTGACGGGGAAGCAAAGGGAAGCCACAAAAGCAGTCATGTGCCCTTCCTTGCATGTGCAGGGAGATCAGTTTAGGCTCCTGTAGTAGCCAGTACAGACATAAATCACTACCATGACAGGCAGTCATGCATTTGAGAGAGAGAAACACTCTGTTCCTCTCGCTCGCTATTGCAGCATACTCAGTGTGGAGGGGCAGGGCTTTGGGTGTTTCTGGGGAGCTAGGCATGTCCCCTCAGGCAGAGCAGAATATAGTAGTTTCCTGCTTAGTGAATTGTTCCCATTGTTCTTAGTGAATTTCCCCAGGAGTATAAAACGGGTATAAAAATTTTAAGGCTCCTTTACAGTGCCAGAGTGGTCTAAAGGAGCCTTATTGTAAAGAACAGTGTGGCCTCATAAATACTTATGGCACTTTAGTGATTAGAACTGGTCTAAATTTTTGGACTGAAAAAATTTCCTATCAAAATGTGCTCCATGAACTGTTTGCTACTGACCTTTCCGAAGATGGTCAGTAGCCAGTATAAATTGTGAGTTTGAGTCCCCAGCCCTCACTTGCTCTTCCATTGTCTATGATGTAACACTGAGCATATAGCTGCATATATTTGACTACTAATTAGAAATAAAGGGTCAATACTAGCTACATTACTATTAGAGGGGATTTGTGGTATTTCCTCCAATGCTCCCCACTCCCATTCTTCATTCGTTGGATTGTAGTTTAAATAAGTTGCCAAAATAAATGAAACCAGAGCGATTATACTGTGTTGTTTTAACAGATAAAATGTGCAGAATTTTGCAAACTTTTAAAATATTATGCACCAAATTTTATTTTGGTGCAGAATTTTTAATTTTTTGGCACAAAATTCCCCCAGCAGTAAACTTGCCTTCCTTTGTCTCCCCCTCCCCTTGAGCATGTGAATTACAGTCTTCTTAAAAGAAAGAGGCTGGGATTCTAATTCACCTGTTTGAATGTGGCTCACATCCCTGTCAGATCTTTTTCATAATCCCTAACATAGTGGGGGGAGGGGGCTTGCTTATATGCACAGCATCAGTCCCACCATCTGGCATTGTGTCCCAGCCAGTTCTCACCTGTGAGCTCCTTTTGTGCAATAAAAAGCAACCAACATTGTTTTTTGGTGTCTGTCTTCCGTTGTGACTCTAACCTGATGGTATTGTGCCAGCTGCTCTGCAGATCATCGCCGCATCTGGACTCCTTTGGCAGTGGTGGTTAAATAGAGTGAAGCCAGCAGTTTTCATCTTTAATACAGAGATGTGGCGATGGAGGATAGAGGCAGGTCTCAGCATGCAAAGCTGTATTTTGACCAAAACAGATGGGCAGCTTTGCATGCTGGGATCTGTGGTTGCTGTAGCTGCCCCTCTCCCCTTAAGACGAATGCAACTGCAGTCAGCTACATTTTTGCAAACTGTTGATGGGCTTTAGTCCATTGTAGTCCTCTGCTGCACAAAGTGTGGGTTGTCCTTAACTCTTCAGATCTTTTGTGGGACCAACAGTTGGGTTCCTCTTTAGTAACCCTGGTGCAGAGGAGCCCATCAGGCCAGGGATGAGAGATTGCCTGCCCACACTCTTGAGGTCAGAAGTCTCAATAGGTCATAGAGTTGTTTGCAGATCTAGTTGTGGGGAGGTACAAGATGAAACATATTGGGCTAAACAGAGAATAGAGGAGGGAAAATTAGGAGAGATTTGGTTAGAATGAGGTTATGAAGATACAGGATCATAAAGCTGCTGCATCTCCAGTGCATAACTGCACATACACAGGCATGAAGCACATACACAGTACTCACCTACTCATGCATACTTAATTTTGGTACATAAGAGAAGCTCTGTCTTCTTGTCTCTGATGGGTTTGATTTTCTGACTGCAGCAGGACGGTGGTACATTTACCAAGTACATGGGCTGAAATTAAAAATAGAATGATAAAATACCTAGATGATTAGGGTATGGCAACCAAAAATCAGTAGAGCTTCCATGAAGGAAAATACTGTGTCTCTGATCAATTAGAATTCTTTGGGCATGTCAACAAATTAGTGCATACAGGACAACCAATTGCTGCTATTTATTTGGATTTTCAAAAGGCTTTTGACAAATTCCTTCACAAGAGGGGAAACTCAGTAGTCCTGAGGTGAGAAGTTAAGTACTAGTATGGATTAAAAAGTGTTTGAGGCAGAAAACAAAGGGTAGGAACAACTGATTAATTTTCAGCATGGCAAAGGAAGGTTAGCAGTGGGGTACCTGAAGGTTCATGTTTGGGTTGTTTAATGGAGAGAGCAGTGAGCGGGCAAAATTTGCAGATGAGACAGAGTTAATTATTTACGTTATTCAAGACCAGAGAAGACTCTGAACTCCAGAGGGTCCTAACAAAGCTGAGTACATTCATATGCCATTGTGCTACCCAATTAATAGTTGACAAATGTAGGATGATGTACGTCGGAAAGAATCATTCAATTTTCCATACACATTGATGGATGTAGGCATAGATCTTGCTGGGCATGAGTAAACTTGCACAGTTTGATTTGAGTACAAGGTTAAACTGTAAACAAGGGTGTAACAGGCTGTGTGCTGGAGATGGCATTTTCTTGCTATTTGAGATAAGTGGGAACACCCTGAACTGATAAGCTTGAAAGGTAAATAAGGTGAAGGACATAAAGCAGTTGGTCCTTACATGATCTGCGTGAGGGCCAGACCAATCAGATCAAGTAATATGGATGTTAGTAGCTAGGGAAAATGTATATAAACTGTGTAGTGTGTGACATGGTTTGGAATTGTAGCACCACTCTGTTTCTAAAGTCATGTCTGGCCCTAGCCAGTGTGGACATAGGGTACAAGCCTAAGTGAGGAGGGGACTTGAACTGAGTTTTTGGATCCCAGAAAACTGGATAAAGTGTTCTCCCAGAACTGGACAAGGTGTTCTGGATAAGCTGAATGGAAAAGATCTCGGGGAGAATCTCAACAATGGGTTCTAAATTAACTGTAATAGCTCAGAAAAAAGACTTAAGAATCTCCATGGACAACTCAATGAAAGTGTCTGCTCAGTATGCAGCAATGGTTTAAAAAATGCAAACAATGGTAGAAGGTACAATAAATGGAATGAAAAATAGCACTGAAAATATTATTATGTTCGTATATGTATTTGAGATTCATCCTTACTAGAATGCTGCGCTACGCCTTCAGCTGGAGAATTTATTTCAATATAGTTATGCTGATTTACATCAGCTGAGGACCTGGATCATTGATTTCAGTTCTGGTCACCTTCTCTAAAAACAAATGGAGGAGGTTCCGAGATGGCTGATGAGACTAATGAAATGCCTGGAAAGACTTCTGTATGAAGAAAGATTGAAAAGATAGTGAGGAGATGAATTATTGGGGAAATGATAAAGGTACACCAAGTAATGAATGAAATAGAGAAGGTAGATTGGACACTCCTCTTCACCCTCTAATAACACAAGAATAAAGGGTCTTTTAGTTAAATTGAAAAGCAGAAAATTTAATACTGATACTAGGAAATAATTTTTCAGAGTGCATAATTAACCTGTGGAACTCACTGCCACAAGACATAATTGAGCCTGACAGTTTAGTGGGATTCAAAAAAAGATCAAATGTGTATTACTGTAGATGAGGGGGTTTTTTTAGAAAAAAACAAAACAACCTCAACAGTTTGGGGGAGGGATAGCTCAGTGGTTTGAGCATTGGTCTGCTTAAACCAAGGGTTGTGAGCTCAATCCTTGAGGGGGCCATTTAGGGATATAGGGCAAAAAATCTGTTGGATGTTTAATTGGGGATTGGTCCTGCTTTGAGCAGGGGGTTGAACTAGATGATCTCCTGAGGTCCCTTCCAACCCTGATATTCTATTAATATAAATCTTTTTGCTTCAAGGAATAAGCCAACCCCTAACTGATGACAGTTTGGGCCAAATTTTGTCCATGGACAGATTAGTCCAGAAATGCCCACTTCAGGGTTTCTCACACTCTCCTCTGATGCATCTGGTACTGGCCCCTGTCAGAGACAGGACCCTGGACTAGATGGAGCCCTAGTCTTATTTTGTATGGCAATTCCTGTGCATTTTTCTCTCAGCAACAAGTCTCTGTCATTAAGCTGAGGAGAGAGAAGGAAGTTGGAGGAGGCTTTTACGAACAGTTATCTGTCTGTCTGCTTCTGAAGCCTCTCTTCTAGAGAGGATTCCCAAGTGTTTAAGAAAAAAAGAGGGCATAATAACCCACTTTACTGCAAGGGAATTTACAAATGGAAGGAGTCCTCTCTTGGTCATGTCCTAGTATGGAATCTGCTAGTAAACTGTTTGCCTGGAGCAGTGGCCGGAAATCCCAGACTGAGGGATCCCACACCTCGTCTGACACCATGAAAGACCTGCTCAGTTCATGATCTTCACCTGTCCTCCATGGTAATGAACTCCTGTTCTGGACAGATTATGACCACCTGGCACTGCCAGCAACATAGCCACTTCAACAGATTGTTCACTCAAATTTGGAACTGTCTGAAAAGGTGACCTACAAAAAATACCCCGGTGCTTACCATTGCTCCGGTGAGTAGAGAGTAGGGAGGCAGTTCTTAACAAATTGGACTGACGTCCTTTAGGAAGTCAAGGGGAGTGGCTTGAATTGAACCAAAGGTGGGAATGGTATGGACTTTGTGGTGACTGCCCCCGCCTGATATTTCTGTGGACTGATAAGTTTCTGTGCTCTCTTCCTACAGGCTGCTTGGCAGGATGTCCACAGAGGAGCGGCATCTCACCTCTAGCTGTGGATCCTTCATTAAGACTGAGCCATCCAGCCCATCTTCTGGCGTTGATGCCATCAGCCATCATAGTCCCAGCGGCTCCTCTGATGCTAGCGGTGGCTACGGCATCGCCATGGGTGGCCACCCGAACGGCCTGGACTCGCCGCCCATGTTCAACGGCACGGGGATCAGTGGTGGGTCCTGCCGTAAGCGCTACGATGACTGTGCCAGCGCCATCATGGAGGACTCGCCCACCAAGTGCGAGTACATGCTCAATGCCATCCCCAAGAGGCTGTGCCTGGTGTGCGGAGACATTGCATCTGGCTACCACTATGGTGTGGCCTCCTGTGAGGCATGCAAAGCCTTCTTCAAAAGAACAATCCAAGGTACAGTGTGGTGGGAGAGGGAACTCACACATTCACTCCAGGTGGGGCTGGGTTCCTCTGGTTGCAGAAGCTCTTGTACTCCTGTGGCACTTTAAAGGAGAGAAGAAAAAACAACAAAAATGCACATAATCTATTCTCTGCTCTCCAGCACAGCTCTGCCAAGCCTCCTCCACCCTTCCCCCATTTCTACCACTAGATGTGAACCAAAGCCCTTGTACTTTGACTCTGGGAAGCTTTGCTAGGCTCCCAGCAGGCAACATCATCATCACATGGGGCAAAGCTGCTTTCAAAATGTTGCTGCAGAAAATGCAGTTCCAGGGAATTCTCCAGTTATGCAGTGAAGAGGCAGCATCCCTCCCCACTCCTGGAGTTACCCACCGATTTGTAGCTGGCAGGGGGGTTAGGGTTTACTCTGGGAGGGTATTCGTTTGGCACAGGCTCATCTGAAGAGCAGAATCCCTGCCTGCTGAGGGCATCAGGATAGGGCTGGGGACTTGTTTCCTTGCAGGGAAAACAGTGCTTCAGGAAAAGAGGTTTTCACACAAACTTGTCAATCCTGTTTGCATCCGTTAATTTCTGAAGCACTGTAGGCCTCATGGAGATGTTGTATAGTGCACGCAGATATGGAGACAGCCTGGGGCCCATCCCTTCTCAGCAGCACAGCACCTGGTTCTAAAGATTTAGATGGAGATTTTCAGATGCCTCTGGGGGTTGGACACCAATTTGTTTAGTCTCAATCAGAGTTGCAAATTCTTTAAGTGGTTTTGAAAATTTCAGCCTGGACATTTCAGTGTAAACAGCAACGCATGCACCACTATCCCCAAATGTGTGCATACATGGACACAGACACAAACATATAGCCAGATATACCTGCATGTGTACCTAGATGTGCACACAGTTGTACACCTATTACGTGCCCCCGCCCCACAAAGGTACGCAGAAGAATTGTACATACCTGCAGGACCCGTGGAGTATACCGACAAAGACACGTATATATGTACAGATATACCATGCAAATATAGACTCTCACTCACACTCACTTACAGGCAGGCTGCCATACACAGATACTTGCATGTCCATTCATATACATGCACCAGTATAAGCACACATGCATAGATACGCTGTGCATACATTCCTCCTCTCTCCAGTTGAAAAGATGGACAGCATCATTCACCCTGCAATGGAAAGTGTATTGAATTGATTCCAAAGACACCTTTTGACTCTGATTAAATTATGTATGTGAGAAGGACATCTGTTTTATTTGTACTCAGTGAGTGGTTCCCTCATATCTGATCACACCCCATTGCTGGGGATGCTGAAATCTGGACTGGACAGAGCAGTGCAGGGAACAATCTTCCAGGGGTCCCTGTGGATAGACTACTACAATCTCTGATCTCTCTGATTCCAGGCATCTCTCCTTACTGGAAATTAACACTCTCCATTGCCCAAGACTGACATGATCCATTTCCCTCTGCCTGGCTTGTCCTTTCTCATTACACCATACAGAAAACATGTGCTGCTATGGAAAGCCCAGCTGTTCATATGCAGTATTTCTGTGCCTTGTCATTGCGGTTTTCCTGGATTAAATGTGAACTCTTACATCCACTCTCGCCTAGCAGCGCTGAGTGTTGTCCCTCTCTTGATCCGTTCTTGGTATTTCAGTTCTGAACATTTGGGCAATCAGTGCTAAAGGAGGGACCCTGGTGGGAGTGCACTGGGGATCTTTGCATGGAAAGAGAGTAAAAGGTTAACCCTCTAGTGGAGCAAGAGTGGGGAATCTCTGTAGCAGAGGAGAAGGCAGTCTTTACCTTCCCCTAGTAAACTGCCAGCCAAAATAGATCGGGAGAGATGGGGAAAGACCAGCAGCTGTGGAGAGCTCAGAAAGAATGAGAGTAAGTGAAGGGAGAAGAGACAGCGTAATCCGAGACTCCACCAGCCTGTGTAAATTGTCAGCTGATTTCATCCTACATCACAGAGAGACCTGCTGAGGGCAGCAGCCTTGTTGGCTGCTCCTGAATTGTAACGTGTAACAGATGGGGGGAGAAGGAATAAGTGGGGATTTCTCTCACCCTGTCATCAGCGTGTCTCAGGCAGCGTCACATCCCTCTCTCCAACTGGTCTGGCAGTTAGGGGACCAACATGCTCTTATTCATTTGAGCTGCAGAGCTTGGTCTAATCAGTTGAGACTGAGGATTTTATTCCATCGTGGAGCTGAGGGGCAGAGGCAGAGAAGGGGATCAGATAGGAAATGGGGCTTGCTTGAGAGCCAGGGCAATATGCAGATTGCAGGATCAAAAAAGGCTTTGCTGCAAGACATGTTGAGAACTCACTCTCTTTTTGCTCAAGTGTGACAGGGCCCTGAGTAGGGGGCAGTAGGAGGGAAGAGACAGAGGCTCCCTATATTTCAGTAGCAACAGCAAACGGGTTTCCAAAAGCCTTAGTCATCTTGCAGGTTTATTTCATTCACTAGATTTGATAACAAATAAGAGAATTTAACTGACCATCCAAGCTTCTTAATATATGTGTGCGCATATGTCTGTGTGCACCTGTGTGATGTGTGTTTTGGTCTAACATTACACTGCTTGCTAGCACAGATCATCTTTCTGGTGGCTGTGATATCAGAGAGAGGTGCTGTCTGATAGTTCAAGCACTAATTTGGGACTGGGGACTCAGCTAGAACAGTGATGTGCATGGTATAAGAACCTAAAGAGACAGATACTGTAGGTAGATTTTGTACTCAGTTCTGGCATTGACACCCTTATGGTCTTGGACACATCACTTCACCCCTCTGTGGCTTAGTTTTCCAATCTGCAAAATTAATGACATTACAAGCATTTCTAACCTGTCTGCTTGACACACTTTACATGGGGAGCTAAAGTTGCAACATGCTACTGTACTGTTCTCTGCTAAAGGAAATATCCCACTAGCGGTTGGCAGTATAGGGCTTAAGACACACAGTTGAGCGGTTCTGTTTCCATCCCATAGAGAGCAGTGGCATGCATGCATATGCACATGCTAGCATCTTGTAAACTTATCCCTGGAGATTTATATGTTCTTTCTCAGCTGCAAGGTCACATCTGAGAAATAGGATTATTTTTTTTGAAAGCTCAGAACAACTTTTACATTATAACCAATAAAATTGCATGAAGTGATGTCAGCTATGTAGTGATTGGCTAAATTATATCTGATGTCATAGTCCCTCCACACATAATGAGATGTCTTGAAATCAGATTGCATCTCAGACACCCCTGGTTTTCCTTTTTTCTCTGAGGAGCAGAATCATGCAGACTGGCTCCATGCAGAAGCATATCTCCTCTGGGACTTTAGTGAAAATGTATTTTACTTGTTAAAATCCCAGGATAGCATTAAAATATAAACAAAACAGACGTGCTAGTGACTCAAGCTTGGCATTTCTGGCTACTGTCAGCAGACCTCCTTGATGGTATCATGCCTTATAAGTATTTAGAATCTCACCCTTCCCTGCCGTGAGACCTGGTTAAATGAAATACTCGGTTAACCAAAGTGCTATTGCACAGAATCTGCTGTCTCAAAATCCCATTGTTCCAAAGATTACACCCACGCACACACTAGCGCTTGCCAAAATTTTCAAAAATAGGCTCTAACTTAGGCTTCTGAATCCATATTTAGACACCTAAATAAATGGCAGCTGGGAGCTGTAAGGTGCTCATCAGTTTTGAAAATCAGGTCACTAAAATATGAATTTTGGAGCCTAATTTCAGGCTCCTATTTTTGAAAATCATAGTCCCAGAGTATATTCCCCCCAGACACACACACGTCACTTGAATATGACTGAAGAGATTTCCCTCATATTTTCACAAAATAATTTGCACTTGGGCTGGGAGCAGAATATAAAGTTTCAACCCAAACAAGGAATTTATCTGTAAATGATGGGTGTATAAAAGCAGTGCGTTAACATGGAATCAACTTTGCAAACTGTCACTTACCCATAGGATCAGCGTTACCATAAATCTAAGTGAGTTACTGGGAAGAGCGCACTGCTGAACTAGAGCTCTACTGGTACAGGGTGCCGCTGTATCATTTCCAGGTTCTTTTTTCCAGGTTCATTTATCCAAATGAACAAGTTCAGAACCAAACTGGAACCCAAGATAAAAAGTAACTAAGTAAAGCACTGATGGAAATTGGAATGACCGTGTCACATCACTTAGCAGTTTGTTGAATAGTCCAGTTTTATTCCCACGGAACTGTCCAAATGCTGGGAAATCCGGGAGTGCAGCCTGTATGGCTTTGTGCAGTCCTGATCATGCACAACTGCTAAAGCATAGATGCAGTATTCTGCATGTGACATGTTTTGCTCTTTGATTGAACAAAATAATTTGTCTGCTAAAGTAATCTCTCATATTCAGGCCATTTTGAAGCTATTTCTAATTAAAGAAAGAAAATGAGAGGAAACTTCTCTAATGTTATGAGAAACGGAAGGAAGAACAAGTGGTGTTGTGATCCAAAATGGATGTGAGACCAATCCTGATGGAAAATCCTGCTTCCCACTTCTCATGCTCAGTCTAGGGGACCAAAGAGTGGCATCATGCCACCGTAGCAAGTCTATGGCAGAGTCAGGAACTGAACCAAAGAGAGTGGCTCTAATCACTGAACAACACTGCCTCTCCTGCCTTTTAATTTCATAAGTCATTTCTGATGTGAATAATGCGCAGATCTGTTTGGATCAGAGATAAATACTGTTCTAAAGAGACGAAAGCCCCTGTAATGAGAGATTGTTCAGAACACAGTTTCTTGGGAGCTTAGGTTAAACCATCTTCTACTCTTCCCTTCTGGCTCATATAATATTAAACACACAGGGGGTGCACACACTCGCCACAAATTCAAACACAAGCAGATACAGACTCCCATGCAGGAACAAACACGCACCCCTGCAGCTGCTCATTGACACGCTCAGCCTCCTCCGC
This sequence comes from Dermatemys mawii, assembly GCA_007922305.1. NCBI lineage: Eukaryota > Metazoa > Chordata > Testudines > Dermatemydidae > Dermatemys > Dermatemys mawii. Next base: position 60,141,324 of record ML677332.1, read on the forward strand.
TGGCTGTCACAGAGAATCAAGTTTTTTCAGTCTTCCTTCCCCAGAGCACCCAGTCTATGGTGACTGAGCTGGCAGCGTGACCGCCAGCCAGCGGGAGGCTGCCGGAATTCCGATGAGTTAATCTCATCACTTTATCACGGGGCACTTACAGAAATTACAAGCCAGCGTGAGCAGCTCAGCTGTGCTGGCAGCCAGCCGCAGGACCCATAAAAGAAATTGAGAGGGGAAAAAAAAAAGTCAAAGAACTTTGCTAAAGTTTTGAAGACAGTAGCTTTTCTTGGACGAGTTTTGCTTGGCTAACACTGCCTGTGTCTTTCTCTCTCTCCTCTGTGGCATCCTCCTCGCTTCCCCCCCAAAACGCAGAGCCATTTTAGGCAAAGGTATCTTCCCTGCACTTCATCCTGTTTACAGATGAGAACACATTTGGGCCAAGTGACATCTGGTGTAATTCCACAGAACTAAATGGAGTTTTACGCTGCGGTGAACTGGTATAAAAGGGACACATTGAGTCTGATTCTCCACTGGCTTGCATGTTTGCACCTGTACAAAGTGGATATAAAATGATGTTCTGGCAAAGTATTAAGCCAGGTATAAATGACGATGCAAGGTGTGAGGCAGGGAAGAAAGAGGCACAGAAGCATGGATAGAATTAAAAGAGAAGCCAGGAAATGAAGGATCCGCTATATAAGGGAGTACTGTATTCCTATGCTGAAGGGTCCGCCTGAGAGAGGAGCACCCTTCTCCTTTCACTCTGCTGCGGCTCTTGTACTGACCGTGGGAAGCTGCTGGCTCTTGCGTACAGACTAGCCTTTACAGACTGGTACTCCATCGGACAGCGTCAGAACTTTCTCAGTGTCTCTTCATGGGACAGTCCCAGTTTCTTACATGACAACTGGCTCCTCAAATTGGGGGCAATGTGAAGTGGTAGAATCTTTGCCTTAATTCATCCGTGATGACCTTGAGCTGCGATATGAAGAGCCCTTGCCATCCATTGATGGAAAATTTTGATGTGAGGACTCAGGAACATCATAGCAGCATAGTGCAGCGTTGCTGCTTCATGAGGTGACTGCTGAAATCCCATAACACTATGGTGCTGTGCACCTCTTAGCAGGAGATAGGGCTTCATTTAGGAGGGCTGAGGTTTTGCTTGTGAAAGAGAAGCTTGGACAGGAAACCCCCTGCCAGAATTAATCTGCCACGAGTTTCTCCTTCAGGGTGTTACTGCTCCATTTCCTCACATGTGGGATACAGCGGCTATGTGACTCTGAGGGCAGGGACTCTGCACTCTCCAGTCTGTGGCTCACTGGATGTACAGGAACAGAAGTGGGAGTTCATTTATTACCCTGTGACCAAGCCTGAATCTCAATTTCAATTTCCAGCTTTCAGAGCTATTGGATACTTAGCTGGCTATTGAAATTCAGGTGCTGTACAATGCTGAAGTATAGACTGAACAGAAGTGGCTTGTGCATCTCTCTCCGCTTCCACACAGCGTCTGTGTCTCGGATCCAACTGTGCCGCGAGCACGCAGACGGGCAATGGCTGGGAATTTAACAGTGACGCTGGAGATCACTGTTAGGGTGCAGGGCTTACAAAACAAGAATTTGAAGTTGAAAGCTCTACATACTGCATGCAGACATCGTCTTTGTGCCTTTGGGGCTTACAGTGCTCCTGGCCCCATGTACCCAGCGGGGGGCTGAAATTCTCCCATATAACATTGTGAGATAAACAGCTGGTGAATCCGTCAGTTTCAATTTCCCTTTTGGGGCCATCTTTCACCTTCTTTCACTCTGATTTTCAATGGGCTTTACGTGGGATTGGTTTAACTAAACTTCACCCCTCACCCCATCCCCATGCAAAAGGTGGGTTTTAGAGCATCCCCATTATGCAGAGGGGGAACTTGTCGAAGATCACACAAGTCCATTGCAGAACCAGGAACAGAACCCAGGAATTCTAACTCCCAGATTTCTGCTCCAACCCCACTAAATCAAACTCTCCCTCCCTGATGTGGTTATAGAAGCCTGATTCTGTCTCCCCTCTGCTCTAACACTAAATAAGGATTCCTTCCCAGGGCTACCAATAGAACCCAGGAGTCCTAAATCTCAATTTCTGCTCTAGCCCACCAGAACAAACTCCCCGCACAAAACTGAGTATAGACCCTGGGAGTCCTGACGCAAAGCCGCCGGCCTTCCTTAAATACATTATTGCTGTCAATGTATCACTATCAAGCTTAGATTTTCAATGCCCTCTTTTCACCTCTTACTTCTGGATAGGATTGTTCAGTATATCTTCTGAAGAGGGGTTGGCCGGTGGTGAGACAACCCCGTTTGTTACTGTCTTTTTAACAGTAGGGTTAAAAAATTGTTCTGCGATGCTGTGACCTGGCATTATGACACTTACATCCTCATTTCAGGTCGTTGTACCCATGTCTGAGGTTGTGTTCTTGCTTATGATATTGTGCCATGTGGCCAGAAATAAATTTGGGGTGCTTTCTTTGCCCTTGGGCCTTGCAAGTGGTGAACCAGACTCCTGGCAGCTGGAGTGGGAGGTGACCTAAAAGAAGAGAGTGAGAGGTGCACCTGGAAACATGGGAGCTCTGGCTGCTGAGATGAGGGGCTAGAGGTAGGAACTGATGGGGTCAATATCCCTCAAATGCAGTAGGAAGCCTCCATCCCACTTTGGAGCATAGTCCTCAGGAGAGGTCCCTGGTGTAACAAAACCGGGTTTTGTTTTCATTAAGAAACCAGAGTCTCTAGCCAGGTTTGCTGAGGACCATGCACCTTTTGCCAAGTCCAGCAACCAAGCTTCAGGAGATCTGCGTTCAGTCTATAGTTTCCATGGGAAACCATCGGAAATGTTTCTCCTTGTGATTTTGACCAAAACCAGGAAAAAAATATTTTTGGATGAATTTGACTGTGTTTGGGGTTCATTTGAACTTCAAATAAATTCAAAGACAAGATCGGGGACATCAGTGGCACATCAAGTGAAACCAGAAAGGTTTGCATTATCCTTCTCTTAACCAAATTCGGGGTATTCCACAGGAATGTCCTATTCCAGACCGAGCACTTCCCTGCCCCGGCTATCCCATTGTAATGTACCAGATCATAAGCCTTTATAGTCAGAGTGGGTGAGAAAAGTCTCCTCCCCAGAAACACAAGATGGGAAAGATCAGCAAGAGTCCCAAAGCCCTGAGGGAAATAGAATCATCAGAGGAAAGGCTGAGACTAGGGCAGCAAACGGAACACTCCCCATGGGTTAGACTCCTGGGGACAGGGTTATAATAGTAAGGGATATATGCTAATAATAACCCCAGGTGCATTGGTTAGACTGGTAAGCAAAGCATTTCAGAGATGCTACATGGCTGAAAGCCCAGTACCCCTCAGCTGGGCTTTTTCTCCAATTTCACCTGCAAATGTTGCTTTTTATTTAAATATTTTCACTTTGCTTTTCTAACAGCACACATGTGGGTCGTGCAGGGGGCATAATGGATATTACCCAGTGCAGGCAGGAGGAATTGTACTCTGGCCATGATAGTGATTCCTGCTGTTAGAGGGAACAAGGCCTCTTGAGTGACCATCTCTTTGTATGATTGCAGGGAACATTGAATACAGCTGCCCAGCCACCAATGAGTGTGAGATCACAAAACGGAGACGCAAGTCCTGTCAGGCCTGTCGCTTCATGAAATGCCTCAAAGTGGGGATGCTGAAAGAAGGTAAGAGAAAGGGTACCAGGGAGTCAGGACCACTCACTGCCTCTGAACCTTGTAGCCGCTTCCAGACTGACTGCACGGGGCCTCCCTGGCTTTCCCAAGGTGCAGCCCTTACAAAGGACTCAGAAAGGGCAACGATCTGTTTCTCCTAAGTGGGAAGATGTGGCTCTTTGAGGGCAAGTTTCAGTTATGTCTACGCTTACCTCCAGAGCGACTGATCCAGCAGGGGTCAATTTATTGTGTCTAGTGAAGATTCGATAAATCGACCACTGAGCACTCTCCTGTCAACTCTGGTACTCCACTGGTGCGAGAAGCGTAGGTGGAGTTCACAGGGTGAGCATCAGCAGTTGACCTACTGCAGTGAAGGCACCGCGGTATGTAGATCTAAGTACGTCGACTTCTGCTACATTATTTACGTAGCTGAAGTTTGTGCCCTTTAGAAGGGGAATGTACACTATCATGGGTCAGGATCTCACCGATTGCCAGATTTGCAGCTCCATACAAAATATATCATAAGGACCCCACCCTTTGGAAACTGAGGGCTGGTCTACAAATGTGTGGAGGAGGGAGGCGTTGATCTAAGTTATCTGACAGCTAGTCCATCCTGAGGGGAGGCTTTAAGAAAGCGGTGGGGAAGAGAACTTTGTCCCTGAGAAGATGGGTCCCTCTGCCCTGCATGTTCAGCCTGTCTCTCCTCTCTCAGCCTATTGATCTGCACAGTGTTCTCTGAGCAGCACTCGGCTCCTTTCTTGTGCTGCTCTTTCCCCTCATCCTTGCCTATTCAAGGTGAGCCAGAGGGAATTCAGTGGCAATTAAACACATTCTTATGGACTGACTTTAAAACTTCATTTCCCCAAGCTCCCTCTGGGAGCAGAGAGGCACTGCTTGTAACTCTGCATTGCTCTACCTGGCAAAGCCCAGTGGCTTCAGCCTAGCCCCAGGGAACAGCAGCCGGCAGTCGTCTGTGCAGGTCCAGCAGGCTTGAGCTACGGATGCCAGCACTTCACACTGCTCACTTCCAGCCAAGCCATCTTCGGAGTCAGTGATGAATTGTAAGCTCTTGCCAGGAGGGTGTGATGCTTTGCTGTGGGGTGCTGCCGCTCATCTCCTGGGAGGCAGGCTGATGGCAGCCAGTGTTGTTAGGAATGTAAATTAGATTTTAAACCCTTGCCTGTTCTTTGATGGATATGTAATGTCTGGGGCTAGGTATCTTCCTACCATAGCTCTCCAGTGACTGACTCTGTGAGGATGTGACTAGTGTACTGTCTGACCCTCCATGGCCTTGCCTGAGAAAGTGATGGAGTCTGAAGGATACATCAGTCTGTTTCTAAGAGGGATGCACCTGCTTTTGGGGTAGGGGTTGACCCCCTTGATTCCTGGTCCTCTGCATTCAGTATTGCAGAGAATGGAGTATCCTCTGGTCTCTTGTGCTATTTCATATTATTGACACTTATTTGCTGTTGTGTCTTATAATAAATATCAAACAGCCTTAGTGGCAGAGTTCCTTACTGTTCGTCTTATAGGGATTGGCACTGCATCATTAAAATCAATTGGAGTTTTGCTACTGATGTCAGTGGATCTATGACTGAACGTGTAATATTTTATATACGTAATATAAAGATAGATCAACAGTAATGTAATATATGTGCATATAATACTCTACTCCAGGGAGGAGGAGACTGGTTGAGTGACCTGAAAACAGATCTGGTATCCAGGATTCCTGGTTTCTGCTCCTGGTTGTGACACAGACTTGCTGGGAGAGTTAAGGCATGGTTTTCGATTCAGTTTCTCCATCTGTAAAATAATGATCATTCTGACCTGGTTTGCAGGGGGATTCTGTGGATTCATTAGTTAACTTACGTAAAGTCCTGTGGAAATACAGAATTGAATCAATACACATTTTAAAAAGCAAAATCCAAAAAGGGGAAAAAATGGTTTTATGGTGTGTGGTCTCTACAGAGTCAGGAGTTTCTGGAAAGGGGAAATCCATAATTGTTTGACTTTCTGCTCAAAAATATAGAATTGACAGAGGATTTAGATTATAAAAGGTTCATTGGTCTTTCCCATCTCTGATTTCTGTGATTCTATTCGATCATCCACTCCATCTCCCAGCCAATGCAGGATTATTCCCTTCTGTACGTTTTCCAGTGCTTTGTCTGGTCTAGTTTTTAAAGTCCCAAGTGGCAGGGTGTCCCTGGAGAAATTGCTCTGATTTCTTGAAGAGCTCACTGTGAAGAAGTGTATCTGGATACTCACTCTAAGTTTCTTTCTTTCCTTCCATCTTATTATTCCTAGTTCCCCCCACTCCCTTCTATCTCACCAAGTAACTCCCCTCTCTCTTCTTGGTGTTTACCCCTTTCAAAAGACTGTTAACACATTCCTCCGCGCAGTTGCCAGGAAACAAGGTGGGCACTAGAGACTGCAGATGGTCTAATGGTTAAAGCAAAAGCCCACCTAGTCAGGACCCTTGTTCTATTCTCTGATGCCCTCTGATGTCCTTACACTGAACCATCCTCACAGGAGGGTGGGAGACTGCATTGGTTACTATTTATTTCAGGTGCTTTGAGCTCTTTGAGCAGCAGGTACTACAGAGGGAGAAGTATTTTTAATTTATACCTTCCTGCCTGCTCGGCACTTGGGTTAAGCCACAGGGATGTCTGGGGACAATATGTAGAGGTGACACAAAGAAAGCTGGTAATAATCTGAGCCTGCTCCTTTTGGAATCCATGGCATGATCTCCATGGGAGCAGGCTCAGACTGCAGTTGGCATGTGTGGGCATGAGCAGGAGTACACATGCTCCCCCCTATATCAGGTGAAGATGGAATGATCCAGTGGGATGTATCGATATGATTGTGCCCCTTTAAGACCCAGCAAGACTAGCCTTGGGATGAACACAGCAGTGCGGATTTGTTATGACAGAAAGTGAATGAGAAACAGGCAGGAAGGGAGCCGAGTGAGATCAATAGGTTTCTCAGATATCCCCGGGCCACTTTCTTTAAGAGAGCCCTGATCAATGGGCTGCAACCAGGGAGTTGCACAGGCTCCGGAGCTTTGACATCTCAGGTTCTCCCTGTGTGATGCAGCAGAGTATGGGAGACTTGCTAGGGAGATTACAACCTGGGCAGAGCATGGTGCAAAAAGCTCTCTGTGCAGAGCACATCTGGCTCCTGTTCCTAAAGCATTTGCTTTTTGTGGCTTTCTTGCCTGTGACTCTCACTCTTTCCAGCTAGAGCTTACCCCAGTTAGTACTAATTGGCCCCCTTGTTGGCGGTCTCAGCAGAGAAGCCAAGGTGGTGTGGACCTGAAATTCTACCACACCGCCAGAGCTGGTGCCTCCAGAGAAAGGCCTGTAACCTGGGAAATCTGGGCTACTTGTGCTGTACTGTCCCTACCTGAATGACACCAGGGGACAGTGGCTGAGAACCTTTCACGATCTCCATCCTGCACCCCTGTGCGGGGCAGGGCACAATCCTGGGCCATGTATTCCTACTGTGCAAAGACTCGGGAATTTAGACCAAACTGGTACAAATTCCAGTGTATCCCACACACAAGACAATGGAACTGGGCCTGTAAAGGGCGAGCATATGCTGCCACTTGCAAAAGAGGGGGGACGTTCAGCACTGTGTGCCCCCACCAGCATTGTCTGTCTCAGACACACAATTGCTGGAAAGTAGCTCCTCCTTATTCCATTCCACACAGGCAGTAGCTATAGCACAGTCTTGCCCTAAGTGCTTATACTTTGCTACCTTCTGATCATGGATTTGTGGATCTCTGGAGTGCTGCAGATGTGACTCTTCTAATCCCTGTCTTTGCCGTATCAGCTATGGGGAGAATAAGCCTTTGCTAGTCATCCCTCAGTCAGCTGTCGTGTTTCTCTTCTCTAATAGTTTTTCAGTCGTGGTCACAGTTTCTTTGTCTAAAAGTAGAGGAGAGAAGGATGTAATTTCAGACGATGTTCATGTAAATGGGTTCAGAGAAAGGGGGACTGGTTCCAGATGGAAGCTGATTGGATAAGGTCTCCCAGCCCAACTTCTCCATCTTTCTGATACTGCCCTGAGGTCATAATCCTGTGTTTGTTACCTCATAGGGGGTTGCTAAGAAAATGACTGTGGTGTCAGTTTTCCCTGAAGGAGCCAACAGGAGAAGAGGGCGCCAATCCTTTTGTTTAAATGTAAATAACATGAGCAGCTAGGAGACATGGGAAGGGGGATGATGTATGGCCAGTGAGAAGCAGCTTGGATGTTAAGTTTCCCCTGGAAAAATCCCTTGTTGAGGGGAAAGGGAGTGGGAGGAGGCCTGTTTGCTGGGATCACCGGAGGTCTCCCCACAGACAAGTGAGCAAAGCAAAGAAGGAGAGGAGCTAGATGTTGCCAGAAGTATTGAGGGCACAACAAAAACACCCTCCAGCCCCACACTAGGCGAGCTCACAGGCAGAGTGAGCAGAGTGGCCCTAGGAGTTTTTGAGCAGAGCGGCTCTAGGAGTTCTCTGACACAAGCCTTTCCTTCCCCTTGTGTGCACAGTCAGCCCTTTGTGATATCTTGCTGAGAACTTTCCGCTCAGGGAATGCTTGCCTTGTTCCTGAAGCCGTGTAAACAGCAGGTGGCTGCCACAGCTCACAGTTCTTTGTTGGTGCCCCTTAGTCCCATTGCAGCGTGGCACACTCCTGGCAGGCCACCAAGGCTCAACCCAGTCAGTCACTTTTCACTTTGAAAGAGAAACTGTTTAATCTTCCAAAGGCCCTGTCCTTTCAGTGCCTGCTCCCTCAATGCTGCTTTTAGCTCCACTGCATTACTGCAGCAGCATTTCACACCTCTAATAGGAGCTAGAGCAGCTCCGAAGGGAGAAATGCTCTGAAGTCAGGAGTGCCAGATCCCCTCACAAAGCAGATGGGTGGGGTGGGGGAAAGGGATGGGGTCACCAAATATCTTGTCCTCTAATAATCCTGCCATGCTTTGCTGGCTGGCTGGCCATGGAGAGCACATCCTGCATTGTTGCTGTTTTCTTTCTCAAATAAAGCAGTGAGACTGTTGCTAAGACTTAGCCATCTCCTGTTCCCTGCAAGCTGTGTGCTGAGACTTTTCTCTCTTGAGTCCCCACACGCTGTAAGGACTGGGAGTAAGTCTCTGATATACGCTAGGGGCCTCCATCCAGTTCCTCATGGACTGGTAAGAACTGTCATTACAATTGCTACTAACTGGCTCCTACACTGGCACTCTCATCAAAGAAGGCAAATATTGATTGGGCTATGGAGCCAGGAGCCCCTTTCAGTCTAGAGAGGGTTCCAGAAGGCCCCAGGAGGGGATTAGCACTACCACCCTCATTCTGTACTCATTATTCTGTGGATAAACAAAGGTGCTGTGCTCTTCACAGATGTTAATTACACACATTTCGCCAGTCTCAAATTTGCTAAGAACACTGCTTGCAAAAGACTGAGTGTAAGTTGCTCAAGGGGGCAGTTTCTGAAGCTGCTAGTTCAGGAAAAATGATTCCATAAAAGGTTCTGAAATCTGTTCAAACTAAATCTGGTACTCCAGGGAATTTCAGATTGGTACCAGGATGGGATTTGTCAGATGCCCCTTCTGATCTGGTGCCTCCATGGCCACTGCACGAACCTGTATGTGGTCTCACCTGGCAGTTATAGTATGAGGGAAACTTTCCCCTCAGGCAAAGGAGTGTTCAGCTATTGCATAAAGCAGACAACAACTTTAGTCTTCCAGATTTCCAGCATTTTACCCATAAGAACTAGAGTAATAAAGGCAGGAATGGAAACTTCCATCCTAGGGCAAGAGCTGTTGCTCTGTGAAGATTCTCCATACTTAGAATGTCTGGGCAGGGAAGCGTTCTTCTTGCAATGCTATTGGTGCAGGAAAGTATTGGGATTCTGAGGACTTCCCCAGTGACTGTGCAATTTGTGTATCTGTGTGAGATGGGATGTGGTGAGACTGACAAATGAAAGAAGATTCTTTTCATAGAGGAAAGAAGAGGCTGGGCCTCCAGAAGTAGGAAGAGGGACTCTCATCAACAATAAGAGACTCCCAGAAGACACTCTGACTTGGCAGAAATGGGATATGATTTATTTTCCTCTCTACAAATTCCATTCTCCCCAGAACTGGAACTTCTATGGTACAGGAATCCTAAGTATTGAGATACCAGAATGAGCCCGCCCTTTGCTACCATTTTCTACTTGTCACTCTTGTGCATTTCCAAAGGACATGACAGAAAATATGTTAAAATTCAACAGTGCATCCAAATTCTTTCTGTTGCAAACCTCACAAGCTCTTGGACTCCTATCTGCTGCACTCATTGCCAGAGTACCTGAGTACCACCATTGTGGGGCCAGGTAATGAAATAAAATATGAATGGGAAGTAAACAATGACCACAGAACGGACCAACTATCCTTTCTGTTAACTGTAGCTCGCCAGCACATTTCCAACTGCCATGGGAATGGTCTCAGTCCTAAGACCTTCCAACCTTATACCAACTCCATCTTTTTGCTCTCCAAGCCTTTGCATGTCAGTGTACTTGGGAAGTGGTCACTATTTACTTCTAGCGATAAGACCTGAGATTCCACAGACAGGGAAATCAAACTCCTATCTCGCCCAAAAAAACTGTCCCTTGCAACCTGACCTTCTTTCTGTGAACCCAGTCTGTGAGCTCTGAAATCCTGTGCAGACAATGACACTATACTCAGGTTTAGCCTCCATTTTGCTGTTCCCGCCCCAACTAGCTGCACGGAATGGCAGGTCCCCCCCAGTGTTTGTAACAGAAATGAACGCACTTCTCACATGTGGCCAACCTGTGTCTCTTGTGATGTGAATAGAATATGGTGGTCCTGTAACTAAATGGGAGATCGCAGGCGTCAGTGATCTCAATCCACTTCCATTTAATAACCCTGAGTTCATCCTGCACAGAGCCCCAGAAAGCTGGATAAACAGTAGAGCTCGCTTTCAGCAGAGTAACCAAATCTGCGGTGTCGCTTTTCTGTTTTAAGTTTCAGACTCTTTCAGTAGAGCAAAGTGTTTCCAGAAACCTCCCTCCTCTACCTCCTGCCCCCATCCTTATTTTCAGACCATGTGTTTCCTAAATGATATTTGATTTCAGTGAAAGCTCAGCTGGAATCCATGCAATATGCTTGGGCTGTCTCGGTGCTTCCTGGGAAGGATAAGGACTCCTCTGGGAATTCTGGGTAATTGGGTTAGTGGCCAGCTCATGTCAGGAAATTAAAAGGCAGCCCTGATCAGGTTGCTGCTGCAGGGATTTAATGGTTTTGTATTTATAGAGTATTCTGCCTCTAGCTCATGCCAGAAATATCACTTTTCTAAGCATCCAAATGAAGAAAGAAACTCTTTTTCATTCTCTTTCTCTAAAATACCCTGTGCTTAAAAACAGACACACAAACTCCATGCCCTTTAGATCAAGAGCCATGGGCAATAACACTTTGATGTCTGTGTCACTCACATCCTGACTACCTACCATTGTAAGAATACAGAATTTATATACTGGAGCCACGCCATTGGTCCATCTGGTATGTCAGCTTCCTGCCATAACAGATCAGACCATCGACCTAGCTAGTCCAATCTCCTGCCTCCTCCCCATACCTGAACAGCCTCTTAGGCTACCTGGTCTGGTTTCCCCCACTCTGTGTGGATCATTGAACTGTCTAGTTTGGTATCTCGTCTGCTGCCATAGTAGATTGGACGATTGCACCAGCAATCTGGTGTCCTGCTTCCATTAGTGGTATATAGCTCTTGTTTCAGAAAAGGAGCTTCCAGTCTGCACCAGGCACTACGCAAGTGGCATTTATTTTAGGGGCCTATTGAGAGTATAATAGAGCTAACTCCCATTTAGCTAACTCCCCCTCCTCCACCTGCTCTTCCCACATCAGGGGGGATTCCATTCAGTACTTCCACAAAATGGACATTGGCAAAGGAGACATCTGACATGCTGGTGAAGGTCCCAGCTCAGCAGAGATGTGCAGACCCATATGGCTGCATGTTGTTAGCCAGATAAAACCTTTTATGAAAGCAAGGCTGCGCTCTAAGATTATGCTATATACCTGCTCTTCCAAGCCACTTAAAGGTACTTGAGTAAAATTTTCAAAAGTGCCTACTAGTTCCCATTTTTAAAAGTGACAGACACTCGGCAGCCTATGTCCAATTTACTTTCAAAGTGTCTAAGAGCTGGTCCTCACTAGGGCGGGTGATCGACTGTAGATACGCAATTTCAGCTACGTTAATAGTCCTCAGCGGCGGCGGCGGGCGGCGGCGCGCTCCCCCCTCGACTCCATCTTGCGCCTTTTGGTGAGCTGGAGTTACGGCGTCGACGGGGGCGCCGCTGGCGATCGATTTATTGCGTCCTGACGAGACGTGATAAATCGATCGCCATAAGATCGATCTCTCCCCCCGCTAGTGAAGACAAGCCCTAAGGCCCAGGTCCTTAAAGGTACTTTAATGCCTAAGTCCACCATTAGCTGCCACGGGCATGTTCAAAGCTGCTGCCAAACCCGTAGGCGTCTGAGTCCCCAGGGGCCTAAGCTTCCACCAGTCAACGTTTGCCTAAATGCCCAATCCACCCCAGTGGCTAATGAGCTGCTTGGAGCCTTAGCTCAAGCCAAAGCCCCAGTGGCCCAATTTGATTTGATTTTCAGACTCGGGAATGTCCATCTTACCAGCAGGGTCTGAGCCCATGGGCGTGTACAGAGCACCTGTACACCTAACACCTGTCACCTGCCAGCCACCCCATCAGGAGGGCCAGAGACAGGCCACCTATAGGTGGTGGGGCAGCTGAGGGTGCAGACAAATGCAGGGCGAGCACAAGGAAGGTATTGCGTGTGAGCAGAAGAGAGAGAAAGCAAGAGAGATTTTTGGCTGCTGGAGTACAGGGTACCTAAGCTGCTGACTTGGTGTAGGTACCTCCAGGAGCAGGGCTTGCAGCTGGGGATCCCAAGAGGAAGGAGCCAGGCACATCACACATCAGCCAGGCATAGCAGCTCAGCCACTTAGGGACCTAAACTCCTCTCTCCTCCTCACCAGCTCTCCTTGGTGCTCCTAATTTTGGCAGCCCTCCCCTCACACCCCCAGGTGGCTGATTTCTGAAAAGCCCTTCCTTCCTCTCCCCAGGAATTGTATGGGGAGCCTGGGCACCTAGCTCAGGGCTGACAATTCCACCTAGAGTTCAGCAGTGCAATGCTGAGTGGAGCAATCGCCAAGCACTTTAAGGAGCCGGGCCAAAGTCACTTTTGAAAATAAGACTTAGGCTCCTAAATCAGTGGGACCCTGCTGAAAAAATTATCCTTGATCTTTAGTGTCATTCCTCCTAATGTACCTGAGCTGTGTGCTATTACCTCCTCGCCTGAGGCATGCATTGCTTTCCTCTGTGGGGTTGCCCTGAGGCATGCGTTATCCAGCAGAACCACACACGTTCTGATTAGTGTTAATAGCACAGTAGTGCACAGAGGTTCCAGCCATGATCAAGGCTCTGTTGTGCCAGGTGCTCTAAAAAACCTGGAAAGACTCCCTGACGCGATGTGCTTACAATCTAAGAATGCAGATGCCATACAAAGGGTGGAGGGCAGAGGGTTACAATCAAAGACACATTGTATAGGCATAGATATATTTACACACACACACACACATAGCGAGCAAGAGAGCGCACGCATAAGGGGCAGGGAAGAATAAGCCACAGAGGTGCCTGGTTGAGAAGCTGACAACTGTACAGCCGAAGCTGGCATCAGTGGAGGAGGTGAAAGATGATGCCGCAAGGTGCCTGGTTATACTTGATACTGCATGCCGCAGATTATGTGCATGTACTGCAAGCCTAGGAGGCAACGCTGTCAGGTGGCATCATTCCTAGGCATGTGATATCGAGTGTACCTGTGCCCCTTTCCATGCATTGCTGCCCTAGGCCTGCAGCATTTGGCCTAACCGTGCACCACGCAGAGTGCTATTGTTGACACTTAAAAACATGGGAAGAAAACTATTTGTAGGGCATCAACTGCTCTTTCAGCATGATGGGACTGGGCCAAGCTCGCCCTCCAAAACCCGGCACTGCCTGTAGTGTCCTGTCGTAGTCAGTGCAGTCTAGTCATTCTGGATTACTTTACAAAGGAACCTTTCACTCACCAACTTGATTTTGGGGGCTGGTGACCAGTAAATACAGAGAGCCAAAATGAGCTCTCTTATGCTGGTGCAACATCCCTGGACAGCAGCAGAACATTCCTACCCAGCTGGCAGGTGACACAACTGATGTATTCACAGGAGCAGTGAAATATAACCCACCCTGCAATGGGCCTGTTACCTGCCCTGATCTGGCCTGTGCTATGGCTCTTGGAGCAGATAACTGGATGGTACCAGGCACATTCCAGCACGGCTCTCGCCAGTGAAGGCAGGATTTCACCCTACATTAGACTGACAGCATAACAAGAAATGGCAACAGCCTTATGTGGAGAGATACAGAGGGGAGATGACAGAAGCAGGAGGCAGAGGAAAACTGATCAGTGAGACAATCATTTAGGGCTTGGTTACACTGGCACTTTATAGTGCTATAAAGCCCCCACGAGCGCTATAACCTCCTCCCCGTCCACACTGGCAAGGCACGTAGAGCGCTATAACTGCTGAGTTATAGCGCTATTGTTAGTCCACCTCCGCATGGGGAATAAGGGCTGTAGCGCAGCTGCTGTAGTGCTACTGTGAGAATGTGGACACCCACTGCGCTACAAGTGATCTCTGGAGATGCCTAGAGCCATTTAAGGCAATTGACGTCTCTTCCCTTTGTTTTGAACTCGGCTGGAGGAATGTGGAAGTACCTCTTTAGAGTTTCTCTCTTAACTCAGCAGATAAGCAATGCAAATGTTTAAGGAGGGAGCCTGTGTGAAAACAAAGCCTTCTGTGAACGGAGGCTCGCTGACTGGCTTTCAGAAGATCGGAAAAATCACTGTCTCTCTCCCTCCACATACACACAACGCGTCCCCCCTCACCCCCCTCGTTTAAAAAGCACGTTGCACCCAGCTGAATGCTGGGATACCTGCCCTAATGCGCTGCTCTTAATGCTGCATTAAGTGCCCCAAATGTGGCCATGCTATACCGCTGGCGCATCTGAGTGTGGACATACAATAGCGCTATACATATTACTGTATAAGGAGACCGCTATAACCAATAGTGCTATAATCTTGTAAGTGTAACCATACCCTTAGAGCTCAGACTGTTTGTCATCTTTCTGTTCCATGGGTAGTTGGCGGGGAAGAGCTTGTTTGATTTTTTAATTTATGTATGTGTTGCCATGTGATTGTATGAGGAAGAGGGTGCAAACGGGGGTAGAAAAGGAAGTTTGTTGAATCGAAATATATGTCAAAAATTCCTTTGAGAGCTCATTGCCTACTCCACTCAGCTAATCAAAAGATAAGGTGAGATGCTGGGTTCTGGTCTGGGAGCACCCAAAACTGCTCAGGGAGGGGTGCAAAGATGGCCCGAGACCACCCAGTCTTTGCTGATTTACAACAACTAGGTGTCCCTCTGCAGTCTAAAAGCTGCTCTAAGCTATGCTAGCTGCCTTTGGCCCCCAAGTGGCCATGCTGGCAGGGAATCATTGATGGGAAGGGCTGTACCAGCTATACATTAGGAAGATCCTCCAGGGGCTGGGTAAGGCAGCTGTGCAAAGTTGCCCTAATACAGCGAAGAAGCTAGCCATAGTGTGTATAAATGTCTATAACCTTTTTTTCCATGGTGTCTTGTACACCTGGAACCTTAGAATCCTAGAGGACAGAGCTGGCAGGGCCTTGTTAGATCCCAGCCCATCTACCTCCCCATGGGCCAATGAAGGGTTTTCCTCGGCAGTACGTTTTTTTTTTCCTGTTGTGTCAAGTCTAATTATAATATCCTTCTTCGCAAATTTCCTACTGTCAGCGCTCTGCACCTCAACACGTCCCAGTCACTTTCCCCTGTGGTTTAAGGCAAAACACACAGCAAATGGGAGAAGAAAAATCACAGCATGATACCATGGGAACAGTGCTTCCTTGATAGCTCTTCCCCTTCCCTTCAGTTTACCTCTGCCAGACTACACTCCCTGCAGCCTCCAGTGTCTGGGATCATTTGTCTATGACTATCTGGCTGATTCAGACTGCAAGCTGCTCAGGACAGGGACCGCTCACTTATCTCCTTGCAGAGTGCCACACGCAGCTGTGGCATTATACGACTACTGGTGGTAGTGGTGCACTGGAGTAGAAGCTGCACCTGATTGCAGTTAGCCTGTGAAAGCAGGTTCTGGCCTCTGTATCCAGGGAGCAGCCATGCTGATGGTGCGAACACTAGGGCATCAATCCCTGGCCTATGCATTCCTCTTAGTGCTCCATTTAATTATGTTCTTTTCAGTCTGGGTACCAATCATCCCATTGGAGCCATTTGGCAAAACTCTGCTGTGAGCCCTTCGGGCTGGGATAGATCCCTCTGTTACTGTCCGTTCAGGAGCATGCGATAGGACTCTACAGAAAGTGATGTGAGGATAGTAATTTGACGTGACAGCTGATATTGGGCCTAGGCTGCATTTCCCACTGGCCAGGGCTCAGCTTCACCGAGCTTTTAAGAGTATTTTTAGTCCCCAGAATATAAAAGAGAAACTAAACCTGATTTCCTGTGCTGCTGCCTCTGCACACTTGCCTATTTTTATTTCCGACAGACTAGGCGTGGGTCCAGCTTTTAAAAAAACGCTGGAATTATTTTACTTCCATTAAGAAAAAACCCCCAATGCCTGATGTTATCAAGTAAGTGAGGGGACATCTGATCCCAAACGCGTCAGGCAAATGTCTCTCTGAGGGGGCACAGCAGAGAATTGCAGGGAGCTTGAACAGATCAGCAGATTGGCTCTTGCACTGCAGCGGCTTGGCACTGGCACAGACCCTTTCACATGAGCTCCCTGGAACACGAGTGGCACCAGCAGGAGGGTTAGAAAACTGACAGCCCAAACCAGGGCAGAATGCTGGGTTGAAAAGAGCCAGGCAAACACACAGTCCAGGGCCTCCACCTTCCTTCATCCTGGGACCCCCTTGGGCTAGGGCAGGCAGGGAACCTAATAACATACACCTCAAATCAAAGAAAGCTTGACAAACATGGCAGACGCTGCTCAGAAGGGCGTCTCGTATATGCGTCAGGGCTAACACAGGTGTTCCCCTCAGAGGCAACAGGACCGGAGAGGGGTTACAGCATAGGCAGAGCTGTGGGATTGTTTATATCTTCAGCACAGAACACCAGAAGGAGCCCCTGCCCTAAAACTGGAATAGAAAAAGTGGGCTTCTCCCCAAACTTTCCCATGCCAATGTGCCTCACACCTGATGTGGAGGGAGTCCCTCTACGTGGGAGGAAGGAATTCGGGCTCTGAAGCCCATTCTATCTGTGCCTCTCTGCTGAAGCTGCCAACATAGGGCCCAGTGAGTGCCAGGCAGCGGTGGTGATTTTGTGATGTGTACATCTGTACTGCTAGGAACCGGACTGTGGTGGCCCCTGAGTGAAGTGAGTTGAAAAATCATACAGCAGCTGGAGGGTAAGAAGTTTCCATTGCTCCTATCCTGGGATGGGTTGAAGGCAGCAGATCATGCATAGGTGTGTCATTGGCTGCCTCCCACAGAGTATTTTCATACCATGTGTCACACTCTGCAAGTCAACCTCAAAGGAGTTACGCAGAATATTTAACCACCATGTGATTTCGGATTGACATCCATCCGTTTGTTTGCAGGCCCTGCACAGCTCGGTGTCCTGGCTCGTGGGTGCCTCTCATCTCATCTCTGTTTGCTCCCTTTACCCTCCTTGTTCTATTCACACCTCACAGTTTGTCTCCCTTTTTGTTTCTTTTTCCCATTCTTATCTCATCTGCCTTCTCCAGTGCTGCTCCGGGTCTGGCACTGCCTCTCTAGCTGCACTCATCCTGCCTTGGACTTGATATTGCCTCCCTGTGCTGCTCTAGGCCTCGCACTGCTTCTCTCACCCCATCCACCACACGTCCACTCTTTTGTGACATCGCTCTTGGAAACCTATTTTAACACCCTCCTCCTTCCCTCCATGCTTCCTTGTAAGAGGCAATAACAAAAATCAGACGACAAACAAACCAAACAGAAAAGTAAGTGTTCTTGTCATCAGCTGAGCTCCCTTTCTGTGTCTCTATGGGACTGCTAGGACTGTAAGCTCTTCAGGGCAGAGTACTTCGCTTGTTACTTGTCTCAAGAATCTTGCGCACAATACCCAGAATCAATAAGAAGACACACAACAAATGGACTGAAATTCATTTAGTTGCTTGTCACACAAATCGCTCCGCTTAGCGACTGGAAAATGGATGAGATGTTTCGCATGTGGGTCAGTCCACGCACTGTCTCTTTAAGACTAATGCTGCTGCTGCTGAGGCAGAACAATGGTTGTGACCTTATTTAAAGCGTTTGCCTCAAGGAGTGTCACACTGGATGGGGAACAGGAGGAAAATACAGTCTCGTTCAAAATTAACAAGCCAAAGTCCTTGGAGGAACAGGCCTGTATCCACTCAGCCAGGGAAGGAGGGATGGAGGGTAAATCTCCTTGTCTCTCTCTCTTATCTCTTTTAATGCACTTAAGTCCTTTGTGTCCCTATAATCTGATTGAGAAGCCCTAATACCGCTGCAACCTGTGCAGCCATTCCACCAGCCAAATGCTGGGGACGATGCGCCTGTCTGCATGTCTCCTTGGTAAAAGTAAAGTGACTCCCTCCCTGGGTTTTTTTTCCTTTCACTTCATCAGAATGTGCAGAGAGCGCACGCTGGGGAATTGCAGATTGGTTCCCAGCTTCCTCTACCAAGCGGATAGGTGATTCCACCCTCTAATATCCTATCTGCCCATCGGCACATAGAAGAAACAGGAGCCTCTGGTGAGGGGGAATGGGAAGCTGTGGTTCATTCAGAAAGCCCTGCTTGGGCCAGGCAACTCAGTCATATTCGTGATGTTTGTCACTTTCACAGCCTTTTCCCCTTCTGCTGCTGACTCAACACTTCCCGGGAGGTATATTTTCTCACTGACTGACTTGAGACGCTGCTCGTTCAGTGCAGCATGCTGTGGAAGCCTCATGGGGTTTCTGTCTTTTGAAATCCGAACACATTTATCTCAATGGAGAAGTCGCAGGATTGAAGCCAGTCTTGGGGTCTCCTGGCTCATACAGGACTCTGGGTTTGTACCCACACAGGCCTTCCAATCTTCCTGTGCTCTCTAGGCTCCAAATTCTGCTGCTTTCTTTTTCTCTTCTCTCCCTGGAACGTCAGAGGAGGAGCCGTCCAGCCAGAGAAGGGAAATAAGAAACTCTGGGTAAAATTTTCCAAGGTACCCCTATGCTGTGGGAGCTAAGTCCTATTGACTTTCTGTGAGTTCAGTGCATCTCTTCATTGGATCAGTGACCAGCTTAGAAAATGTGCCAGTTGCAGCAGACTCACTAGGTATGCTCTGACTCCACACATTTCACTTCCTGGACTTTCTTCTGACATATCTGTTTGGTTGGCCATCTAGCCTCCCTCCCCCTGCTCAGCACTGGTACCTAAGCCCCTGAATACTCTGACTTTCCTCACAGGAAAAAATACTATTTGAACTCATCGAGGCTGATTGGCTCCTGTCTTGCACTTTGGGTAAGATTCTTCAGTCCGCTCAGGCCTCCTCATGCCAAATAAGTTTGCACCAAGTAAGTGACACAGCATGGCCTTAAAAGAGAGTGACATCAGTGAACTCTCTGCTGCTGAAAGCTCTTCCACCTCTCACATCAGTCAGCGCCAACACCTCATGCACAAGGAGGGAAGGGGTGTATCGGGGCATTCGTGGGCAGTGATGCAGGCAGGACGGGTGTGGTGAAGCAGAGCCGTACCATATCTGTGCATCTACACATTGGCCTTTACATCATAGTGGGAGTTAGAGTAAGCCCTGTGCAGTTCTAACTTCTGCTGGGGCTAGGTGGCTGAAGATCAGTCTTTTACCCTGCTCTGTGCAGCCACCATTCCCCGCTATATCCAGGCACAGCTCAGACATCATCAGGGCCCTTGTGTCATCATTTGCACCTGTGCAAAGTGGGTGTAAAATGCTGCCAATTCAGAGTGATCACGTGGGACACGTACTTTGCACCCCTCTGCGCTCATGTAAATGACAGTGTGAAGGGGAAGGCAGTGGAGAGTGAAGCCTAATATCTCAATTGAAATGAATAGTTGCAGTGCCCAGACTGATGGCTTCTTAAACTATAGTTTTTAGGGCTTGATTCTCCACTATTCTGGGCCTGGTGCAGAAAGGGGCTGACATGGAGCTGATCTCATCCTGATTCTTAGCAGCCCAGCCTCATCTGCAGGGGAGCAGCTTTAACTTCTACCTCTAGGGCAAGGCCCCATGTCAGTGGAGAACTAAGTGTAGCAGAGCCTGACTCAGCCATGTTCCCTCTTCTCCTTGACATCCGCCTTTTATGCGCTTCCCCTCTCTTTTCTGCATTCTAGGCTATGCAAGGGCCACTCACAATAGCAATACCTTTCCTCTAGGGATTTCAAGGACTGGTTGTTTCTGCATCTCTCCACACGGGAACAGGACTCTGAAAGGGAGCAAGCTAGACAGAGAGGAGATGGGTCTATGGCTCCTCCCATTACAATGCGGCTCCTGGAGTGGGGATGATTCCCCTCATGTGCCAATCTGTCCTATCATATTTGTTGGCACTGATTACATTTACTTACCTACCCACGCCCATGCTCATATGCAAGACGCAGAACTGGAGAGCTGTGCTTCGTGGAGAGGAAACTCCTTGTGCAACCCCCAAGGGCCGTAATATGCACCAGCACCAATAGCAATACCAAGAATTAAGCACCTACATCAGAACCATAGCTGTTACTGTGTGGCAGTGTGGCTCTCCATCACTCACTGCTCAGGCCTGTAGCTTAAAAAATGACACCCTAGCCCTCACATGGGTGCTTATGTTGGGCTTTGCCAACAACCATTGGTAGCCCTATACTTGTTGCTGTAGGAGGATTTTATTGGAGTTTGCCGATGTCATGTATTTGTACTGCTAATAGTATTGGTACTGGTGTATACAGACATCCATAGTAAATGATGGTAGGGTTAGTAGCAGGGTATGACTACTCATATTGGTTAGGGGTATCATTGCCTCTGGTACTGATCTCATATAGTTCCTCCAGTATTAGTGTAACGGTATTGGTTAGTGAACAAAGTGCTGGTCTGAAATGAATAATTTACTTGTCAGATTAAGTATCTTTCTGCTGTAAAATACCTGTGAGCAGACTGCAGTTGCTTCTAAGGTACATGTTGTTCAATATTTATTCATCTATCACTTTCTCATTTTTATGTTGTACTGTATGGATTGATCACCAAATATTTGTTGCTTATTATGATTGGTCAGATGGTGGTGTTTCTGTACTGTGGATGAAATCAGCACACATATATTACAGGTGTGAATACTTGCATTTGCAAATTTTAAATTCAATTTCCATATATACTCACAATTGACTTTCAATGGCTGTTTGTAAATGTAAAATTCAATTTCCCCAATTTAATAGAAATTGAATACAAAGGACCAAGGATCCAACAAGAAAGGAATTTATTTAATAATCTGGACAACTATTCATGGTCTTATTTTCCACTATTCGCTCAAGTCTCGTACTGATGTAGAAGTTCAGCTGCTGTTCTTTTATCGATGCTTGATCCTGCTGTTGCTGTTTGTATAGGTGCGTGATTTTGGTGTTGCATTTGATGCTTTGTTTGCTGTTTAACTCATTGTATTTGAGGTGTTGTTGCTACAAATCTTTGCTGTCTCCCTACTTCAGTTTTATCATTGCCTTAGTGTGGTAGAGGTTGCAATGTCTTGTTTATATTTAGCTCTACTTTCATTATGGGTTGTCTTGCTCGACAGATCTTGGTTCTATTCATATTTCATAATCTATTTCTTATGGGCAGCTTTCCTCAAATATATACAGTGAAAGGTCACAGAACATTTAACTTTTCATTGTTAAGAACCATCTAAAGGGTTTTTTTTTTCATAAGCGCTGGTTCGATTGACATTTCTGAGACTTCCTTTTTAAAAACATGATCATCCAGAGGGCACTGAAATCTGAAGCCCTCAATTTATGTGCTGAACAGACAATGATTCAAGAGTTGAAGTGGGTTGGTTTTTGTCTTCATAAATGTCTTCAGGAGAGGTAGCTGTCCCAGTGATGATGTCAGAGCAGGAAGCTGCTCAGCTGACATTGTTGGGACAGCTGTGCTGGATTCAGTGGACAGACCTGGTGGCCTGGTCAGGGAAGTTCTGCTGGGTAAGGAAGAATATCCAGGCCTCCTCTCTTACAAAGCTGTAGCAGTGAAATTCCAGGATTCACTGTGATACTGCTAGGGGATCACGATTTTCTTTCCTCTCTTACCCGCAGGGGTTCGTCTGGATCGAGTCCGTGGAGGACGCCAGAAGTACAAGAGAAGACTGGACTCTGAGAGCAGTACTTATCTGAGCTTACAAATCCCTCCTCCAGCCAAAAAGCCATGTATGTACAAGTTTCCTATTGTGTTCCTTAAGGACAGCACAGATTCTTTTTCTATTGGTGCCATAGATGCACAAATAATGTTGTATGGTTATTGTTATTCCCCTTCTGTTTTCCATTACAAATCGCCATTGTCAGATATTCATTTTCTCCAATGAGCAGTGTGTGGATGGAATAGTGTCATCTGAGGCTGTGGCCTTTTGATGATGGGATTCTTTGGATTATCAGTCAGAGCTTTCGCAGAGAAAGAGAGACTAAGTGTTTAGTTTCAGTGATGCTCTGGTCTTCCCTGCACCCAAGATTCACTAAATCAGCCCCACACCCTGATCTCTCTTGATCATATCACCAAGTTGTTTTCTGAACTTCCCAAAATCCCATCAGTTGCTTGTCCATCACATTCATTTTAGGCTTCTCTCATCTTGTCATATCCCTATGGGATCTACCTGGTATAACTGAGCCATGTCTTACAATGGGCTTCTGCTTTTCTCAGACTTCTACAGGTGCTGAAGTACTGAAGAATCACAGATTCTAGTTTCCAACCTCTACACCAGTGGTTTTCAAACTGGGGTACACATACGCATAGGGGTATGCAGGCTCTCATCAGGGGGTACATGAGAAATATCCTGTAATGACAGATCAGCACATTTTATTTAGGATGACTTGGCAATCTAATCATAGGTCTATTATTATCCTATCTCAGATGGAAGTACCTGGTAGACTATATTATTTGGAAAGGGATAGGCAGCTGAAGTTTGAAAACTCGACATTAACTACAGTGCAGTCTCCCTCCTGCTGTGAACAAAACACATTTCTGAGATCCCAAATTGCAGGCCATATGGTACGAGAACTCCTATCAGTTGTGTATCCTGCTAAGTGTTGTCTGAAAGCTGCTACATACCCACCATCTCCTGAAAAGTACAGTAGTAACTTCTCCTTTGACATTTGCAGTGACTAAGATCGTCTCCCACTTGCTGGTGGCAGAGCCAGAGAAGATTTATGCCATGCCTGACCCCACCATGCCGGAGAGTGACATCAAAGCGCTGACAACCCTCTGTGACTTAGCAGACAGAGAATTGGTGGTGATCATTGGCTGGGCAAAGCATATCCCAGGTAACAAAGGGGGAATTGGGGGAGGGGGCATTAGTGTCAAAGACAAGGGGAGGTGATTATTTACCACTGTGAGATCATTTTATCTTGGCACTCTGATGGGTTGAATCTACTTCAAGAGAAAGCTGCTCATGGTGAAGCCGTCATTAGCATTGAGTTCCAATACAATATATATTAATTCATGTAAATTAATTATCGTATACACATAGTGTCCTGGAATTATGTGGTAGCCTTAGAGATGATATTGTACAGCAGTCAGAAGTGCCTGTGAGTGAGTAGTACAGCAATCACTCCTGGTGACTAGCCTTTGGGATTCGATGATACAGTGGTAGGCTTCAGTGTTTTGCCTGACATGTCACATTGGCTCAGGGCATCTGAATCCATCTATAAATAACTTTGGCAACTAGATGTTGTGTCCAGTGGAAATGTTGGTTGTCGTATTCCCCTATTGCCACTAGTGGACAAGAGCTGAGCTGTGCTGCCGCACCACCACAGAACAGGGAGCTCCCTGCCCATCTGAAGGGGAAGCTTTCCTAGCCATAAAGAGCAAAGCCACAGAGCAAGGCCCATTCATGCAGGAGACTGATTAAAGTGCTGCTTTGGAGCTCCTGTTTCCTGTGTTGATGGAGGCTGGGATCACTGACTGTGATGTGATCATCCTCTAAGGGGAAGCTGACTGGAGTGTGCACAGGACTTCCATACTGTTTGTTCAGCACAGCACC
This sequence comes from Dermatemys mawii, assembly GCA_007922305.1. Taxonomy (NCBI): domain Eukaryota; kingdom Metazoa; phylum Chordata; order Testudines; family Dermatemydidae; genus Dermatemys; species Dermatemys mawii. Next base: position 60,165,370 of record ML677332.1, read on the forward strand.
AGCCGTCCACAGAATATCAGCACTACAGTAACAGGTCCAGGACTGAAGGAGTTATTGGGGGCTCCAGGTGATTCCTGCTGTTGGATCAGTTGCATTCCGAGTCCACGGCTTGACTTTGTCAAGCTCCATAACCTAAAGCATCAAGGGGAGATGCCCTGGCATCTTGGACAGAAGTCCGATTGCATAGCAAAAGTGCCCGGGCTAATAGGAAGGGATTTCAGAAAGTGTCCCCATTTGTTATCATTGGATTCACTTTGCTGCGTTGCAGAAGATTGCTTCAGATAGACATGCAGCATGAATAATCTGATACAGCCCTGAGCCGTCTCATCCCCTCTCCCTTCTTTCCCCCCAGCCCAGAGGAACATTTTGTACTCATCTACTTGACCTAATCTGCTGCCAAACCTTGCACGTTACTCCAGCTTCAGCACAGGCTCTCATTCTCCCATCCCGCTTCTTGGTTCATCAGTTCCTTGCTTCAGGCATGCAACATGTTTCCATGAAACATTTTCAATTCCATCTGATTATTTGGGAGTATCTGCCATAGTTCAATTGTCCTAGCCTAAGTGACAAAGAGTCCTGTGGCACCTTAAAGACTAACTAAAATTTTAGTCTTTAAGGTGCCACAGGACTCTTTGTCACTTCTGCAATTCCAGACTAACACGGCTACCCCTCTGATTCTTGTCCTAGCCTAGCAGACATTGGTCACACAATGACTCATTTCTGCAGCTTGTCCTTGTTCTCTTTTTGGCTGCTGCTCCTCTTTGTTCCGAGTGATTGTTTCCCTGTAAAATTTGTCATCATTGGATTCTAAGATTGGAGGCTTCCCTTGAGAAGACTTCTTGGGTTGCTGGAAGTGGGGACTCTTGGGTACCTTGGCCTAGATCCACAAAGGGATTTAGGCACCTACAGTGCAGATTTAGCTAACACTGTGATCCACAAAACCCCCACTCAGCTGTCACCCAACTCTGTATGTGCCTAAACTCACTTGGCACCTACATTTCCACTGTAAAGTTCCCTAGGCCTCTAAGTTTCTGCCTCTGGACATGTGCATCAGGCAGGGATCCAGATGCCTCTCTCATGCCGAAGCCCCAGAAAAATCCTCACACCAGGGAAAGACAGGCATTCCCCTGCCTGTCTCCCCCAGGGCCAATCCAGTAGTTGTACTCAGAGCATGTCAAACAGCGTAAGGGGGCCTCCCTTATGTCCAGTAGTTAGGGTACTCACCTGGGATGTGGGAGTCCCCAGTTCAATTCCCCCACTGTCCAATGAGAAGGGCTTTAAACAGAGATTTCCCCATCTCTCAGATGAGTGCCCAAACCTCTGGACTACAGGATAGTCTGATGTGGGTCTCTCTTGTTGAAGTTGTTCTACTTTCATTTTATATTATATATAATGTGGCCCTAGAGTGTAAGGACACTCTCTAGTCTAGTGGCTAGGGTACTCGCCTGAGAGATGGGCAACCCCTTCTACCCATCAGGCAGAGAGGGGAGAATTAAACAGGGATCTCCCATGTCCCAGGTGAGTACTCAAACCACTGGGCTAAAGGTTGTAAGAAAGGCTAGCACAGTCACCTCCTCAGAAGAAATGGCTGAGATGCCTACACCACCTGACTCCAGGCAGTGGGTCGTGGCTACGGACTGCAAGCAGAAATAGGTGCCTCAGTCTGGACTGAAATGCCTATCTCCATGATGGGGTTGGGGATTGGGACACACCCCTCTTGCTGGCATTACCACTGACTACTTCACCTCGCTCTAGGGTGACCAGATGTCCCGATTTTATAGGGACAGTTCTGATTTTTGAGTCTTTTTCTTACATGGGCTCCTATTACCCCCCATCCCTTGTCTTGATTTTTCATGCTTGCTGTCTGGTCACCCCACCTGGCTTTCTGCCTAGCGTGAACGCTTTTATGAATCCCATTCTTAGGCACCTGCTTCTCCCCATTCATTGTCTAGGGAGCCTAGTGGCCTAATTTGGGCTTTATGGCTCCCATTGTTGTTCTAGTGATTTGCTAGGTGCCTACGAGTTAGGTGTTTCGTAGAGCCACACCCGACGGTAGAGTTTGGAGAAATAGGTCTTTCTGCGGGCAGTGTTTCTGAGCGGAGGTTAATGCCAGGGGTGCCCTTCTTAAAGGAGATCTGCAGCATCAGGGATTACACCACTTGCTAGCTGTGGAATCCACCTGGGGCTGATTCAGCACAAACAAGGCTATGTTGCTGATTGAGGAATCTCAGCCTGGATTGCTCCATTAACCCAGCCCACAGGGTTAATTCCATTAACAGAAAGGGCATTAACACAATGCAGCTACGGGTATGGCTACACGGCCAAAAAAAACCCTACAACAGCGAGTCTCAGAGCTCAGGTGAACTGTTTCAGGCTCGTACCAGCAAGCTAAAAATAACAGTGTCAATGTTCCTGCTCAAGTGGGGCTGGACTCCAGCCCCAGCACAAATGTCTACACTGCTATATTTAGCGCCGGAGTGCAAGCCCAAGTCAGTTGACCCAGCCCTGAGAGTCCTTGCCATGGTTATTTTTTGCTGGATAGACATACCCAGACACAGTTACTCACAGATTTCACAGATTACTGTCACTGTGGCTATTAGTTCCCAAACCCCTAGGTGTGCACAGTCCATTATCACTGCTGCACGCTGGGGATGCCCTACAGTAGCTCAGAGATCACTTGCTTACACCTGTGATGAACAGCTGCTACTCCCTGAATTTCATTTGGGAACCAATGCACTTTCTATCTTGGTGGTGCTGCTGCTGCTCTCCTCGGACAGGGATGTAAGCGCAAGGTGACTGCTGCTTTGTAAAAGGGGCTGTTTTTCCCCCCAGAAGGACAGGATCCTCCTGCAATCTCCTCTGTTTTCTCTCTTTGTTTTCCTTTCCCGTGAAAAACCGCAGGGTGGCAACCCAATCAACCCAGCTCCGATGTCTGTCCAAGGGCTCAGTCTAGCTCAACAGTAGCAAACTAATCCTGTTGCTTTTAAAGCTCTGGGTGCTTTATACAAGAGATTTTAATACATATAAAATAGGATACACCCTTTTTATTTTCATCCCCCATCAGAAATAGGAAATGACTAAACTAAAACAAACTGAGCAAGTCAGGAGCACGGGGAAGGGACTGACTAAAAGGGCATGTCAGTGCCGTCTGTTCCCTTAAGTCTGCACGCCCCGAACCCAGACACCAAGGAGCTCACACCGCAGGGCGATCACATGCTCAGGTTCCCGCACAACTGAGTTGGTAGACATGCGAGGCGTGATTCCCAAGGGGCACCTAGGCGGAGCATTTGCAGTGCCTGGGCACCCTGCAGAATTTACAGCCCCAAGTTAGGCCCCCCAGGCCTGGAGAGAGTTTGGAACCAAAAAGGGGATTTACAGAAGCCAGCATGCTGAGGGGGGAGCTGCCTGAGGTAGCCCCTCAGAGGGAGTTAGCTCAAGTCAAGGCTGGCCAGAAACGCCTTCCGCCACTTGGGACTCTCTTGGTGAAGCTGTCCCACTTTGTATAAAATATTTAAATTGTCCTTGGGCCAAGGGGAAAAGGCCCCTACAGGTATTTTTCCTGCAATAGCCCAGCAGACTCCTCCTTCCAAACAGCTCGTGTATGGTGTTAAACTTCTCTCCCATTGGCAAATCCAAGCAGCAGCATTCTGGCATGTGGCTTGCGCATTAGGAGCGCAATATACCAGAGGGATACACCGGAAGGAATGTTTTTCATAACATCATTCAGTAGTTTTGAATTGTCCACAAGATTGTCTTAGTGGGGCACTGTGGTTCCCTTCAAGTACAGGGATACACACTGGCAGGTATTGCACCAGAAATTGTATGTCTGATGTAACTCACAAGGAAAGCACGTAGTAGATAAAGGCTTCCCCTTGGACAGAGGAGACTGGGTTTCCAAATAGTGCAGACATTCCTGCTTGAGCTGGAGTCCAGGCTCTGAAACCCTTCCCCCCAAGCTCCAGCCTGAGTAGGAACACCTACACTGCTATTTTTAGCCTTGGAGTGCAAGCCCCATGAGACTGGCTGCCGCAGGGCTTTTTCTGCAGTGTAGATACACCCCATGGCACACTTCCTACTATTCTGCTCCTTTAATGGCCACACTTGGGCCCTTTTGGCCTGAAACAGAGAGTTCCACTGTTGCATGGCCAGACTTATGGCCAACTGGCTTTTGAACCTTTTCAGACACCAGAGGATTTGGTATCTACCTCGATAAGGAAGGACAGCCATTTGCTGTGTATTTTCTTTGAGCCTCTGGCAGTTGTTACTGCAGTAATTTGATACTACCTCTGGCAGAGCTGCAGTTCAGCCCGCTTTCAGGCACAGAACGCCTTTCCTAAAACTCCAGTTCACACTATTTTTGCAGCCATTCAGTTGCTCGCAATGGCTAAGAAAAGAAACTATTTTGCCAAATTCATATCTCCTGATGGCCTATGACATCAAATTGACCTCTTAGTTCTCAGGCCAAAAAGTCTGGGATGGGGAGGGGTTGGCTGTTTTCTTTTCATGGCTGTGATCTGTCTCAGATGTGACTGTGCTTTTTGTTTTGGAGTTTTAGTCCATAGAGGGTTAGTGTCTGAGACTGACTCAATGGGTGGGCACTCGTGGGAGAGTTCAAATCCCTGCTCCAGTGACTACTTAAGTTGTCATTGCCCCTAGGACTGGGGCAGCTGGGGGCATGCGCCCGGCCCTAGCAGAAATGTAGATGCCATGGGGACCTTATCAGTGGAAATATTAGTGCCTACAGTGTTAAGGAGCTGCTGGGAATAGAGATTTTTAAAGCTCTAAATGTTGGACTTAAAGGCTGTGTCTACACTATGCAGCTTTTAGCGACACAGCTGCCAACAAAAAACTTCCACGCCCAACGAACGGTGTTAGTGTTGGCAGCAGGAGAACGTTCCTGCCGACAAAGCGCTATAATGGACAAAACTTTTGTCTTTCAGGGGCGTATTTTTTTTTAACATCTCTGAACGACAAAAGTTTCATCTTTCACTTGCCAGTGTAGACAAAGCCTTTGGCCCCTAAAGTGGCAGTTAGGCATCTAAGCCCTTCTTGTGAATCTAGCCCGTGGATCTCAGACACTAAGAACAAGGCGAAAGGACTAAAGATCACATCTGTCAGTCTTGTGTTAAATGAGAACGCTGTTTTTAAATCCAAGGTACAGGAATGAGCCCAGCACTTCAGATACCAGGTCCCAGAGCAAACTCTTGTTCTTTAATGTCAGCAAAATGAAACTGATTAAGCTTAAAGCCACACTCCTGCAATCAGGAACATGAAAACATGATTTAAAGGTGTTCAGCAAACATTATTAGCTCAATGTCCTCCCCAGCCAGCTTGGAGTCCTTCCCCTTTGGATGAGACTCTCTTCCTTTTTCTCCTCCCACCCAGCCCCTCTGTTAATCACCTTTGTATTTCATCTACCTTTTGCACATGCTTGTCTGCGGGAAGAGGAGACTTCTCTTGAGGGACAAAACAGAAGCTGTCCCAAGGTAGCCGTTGTGCTCTTCTCACTAGGAAGCTGAGAGCACCAGCACAGAATGAAATATGGCAAGTGGAGTGACAGCAGCTGTGTCTGGAGTGGCCTCAGATCCTATAATTACAGCTCCCTTTATTACCTCTGCTAATGGCCCTCCAGGATGACAGAAATGATAATAAATTAACAGATTATGAACTCCACTTGCCACAAATTATGTGTGTGGGTTTAAAAAAAAATCTGGGCCCTCACCCTGCCAAATCATTAAAATAAAAAACCCAAATGTCACTACATCAGCTAGGGCAAATCAAGTTACTTTGCACAGGGGACGTGGCAACCTGCAGCTGGAATACATGGGACGGAAATACATGTGTGGCTCTGTGCTAGAGGTGAGCAGGTTCAGTGCTAGGTTATAGCTGAGTGTATGAAGCTGCCGCACAGCGCTGTAGATTCCTGAATGCTTTGGTACAAGGGCATAAGCCATAGGAGTGGTGGGAGGAAGCTGAGTGCTCCGCACCCTTCAGGACCAGGCCCTTATATAGCAGCCCTGAGACCATCATGTCTCACTGTTGAAGGTTCCCCTGTGTTGTAATCTCACAGAAGGATTTACCTTTCATTGCTGGGTCCTTCTGAATGCTGTGCTGACAAACAGCACAGATCATGCAATTGGATTGCTGGAAGTTCTTAGATGCTGTATCATTAATGCAGTTGGTCTCTGTATATTAGAGAGTTGGTCAAGGTGAAACTAATAGACACCTCTCCACACAGCAATTGCAGCATCAAGGCCCTAGGCCAGGAGTGGGCAAACTTTTTGGCTCAAGGGCCACATCAGGGTTGCAGAACTGTTTGGTGGACTGGGTAGGGAAGGCTTTGCTCCCACAAACAGCCTGGCCTCTGCCCCCTATCTACCCCCTCCCACTTTCCACCCCCTCCTGGGACCCCCCCCAACTCTTATTGCCCTTCCAGGACCCCACCCCCTATCCAATCCCCCTGTCCCCTGACTACCCTGACCCCTATCCACACCCCTGCCCCCTGACAGGCCCCCTGGGACTGCCACACCCTATCCAAACCCCTCCCCCCCCCACTGCTCCCTGCCACAGATCTTGACCTAAACTCCTCGGGCCATATTCTGATCTCAGTGATATCAGTGTAGATCCATAGTTCACTTCACCTGAGGTCCATGGATTTACTTAATTTATACTAGTGTGAGATCAGAGATCTGTAATTAAAGAGACAGATTCTGGTGGTGACTGATCTTCAAATGGATTAAGTGAGACAGGCACAGGTGCCATAGATCAGTGGTTGTCAACCAGGGTACATGTGCCCCAGGGATACACAGAGGTCTTCCAGCGGGTATGTCAACTCTTCTAGATATTTGCCTAATTTAGAACAGGCTACATGAAAAACACTAGCAAAATCAATACAAACTAAAATTTCTTACTGACAATGACTTGTTTATACTGCTCTATATACTATATTAGAGTTTTTCAGCCTGGGGGGGGTCACAATTTATTTTATAATTATAGGGTAAAAACAAGAAAGTCAGCAGTTTTTCAGTAATAGTATGCTGTGACACTTGACTCTGCAAGGTGAAACTTAGGGTACACAAAACAAATCAGCCTCTTGAAAGGGGTACAGTAGCCTGGAAAGGTTGAGAACTACTTACATATGTCCATCTAACATACACAAATCATTTCCATCCAGCATACTTCCTAGCAGTTTTCCAAACCTTTCTTCAAGTGATTGCCATTTGTACAGGCACTGTATGTAACAATACAAGGACAGCATAGAGAGCAGGCCACAGTCTGCTCTTACGTGGGTGCCTACAGCAGTCAACAGAGAGCATGCCTGTGTGCACGAGGGATTTGGACCAGCAGCTGCAGGTAGGATGGGAGTTAGGGTGCGGAGGTGACACTTTGGAGAGAAGACTGAGCTGCGGGGGAATCAGAACCCAGCAGGAGGTGGGGTTCCAAAGTGTGTTTTGAAGAGAAAGTTTAGGACACTGTTCTGGGCAGAAGCAAAGTGGGCTGTTCCAGATGGTGCTGGCACAGTGGGGAAAGGATGTACTGCCTACTGGGACTGGGGACAAGTAGGTCAAGCTGGGGAGGTTACGGGTGATATCGTGGGAAGAAGAGGGAAGACGGGGGATTAATAAGGTGTACTTTCAGAGGTGGATGGGTCTGAGGATTCCTCTGTGAGGCCAGAGGAATCAAAGCAATGCACAAGATCCAGAGAGAGCAGAATGTACTTTGTACACATACCTGCAGGACCACATACTGTGCACACTGGCAGCTGCAAAGAAGGGAAATAACTTGGAAGAACTGATTGATGCCATCCAAAAAGAAAAGCAGGAGGCAATTGTGTGTGTCTGGGCCCCATTACCATATGGTTGAGCACCTCAAAATCTTCACCATATTTACTGTCATAACACCTCTTTCAGGGAGAGTAGTTTTATTATCCCCATTTTACAGATTGGTGACTGAGGCAGAGCAAAACTAAGCAGCTGACCCAGGATGGCTGTGGAAGTTGAACCTAGGACCTTCAAGGCTAGAACCCAAAGCACTGGACCAGCCTTCCTTTACGTAGTTGAATGACTGGTTAATGCCATAGTGCTTGGATTGAGGGTAGGGGATGGAGAGTGCAGGTAGGAGGGAGGGAGAGAGGCTATAAACTTTGGGAACTGAAGCTATAACAACTGCTCTGCAAAGCAGATGTCCTCTCTCCCAGAGGGGATAGCATCAGCTCCACATACAGCAGAGGGCAGTGTCAGCAACGTGTCAGAAATCAGGAGGCCAGGAGCCTGATGCACACTTCTCATCAGACCAGTCTCCCATTTACTCAGAATGCTGCCTTCAGGGGCTAGGGTAAAAGGGGACTTGTATACTAGCTGCTCAGGAAGGGCTGAGGACAAAGGAAGAGACAGATCTCAGAGAGAGAGAGAGAGAGAGAGAGTATTTTTTAAAGAAGGAACCCACATGTTACTGTTCTCTTTGCTGTGACAGCTTGCAGAAGAGGGCACCAAACTTTGCTGATGTGAACACCTAACCTTCCAGGACCTCCACGCACTCCTGGCTACACACAACTAACTCAAGAACACAGCAGGTCCTTCCTATACAAACATATTCAGGGTCTGGAAATGGCCTGGACTTTTATCTGGCGAGAAGCCTGTGACAATGGGAATTGGGCACAAGCATCCCTCGCACAGCAATGGTAAACCAGATGCTGTTGGGCAGATAGCACTCAGCTAGGGATTCAATCTAACTCATTTCACTCTCTATTCCAGCTCGTCTCCCTGGTGGTCTTTAGCGGTTCCCTTATTCCCTCTGGCACTCCTCCCCAATGGATTATCGATTCCTCCCTCCCACCCACTGCTACCCCCGGACCTCACACACACAACACGTGACAGCTGATTGGTATCTGTTAATTAATGTGGCCTGGGGCCTCTTTTCTATTCAGGGGCCTGATAAGGGAAATTGGATGTCCATGGGCTGCCGTGCCATTATCACCCTTTGCTTCCCCTGGCAACACAAACACAAAACATGGCGTAGTGATAAATAAATAAGACTAACCCATCCTTCTGCCCTCACTTCCTTGGGCTGAGATAGCACAGATAGAAAAATAGAACCCACAGTCGGTCAATACAGCAATCACCAGCTCTTTTGTTAATTGCTGACTTGATAACAAGCAAAATCAAATGATCATTGCGGTGGCTGGTTACCTGGGCCCAGACACAGCGACGTGAGCGGTGAAGGCTGTGGGAATAAAGGGCATCTCGCTGTGCACAGTTTGCAGCCTGCCGGGCTGGGGAGTCTCTGAGGCAGAGGCTAATGAGCTCAGACAGGGCTGCAGGAGGAGAACGATCCAGGGACAGAGGACACTGAGTTAGGAAAGAAAACGGAAGGGGGAAAAAGCCAGCGTTGGAGAGAAAGGCGGGCACCTGAAGGTGAGGGAGGGGAGAGAATGCTGCACCAAGTCTTAGGTGTTCCTGGTGCTTAGAAATACCCAGGCCATCTCATTTCACCTCAATGCTGTGAAACTCTATTGGCAGGACAGGCTGCCCTAGTGCTGCCAGACACCCCACTCAGGTCTCTGTCAGGATGGGCAGGGACACTACACACTGTGTTTAGGATTTGCTGACAAATGGACACAGAGCAGCTGTATCCAATCAGGATCCAATGTCAGGCTACTACAGAGCCTGAGGCCATCTCTGCCGTATCTTTTTTCTTAGGCTCCATCAGAGTTTTTCCTCAGTGCTTTTCTGATGAGAAGCTTCTTATGAGGTCTGATCATTTCAGGAGAAATCTCTCTCTCATTCCCTTGTATGTCAGACATTGGAGCAGAGAGTGCCTCTTGTCTCAGGCTTTCCTCTGTCACGGGGGTTGTGAACTCACTCTTCTTTCCGTGTGAGCAGCACTTTGTGCCTCCCAGTTTATGGTCACTTCGTCTGTATTTGAAGAGGTCTGCCTCAGATCTGCCTCTGTCTGTAGTGAGCTCTATTCACGTGGCCAGGATTGATGTGGAGGGATCCGTACCTTCTTGCTGCTTGGTTTGTTCATACTGATGCTTCTGTTGGTATTTTAGGGCTTGGGCTGGGAGCCTCAGCATTTTTCGATATTGGGTGGGGCTCTTTCATTAGAAAGCTGGAGTTGCTGAGTGCGGGGAGTCGGGCTGTTCAGAAGTGGATCATGTTTTCATATGGATTTAACTTTTGATCCTCAAGTGTGCTACAGTGGAGGAGAATTTGCCACTTTGGCTGAGATGGCATTTTGATCATGATGAGCTTGAAACTCAGGCAAGTGTCTGCTCTTCCTACTCTGTCAGGAGCCCGCTGATTCCCTTTGGAGTGCATCCCTGCCAAGCCAGCAGAGATCCTTGCTGGGGTGGGAAGAGCATGGGCTGCATTACAGAAAATACAGCAGGAGGAACAAGGAAGAAAAGGACCTACCTGGCAGTACTGCAGGAGGAACAGGGTCAGGGTACATCTCACCGTAGTGTGGCCTGAGGACTGGGCTGTATTCAGAACAGTGCTATGAGGAAAAATGGGGAGCAAAGGCTGGATTCCAGGCAGGGCTGCAGGTGGCCTGGGAAGTGGAGAGATGGGTGCATTCCAGAGGTGCCAGACACTACATGATGAGGGCCACATAAGTACCTAGACAGGGCATGTCTACACGGCCCATGGCAGCAAACCTCCCAGCCTAGGTCAAAAGACTTGGGCTCCCAATACCACACTAAAAATAGCTGTGTAGACACAGCAATGCAGGCTCTGAAGCCTGGGGGAAAGGAGGAGGCATCAGAGCCCCAGCCTAGGCTACAACTTCAGAGCACTGTCTCCATAGCAGTTTTTGCATGCTAGTGTGAGCCCCACAAACCCAAGGACATTGACCCAGGCTGGCAGGCTTTGGAGAGGTGCTCAGTGACCCCATGTAATGGGCAGGGGTTTGAGAAGGTGGAGTGACTCCTAGAAAAACTAGGGAGCTGTTGGGGATACAGCGTTTGGAGCCCATCCCAGTTTGACCCTGTTTGTCATTTGCCCTGCCAGGTTTCTCTAATCTCTCTCTGGGGGACCAGATGAGCCTCCTGCAGAGCGCCTGGATGGAGATCCTCATTCTGGGCATTGTGTACCGCTCGCTGCCCTATGAGGACAAGCTGGTCTACGCTGAGGACTACATCATGGATGAGGAGCACTCGCGCCTGACGGGGCTGCTGGAGCTCTATCTGGCCATCCTGCAGCTGGTGCGCCGGTACAAGAAACTGAAGGTGGAGAAGGAGGAGTTTGTCACACTCAAGGCCCTGGCCCTTGCCAACTCAGGTAAAGGCATGACCTGGACTGGCTTGAGGCTCAGGGAGTCATGGCCAACATGCATCTAGCACTCTAGGATGCTCCTGAGGAACCAGAGGACCAGTGCCTGGCTATGCTCTGGCTCCTGGTAACAATGAGTCTCTCCAGTGGGTCCAACACAGCGCCCACTCTCCCCCGCTGTTTTTCCTTCAGTTTAGAAGTGAATTGAGTACCTGGTGGAAATGTAGGCCTTATCTCCAGGGGTCTGGAAATAGGATATAGGCCCTTTTCCCTCTCAGACTGCTGCTCCCAATATGAGCCCTGGCTGAGAGGAATGACTGGCTGGGGTAGGAACTGAGGTATGAGGTATGAGCCCTTTCACTCATGAGTCCCCAGCTCCAATCTGGTCTCACGTTTGTTGAGAGGGGCGACTGGCTGGCTTTTGGAGACAGAACTACTGAATATGGAGCTTTTGCCCACTTGTGTACTGGATCCAGTCAGACCCATGTCAGAGGGACAGGCTGGATCAGGGCATGGGATATGGAGCCTTTTACCTTTGAAGTCACCTGTTCCTCTTCAAGCCCCGGTCAGGGGGAGCCGGCTGGCTCTTGGAAAATGGGATTCAGCATTTTTTGGTTCTAAGGCCCTGTTTGAATCTGGCCAGCGCAGTGGTGACAAGAAAGAAGCCAGACTGTAAAATCAGTTTTGCACCTTACCTTACTCAAACATATGGGGTGCTGGCCAGTGTGAAATTAGTTGAGGGTTTGAATCTCAGTTGACAAGTGGCCACAACACCAAAACCACCACTACCGTTGGCACTAACTGTCCCTCTTTGTTAGCAGCCTCATCAAAGAAGCCAAGGTCTGAACAGGCTACAGAGAGTAAACCTCACTTTAGCCACAAAATGGGGAGGGGTCCCCCAGAGCAGAGTGAGACGCACTGGTTGGGATTAGGCCAGTGAGATCTTGCCTCAGATCACAACAGATAGTGTGTCCTATGTTAATACTGCACATGCAGCTGAGAAGGTTGCTACTCACACATCTGTCCACGAGGGAACAGTGAAAGTCATCAGAGCTAAAACTACTGCATGACGAGCCCTGCCTGCCTAAGCTTTCAGAGATTCATAGTGCTTAAGGCCAGATGGGACCATTAGATCATCTAGTCCAGTGGTTCTCAGCCACAGATCTGGGATCCCCGGGGGCCCGCGAGCAGGTTTCAGGGGTCCACCAAGAGGGCCAGCATTAGATTTGCTGGGGCCCAGAGCAGAAAGCCGAAACCCCACTCTATGGGGCTGATGCCCACCACCCGGGGATTAAGCCAAAGCCGAAGCCTGAGCACCTGAGCTTTGTGGGACCCCCTGGGGCGTGGGGCCCCAGGCAGTTGTCTTGGTTGCTACCCCCTAATGCCAGCCCTGGCTTTTATATGCAGAAAAAAATATGTTGTGGCACAGCTGGGCATGTTTTGGGGAGCCTCAGAAAGAAATAGGTTGAGAGCTCTTGATCTAGTCTATAACACAGGCCATTTAACTTTATCCAGTTACTCTGTATTGAGCTCAATGAGCTGTCTACTCTAAAGCATAGTTTCCAGAAAGGCATCCAGTCTTGAAGATATCAAGAAATAGGGAATCCACCACTTCCCTGAGTAGTTGGTTCCATGGTTAATCACCCTCACTGTTAACAGTTTGTTTTTACTTTCTCATTTGAATTTGTCTGACTTCAGCTTCCAGCTACTGGTTCATGTTATGCCTTTCTCAACTAGATTAAAGAGCCCTCTAGTGCCTGGTATTTTTTCCCCAGGAAGGTACTCATACAGCATAATCGAGTCATCTCTCAAACTTCTTTTTGGTAAACTAAACCGATCAAACTGTTTAATCTCTCACTCTAAGGTATTTTTTTCAGCTCTTGAATAATTTTGTAGGTCTTTTCTACACCCTCTTCAATTTCTCAATATTCTTTTTAAAACAGAGGTGGGCAAACTACAGCCAGATGTGGCCCGCAGAACCGTCCAGCCCGGCCCCTGAGCTCTAGGCTGGGGAGGCTAGCCCCAACCTCTCCCCCACTGTCGCCTCTCCCTTGCAGTCTCAGCATGCTGCATAGGCAGCGCGCTCCTGTGGGGCAGCGTGTCTGGCTCCGGCCGGGCCGTGCAGCTGCCAGACATGTTACTCTGAGTGGTATGGTAAGGGGGCTGGGGCTGAGAGGTTGGATAAGGGGCAGGAGGTCCTGGGGGGCAGTCAGGGGACAGAGAGCAGGGGATGGTTGGATGGGATGGAGAATGGGGGATGGGGGGGGGTTGGATAAGCATAGGAGTCCCAGGGGGGCTTTCAGAGGGTGGGGGTGCGAATAGGGATCGGGGCAGTCAGGGGACAGGGAGCAGGCGGTTTAGCTAGGGGGTGAGGTCCTGGGAGGGGGCAGTCAAGGGACAAGGAGTGGGTGGTGGTGGATGGGTCAGGCGTTTGGAGGGGGGAGCAGTTAGGGGTTGGGAAGTGGGGGGCGGGGGTCTGTCAGGGGGCAGGAGCCAGGCTGTTTGGGGAGGCACAGCCTTCCCTATCCGGCCCTCCATACAGTTTTGCAACCCCGATGTGGCCCTCAGGCCAAAAAGTTTGCTCACCCCTGTTTTAAAATGTGGACACCAGAACTGTATGCACTATTCCCCAATGCTGTAACAGAGGTAAAGTCCTCTCCCTACTCCTTTTTATAAGACCACATTGGCCCTTTTTGCCATAGCTTTGCAGTGGCAGCTCACGTTGAACTGCTTGTTCACTATGACCCTCTGAATTATTTTCAGAATCACTGCTCTCCAGGATACAATCCCCATTCTAGCGGTGTATTGCCTGCATTCTTTGTCTCTAGATGGATAACTTGACATCTGGCTGTATTAAAAGGCATTTTGTTTCAATGGTTGTTCTGTAGGAACACACGGTCCTCATCATCAGTTACCATTCTGACAATCTGTGTCACTCACAAGTTGTATCAGCAGTGATTTTATATTTACTGCCAGCTCATTGAACAGAGCTGACTGTTGAATAGCATCAGTCTTAGTACCAATCCCTGCAGAACCCAACTAGAAACACCCCCATTTGAAGATGAGTCCCCACTGACAATTACTTTTTGAGATCTGTCAGTGAGACAGTTAACATGCTTTATTTCTATCACATAGTAATATTTTTTTAATCAGTGTTGTGTGCTACTAAGTCAAACACCTCACAGAAGTCTACATCTATTATAGCTATGCAGTTACCTTTAGCAACCAAACTTGCAATCTCACCAAAGAACAAAATCAGGTGTGTTTGACATGCCTTATTTTCCATAAAATAATGTTAACTGTCAAATGTTATATTCCTATTCTTTATTAATGGAATCCTGAAGCAGCTTTTCCATTATTTTTTCCTGGGATTGAACTCAGGATTACTCGCCTATAATTCCCTCAGTCATCATGCTTGGCCTTTTTGAATATTGGCATATTAGCATTCTTCAAGTCTTCTGGACCTTCCCTGGTATTCCAAGATGTATTAAAAAATTATCAGTGAGCCAGAAAGCTCCTGAGCCAGATATTTTAGGATTGTTGGGTACAAGTTATCTGGGCCTTCTGATTTTAAAAATGTTCCTGCCTAGATGTTGTCTAATGTCATCCTCAGTCACTCATGGACTGAAAAGTAGTTCATCATCCTCAGATAATGAGATTACATCTTCTGCTTCTTTGCAAATACAGAACAGAAATAGTTATTGAATACTTCTAACTTTTCTGCATCATTATTAACAAGTGCACAATTTCCATCTAGTAATGGAGTACTGTTGTTAGAATTTCTTTTGTTCCTAATATACTTTTTAAATAAACCTTCATTATTGTCCTGAGCCTGCCAGTCATGGATTTTTCCCTTGTGTCCTTAGTTTCCCTTATCAATTTTCTGCACTTCATCACGTCTAATTTGTATTGATTGCCATCTATTTCCCTCTTTTCCCATTTGTTATGAGTTGCTTTTATATTTCTAATTGCTGCCTTCACTTTGAACTGGACCAGGATGGGCTTTTAGCCACGGTGGGCCTCTTTCTTGATTGTGCAATTGTGGCTTTTTGGCTATTAATAAATGCTTTTATACAGAAATAGCCTCCAACCTAAAAGGAAGGTCCCTGCATTACACAGGGAGCAGAAACTAGAGCAGTGATGTGAAGGAAGCTACAAACACCCACCCAGATGGGCTAAAGTGCTAAGGGAGGGGTGGGCAAACGTTTTGGCCCAAGGGCCACACAGCGTTGTAAAACGGTATGGAGGCTGGATAGGTAAGGCTGTGCCTCCCCAAATAGCATGGCCTCTACCCCTATCCACCCCCTTCCACTTCCTGCCCCCTGACTACCCCCCTCAGAATCTCCAACCCAGCCAACCCCCCTGCTCCTTGTCCCCTCTAGTGCCCCCTCCACCCTAACGACCCCCGGGACCCTCACTCCCTACCCAATCCTCCCTGTTCCCTGACTGCCCTATCTACACCCCTGCCCCCTGACAGGCTCCCCCAGGACTCCCATGCCCTATCCAACCCCCCACCCCAGCCCCTGACCGCCCCGACCCATATCCACACCCCCGCCACCAGGAACTCCACTCACTCACTCCCCCTGCCCTGACTCCCTCCTCACTCCCCCTTCCCTGACTGCCCTCTCCTGAGTCTCTGCCCCATCCAATACCCCCTGTTCCCTGACTGCCCACCCCCCCACAACCCCCTGCCCCTTATCCAGTCCCGCCCCCCGCGGCTCACCACAGCCAGTCATGCCACTATAACGCTCCCCAGCAGGAGCAGCGAGCTGGAGCTCTAGCGGTATGGCTGTGGGGGAGGGGAGCCAGCAGAGGACGGGCCAGGGATGGGACAGGACGGTCCTGCAGGCCCCATAGTTTGCCCATGTCCTGTCCAGCATGCCTGAGCTCCCGGCTGGGGAGGCGGATAAGGGGCAGAAGGTCACGGGGGGCAGTCAGGGAACAGGGGGCATTGGATGGAGCGGAGATTCAGTGGGAGGGGGAGGGGCTGGGGCGTGCCTCCACGGCCAGGAGCTCAGGTGGGCTGTACAGGATGGTCCTGCGGGCCATAGTTTGCCCACCCCTGTGCTAAGGGGTACCACAGGAGGCTGTTTTGTGGGCTGTGCTCTAAGTGGGGACATAGGAGGGTGATGCTGCCATATGGGACCCCAGGGTGCCAGTTTAAACTAAACTTTTGTTGTTGGGAAAGGCAATAGGCCTTGTCTGCAGCAACTTCAACAGACAGTCTGTCATCATCACTCGTGCGCTCTCTCTCCCTCATCCACAGAGCTCTGCAGAAGTGCAGGCCTGGCTCTTACTGAATGCACAGGTTAGGAGGGAGTCCTTAGATTACCATGCCGTATGCCACTGTAGGCCACAGCCTCCCTCCTCCTTGGTGCTCTGGCAGCTGTAAAAATTCATAGCCATTGATTTTGTAATTAACAGTTTATCAATGCAATCAACATTGGCTCACTGATGGATTGCTGGGAAATGAATCTTGCGATGTTGTTTTAGTTTTTGCAGGCCTCTGCAGATTTGGAGCTCACCTCAGCATGGAGAAGGGCAATACGCAGAGTGGGTTTGGGGTATGGCTGGGTCTTTATAAAAGAGAAAGAGGAGAGGCAGTGGGAACAACATTGCTGGTAGGGCTCTTCGGTCTACAGAAATCAGCTGGCAAAGAGAAGCAGCATGGTTATGCTGATTCACCTATCACAACAGCAACCCCATTCCAAGAGTACATGGTATATAAAGCACAGCAAGGTACATGCTTCCAGCAGATCCCAGTGCCCCTAAGGGAATGAACACAGAGAGCATGAGCTAGGGCATAGAGCTAGTGATAAGGAGTCAGATCTGGTGTTCTCATTTGAAGCTGACTCAATGCACCTTTGGACACTTAGCAGCTCCGTGCTTCAGTTTCCCCGTCTGTAACACACCACCCTCTCAGCTGGGGCTTGAGACCTATCTGTAAAGCACACTCAGACCTGCAAAGTACGATTGTATGCACTCACCTCAAGGGCAAAAGCATGTTGTTAGCAGCTGCCCATGTGCCTCAGATAGACTGTGCAGCCACTCCAGTCACACTGCTCAGCAAACGGGGGAGCCACAAAGCAGCTGTGGAGAAAGGATGGTTTTATTTTTGCTGGTTAAAAGCCACTGTGTCACCCCTCTGCTCCGCCTTGTCCTGAGCTTGGAATGGCCCTGCCAGTACTCCAGGAAGTGTTTCTACCTCTCTGCCACCCTGAGCAGCTGCACAGCAATTAGTTCATACTGATGAAGCTCTGTGGAAGCGTTAATTATACCTACTGCGATCGCTCCTGATTGATGGCACAGCAGCAGCCCCTCACTGTTCATGCCACTCCCCCTCAGGAACATAGAGGACTGGTAGGCACAGGAATAGCCAAGCACCCATCCTAACCTCAAACTAACACACCCACCACTCCCAGCAGCAGTCCTGCCAGCTCTTCTCACATGGGCCATGATGCTTCCTACCCCTGAGCTACTTTCCAAAAGCTGCAGGGTTGACAAAGCCTTAGGTTCAAATTAAAAATGCAGTTGTGTTTTTAACCGTTGCTCTCCGTCTCCCCCTTCGCAGATTCCATGCACATAGAGGACATGGAGGCGGTGCAGAAACTCCAGGACCTTCTCCACGAAGCCCTGCAGGACTATGAGCTGAGTCAGCGCCACGAGGAGCCACGGCGGGCGGGCAAGTTGCTGCTGACCTTGCCTCTCCTGCGGCAGACAGCTGCCAAAGCAGTCCAGCACTTCTACAGCATCAAACTACAGGGCAAGGTCCCCATGCACAAACTCTTCCTAGAAATGTTAGAGGCTAAGGTCTGACAGCCCTGGTGCCAGCCCACAGCGGCCGAGGAACAAACTAGAAACAAAGACGCAGACACCGAGAAATCCAAACAGCAGCACGGGCCGGCTTTTATCTCCAATCATTTATTATGGAAGAATTATTTAACGTCCAGCTGTCGGCCTGCTTGCCTGCCTGTCTGCAGAATCTCATGTACAGAGGGGGGAACTCTTTTAATCAGTCACCTGTTTCTCTGTTTTTGTTTCTCTGTAGGAAGTACCAGAGCGTGCTCTCGCTCTTGCACCTGCAGAAGGGGCAGGAGGCAATGTGGGCCCCTGAGCAGTTACGCTCTCTGCCCTAGCAGCCTGTTCCCCAGCTCCCTCTACCAACTCTGGAGTGGGGAGGGGAGATTGGAGCAGGACATGTGGAAGAAAAGAGTCAATAGATGTCATCTACGGGTGTTGCGAGGGGGGAAGCAGCGAGGGCACTCCTGCTGTTTGTCATCTCGTTCCAGCTCACAGGCCCATGGGGCAGGTGCTTGTTTAGAGAAGAGCCTCATGGGACTTCATCACGTAAAAACAGTTGCCTCCTGCACTCCTCTAGCTACACATAACACATGTACATAGAGGCCCTACTTCCTATTGGGAAAGATGCTCCTGCCCGTGTAAGATATTTGGCGATCTTGTACAGTATGTCATTACACCTGGCTATTCCACTCCTGGGGCCATCCCCCATTCCTACAGGCTAGTCAAGTGGGACGCTACGTGTTTCAGACAATGCGAGTCCCCACTCTCGAGGGGCTGAGCCTGACATTTTGCTCCGGTGCTGGATTCACACGATAGTCTCTGCATCCTCACACATGGTGCTAATTAAAATCCTCCCATTTCCACCATGCAGTGCATCAAATCTGCCTCATCAACTCAGAAAATAGCCCTCCCCTCCACCCCCAACATGACATGAATACGTGTCTGCAATAATGGGGCCCAAATGTAAATACCCCCTCTCCCACCCAGGCATTGTCCATCCATTTTTGAGAGAATGGATGTTTGCCTCCATGGACACCTGGACTTTACTCCACTTTCCTTAGTTGGGAACAAAGGGAATTGTCCTTTGGAAAAAACTACGTACCGCAGGCCTGGGAAGCTGTTAGTCAGTGCCAACTGAAAACACATATAAATGGAGTCATTTAATCCCTGACTCTCACATACCACTGGCCATTTCCCTTGCCTCCCTTCAGCCCCAACAATAATCAGTAGCCCATCTCAGACAGCTCTATGGCCTCGTGAGGCCTTATGGGGCTGGCTCCAAAAGAAAAAATTTCTTTCCAGGCAACTTTCAGGGGGAGGATTTGTGTCTCTCTCTCTTAAGGTTGTCCTTCTCCCCTCTTCTAACCAGGTTTCTAGAGTGGCTTTCCGGGGGGAAATACCACACCTCCAGCAGTCAGAAGGGCACTTGGGTGGCTGAAGAAACTGGGGAAGGAGTTTCAGTGACTATTTCTTCTAGGGCACTTGTTTAAAGCCAGCCTGACACAGTGATGAAATTATTTTCTGGCACTAGATGTGAAGAGTCTTGGTTAATTTGTGCATCCTAAAACTACCAGCATGACTGGCATTCAATGAGCCCTTGCTGGCAGTCTCAGGAGAAAGGTCGCCCCCAAGAACTAGTACCTCTGAGGCAAGGGTGAGGCACATTAGCACACAGCATTGTGGAGCTTGATCTCCCTGAGAGCAGCAGGCGGCATTGTCCAGGGTTGTCATTCAAACTACTTTTGCCAGTGCTACACTTACTCCCTTTCTGGCGCAACCATGGTAGAGAACAGACAGAACAACCCAATAAAAGGCTTTAGACGGCAAAGCCAGCAGCCCCTTGGGAGATGTGCATCCACCTCCTTGAGGCCGAGGATGGACAGCAGCCTTGTGCTTTGAACAGACTTCAGTGCTGATC
This sequence comes from Dermatemys mawii, assembly GCA_007922305.1. Lineage (NCBI taxonomy): Eukaryota > Metazoa > Chordata > Testudines > Dermatemydidae > Dermatemys > Dermatemys mawii. The sequence continues at coordinate 60,185,359 of ML677332.1, forward strand.
ACCAGCTGCTCTGGACACAGAGACTTTGATTGTATAACACATCCACATAATGCTCCATGACCCGAGCTGGGAAACACGTGTTGTCAGCGTGTAGCCAGTTCTGAGTACATGCTGCACCTTGGTAGCTGTTTCTGGCTATGTAGCATCAGGTAATTTTCCTCACAACTTGGGATGGGCTCTACCCAGTACTGTGGCCAATGCCCTGGATTCACTTCCTGTCAATGCCACTTCCACCTAGAGTTCTGCACTGAGCTCTGGTCTGAACGAGCACAGCCATGCCTCTTTTCTGTGCAAAGCACCCTAGTGCAGACCTTGCTGAAGAGGCCCTCAGAAGTGGGTAACATCAATGGCCTCAGCCACAGGTCCCTGGAAGGAGCCTTCTCGCATTGTTGCAAAAGGGCTTTTCCTCCACTGCTACTGGTGGGACTATTTTTGAGTCACTAAGGGAAAGTTGAGCCCCACAGGAGGGAGAAGCGAGGAAGGAGGGAGCTGCTGAATCTAGGATCTGTCCCCGCAGCGGCTGCTGGCTAGTTCAGCCTGAATAGTTTAGAGGTGTAATTCATATAGTGAAAGGGGTGTGTAAAGCTTCTGAAGGTGGTTTCTGCGGTTACCGCCACACCCTTCACCCCTAATGTACTATCAGTGGAGATAAGTAGCACCAAAGCAGGTTTGATGTACGCACGCTGCCCACAGAAGAGCTGCAGGCCTCTTTCTCCATTTTATCTGCATAACATCAGGTTCCCCTCACACTCATAGCTCTAAGATGACAAACCCTGGACCAAGCCAGTTAAGTATCTCAATGGGCTGGAAAAAACAATCAGTGTGTTAACGAATTACTTTGCCTTTAAGCAAGGGCTGTGATCGCTCCCCTGGAAATGCAAAGGGAACACATGCCTGGAACAAACCCCCCCCAGCAGCTGCTCCACCTTCTTTAACTAACTAGGAAACAAAGCTACAGCTTTTTAGCATGTGAGGTAGTCATAGGAAAGCTAACCAGCCAATACAGCACTATGACATCAGTATTTAAACTATGGGGATGGATGCCCAGGTGAGCAAGACAATGGCATTTGGGTTTATGGGTGTGTCACACGGCAGGCCCCCCTCACACTTTGACTGACAGAGCTGGTGGCTCTGCAGTGACTGCTTAGGCTAGTGTATGCTCAACAATATCTCACACACATGGTCAGCAATGTAACAATCTAGCCTTTAAATAGCCTTTAAAAATTCCTGTAGGGCATTCAGGCCTAATGTAAAAGTCATTGATCCAGTCCTGCACTAGTGTAACTTCATAGATTATAGGAGATGCTGGAATCCAAACTTTGGGATGCACGTGGTTACTAAACAGCTGAGATTAGTTCAAAACAAGGCACAGAGGTAAGTGCCTCAATAAGTGTGCATAAGCATGAAGCGGAGTCCACCATTCACTCACACTAATGGGAGCTGCATCACAGCACTCCCACTCACTCTGTATCCCACATGGCAAAGCTTTGCATAGGCAGATAAATTAAATAGCTGGCAGCTGCTACAAAAGTCAGTCCTACTCCAGAGGGGACAGCGCCTCTCACACACTCACATTCCTCTTGGAAAAACAGAGGTCTCTGGCCTCTGGTGCAAAAAAGATTGCACAGGGATCAATTCATATAAATGGTGAAACACTGCATGGAACAATGTTTCTGGGCAAACACGGGCATTACCTTACAGTGAAAATATGACACTAGAGAAGAAACACTGAACCACAGCCTGGCAGTTTAGTTCATGCCAAACTGGGGGCATTATTCTCTCTCATTAACCTGACTGCATCCATTTTTGAACTATTACAAACATATTCTAAAATCATGCTGCACCAGAAATATGTAGGAAACTATTAAACGAAAAGTCACTGAGAAAGACCCTAAAATGTAATTGGTTGAGCTGAAAAAGCGCTTCCACTGTGTATCCACAAGCTACAACCAGACACATGGTCAAAGTCCACCCTGTTTCTGTGGCTGCATTATATAGGGAAGCTGGAGAGAGAGAGAGCAAGGCTGTGCACATGATGCAGGGAATTATAGTCAGTCAGACAGTGCAATAAACAGTAGCTATTTTACTCAACTATTATCTGCTCCTGAAAAACTGTTAAATAAATAAATTGTATTCTTGTGGTACAGGGCATTTCAAACAAAACAAGAAATAAAACACAGACGTACAAACTAAGCCAGCCAAGGTGATGTTCATTGGGTTTCTGAAATGCTCCTTTCCCCCCTATGCTGAGGGCAGGTGGCGTTTTTGTGATCCCCTGCAGGATAACTATACCCATTTCACTTTGTACAGTGCACTATGATAAAAGCTTTAGCAAAGCCTGACCTATAAGAAAAGCTTAAAATAAAACTGGGCACAGTTAATCTTGAGACAAGGGATCCCCCTCAGCGGGGAAATCTGATAAGTCTTTAACTATGTTTAAAGGGGGGGTTATACATGGATTGTGATCAATTCTGCTCTATGTCCACGGAAGCTAGGTGAAGAAGTTGATTCTGCAACAAGGGAGATTTAGGGTAGATATTAGGAAAAGCTTTCCAACTATAATACAGCAGGGCACAGATTAGCCAACAAGTTCTTGGAATGTATTGGAGACAATTTTTTATTTCAGAAGATGGGGAGTGCTGCTGAGGGGAGGCTGTTCTAGAGTTGATTTTGACAACTAGAGAGGAACTGGTTGCGAATTTGAAAGTGGAAAACAACGGGGGTGAACGCGAGTGTGAAATGGTAGAGTTCCTGATTATAAGGAATGGTAGGCGCGAGAACAGCACAATAAAGACAGTGGATTTCAAGAAGGCAGACTTCAGCAAACTCTAGGGAGTTGGTAGGTAAAATCCCATGGGAAGCAAGTCTAAGGGGAACAATAAAGACAGTTGGCAGTTTTTCTAGGAACAATATTAAGGGCACAAGAGCACACTATCCCACTGCATAGGAAAGATTGGCAGTATGGCAAGAGACCACCCTGGCTTAACCAGGTGATTTTCACTGATCTCAAACTTAAAAAAAAGCGAGTCCTACAGGAAAGTGGAAACTTGGTCAAATTACAAAGGATGAATATGAACAAATAACCCAAGTATATAGGGACAAAATTAGAAAAGCCAAGGCACAAAACGATATCAAGCTAGTAGGAACATAAACAAAACATTCTACAAATACGTTAGAAGCAAGAGGAAGCCCAAGGATGGAGTAGGTCTGTTACTCAATGAGAGGAGAAAATCAATAACTGCAAATGTGGAAATAGCAGAGGTGCTTAATGGCTTCTTTATTTCGGTTTTCACAAGAAGATTGGTGGCGACTGGACATCTAACATAGAGAATGCCAGTGAAAATCAGGTAGGATCATATGCGCCGACTCTGTGGGCGCTCTGGGGCTGAAGCACCCATGGAGAAAAATTGGTGGGTGAGGAGCACCCACTGGCAGCTCCTCACTCTGCCCCAACACACCTCTGCTCCGCTTCCTCTGCTTCGCTTCTCCCTCCCTCCCAGGCTTGCCACAAATCAGCTGATTGGCGGGCAAGCCTGGGAGGGAGGGAAGAGAAGACACTGCAGCTGGAAGTGAGCCTCAGTGTGGGTAGATAGGCCTGAGCTAGCACTAGAAAGAGCAATGCGTCTTGGACAGCAGCTCAGGCTCTCAAGCCTACCCAACCCCATGTCTAAGCTCTGACAGTTAGCTCCAGTTATGTCCACACTGCTATTGTCAGCGTCCTAGCTTAAGCTGCACTAGTGCGAGTCTACCTACCAGGCCTCCCTCGCTGCTACATTGTAGTTGTACTCCAAGAGGCCGCTCTGTCCTCTGTCCTGTAATCCATAGAGAAGAGGAGGAGAAGACACCAGTGGTGGCTAGAGGAGGAAGGGGGCAAGAGCTGAACAGGAAAAAGAAACAGAGGCTGACAGAGGATGGGAGAGGGTGATCAGAAGAGTAGTATGAGTAAACTCAAATCCCTCACACATAACCCTGGGTGCTCCCCCCATCCATCACTATCTCCACACACACGCACACACCCTTCAAAATCTCTCTCTCTTCCATACTCTGCCCCCTCTCCACCTTGGTGATTTCTGCATCCATAGGCACTGACTCCGTGGGTGCTCCGGGGCTAGAACACCAACGGAGAAAAATTGGTGGGTGCAGAGCATCCACCGGCAGCGCCCCGCCCCCCCCCGACCCCAGCTCACCTCTGCTCCACCTCCTCCCCTGAGCATGCTGCCCCCACTCTGCTTCTTCCCCTCCCCGTCCCCCCAGGCTTGCTACAAATCAGCTGTTTGGCGCAGCAAGCCTGAGAGTGGGGAAGGGAAGAAGCAGAGTGGGGTCGGCAGACTTGGGGGGAGGAGGTGGAACAGAGGTGAGCTGGGGTAGGGAGCAGTTCCTCTTGACCCCCTCCCCGGGTTACTTCCTGCGGCCCTCCCCCCCGGCCATCTCCTCACCCCAGCTCACCTCCACCCCTGAGCGCACCGCCACTCAGCTTCTCGCCCCTCCCTCCCAGGCTTGCCACGCGAAACAGCCTGGGGGCGGGGGTGGAGGGGAAATGCAGCACCCCTGGGGGAGGAGGCAGGGCAGGGGATTTGGGAAAGGGGCTGGAATGGGAGCAGCGGCGGGGATGGGGGGGGGCGCTAGCACCCACTTGCGCCAGGTAAAGTCAGCGCATCTGTCTGCATTCCTTCACCACCAAAGTGTTAAACTTTGTTCTCCAGTACCAGTAAATGACAGTTATGACACTCCACACACTGCATCCAAATGCTTCATCAGCCAAGGGAATTTTCCCTCATTGCCAGTGACCTGTAACTGACACCACCCAAAAAAATGGAAAACTAACTATGGGGCCTAAACTGAAATCCAGTTACTGGGAGGGGAGGGAGAAACCTAAAAATAAACTAGGGGAGGCTAACAGAGACTGGGTAGCACAATATTATCTGTATGGTAGCTGTAATGAAACACAATGCTCTGATCCAGAGGCCTTTTCAGCCGGAGGAGAGATTTCCATCGATTGTAAACAGATTTAAATCAGGCTCAGTGTGATTTTGGCCTTTATAGGCAGAGTTCAGGTCACAGAGCAGGGAGGGGATATTTGCTTTCCACAGAGCTCTGTATCAGAAAGATGTTGCTAAGTCAGAGGAATTCAAAGAAGAGCATCAAAGAATGACGACAGTAAGGACTGATGTGAGAAAAGATTACAAAAACAAGGGACTCCACACCAGCTTGACATGAGGGCACTCAGCAGCTCCCACAGTGACCCTTCTGATCAGATTTTCAGAAGAGTTCAGCATCCAATGTACTGGGCTCCTTTGAAAATCTCGTCACTTGGTTTGTGCCTAAACAGGAGCTGCGCTCTTGAAAATCTGACCCCAACTGAGGGTGCTGAGAAATGAGCACATATGAATACCTGGCCCATAATGGCCCCTAGAGACTATTTTGATTGATGATTGCTAGAATGCAGGACTTTTCTCCCCTCATGGCCCCTCTACTCTGAGCATGTGTTAGGAAAATGAGTGGTGCAAAGCTAATTTGCCCTTTATGTCCCAGTGGTTTGCTCTGCTTGAGCTAGGCACTTTATGGACATGTATGAAAGCAAGGTCCCTCCCAAGAAGAGATTACAATTTAAATGGTAGAGAAGATAGATCTCTTTCGTCATTTTTTCATGCACAGTACTGTATGCAGTTAGCGATCTTCAAAGCAGATTACAGACAAGAACTAATAAATACTGTACTTAAACTGGTGATTTTTTTCTGATTTAAGAAACAGTATACCCTCTTCCCTTTTTTTATTCATTTAATCCTTGCCCTAATAGATTCCTTTCCCACCTCAAACTGAAATAATTCTAAACACACCATGCCCTTTACCTGGTAATCTCTCTTTATTACAGTACAAATGAAATGTTTGGGAAAAGCCAAGTTTTTAAATTATTTCCTGAGGCTTCTGTCTCTCTAGTAAACTTATTTTCTGATTCAAAAATCCCACATTTTGTAAATTCCAGAATTAAAATTCTCTTTTCCAAAACATTTTCAAGAAAACATTTACGCTTTTACAAAATAGTCTGAGACAAATGCATTACTGGAACGAATAGAGGTACACCTGGGATGTATTTACTGCTCTGATTTCAATGAATTGGAACTACATTTTCAGTAAGCTTTATCATACATTCCCAACATGGCTGCAATTGTAGAATAATAAAGGCAGAACAATGATCAGATAAGCAGAAGCTAAAATAGAGCAAACTGAAACCACTTTGCCTAAATTTCCCAGAAAGTAATACAAAAAGCAACCCTGTTTAATAGATCAGTTAGAACTAAACCATGTAAATCACATTTTTGAGGAGGGTTAATTTACACCACCTGTCAAATTGAGGGCAATGCATAGGTTATGAATACATTTATTGGGGTGAGAAATACTATATTTGGAAGGAAAATGATCCATCTGAAGCCAGACTTATAATCGCCTCTGATAATTACATTTTCGGAGTTGTAAAATTCATTTCTATTGCAACACTGAAATCAGTCAAGTCTGCACATCATTTTCTAATACCATTTACATCATCAAACCCAAACTCAATAACCAAAACATAAACCACTATTTTACCAGCAGTTAATGTCATTGCTAACCAACGATCCCTGGATCTGATTTAGAAGCTGATGTAATCTCACCAGAACCCAATGACCAACCCCCCCGAGCAAATTTAATCAGGGCTGACTAGCAATTCTTTATCTCCTATTGGTTTCTCCAGAGCTTTATGACATTCTCCCAGGAAAGCACATCAAAACCTCACACGATTGTACTGTGGGAATAATTCTATCCCCAGCCCTCTCACTACCTCTCTGTGCCTCACTACTTCCAGCTGGAGATAATATTATGCAATAAAGGTATGAGAATCCTGGATGAGTTTCCCCAAGTAGATGCTCACCAGGATGGATCCCCTGTGCCCTCAAGCTTGCTGTGGGGGTGGATAGAGACTAAGAACTGGCTCTGGGCCTCCAGACACAATCTCAGAGTACAGATCCTTTCTCCAGTTCCCCTTCTGAGGTATAAATTCTGCAGTCCAAGGGCCAAGAGCCTGAAACTAGTACCAACTCTTTCATGTCTCCCTAGTGCAAGGGTGGGCAAACTGTGACCCATGGGCCATGTAGCCCACCGGCGATTTCTATTCGGCCCGCTAGCTCGTGGAGCTGGGGGCTGGGCCAAGTGCCACCAGTCGTGGGACCCTGCGCTCCCAAGCCAGGACGCCGGGGGCCAGACTGAGCACCGCCAGCTGCGGGTCCCCACACCTGGCTGAGCAAGGTAAGCGGGGGGGGGGGGGGGGGGGTTACGTGGGGGGGTCCCGGGGGGCGGGGGCTTGGGGGGGGGGGGTCTTGGGTGGGGGCAGTCAGGGAACAAAGACCAGGGGGGCTTAGATAGGTGGTGGGGTCCCGGGGGGGCAGTTACAGTGGGTGGTGCCTTCGGAGTGGTGAGCAGGGGACAAGGAATGGGGGGGTTGGATGGGTCAGGGGTTTTGAGGGGGGCAGTCAGGGGATGGGAAGTGGGGGTGGGGCCAGGCTGTTTGGAGAGGCACAGCCTTCCCTACCCAGCCCTCCACACAATTTTGAAACCCAATGTGGCCCTCAGGCCAAAAAGTTTGCCCATCCCTGCCCTAGTGGCTACTTCCCTCTATGAGTGTTTCCCCGAAGCTGTGGACCCTCTGGAATATTATTTCACCCATTAAGACTACTTGACAATTAAAGCAAGTAATACACAGACTTTGCACAGGAATCTCTAAACTCATCATACTTCATTCACAGACAAGCATAAAAGAGATATACAGATCTATGGGAAAAGAACAAAACCCACACGGAAATCCCTGCCTTAGCTTCCTCGCAGCTACATGTGAGGAGTGAAAAGGATTTTGACCATATAGGGAAGATGAGCATTAGGTCAATGTCTTTCAGGGTTCCAGAACCTTCATCATCTTCTTCCTCCTGCCCTTCTTCACACCTTCTGGCACCCCTGGGCAGCAGCTAGCTCTTTGTTCTAGGGCTCTTTCATTTGACCATCCAAGTTAACAACTCCTGATTGTGCTCCACTGTTAACCCTCTGCTAGGAAGCATTATTAACACCTCCTGGATCCCAGTCCAAAATGGAAGGTAAAAAGCAACAGAGAAGGCATGATACAGTTTTACAATCAAAAAGGTGTTCACAAACAAACAAACAACAAAGAGGAGTTTGCAGACTGAGACCGAGACATGCAGATGTATGCTAATCTGGCACAAAAGGGTTAATCTTGAAAAGAACGTTGTGGAAATCTCCAGAGGCAGGTATAAATAGCAGGCAAGAAAGCAAGGTAAATTCAATCAGGGGAAGGGGGGGCGGGGGGGAGTGAAGCCCACTCCCAGCAGGTGATCTGGAGGTGTGAACACCCAGAGAGGAAAAACTACTTTTGTAACTGGCGAGCCATTCACAGTCAATAGTAAGCCCAGACCTGATGGTGTCGAATTTCCAGATGAACTGGAGCTCAGCTGTTTCTCTTTGAAGTCTGGTCTTGAAGTCTTTTTGCTGCAGGATGGCTGTTTTGAGGTCTGCTATTGTATGTCCAGGCAGGTTGAAGTGTTCAACCCACTCATGCCCCTTCTCTACCTACACTACATTGATGACACCCACTCACGCCCCTTCACACAATTATTTCAAATTTGGTGACAATATATACCTCCAGACCAGTGGTACCGCTGTGGGCACCCGCATGGCCCCACCATATGCCAACATATTTATGGCTGACCTGGAACAACGCTTCTTCAGGTCTCGCCCACTCACGCCCCTTCTCTATCTACGCTACGTTGATGACATCATCATCTGGACCCATGGGAAAGAAACGCTGGAAGAATTCCAACCACGATTTCAGCAGCTTCCACCCCACCATCAACCTCAGCCTGGACCAGTCTACACGAGAGGTCCACTTCCTGGACACCACAGTACAAATAAGTAACGGTCACATAAACACCACCCTATACCGAAAACCTACCGACCGCTTTGCTTACCTTCATGCCTCCAGCTTCCATCCTGGACACACTACACGCTCCATTGTCTATAGCCAAGCACTGAGGTACAACCGCATTTGCTCCAACCCCTCAGACAGAGACCAACACCTACAAGATCTTCACCAAGCATTCTTAAAACTGCAATACCCGCATGAGGAAGTAAGGAAACAGATAAACGGGCCAGACGTGTACCCAGAAGACTTCTGTTGCAAGACAAACCCAAGAAAGAAACCAACAGACCACCACTGGCCATCACCTACAGTCCTCAGTTAAAACCTCTCCACCACATCATCAGTGATCTACAACCCATCCTGGACAACGATTCCTCACTTTCACAGGCCTTGGGAGGCAGGCCAGTCCTCGCCCACAGACAACCTGCCAACCTGAAGCAGATTCTCACCAGCAACCACACACTGCACCATAGCAACTCTAACTCAGGAACCAATCCATGCAACAAACCTCGATGCCAACTCTGCCCACATATCTACACCAGCAACACCATCACAGGACTTAACCAGATCAGCCACACCATCACTGGTTTATTCACCTGCACTTCTACCAATATAATATACGCCATCATGTGCCAGCAATGCCCCTCTGCTATGTACATTGGCCAAACTGGACAATCCCTATGTAAAAGGATAAATGGACACAAATCAGATATTAGGAATGGCAATATACAAAAGACTGTAGGAGAGCACTTCAACCTGCCTGGACATACAATAGCAGACCTCAGAACAGGCATCCTGCAGCAAAAAAACTTCAAGACCAGATTTCAAAGAGAAACAGCTGAGCTCCAGTTCATCTGCATATTCAACACCATCAGGTCTGGGCTTACTATTGACTGTGAATGGCTCGCCAATTACAAAAGCAGTTTTTCCTCTCTGGGTGTTCACACCTCCAGATCACCTGCTGGGAGTGGGCTTCATGCCCCCAATTGAATTTACCTTGCCTTCTTGCCTGCTATTTATACCTGCCTCTGGAGATGTCCACAACATTCATCTGATGCAGTGCGACTTAGCCCACGAAAGCTCATGCTCTGAAAAAATTTCAGTTAGTCTTTAAGGTGCCACAGGACTCTTTGTCACTTCTGCAATTCCAGACTAACATGGCTACCCCTCTGATACTTGAAAAGAAATTTCAAGTTGCCACTCATCCTGCAGGATGCTTTATGGGGCTACACTTGCTGTTGAGTCTTAGGGTATGGTTACACTTACAAGATTATAGCGCTATAGGTTATAGTGGTCCCCTTATACAGTAATATGTATAGCGCTATTGTATGTCCACACTCAGATGCTCCTGCGGTATAGCATGGCCACATTTGGGGCACTTAATGCGGCATTAAGAGCAGCGCATTAGGGCAGGTATCCCAGCATTCAGCTGGGTGCAACGTGCTTTTTAAACGAGGGGGGTGAGGGGGGATGCGTTGTGTGTATGCGGAGGGAGAGAGACAGTGGTTTTTCCGTTTTTCTGAAAGCCTGTCAGTGAGCCTCCGTTCACAGAGGGCTTTGTTTTCACACAGGCTCCCTCCTTAAACATTTGCATTGCTTATCTGCCGAGTTAAGAAAGAAACTCTAAAGAGGTACTTCCGCATTCCTCCAGCCGAGTTCAAAACAAAGGGAAGAGACGTCAATTGCCTTAAATGGCTCTAGGCATCTCCAGAGATCACTTGTAGCGCAGTGGGTGTCCACATTCTTGCTGTAGCGCTACAGCAGCTGCACAGCCCTTATTCCCCATGAGGAGGTGGATTTATAATAGCGCTATAACTCAACAGTTATAGCGCTATTAGTGCCTTGCCAGTGTGGACGGGGAGTAGGTTATAGCGCTCGTGGGGGCTTTATAGCGCTATAAAGTGCCAGTGTAACCATGGCCTTATAGACACCCAAGCAGACTGGAACCAGCTGCAGGACTGAGACAAAAACTACACCCAGGCTAGCTCACAAAGTACATACTGCTCGGATGCAATTAACAGTTATTTCTTGTTGATCGCTAGATAAATCAGGTGTCCTAAAACCAGCTTCATTTATCAAAGAAATACCACATGGAACCAGATGTGAAAAGAATGGAATGCTGCTAAATTGCAACTAATGTGCAAATGTTTAATGGAAGTAAGTGACACAAATTTCAACAATGAGAATGGTGAATTAAGAATGGCTGCTGCAAACCCTCTGCAAATGCAACATGTAAATCTCATAGCAGCTCTTATAGGGGATGCTGAGGAGACCTGGAAAAGTTCAAATAGCAATTTCAGTTGTAACTGAAAGCCAGAAGAGTTAATAAAATGGAAGATAAGCCACAAGTATTGCATAGTTTTTGATAAGGGCTATGCCGAAGTGTGGCATAGCCACAATGCATTTCAAGGGAGAGGAAGTTGTGAAGAAGCAATGAGCAGTTTAAGAATAATTGTATCCCTAGAAAAAAAGTGTTCCTTATGTAAGATATATTCCAGATAAGGACTCAAAAAAGGCAGAAGAAAATACACACCAAAAAAGGAACAATATTAGCAATGCGGCAACTGTCAGAAGAATAGTAAATGGTCAAGCATTTGGGCAAACACAAAAATAATAATAATAAGCCCAACCTCTCTGCAGAAATGTGCAGATAAAGCAGAAAAGTGGATGAGCTAAAGGAAGAATGTGAGAATCCCTCAACTGCAGATGAGCTCTTCATAAACACAAGAAAGACTGATTATTATTTTGATTTGGCAGAGTTACTAAAGATATGCACAAATGGTCTACATACAAAATACACACAGAAGTCAAGTGAATGTAATAAACTGAAGAAGAGCAACACAAAGCAAAAATTTGGCTTGAAAAGTCAGATGATGAGAGGAACAAACACACGCCGGCTCCTGGAGACTGAATGAACTGTCACTAAGGTACAAGAGCTAAACAAGACAAGAGTTTGTCGTAACAAACCAAGGACAGCAATCAGTTGGGCCTGCACATGGGACGTGCTTGGCTTAGTCAAGAGAGAGAATACCACAGAGAGGAGTCAGAACAGCAATGCTGGTAGCGAGCCGGAACCAAGATGTGCCTGTGTCCGACGCAGATGTGTCCACAGGAAAGTGATGTCTCCCAGCAACAAACAAGATGCAGAGAGAGTCATCTGTAGACTAGAGGAACCAACAGATGGGGTTTGCTCCTTAGAAATGGTGGATGGAAAAAAGGATGCAGAATGAGGTAGTGCATTGACCCCCTGGAGCTGAATGCAAACACTAAAAAGGAACATTTCCACACGTCTACAAGGAACAAAATGTTTGCTGAGGTAGCATGAGCCACGTTCTACAGCAGATTAGCTGCACTGGCAGGGTTTCGACACATTTCCTTGGGTACAGAATGCTCCAAGGTTTGCACTTTCAGAACACTCTTTGGCAGACACTGCTTTTTGAAATTGCCTTTTAAAACGCATTCAGCACCAGAAGCCTTTTACCACACAATGTCCCAGAATAAGGGACTCTCACAGGAGCAAATGTGTGTGTACATAACCCAGCAGCCTGGTACAGCACTACAGCACTTCTACTCAAGATTAGGAATGAGTGTGAAGATCGCTGGGAACTGCAAAATACTATCTTAAATGAAACAAGGCTATGAGTAAAGTTCACACAACTGAAATTTACTTAGAAGAGAAACTGATCACAAGGGTATAATGCCTGATGAGTTTAGAACGCCAGTGACAAAAATATGCAGAGGCCCAAAGATAAAAAAAAAAGTAGAGACAGCAAGGTATGTTGAATTATGTCAGTGAATTCGCATCCAATTATGCAGCTCGGGCAAGTCACCTAAGCAAATTCATTCATAAAAATTCAGAATGGGCATGGAAGCCAAAGCATGAAATACTAAGGGCTGGTCTACACAACAGCTGTAAGTCCACCTCAGTTATGCTACTTCAGTTAGGTGAGTTACATAACTGAAGTCAACGTAATTTAAGGCATGGTTACACTTACAGGATTATAGCGCTTTTGGTTATAGCGGTCCCCGTATACAGCAATATGCATAGCGCTATCGTGTGTCCACACTGAGACGTGCCAGTGGTATAGCATGGCCACATTTGTGGCACTCCAGGTGGCATTAAGAGCAGCGCATTAGGGCAGGTATCCCACAGAGCACCTCTTCCCGATCTGGCGCAATGCCTTGTGGTAGAGGGGGCGTCACTTGCGGGGCATTCTGCATCCTGTTCCAATTACCCATGATGCTTTTTGGCATATCCCAGCAATCCCTGTGCTTCCGTCTACCTCAGGCACCATCTTTCAACAGTTTCAGCAAGGAGCGCTCCTTCCATTTTCGTGTGCTGCAATGAATCCCCAACTGCTGAGGAACATTCTGACGACTGTCGCCAGCACATTTCAGTGTGCAGTAGAGTTAATCCTCGACATGCAAGGTGACAGTGATGGGTCCAAAGATGAGATCGAAGCGGTGAACGCATTTGACATGAAGCTTCTTGTGTCATTAATGGACACGCTCACGGCCGTGGAACACCGCTTCTGGGCACGAGAAACGAGCACTGAGTGGTGGGATCGCATTGTCATGCAAGTCTGGGATGACAAGCAGTGGCCGCAAAACTTTCGCATGAGAAAAGCCACTTTCATGGGACTGTGTGCTCAACTCGCCCCCACTCTGCGGCGCAAGGACACCAGATTGAGAGCTGCCCTCCTGGTGGAGAAGCGGGTGGCTATTGCGATCTGGAAGCTGGCCACCCCAGACAGCTGCCGATCGGTGGCCAACCACTTTGGGGTGGGAAAGTCGACTGTTGGAGTTGTGTTGATGCATGTGTGCAGGGCCATTAATCGTATCCTGGTACGAAAAATCGTGACTCTTGGTAACGTGCATGACATTGTGGCTGGCTTTGAAGAAATGGGTTTCCCTAACTGTGGAGGGGCTATAGATGGGACCCATATACCTATTCTGGCGCCCGACCATCTAGCAGACAAGTACATTAACCAAAAGGGGTACTTCTCCATGGCTCTCCAGGCACTTGTGGATCACCGTGGGCGTTTTACTGACATTAGCGCAAGCTGGTCTGGAAAGGTGCATGACGCACACATCTTCCACAACACCGGCCTGTTCAAGACGCTGCAAGCTGGGACTTTTTTCCCAGACCAGAGGATCCCCGTGGGGGAAGTCAAAATGCCCATTGTGATTCTTGGCAACCCCGCTTACCCTTTAATGCCCTGGCTCATGAAACCCTACACAGGGAGCCTGGACAGCAGCCAGGAAAGGTTCAACTACAGGCTTAGCTGGTGTCGAATGACTGTGGAGTGTGCTTTTGGGCGTCTCAAAGCGCACTGGCGCTGTCTTTATGGGAAGCTAGACTTGGCTGACGGAAGTATCTCCGCGGTTATTTCCGCATGCTGTGCCCTACATAATCTTTGTGAGCGGAAGGGCGAAGGCTTCACTCAGGCATGGTCCTCGGAGGTTCAACGCCTGGAGGCCACATATGCACAGCCAGAGAGCAGGGCTCTTACAGGGGCCCAGCGCGAGGCTGTTAGGATCAGGGAAGCCTTGAGGGAGCATTTTGAGGCTGAAAGCCAGTTCTAATGGGAAGTGCAGAGGGAGGGAGGATGCAATCTTTTAATATGAAAAGGCATTTGCTTTTCTGTAGCCATTAATAATCTATGTATACTGAATAAAGAAACCCATTTATTAAAAAGACAATTCATTTATTCAACAGCTACTTCGGTTGCTGAAAGAAAAGGTTATGATGCATGTGTGGGGGAAGTGGGGTGGGATGCGGTCAGTCAGAGATTGGAATATGTTTGGATCTCAGAGTTGCCGTGTCCTCCGAACCCCATTTGCGGAGGGTAATAAGGCATGTTATTAGGGTTGAGTACAATGGATAAGGGTCCTGGGTTTGGGGGTTGGTCGGTGAAGACAGCGGGGTTGGAAGCAGCTGTGGGTGGTAATAACCAGATAGCTGATGACACTGATAGCCCGGAGGGGACAGAGGGCCAGAAGGGGAAGGGTTTGGGGGCAAATGATAAAGGGGCCAGAGATCACGGTGCTTCTCCTCCTGAATGGCGACAATCCACTGCATAGTCTCTAATTGAAGCTGCAGTAATGAGAACAGCTTATCGGTGGTTTCCCGCCGGTGAATCGCATTCTTCTGCAGCACCTTCTCCCTCAACTTGCTCTCATTCTCCCTCCACCTCTGTGCAATTCGATTCTCCATTACAGCCTGTTGCATTACTTGCTGTACTAGATCCTCTTGCTCTTTCGTGGTCTCTTTCTCAGTCGCCTCAGCCTGTCAGCTGTTGATAACAGCGATGGCACAGGGCTCAAGGTCGATCCTACACAGAGAAAATGAAACATGTAACAGTGGCTCCCTTTTAAACAGCAGACATGCTGATGATTCTCCCGCATTCCCCGTTTACCTGTCCCACAGAGAGCACACAGACAACAACGGAGCCACTGCCATGGTGAGTCCTCTCCAGATGCAGAGGGAATGACTGTTTCCCTGCTGTGCTGTGCTATGGCGGGGGGGGGGGGGGGGGGGGGCCCTGCTCTGAACACTGTCCCAACATTCTCCGTAGGTGTTCGTCCTGGAAGATCTCTCGCTGCTGCGGGTGACCGAGGAAGAAAGAGAGGGCATTCTAATGAGATGCGGCTTCCGCCTAGGGCCATATGCAGCTTGCCTCTGTGCAGCAATGCTCCCCCCACCCATCATAGCACAGTGGTGGGGACTAGTGACCGTGACAGGATGGGGACCACGCTGGCTTTCCCGAGAAACCTGCACAGGCGCATTGCAAGCACTCTTATTGAGACCTTTCAAGAGATTACTGATGACGATTACCTCGAGGTGATAGACTACATCAGTGCACTATTCCACATGTAGGCAACCATGCAAGCATCCCTTTCCACCCCAAGCTGCCTGCCTTCCCACTAGAAAAGCAGCTTTACCTCCGCAATCTGTTGCTGCGCTGCCCCCTGCAACTGCCGGATGCTGCAGCTGGCTGCCCTCCTCCTGGCTTGAGAACAGCTCCTGGCTGCATGCATCCTGGGACTCTTCCGTGCCCTGGGTCGCTGCCGCCGCCTCCTCATCCTCCTCCTCTTCATTCTCCTCCTCTTCGTCCTCCTCTTCACACACACCCCTTCGCTGGTGAGCTGGGAAGTGTCCGTGGTGGTCGATGGAGTGCACGTAGGATCACCACCAAGTATCGCATCTAGCTCCTTATAAAATCTGCAAGTCAGTGGGGCTGTCCCGGAGCAGCCGTTTGCCTCGCGGGCTTTGCAATACGCATTCCTAAGCTCCTTTACCTTAACACGGCACTGCAGTGTGTCCCGCTCATGGCCTCTTTCCGCCAAGGCCCGTGATATCTGCCCATAGGTATCATAATTCCTGCGGCTAGACCGCAGCTGAGACTGAACAGCCTCTTCCCCCCAACAACTAATGAGGTCCAGCACCTCGCTATTGCTCCATGCTGGGGATCGCCTATTGTGAGGAGGCATGGCACGTGGAGTCATGATCAAGCAGAATGATCACCTGCAAGGATTCCCTGAGAGCACGCCACACTTGGCTAGAGCAAACAGGAAGGGGATTTTCAAATTTCCCTGGAAATTTAAAGGGCGGGTCTGACGTGTGGTCACCTGAGGACAGGACAAAAGAGTTTGCAAGTGATGACCAGAGTGGCTCGAACGGGAATTATGGGACAGGCTGGAGGCCAATTAATGTGCAGTGGGTGTCCACATTCTCGCTGTAGTGCTACAGCAGCTGCGCTACAGCCCTTATTCCCCGTGCGGAGGTGGATTACCAGGAGCGCTATAACTCCAAGGTTATAGTGCTCTACGTGCCTCGCGAGTGTGGACAGGTAGTGAGTTATAGTGCTCCTGACGGCTTTATAGTGCTATAAAGTGCCAGTGTAACCAGGGCCTTAGGTCAACTTACAGTGATGTTTACACTGTGCTGTATCAACAGGAGACACTCGCAAGCCGACTTACCTTATGCTTCATGGGGAGCTGGAGTACAAAAGTCAATGGGAGAGCGTTCTGCCATTGACTTAGCGGGTCTTCACCAGATCCGCTAAGAAATGTTTCTAAATGTGGCCACCGTGGCAACATGCAGCAATTAGGGGCTTTTTATGTGGCACAGACTCCTGAGTGGTGACTGCGGAGGTGGAGGGAGGGGCGCAAAGCAGTGTTAAGCATACAAACAACACGTTTCACAGAAACAGACTTACTTATTAGCTAACAAGTCTAAAAAAAAAATAAGCAAATCAAACAAGCAAAAAAACCCCAACAGCCGACAAGAACACGCAAAGCACATTATTTGTTTCTATTCTGTTTAGGTCCAGTACATTATTTTTTATTATTGAGTCTGCAGTAAAAATCTGCATAAATAAGTTACAATGATCTGGATATGTATATGTGCATATCTATTTGTTTTTCCGTTTCATCAATTGCACCAGTGCCAATCTAGCTGGAAATATAGATATGTCCTAAAAATATCTGAAGGATATATTGAACTCAGCACCAGTGCTGCTACGTTTTGCCCCACTGAAAGGACTCAAGACATCCACAAGATTTTTCAAAAGGAGGGTGGAGAGCTGTAGTGTTACCGAGATACGACAATGAATGGCTGGTTCTAACATTTGGTTTGAGAGCCAAGACAGCGGCAGAGAATATATATGTATAAATATATATATACAAAAGAGAGATGCTAGCCATTGTCAATGGCTGTTTAGAGTTTCATAATTTTCTCTTTAATCCTCGCTTCACAGCTGAAATTGATCATAATGTCATCTAGATGAAAATACTATATCTGTGATGCACAATTGATTGAAAAAAACTCAGAGAGCAGTTATCAGTGGTTCACTATCAAACTGGGAGTCCATATCTAGTAAGGTTCCACAGGGGTCTGTCCTAGGTCTGGTACTAATTCAGTAGCTTCATTATAAACTTGAATAATGGCATGGAGATCATGCTTATAAAATTTGTGGATGACACCAACCTGGGAGGGATTGCAAGCATTTTGGAGGATAATATTAGAATTCAAAATTACCTTGATAAATTAGAAAACTGGTCTGAAGTCAGCATGATGCAATTCAATAAAGACAAGCGGTTACCAAGGAAAAAATTAAATGCACAAATCCAAAATAAGAAACAACTGGGTAGGCAGTAGTACTGCTGAAAAAGATCCAGGGGCTATAGGGGATCACAAATTGATTGAGCCAACAATGTGATGCAGTTTCAAAATAGGCAATGTCATTCTGGGTGAATTACCAGAAGTGTCATATGTAAGACATGGGAGGTAATTTTTCAGCTCTACTCTACTTTCTACCTGTATATTCCCAATATAAAAAGTCAGCTTTCACTGATTAAATAAGTGCACATCAAAGTACAGATATCATATTCCCCACAGTGAGGAGATGGAAATCATTGGGAAGAATTCACGATTCATTTGGGATGATGAAGTCCAAAAGAAGAGCTTGGAAAGTCCCATTCTGGCCCAAGGGAACAGTGATATTGCTGAAATGGTGAGCTAGTGTGGGACCTGCCCGAAGTACACAGATATCCAACACAAAGACCCTATGACACAGGTGCCAATTTCCAAAAATGCCGGGGGGTGCTTGATCTCCGGCTCTGCTCCAGGCCTCGCCCCCACTTCACCACTTCCCCAAGGCCCCACTCACTCCTTGTCTCTTCCTGCCCCACCCCTGCCATGCCTCTTCCCACCCACTTCTGCCCCCTCCCCCAAGTGCACCATTTCCTCACTCCTCCCTCCCGTTCCCAGCCTCCTGCATGCCATAAAACAACTGATTGTGGCAGGCAGGACCTGTGGGGAGGGAGGGGGAGGCACTGATCGGCAGGGCCCATTGGTGGGCAGAAGGGGCTTCTAGTGGGTGCTCAGCACCCACCATTTTTTCCCTATGGGTGCTCCAGCCCCAGAGAACCCAGGGAGTTGGCACCTATGCCCTATGATATCAAATGAGCAGCCAACATTTCCAGGGGACATATTAGAACTACAAGAGGAAAATACGGCCAGGTGCTTATAATGGACTATTCTAGCAGCCTTCCAGAACAATGACTCTTACAGATACCACAGCTGTGATCAAAGATGTTAAATTCATCTTCTCACATAACAGACACCCAAAAAACAATAAACACTGGATCATGGTCCAAGAACAGGGAACTTCTGGATTTTTCTGAAAAGTATGGATTTCAACCTAAGATATCTAGCGCAAGATACATATGAGCAAAATGAACAAGCAGAATGTAGAGTCCATCTAGTCAGATACTTGGTCAAATAAGTAAGCAATGCAAGAGGCGATCCATATTTAGTACCAATCAGGTTCAGAGCAACACATTGCTATGTGGAAAATCACTGGTAGAATTGTTATTTAACTGACATATAAAACATACTCAATTACCAGAAATGAGACAAAAACCAAAGCATGACACATGACTAATGTCTGCGACAAGATAAGTTAAGTCAAAACAACATATAACAGAGGTATAAATCCTTCACACTGATTAAAAACAAAGTTTAGAACTGGCAAGATGGTTGGTGACCTGAACAAGTTACAGTGATTAAAGAAATGACACTGTGTTCACATTCACTGATCAAAGAAAGTGGGACCATTTTATAAGTGATTCAAACATCTGCTAAAGGTGCCTAGAAATGGGAATGTGAAAGAAAACAAACAATTAACAGAGAAAAATGAAGGGAGAACAGATACGCTGGAGAAATGCTTCATGGATTAATCCGGTTTTGGACTAGGTGAAAGAGACTCAGTTGTTTGAGAATACCACTGGTCATCATGCTGCCCAGTATCACCTCATTGTTTTCTTGTGCACCCCCTGCCTGTACCCCTCTGTTGTCTATTGTCAGCTCTTTGAGGCAGGAACAGCCTTTTTGTGTTTGGATAGTTCCTAGCACAGTGGGGCCCTGATCCAAAACTGCGACTCCTGGGCACTACTGCAATACAAATGAACGAATAAAATAAAATAAAATAAATAATGGACATGCCTAAATATACTTTGCTTTACAGCAGATCTGGAATCCTGTTGAAGTATTGCAACATGCTGACTGAGACTCTCGAATACAAAATAAAAGATGTTAAATTGCTGGGATTTAGAAACCAACTGTTCAGAAACCAGTTTGTTAAAAGGGAAGGAGTCCAATGTAAGAAGTCTAAGTTTTAGTAGGGGGTTTAAAGTTGCCACACATCAGACAGGACACTATGCAGTTCTGACACACTCACAGAGACAGAGAATACAGCCAGGCTAGACTACAGCAACAGGAGTGCTGTGTTTCTAACTTATTCCTGCTGTGAAGTTAAATATAAAGTTATCCTACAACCTGCTTCAGTCACCAATGAAATACTGCAGCAAGTACAAACACTGTCGCCTCCTTGGTACCACATGCCTACATGGCTGGCTTCATGCACCCACCCACAAGTCATCATAGTCTTTTTCACCTTCTCTGGCCACTGTGTCTTGATGGCATGAATGGTTTACCTGGCAATTATGCAATATTCTCTTCAAAAATCAAAACCACCAAAGGAAAGGAATTGTAACAGCATTTGTCTTGGTCATTTATATGACTCAATGAGATTCCAATGTGATATCCTTGTGGGAGGGAGCTGACCCAGTTTACGAAGCTGTGGTAGGAGATGAGCAGTGCTGGCTGAATGTCCTTCAGGAAGGTGTTCTGGTGATCTCCCAGCTGCATTTGAGAAATGAGATAGTCTCTCATATACATCAGGTAACTGGCTACCCAGCTAATCTGGATCACACAGTGCCTCAGAAACAAAAGGCAGAGGGGAAAGTACAATATAATGATAGCACATGAGGGGAAAAAAGGAGGCTTCAGCAGTTCCTTAGAATCTCAGCATCTCAAACTTGGCTGACGCTTCACCCCCCTTTTGAGGTTAGCTCTTCATTTCTCAATGATTAATGCACACCAGATTAAAGAATATTGACCTTCGCTCTAGCTCTCCTTCGTTCACCCACCATCCTGTTATGTTTCCTGTTATCACCTGCCTTATAACTTCGCATGCCTTAATGCTATCCTGCTTTCACTCAAAGTCTTGACACCAAGAGCCAACTCACAAGTATAAAGGTCTCACCCAGGCTTCCACCAGCCAAGTTACTCTTTGGAGAGTGACTTCAACAGCCCTTCCAGTCCCAAATCTCCCCAAATCCATCTAGACCGAATTCTTAAGTACCAGACACTTAGACTTTTCCCTTGTCGGACATCAACCCCAAAGCTGTGAAACAGGCCCCCAGCTGTCAGTTAGCTTTGGAGGGACACACTCCACACTGTTTGCACAACAGAGACCTACTTGGAGTAAAAACAAACAAAAAGTTTATTGAATAGAAAAAAATCACAGATTCCAAGATAAAATGATAATGCAAACACATACAAGTTACATAGGAAAACAGATTCAACCTCGAGTTTTACAATTTCCTTTTCTAGTATAGGTAACTTATTGCCTCTGAACAGTTTCCCAGCGTTCCCTCTGTCCTAGGGGATCCAGTGTTTCACGGACAGCACCCTGCTTAGATGTCAGCCTTCAGTTTCTGGATATCCCTCACTAAAAAGAGAGGGGGTTTGAAGTATTTCTTTTTTCTCTCAGACTACAGTGGTTCATGCTGGGACAAATTCCCTCCTCTCTTAGGCTTGATCTACATTACATACTTACTTTGGTATAACTATGTTGCTCAGGGGTGTGAAAAATCCACACCCCTGAATGATGTAGTTATACCGACCTTAAGACACACACCCGCCCCCCGGTAGAAGACAGTGTTATTATGACAGTGGAAGAGCTTCTCTTGCCAACATAACTCCACCTCAACAAGAGGCAGTAGCTATTAAACTGACGGGAGATCTCTCGCCCATTGGCTTAGAGAGTCTTCACCAGATGCACCACAGCAGCACAGCTGAATAGGTGTAGCTGTGCCGATATAAATTTGTAGTGTAGACCTGCCCTTAGTTTTCCATGACTGGGATTTTCTTTTCAATTTCAAGTTGTTTCAATGTTTTCCCGTTAGCTTTAATGGTCCCACCATTGTCTCCTCTGGTTGGGCAATGGTGAGGTACCTGAAGTTGGTTTCCATGTAAACCAACTAGATTGGGATGTGCCCCTCTCTGCCTGATTGCTTCCTCATACTGTTGTGAGGTGATGCTGTAGTTGCACCACCGTTACAGTTACTATATTCTACACACACACATATTATATATTTTTATATATATATATATGTGTGTGTGTGTGTGTATATATATATATATATATACACACATACATACCCATAACCTACATACCTATCTTCTAATGACCATCAAGTTCACATTACAAGATTTCATAAAAGACCTTACTTGATATATTTTTATACTCAATTATATTGTATACAACCAGTTGATTCAACTGCTTATTCTTCAATGATCTGCCTCCCTGTTCTCCCTTTGGTGTGTCTGAACCCTGACTGTCACGCTAACTTCTATGTTTTAAGGAGACGTAGGTAGACACTGGGCATAATGCATTCCCATCAAGCCCAGTTTAACATGAACCCAACCTGCTTGCCCAGAAAGAGATGGCCTTTTCCAATCAAATGATCAATAACAAAAAAGAGTCAGCAGAGCCGTTTCCTACTCTTCTCCCAAACTGCTAAGAAGGCTATCAAATGCCTATTTGAATGCAACATCAAATATAACTTGACTCGGGCAATATGTGATTTGCAAAACTGTACTTGTCACAGTTGCAAAATTAATAAAATGTGGTTGGAGATGAAGGATCCAGCTTCTTGACATGGCTCTGCCATCAGATATGGATCCGGGCAGTTTGAGCCCATGGAATGAGGTGCTTGGCTCTTCACAGGCATGAAGCTTTTTAGAATCAAAATGGACAATATGCAGAGCCTCTGAGATCCCATGAGAATACCAGCCACAAACACTTAGAATTAGTGAGCAAAAAGGGTGGAAATAGAGGTGCTTTTGCCATGAGCCTTAGCAGAGCTTTTCCAGATCTCCCCAGGGACTAGTGCCTAATGGCCTTAGTGAATTTCATTTGGAGAAAATTAAACTCCTGCATCACTGCAAATCAAGGGAGGGAAGAGCACCTGTTAGGAACAAAGGATGAAATAAATGTCTGTTGCCATGACACGTTCTGTATTGGAGCAGTGTCACTGTGTTGTTTTGTGGACAATTCGCAATACAGATTATTAGTATTTATTTATCCCAGGCATTGGTCTCCTAGATGCCCTGGTCTCTGCCCGCAAGAATGCTGCAATCTAAATTTTAGACTAATCCTCTGTGGCTTTTTGTTGCTACTCACAGGCAATTTCTCTCCAGTCAAAACCGATTTTGCTGTGCAATGAAGGAAACATTTAGGAAATTCTGAAGAAAAAAATATGTGGAAATCTGACCTAGAAGAACCCTCTGAAAGAACATGAGAGGAGTCTTCTCCCCAAGAACCGTTCAATCCTTGGCCTCTCTGCTGAGACTTGGAAACCAATTGGTACCAACTGTGGTGGCTGTGTGAATACCCAATCAAAATCAGGACTCTGTGCACCAACTCATTTTGTAGGCCACCAGACAGCAATGTTCCTTTCTCTCTACCAGCCTGGGGCTGGACTGGAACTAGTGACCTCAAGGTGAAAGGCTCCCCACCCCACTCCCAATTCCTCCTTGTAGAGGAGAAAAGAACCTTTAAGAGAGGAAGACAAGCCCTTTGCTGGCACTGGAAATTCCCTTGAGTGACAGGGAGCAGTTCTACAGCAATTGCTTTGTTTAAAATGCAAAATGTGGATGTGTTTAGAGGACGTATCAGCATCAATCATTGTATGTAAATGCCAACCATGAAGAAGAGCTTCCTCTGTAAGTCACTCCTCGCTGCCCTAATCGAGTTAATGCTAGTGGCTGAGGGCAGTCTGAATGCTGATCGGCTGCTGATAGCACTGTCCCAGGAGAAGATTAATAAGAGGCTGCAGGAATCGATCAGGCACACTTGTGGGACACAGCTGAAGGGAGACAGAAGCTTCTTCCACTGTAGCACTCAATCCACAACTACACCACTTCGTCCTGCAGAAGGAAAGCAAAGCTTGCAAGCCACTCTACCAGCCCGCGATACACTCACAGAAGAATGCCAGCAAAGCTTGGGTAGGGTGAGCTTGGATAGAATGAACTATTTATAGTACAGGGAAATCAGATCCTCAGTTGTTCCAGCATATTGCCAGGGGGTTGCATTCCACATGGGCTCTGCCAACACTGAGGATATTTTGAAAAGATTCCCACCATTGCTATTGCTGGCTCAGCTGAACTGGCATTAGCAACATTGGGAGCACTAGAGTAAAGGCCCTTCCAGGTGCTGACAATTTTCTGCATGGTGTCAATTGACAGAGAAGATGCTGTTGGAATCTGGTGTCAGCCGCAGGCCGTCTGTCTCATCCACACAGATAACACCTCGGCACAAGCATTCCAGCTGCAAGTGCTTTCCCCTGTTAAGTGCAGTGGTGCTTTGCACTTCCTAAGCAGACGTGAACAGAAGCATTGCTAATGATGTTCATTAACGTCACACTCCCCTCCTCACATCAGGCAGAGCAAAAGGGAAGAGAGGGGAAAGTAGGAGGAGTGCAGATGTTCTCAGCTGCTTTTGCAGCAGCAGAAGGATAGAGATGAAGGAGCTCGTCAGGTTGCTCTAAAGATCGATCATTGCATCCTCCCCTTCATAACTCCACTGTTGCCTACACTTTTGCTTCCATTTCCTGATTCTCACTCCACATGCACCTTTCAGGCCTCCCCCGTCTCATCCTCTCACTAATTTCCTCCACTTTCAGCGTCACACCTTCTTCCATGCCAGCCCCTACTCTTGGGTCAGCTCCAAGCTTCTGTGTCATGAGGGGCTTCCCTCTCCTTCACTGAGTCCCTCCTTCAAACGTAGGTCTTTTGCAAAGGCTCCGTCATTATCTCCTCTTCTGCCTCCTCGTCTGCCCTCCTCAGAGTCTGAGTTACAATCCCATGTCTACTGTATGTCTGAGTTGCACTGGCAGCCTGTCAGCTCCTCAGAGAGCAGGAATCTTGTCTTTTATGTGTCTATAAAGAGCTCTAAGCATTTATGATACTCTATAAATAAGGATAATAAGAAGTCTGCTGCCAGCAGCTCCAACAGATGCATAGGGAAATTATGGCGCCTGGCCTAGAAGAAGAGAAAACTGAGCAGTGAGATCGTTCTGCTTACTGTGAAGATTTTTTTATTTTTTTGAGCCCAACAGGCTTCCCTCTATATAGAGTCCAGTGCCCATCAAAACTCCATCAACACCTGGACATAAAAGCAAGTCTGTTTTAGGGAAGCATTAGCAGCCGATTCACACGGAATGATTTGTAATGCTGCACTTTTCATTTGCATGATGCATTGAAAGAAACAGAGCTCAGGTAATAATGTCTAGTAACTTCCGGTCACACATAGAATCATAGAAATATGGGGCTGGAAGAGACCCTGAGAAGGTATCAAGTCCAGCCCCTGCCTCAGAACAGAACCAAGTAAACCTGTCCAACCTGTTCTGAAAAACTTCTAGTGATGGGAATTCCACAACATCCTTTGGAAACTTGTTCCAGAGTTTTAGAACCCTTATAGTTAGACAGTTTCTGCTAATATCTAACCTACATTTCACTTCCTACAGATTAAGTCCATTCCAGTCCAACTTTCCACATGGAAAATAATCTATCGCATACCTCTTTATAACAGCCCTTAACATATTTGAAGACTTATCAAGTCCCCCCTCCTTAGTCTTCTTTTCAGACTAAATATGTCCAGGATCTTTTTTACCTTTTTCTCATAGGTCACATTTTCTAAACCTTTTATATTGCTCTCCCCTTTGGATGCTCTCTAGTTTGTCCACATCTTTACTAAAGCGTGGTGCCTAGAACTGGACACAACGCTCCAGCGGAGGTCTCATCAGTGCCCAGTATAGCAGCACAGTTGCTTCCTGTGTCTTACATACAACACTCCTACTAATACACCCCAGAATGATATTAGCCTTTTTCACAACAGCATCACGTTGTTGACTTATATTCAATTTGTAATCCACCAGAAACCCCAGATCCTTTTCAGTAGTACTACCATCTAGCAAGCTATTTCCTTATTTTGTAGTTGTGCATTTGATTTTTCCTCCCTAAGTAAATTACTCTGCACTTATCTTTATTGAATTTCATCTTGTTAAATTCAGACCCATTCTCCAAATTGTCAAGGTCATTTTGAAATTAATTCTAATCCTGTCTTCCTAAGTGCTTGCAACCCCTCCCAACTTAGTGTTGTCTGCAAATTTTATAAACATATTCTCCACTCCATTATTCAAACCATTAATGAAAATATTGAATTGTACTGGACTCATGACCTGTGGAGAACAACTTCTGGACTCCCGAAAAACATCATATTTGCAGAGACAGACTGGTTATGCGGATTGGGAATAGGATATGGACCCATCTGCCCCTAATGGCTGTGTCCTTCCTGAAATGAGTAGTTAGGCTGAACCCAGTTCCTAGAGAAGATGGTACCCACAAGAATTATCAGCACAACTGACAGGAATCAATCAAGGAATGAGTGGGGCATGGAATCTGAACAACTTTGTCTCTGCTATAAGCAGCACATACAGGGCACTGCGGGTGCATATCAGCAGGACAGCATGGGATACCACCCTCTAGAGTGAACACAATACTCCCAGTAACACAGTGCAATGTTCTTTATGTTTTTGTGACAAGATCAGGCAAGATGGTGTATGATAAGAAAAATAGACCCTTCCGGCACCATCCATGTTTCCACAGTAATTTATGGAACTGTCACATTTTGCAACACCAAAATGTACCTTCACTATCTTTTGATTTTTAACTTAAAACATTGCCACAGCAGATGAGGGCAAGGGATAGTGTCCAGCCCCTATGTTACCCTCCCCTACTACCCGATATGCCCTAGAAATACTTCTGTTTGCCTCTAAGTTATCTAAAGTGATGCTGGGGAATTGATGGGCTATTGGTCTGCAGTTAAAGGGGTGCTTGCAGATTATTTCTTGGAGGTGGGGTATAGAAAGGGGGGTGGGCAGGAAACTCTTCTTATAGTTATGTCCCTCCCCAGCATATCACCTGTCCATGCACATACTTCATTCAACTCAGTGCTACACTATAGATCATCAAACGAATATATCAGGAGGTGGAAGACTGGGAAAGGCCCCACTCACAATCTCTGTCACTTTAAATTGAATACTGATGTCCTTACTTGGGCATCAGCCTCAGTAGGAGATTACCTGAGAAGGACCGAGTAAAATCCTCATGGTCTGGCTCTTACCAACGGTCTTTATCCTTGAATCAGGTCCATCTCACTTCTCCCAAGCCAGAGTCCTGACCTGTATAACCATGGCTCTTGGTCCTGTAGATCCGAGAGAGGGACAGAGTAGAAGGGGTGTCATTGCTCTTCCAGGGCTGATTTCTTCATCCCTACTGGTGGAGAAAGTGTTTGGTTTTTGGATACAAGACATCTCAATGCTGGGGAGGCGGGGGAGCAGAAAGTTAGGATTGTGGGGTGTGGGAATGCAAGCAGACAGTTCTGGCTTTACAAGAGGATGATAAATGATAACAGCACTAGGAACAAAACCAAACATCCTTCATGCTGTCAGAGCAATGAAGCCAGCACATAACAAGACATGGGCACGGGGCAGCACAGCGCTTTCCAGAGAGGCACACAACTATCAAGTTACTTCTGCTCAGACTCAACAGACCAATTCATCTTCCTTGGGCTTCCATGGAACAGGGGCAGGAGCAGGGTTGGGGGAGACGCTTCTCTCTGGTTAGTTCAGCACTGCAGCCTCTCCACAGTGTATTGGACACATTATTGCTTTGCAGGGTCAGGTCAGTCCTGTGAGTTGGTGCTGAAGGTTCCAGACAAGTCCCTCCTAGAAGCTCCGTAAGTGTGCTGGTTAGGAAGGCAGTTCCTGCACTTGTGCGCCCACTCCCACCCCCACCCCCAAAAAAATCCTCAACAGCAGTCAGCAAGGGCACTGCGGGAACACCATCATGAGAGAAATTTCACAGAATAGGTTCAGTCCCCCAGAAAGAGGCTGACCCAGGGGCACCAGAATGTATTCTTCCCCCAGCTGAACAGATCATATCAAACATAAAACCCAGAACCTGCCCTGACCCATCACAACTCAGTGGGTGTGAGAGGGTGAGCAGTGCTGTTGGTACATGTTACTGGTGCTGGCTGACTATTTTTCAAACTGAGGGACACAAAGAAGTTGTTTAGGCTCAAATTCCAACCTCCCTTAGCAGGATAAAACTTTGCATTTTTCATCTTACAAACATAGTTCATCTTCACCCATTCCAGGAGAGACATGGATGACTATCATTATCCTCCTTTTGCAGATGGGGAAACTGAAGCAGAGCAGGGAAGTTACCTGCTGTGGGTCATAGACAGCAGGGGTTAGAGTCTGGGTTTTCCTAGTTCCTAGTCCTCCATTTTGCTCACAATTTCTCTCCTTTTGGCACACATTTTCTTTTTCAAAATGGTTTATAACCTCTCATACCCCATAGTATGTGGTAGATGGGCCCGGTGGCCCGTGATGGGATGTTGGATGGGATAGGATCTGAGTTACTCCAGAGAATTCTTTTCTGGGTGTCTGGCTGATGAGTCCTGCCTACATGCTCAGGGTTCAACAGATCGCCATATTTGGGGTCGGGAAGGAATTTTCCTCCAGGGCAGATTGGTAGAGGCCCTGGAGATTTTTTGCCTTCCTCTGCAGCATGGGGCACAGGTCACTTGCTGGAGGATTCTCTGCATTTTGAAGTCTTTAAACCATGATTGGAGGACTTCAATAACTCAGAAATAGGTGAGAGGTTTATTACAGGAGTGGGTGGGTGAGATTCTGTAGCCTGCGTTGTGCAGGAGGTCAGACTAGATGCTCATAATGGTCTCTTCTGACCTTAAAGTCTATGAGTATGTGCTGCCAGCCTTTCCATAGGCTAGGTCTCTACCTCCCCTGGTGACAGGCACACGCCCAGCCTCTCCCCACAGGCCCCCAAAGTGTGGGAAGGCTCATAGATACCAGCAATGAGCTGAGCCCAGGGCTATTGGCACCGCTGGCTGCCTTCCCGCACTTCGGGCGCAGGAGCATAGGGAGACTGGAGTGGACAGAATATCATGATTGAAAGCATACACTTCTCACATGGCTCTGGTAGGAATGCCCGTGACACAGGAGAGCTCATGAATATTAAATGAACACAGCCTTTGAATTTGGGCATAAATATATTTTGCTATTTAACAAATCTCAAAGAGATATTCAGGTCCAGAAAATGGAAATCCAATTTAAGCAAAGGTAGCAAAAAGTACCATAAATAGTAAAATGTAAGATGGACATTGGAATGTCAGGGGAATTCTGAAGCAATTAACCACATTCATAAAAATATAACACATTTTAAAGTATATTGGAAGCGGGAAGCCTGTGAGAGATTTGGTGGATTTGCTGGTTTACCAGAGGAAAGGGGAACAATTCAAGAGGATAAGGATGTTGCAGAGATGCTGAACAGCAGCTGGGCAGATACATACCCCAAAATTACTCTTTACAGGTAATATAGACGAGACACTGCCAGAAAGGGAGGTGTCACACCAGAAGGTGCTGGAACAAATCAATAAGTTAAATAGCAAGATGTCCACAGGACTGGATGTCATTCACCCAAGAGTCCTGAAGGACATCCAGAATTAAGTGGCTGAGCAGTTAACACAAAAGGCACTATCTAAATAAAATTCACTATTATACAGGAGAACTGGGGGGTAGCAAATGTTGACCACTCACACCACTTTTACACTGCTGTAATTTGGACATTGGAATTACTGTAAGTGACAGCAAAATCCGCCCCACACACAGAGGAAAGATTTCCCAGAGTGTCATTAGATGTTTAGGGCATATATTCAGCTGTGCATTTCCCCTCAGCCAGATATATACCTATTTCTCCAGACACAGCAAAGCCCACTCACAGCCGCATTACTCGTCATTAGCCCTGATTAGAACTCTTCAGAGGGACTATATTATTCCAGTATTCTCAGCAATGATTAAGAACATTGGGGAAGTCTCCTTAGCCACAGACCTACAGCTTTGGGTTCATTTTGCCCACTCTGAGCCTGGTCCTTTACTTGCTCCAATCACTGCTGTTACACCACATGGCAGCTAAGCTCCCCTGCATCCCTCAGGCCATGGCCTTGCCCCCTTACTCCTGACACAATTGCTCCCAGATATTACTAACCCAGAGCAGAGAAGTAGGAGCTTCAGATGTCCTCCCCTGCCCACACGTCCCAGACAAGCTTGAAGCTGTAGCACACAATCCTGCACATGCAGACGTCAGAGGTTAGGGAAAAGTCTCTTCAGCTTGGAAGTTAAAAGGATGTCTATCCTTAGCCTAAGAAATCCCCAAATTTGCCAGGAGAATTAATGAGGAAGGGAGTCACGATGGAGACAAACATAGGTGTCGAGCACCCATAATAAAAAAAAACAAAAAAGATATATAGTGGGTGCTCAGCACCTACCAGCCACAGCTGTTTGGTGGTGCCCCCAATGAGCTAAAAAGCTGATCAGCAGCTCAGGTCAGGGCTTGGGGGAGGGCAGAGAGCAGGGGGCAGGCAGGGACCTCAGGGAAGGGATGGAGTGGGGAAAGAAAGAGGGGGAGTGAGGGCAGGGCCTCAGGGTGGAACACGCCTGGGGAAAACTAGAGGCAGTGCCTATGGACACAACGGTGTTTGACTGACAGCTCGAGGAGCAGCTTGATGCACAAAAACATCATTTTTCTCAGAAGTCTGGGGGTGAAGCAGTGCATGACTAGCAATCCATGAAAGCTCTCATACCTGGTTCTGACCAAGGAGAATGGTGCTGGTAACTGGTGTGTAAACCTCCACCATACCGCTCTGCCGATGTCCCTCTGTCCTGACTCACAGATGCCCCTTCTATTCCAATCCAGGTCTCCTCAGAAAGCTGTTCTTGCACCTCAGTCCTGCCCTAAAGCACCCCTTCCCATTCCACTCCACTATACTACACCCACCCACCCAGATCTTCCAACACCTATTTACCTTTCATCAGCTTTCTGGGCTTTCCTTGCCCTACAAAAAGTGTTTTAAGAATTTATATACAACTTCCTAGAATTTACAAGTCACTAAGGAGAAATTTCTGTTAAAAAAAAAAACACTTAAGGAAGAGGAAATAAAATGCTGTCCTTGTGCTAAACTTTTACAGACAAAGTCTCAGCGAGGATGGAATACTCCTCTCTCAGTATGGGCTCATTATATAGTAGCCCATTTGTAAGCGCTCAGCATGTAACCCATGGGACATAGTCCACAGAGCAGTATGATGCATCCCAGTGTCCCCTTTATCTTTCAGATATAGAAGAAACCCATGGAAACTATAGGTACTCATATAGATCCTGGCAGCTGGGTTCTACTTGGAGCACTGTATTCTGGGACATGTAGTCTTCAGGGGCTATACCTCCATCCTGAAGGTGAAGAGTGCTGCAATCTGCTACATGAATGGCCAGACAATTGACTCACTGCTCCAACTATCTGACACAGGGCAGCCTGATGCACAACACCGACACCCTTGTCACCTGCTGTCCCACTGTCCAAGTTTCCTGGGCTCTCTCCACAGTAGGTGCATGTGTACCCCAGAGGAGCACATACAGGGTTAACTTTCTTGAATTCCTGCCCAAAGACAAATGGTTTGTGTTGAGGAACTGCTGCTGGGAAGGAAGAAAAAAAGCCCCTTTTTTATTATTCTGAGGTGCATTTTAATTTGCACAAGCGACATTGTGTCTGTGATGGATTACACAGAGGGAAACATTACAGCCCAGCAAGCTCGGCAACAGAAAAAAAAAAAAAAGGGTGATATGGAGAGGATTAAAAACAACCTATTGCAATGTTGAATTCTGATAAGGGGTCCAAGCTGCTTTGAGAATGGGAGCAGGTGAAGTTCAGAGTGCAAGTGAAAGAGAGAGGGACATGGGCAGAGATAACAGAGTACTCTACTCCTGTTCCCCTCTCTTTGTCTAGCCTACTGCTGCCTCCTTCTCCCCCCGATACCCTGCCTCTCCTTTATTCTCTGCCTCCCCGTTTCCCCATGTACCCTCTTTGTGCTCCCCTCTCCACCATCACCATTAATAATATTTTGACCTTCAAGGATTCTCAGAGTGCTTTGAAACATTAATGAATTACGCCTCACAATCACCCTGCATTATGGGTCAGCATCTTTATCCCACAGCAGCCTAGAGAGCACTACCAGTCTTTGGAGGGATGGGAAAAAGCCCAACCCAGCCATATACCTGAGAACACAATAGCTGCCACTGGTATTAATAGGACTGTCACTTTGTGCAATCATCTCTTTCACATCTCCCAAGAACCCCAAAGCACTAGACTGCACAGGCCATGATCTGCATATGCGGTGGGTGCAAAGCATAAATCCTCAGCTATTTGTCTTATCTCTACTTTCGCACCTGAACCAGGCTAAAACCAGTGATGACATAGCTATTGCAAAAGCACAGGACGACGCACTAAAGAGACAGTAGGGTGACCAGATAGCAAATGTGAAAAATCAGGACGGGGGTAGGAGTTAATAGGGGCCTATGTAAGAAAAAGTCCAAAATTGGGACTGTCCGTATAAAATCAGGACATCTGATCACCCTAAGAAACAGTAATACTTTTGAGCACAAAAGTAGCACTGTTCAACTCCACGTATAGTCAGACTCAATGGAGAAATTTCTTCGGTGATGATGATATTTCAGAGAAGGAAAAATAAGAAACTGTTAAAACTGATCCCACAACACCACTCTTGTGATGCCCATGTGCACTTCTAAAACTCAGTGGCCCTATAGTAAAAACTGACCTTACATTTGTGTAGGTCCACAAAGGTACCTTCCCAAAAGGCAGGCTCACACCACAGCATCTCTAGATCAGGCTTACAGACTACAGAATCTGTCACCCCAGATCAAACCATCTAGTCCAGTATCCTGTTTCCAGCAATGGAGTCCATTGCAGTATCACTTCTCGAATATATCTGTGCGCTGGGAGAGTGGGATGAAAGATTCCTTCTTAGCCTCTGGAGGCTTCTGTAGCTCAATGAACCCATGGCCACCTGGGGCTTCAGTTGTTATTATGCAACACACCATGGTCAACTGGAATTTCACAGTCACAACTCAGATGCATCTATTCCAAAAGCACAAACTCCTACCACTTGAGCAAGGGAGAATCTCAATTCTCCATTAGCTGTATATAGACTCTGACATAGTGTTAAACAATTCTGATTCCATGAAGTAGAGAGCAGGGTGACAAGACAAGAATCTGAACTAACTCTGTCACTCAATACTTAACAAACCACATAGGTGACATTTATACTCTAGCAAGTCATTGCAATATGTATATTCTCCTAAATGCTCAGTGGTCTTTTTACTCCCTCTCTCTTTCTAAAAAGACTAACTATAAGGGCATATCCATAGGGACTATACAGTGTGGAATTAAGGAAGATGCATTTTGGGGGCTAAAGACACAGGGGGCACTTGACAACAATAATAAACATACAGCTCAATAAGCATCCTTAAAACCCACTAAGTAGCAAATGAAAGTCTACGAAGTAAACTGAATTAGATACACTTGGTCTTAAACCAAGCTAACAAATTCTTTGCACTGTGTATTGTACAAAGGATTTTGAAGTGACCACAATAAAGATTTATGTTTTAATTAATACAATGCATCTTATTATAAAAACTCAGGGCAGGTGTACAAGATTTGAGAGAAAAGAAAATCCTCCCAGAATGTCTACAATAATAAGCACATAAATAAATAGAACAGGCCTGCCTCAAAAACCAACTAAGCCCAAATAGCAGAGATTTCTTTGGGAGCTATGGATGCTCAACATGCCTACTGATCAAATTCAAATGCCAACCTACAAAGATCCCTAGTCAGGGAAAAGTCTGAAGAAAGAGAGGAGCCCAGGGGAATTCCCTTAAGGTCAACAAAACTGGGCTCTACTGGGCTAAGCATATTCTAGAGTTTCTCCTAACAACACTTGTCCTTCAAGGCATTTACATTTGTCTATTTATACATCCACACAAAAACACACCCACAACACATATAAAATGCCAGCACAACAGGGAGCTCAATGTTTATGGTCTCTCAGAGATTCCAGGTCAAAAGTTCTCAGTTTATACATACAATTAGATTTTTACTAACTGCCCCCAACACAAACTTCTCCTGGGCTCGGAGAGTCAAACTGGGTTCTTTAAGTCTCACGCATCATTAGTAATGAAGGTTCTACAAACCAAATTTTGCTCCCCATGACGCCCACGGCTGCCATCATTGGATTTTCACAGAAGTACCTAACTGGACTCATTCAGTAGGTAGGGCTTTAGAAGGAACAAAACCTATCATCCTTTTTTATAGCGGTGTTGACTCTACAGTACTGTGTGGACTGTGGGAGATTTGTACACTATTTTTTGTAATATTATGTGTGACTCAGTTTACCTACGTACTTCAGTATTGTGGGCTGAAGGGACTCTGAGGGCTGACTCCAGCCTGGAGCTCTCCACCTGGGAGAAAGACAATTATCTGAACTAACTCTGTCACTCAATACTTCACAAACCACACAGGTGATCAGGGCTGCAAAGTACTGTCTCCACACAGGCAGGCACATGCCCTGGCTTGGGATAAAGGAGGGGGAATTATTGAGGTAGGAAAGCTGAACGCAAGGGATTTGATTCTGTTAAAAAGAAGCCCTGACAAACTGGACAAAGAGGACCCTGGGGGAATGTCTACACAGCATGTAAGCCCAGGTTCAGACTCAGCCTTGAGCTCAATCCCCAATTCCATCTAAGACCTTGTGGGGGAGCGGGGCCCAAGCCTGAGTCAAGCTGGGACCCAGGATCCAAACCCTATCACTTTGGAGTGTAGATGCAACCCTGCCCAGACTCAGTTCCTGGGGGTCTGTCGAAAGTATCCCACAATCCCATATGCCAACTTCCTTTGTCCTCTCCCCGAATAATCACCAATTGACTCCAGGGAAACAGAAACAACCTCCCTTGTTGTAGTGCAGCAGCTCAGCAAGCCAGCATTTAACCCTTCAATTTTATTCTGACCGCCAAGCTGCAAACACCCCTTCAGAGAAGCTTTTGTGTTTGCAATGGACACCGACCAGAAGTCGCCTTTTGCAAAGTGTGCTGCTTCACGGTTACAGGAGCACAGCCAGACCAATTAATCACAGGTGCGAGGCACGCAAAACAGTGGGTTTTAGTAAGAGTACCACGAATGACCACACTTCTTATCAAAGAGCAAAGAAACAGGCAGCCCTGGAAATGTACTGGACCAGTAACCAGTGCAGGGAGTGGATTAGGCAGCTCAAATCTGAGTACTGGAAAACCAAGAACCAAAACTGCACCTTGGGTAACTCGCTGACCTCATGCCTTTTTATGATGAGTTTAACCAGCTACTGGGTACTGTGTCAAGCGTAGAGTCAACAACAATGCATGATGGCCTTGTCAGTTGGGATGGTGATCTACTGGTTCCTGTGGCAAAACCTCCT
Organism: Dermatemys mawii; assembly: GCA_007922305.1. Taxonomy (NCBI): domain Eukaryota; kingdom Metazoa; phylum Chordata; order Testudines; family Dermatemydidae; genus Dermatemys; species Dermatemys mawii. Next base: position 60,220,892 of record ML677332.1, read on the forward strand.
CTAGGATTGATAGCAGCAGCAGAGTCATTCGGCACCAGCTGCTGCCCACTGAGCCCACCCCCACCCTCACCCCCATCAGCTCCTATGCTGGATTCTGGAGCTAGTCATATTTCAGGAAAGAGAGTATTTTCCAGGGCCATCAGTATTTCATCAGCTGCCCAGCACATTCCACTCATAGATGTGCTGTTCAGTCACTGTATTTTGAATACTTCAGGGGTATACGCTGCTGGTTTCCCAGCAGTAGCTTATTAATACTGTACCTCTCTTTGTCAGTCAGGCACTACAAAGACTGTTATGTCCTCCAAAATGTGGAAGGTCCAAAATGATAGAAAAATGTTCATGGTATGGCCACCAACTGTCCACCACCCACCCCAAATCCAAAATATTTCTGCAATTTTTAGTGGGGGAAAGGCTTTGATTTTTAACTTACCATTGTCCCTGCACCTCTTTCACTGCAATTAACCAGGCTGTGTCCAGGTAATGTCTGAGGCATCCCTCTCACAAAATATTGAAGTTCAGTTTGGAAAAGTAACATTTTTGTTGTGCTCCTGCACTGAGCTATCTGACACCATCAGCCTCTGTGTCTTGTCCTGCTCCAGGCCCCTTGATCTCTACAGGCTGCAGTACCTCCACAGCGTGGCTCACAGTGCAGGGAGCCTGGCCCAGCGTGCCTTTACGCACCATTTCACAAGGAAGCGTTCCATGATAAACTTCTGGTTGAAGTTCTGGATGGGGCCAATAAGCAGAGAGGCCAAAGAGAGAGAGAGAGACTTAATGGCTAGAGGAAAGGCTTAGGTTGGCTGCACAGCTTGAGACACAGTTGCAGCGCAGAAGCAGGTACTTTTCTTCACTGCGGTGAGTCGACTGCTGCCGCTCCCCCATTGACTCCACCTGCGCCTCTTGCGGTAGTGGAGTACAGGAGTTGACGGGAGAGTGCTCGGGGGTCTATTTATCGCGTCTACATTAGACACAATAAATCAACCCCCAGTGGATCGATTGCTACCCACCGCTCCGGCAGGTAGTATAGACATACCATTATAAAACAAAGTAAACAATGTCACTAAAAACAGCAGATCCACACAAAGGGCAGATCTACCCAGTAAGAAGGTGCCTTATTCAAAGTCACTTTTCAGAGCAGAACTGACTTTGATACCATAAAACAAAGCTCTCATGAGTCAGGAAATGCCAGTGTTAAGGCTGCATGTGTCAAGTCACAACAGTAAAGAATCACAGAAGGTTACTTTCTTCTAATGCTGAACAAGGAACTTTATTGAAATAAGAAACAGGTTCTCTCTAAAGCCTCTCTCTCTCTTTCTCTGCCTCACCACACAGTTTCTGCCCAGAACCCTCTACAATCCCCCTTCTTACAAATTTATAGAGAGTACTCAAAGCCTTACAGCACACAAACACAACTTTAACTCTGCTCCCAGTGTGGGTCAAATTCATTCACATAAACTAAACCATTTGTCAGAAAATAATATGCAACAAATGACATTTGCAAAATCCAATGTGAGTCCATCTGCAAACAGAATAATTCGAACAATTTAAGTTCCAAGCCTGGCCCCTTTCACCAGTGCTAAATTGACTTAAAAACAAACCAACCTAACATTGTCAGGCAGGGATTCTGAATTGAGTTCAACTCCCTCCTTTCCCAGTTAATCCCAAACATTGCTGGCCCCTTCCCCATCCAAGTAAGGCTTAGGAAAGCAACCAGTGCAACCTAATTGGTTTCCTGCTGTGACGGACATAGGAGAGGATGGCTAAAGAGCCCCTGAGATAACCTCCCCCACTGAGATTTGTTTTAGAGACACAGAGTGAATGTGGCAGGAAACATTAGCGCTGCCTGGAGATCTCTTGATAGGAGAAGGCTCTTCTCTTGCAATGATGATATCGCTGGCAGTGGGTCACCTCAGCAGGGCCCAGCCTATTCCTCTTATCCTTTATTTTTCTTTTTAATTTAGTTTTATCCCAATGCTTAGTCGCTCACAATAAAGCCAGGAGGGCCAAACACAATAACAGGGACTAACTGTTTGGATGAGAAAGGGAAAAGTGTCTCCTGAGAAATCACCCTCTGAACGGCTGTTGGGCTGGGACAGAAATCATTAGGATGTATTTTGTTAGCGACCTGATTGGCTTAGGAAATTGGGAATTGGCCCCTGAGCTGCTCATCTCTAAGTCACACGTTGGAGTTGGCAGCAATTGACCCATTAGGCTCAGCAGGGAGGCCCAGGGTTCATTGGAAACGGAACTCTCTTCTGACTTTCCAAAGGAAGCCCCTCCCTCAAAAGGTCAACATACACTGTTGGGGCAATGCGAGTGCATGAGTGGGAAAAGCTGGCACTGCCCTTGCTGTACCTGCTGTGAGGATAAAGCCCCAGGCACAGCCTCGGCACAGCAGTCAAATCCAGCACCAAATGTATATATACACACACAAAACGGTGCGGATTTTTAGCAAATTATTTCATCCAGTATCCAACAGAAGCAGATGAGTTACATCTATGAACAATGTGCATAATTCTAGCCTGATCTCTCTGACCTGACCATACCCTCTCTTCCTGTCCCTCCTCAGGATCGTCCCTGACACTCCTCTGGATGGCCGCCAGTTCAGCTGTGACAGGGACTGCTTCCCATCAGAAGTTTCCTGAGGAATTTTTGCATGTGTATCGTGCTACCAGCACAGAGGCACAATGGCTAGGAAAGGGGCAAAAGAAAGGCACAGTGGGTCAATTATGAGCCACATGAAGGATAAGCCAGTCCAGCCCCATCAGAGAATCCTGTAATGAGTACTAAGGAGCCCTTGCAGTTCAGCGTGTGGAGTGATAACTCCTGGAGTCACATGTGAGGGAAACAGTGTCACTTTGCAAGCAGCACCAGAATCTGTGGTTCTGACATCTCTGGCCATGGTTACACTGGCACTTTATAGTGCTATAAAGCCCCCAGGAGTGCTATAACCTCCTCCCCGTCCACACTGGCAAGTCATGTAGAGTGCTATAACTGTGGAGTTATAGCGCTCCTGGTAATCCACCTCCGCACGGGGAATAAGGGCGGTAGCACTCCAGCTTGTAGCACTACAGCGAGAATGTGGACACCCACTGCCCTACAAGTGATCTCTTGAGATGCCTAGAGCCATTTAAGGCAATTGACATCTCTTCCCTTTCTTTTGAACTCGGCTGGAGGAATGCGGAAGTACCTCTTTAGAGTTTCTCTCTTAACTCGGCAGATAAGCAATGCAAATGTTTAAGGAGGGAGCCTGTGTGAAAACAAAGCCCTCTGTGAATGGACACGTGCTGACAGGCTCGCTGACAGGCTCTCAAAAAGACGGAAAAACCACGGGCTCTCTCCCTCCGCATACACACAACACGTCCCCCCTCACCCGCCTTGTTTAAAAAGCACGTTGCATCCAGCTGAATGCTGGGATACCTGCCCTAATGCGCTGCTCTTAATGCCGCCTGAAGTGCCGCAAATGTGGCCATGCTATACCGCTGGCGAGTCTCAGTGTGGACATACAATAGCGCTATACATATTGCTGTATAAGGGAACCGCTATAACCAATAGCGCTATAATCCTGTAAGTGTAACCATACCCTCTAACAACAAACATGCCTCACACCTTATGTAAGCAAATCTCACACCTTAAGATGTGGCTGAGGTAACAATAGTTCAAGAACCTTAAACTCTTTAGGCACCTGACTTAGGATGCTTAAGTCGTCAAGCCTTCCTGGTGCTCAGATCTAGAGGTTCATGTTTAATTCACACTATACACACAAAAAACCCACTACCTTTAACATAATAGTTAGGTTGCAAAGTCAAACATTAAAAAAGAAGAGGAAATGCCAAATTCATGATAGCCTGTGCAACTTTAATTCTGCCCTGTGTGTCCAGCCTGTGCACTGAATGAGGCAGGGGGTCCTGTGAAACAAGCAGTATGTGATTGAGTCATTAAAGACAATCATAATGCACATGCACCAGGGGGACAAATTAAGGTTGCACAGGCATCAGGAAATCTGGCCTTTCCTAATTTTCAAGTGCTTACCTTTGCAACTTAAATAATGTTCTTTTAATGTAAAATTTTAATGTAATTTCCTAGGTTCATTTGTTTGTTTTAAGAAAAAAAGTAAAAACCAAATTTTATAATGTACAAGTGCAGCAAGCCACCATATCATGCCACAGGGTTGCTGTGAAACAACAGGGAATTGTGGGGAAAATTTCTAGTATTAAACTACATATTTAGGATTTTCCAAACATGAAACAGAGCAGAATAATGGAGCCTGTCATCTCAATGTTCCAGGTATACCAGGTTCTCAGGAGAACCCAGCCAGGAGATTCCTCTATTTTCTAATCCTCCGCGCCCCCCCCCCCTTTTTTTTTTGGAAAGAAAAATGTTTAAAAATAAATAAAGCCTCAAAAATCCTTGCTTTAAAGAAATGTGCAGGGCTCCCTTACTTCAAACAACAAATGGACCACACTAATCCAATTCTTAATAGCCACAGAGGGGTCTCAATTACCTATGTTCAAGAAAGAGAGTAAGAACTACATTCCCCGACTTTGGTGAGGACTAGTTAGATTCTTTACATCAAACACTGCCAGGGTAATAATTTCTGAAGAGGTCCCAAGCCACTCAGGACTTTATAGGTTAAACCAATCACTTTGCCAATGCAGCCTCTAGGGTGGGCAAGGTTTGGGTGTCCATGCAATTGATTATTCTCCTGTCTGAGAGGTAAGCAGTGAGACATGTTTGCTGACTGCCTCCTTGTGGGCTTTCAAGAAGGCTGCTCGGCATTGATTTCTGTTCCACTCTATGAGAAGTTTGTTGGGTTTCAAACTCCTTCCGTGCAATTCATAGGGTTTCCTTTCCAGTTCTTGTCCAGCAGCCCCTCCTGATTAGTTCTGCCCCACCAGAGGGGAACATATCTGTGCTCTCCAGCTCTTGTTATGAAGCTGAACAGGGAACATTGCCAAGTTGTGCTTCCTACACTTTTCTTTCTTGGAGGTGAGGAGGGGGCAGCATTGTCAATCCTCGATGATTGTCCTGCAGTCACCAGGAATTAAAGATTAATATTCAATTAAATATTATGTGATGAAGCCTCCAGGAATACATCCAATCAGAATTAGCAACTCGGGCAGGAAGAGAGGTGTGTTTTTGCTCTCGCATCAACACCCGGATGGACATTTGAAAACACAGCATCCTTCCTTCCACATTTAGTCCTATTCTCTTTGGCAAATATGGATTTTAAAAAAGAAGCTCCCTTGTGTTTTGAATGACGCTGAAATGTTGTCAAAAATACTGAGTGCCTCCTCCTCACCCTGGTCTGTGAGCCAGCAGGATTTGCAGCCTGTCAGCAGCATCTTATGGAGCAGTTAGTATGTTGTGGCTGCAGAGCCAAAGAGGAGAATGAAATGAGGAATCTAGTAGACAATGGCATGGTCCCTCCTCTGGGAAGTGGGGGAAGCTCCTCTCTTAGAACATTTAAAATTAAACTGGATGCTGACCTGGAGGATAGACTATAAGGAACAACACTGCCCTGGAAGGGAAATGGGCCAAACAACTTAGAAGCTAGAGATCAAAAAGAGCTTTTATGAAGTAAGGAAAACCAGTTAGCAGACAGTTTCTCTGTCCTGAGTCCATTTCACCCCCATTTGGAACTGTATCAGGTTTCAGATGTGCCCAAGTCTACATGGGTATTATCTGTATCCTTAGATAAACTGGAAAATGTAAAGCATTTGGGTGCTGTTTGGGTGCATGAGGACTTGCTCAGTGCAACGTCCTCCATAGGGCTGAGGGAAGGAAATGGAGGAGACAGGCTAATTTGCAGTAGCCACAAGAATCTTCCTTGTAAAAAATGTCTGCATCCTGTGAAGCAGAATGCATGGAACTCTTGTTTAAAGCACCAGTGATTTCAGGAAAGCAAGGAGGGCTACAGCTACTGCAACATACTGTCATTCAGGAAGCCCAAGCTCAGGTCCCTGGGGCTGGTGGGGACACTGTAGACTAGAGAAAGTGCACACAGCCCCCATGGGAAGGGAAGGACTTGTGGCTAGCTCTTCTGGCCAATCAGGCATTGACAAGGCCCAATGAGAGATGACTTCCACCCTCCTTGGTCAGAAAAGGGGATGCAGTAATAACACAGGGCCTTTGAAGAATAGGAGTAAAAGGTGAAAGCAAAAGCCCAGAGGCCTGCCTCACATAAAGGGGTCACAGGAAACAAGTGTCCAGATAGATGTACAAAGAAAATGCTCCCTTTTTCACTTCTGCTCCCATGTAAAGTCCTCATTCAATGAGCAGACTCTAATTAACTCCTGTTTATATTTCACAGTGGCACATTTAGAGAAGAGCACTCCTAGGACAGAGATGGCAATACCCATTGCAATGTGTGCTGGAGCGCCCCTCGTTCATGAGTTCTGGCATCAGCGATTCTTCCATGTGATTTATCACTAGGTAATCCATCTCCTCCATCCATTATCCAGCTTGAAAAATCAGCTCTGGGCAGCAGCCTTCTCAGCAGTAAGGCAGTTGGAGCTGTCACTTCACCCATCTCCTCTTCTGTAGGGCAGAGGAATCTCCTTTTTCAGATTCATTAAGTTTCACACACTTTGGTTTAATGTCTTACAGGAATTACTAACTCGTGGTACTTAGTGCTAGGTTGTACACTCCTTACTCAGATTAGTGAGCACATACCCACCAGAGCAGCCCCATTCATTTCAATGGGACAACTCATGTAAGTGCTCACCAGCGTAAAAAAGGGTGTACACATTAGCCCTTAGAAAGCTCTTCTTGCTTTCTACATACTGTGGATGTGCCCAAGTCTACATGGGTATCATCAATATCATCAAATTAACCCTTCAAAGACCATGTTATTGTCCATATCTTGTTGATGGAGAGACAGATCATTTTTATGGTGTTTTACCTGTCAAACATTTGTAACGGATCCATTGCTGTGGCTTCTAGGCACCACTCTTCTGGAGCATAGCATCCACCCAAACTGCTAGTATAGAAATATCATTCAAAAACCCACATGCTTAAGGAGAATTGCTCCACTGACAAAAGTTGCTAGTACAGATCTATCCTAATTTACCGGTATTAGGGCCCAGACAGGCCCTTCCTATGTGTTTGTACAGCACCTCGTACTGGGACCCTGCCGAAGAAGCAATGCATTGCCATAGCGATTATGATTCCTGCAGCTGCCGTCATTGTAGCACAAAAACTCTTCTGAGCAACCATGTTTTACAGAGAACTGAAGCTATATGCACAGCATACACTATCTAGTTCAAAGACAAAATTGACAGAAACTACAGGGTTTTTTATAAGGTGAAAAACAACCTTTCATCAACAAGCCATTTAGGTCTGGTGTAGATTTTGTGGATCTAGAATCTGCCATGCACCTAGAAAGAGGACACAAAAAATTCAAAAACAACAGAGTCCTGTGGCACCTAATAGACTAACAGACGTATTGGAGCATAAGCTTTCGTGGGCTAATATCCACTTCATCGGAGGCATGCCACAAAGTGGGTATTAGCCCATAAAAGCTTACACTCCCATATGTTTGTTAGGCTATAAGGTGCCACAGAACTCTTTGTCGCTTTTGCAGATCCAGACTAACATGGCTACCCTTCTGATACTTAAAAAAATTCAAAGACACTCCTCATTGGCAGAAACAACTAATTCCCATATCCCTCCTGCAATCCAGCTAGCCTCTCAATTGGGAAGTGCCAAAAAGAGATCTCTGCCCTACCCTTCTTATTTAAAAATAAATAAATAAAACTATAAAATAAAAAAATCAGAACAAAAGAAACTGTGGAGGGGATGGGGGAAAGGAAGAAAAAAGCACTTGTAAAATTAAAAGGCAGGGCCCCATCAGATTGTGTTGGGCAGGGGAAAGCGTGTCGTAGGAAGGAGTAATTGGCAATCGGAGCAGAAGTGAAGAAGGGGATGATTTATGGGAGCATGGAGACAGGGGTGGAATAATTTTTGGAGCAGAACGGGGAACTTACTGAACGCCTGAAACTCAGCTACTTATCCACTCGTTCTCGTGATAAATTAGCTCTTGTTTAAAGTAACCGGAGCTCCATTTTTCATTCTGATTACTACACTTGATATCTCTCTCTCTCCCTCTGTTTCTCTCTGACCACTGCCCCTTAGCAGCTTCTCTGAGCCGAGGCAATGGGTTTATGGAAACTCTTCACCCCTCCATCACATGCCCCCACCCCATACAATTATTATAAGGTTATCTCTTTAAACATCTCTGTGAAACAGAACAACTTAAACTCTTCCCCAAAATGGATCTGAGAACATATGAGATAGGTTCTCCCTACCCTTTTGTAGTGTGTGTAGGGTGATGTGTGCCTGTGTTAACATGTAGAACGCCTATTGGTATGGGACGGCGTGCAAGGTTACATTTGCTGTGCTGAAATGTAAATAGGTGTATACTTTGGTGCAAATCAGTTACTGTGGATCTGTTTTATGGCAAAACATGGAGGCTGCAGTCAGGCTCAGGGCCTCACTGTGCAGTGCACCATATAGACGCATACAAAGACTCGGGGCTTATCTTCACTACTGCGCTAAATCAGCACGGCTGCATCAATTTTGCCGTGTCAATTTAGCACATCTGGTGAAGATGAGCTATGTCAACGGGAGCATGCTCTCCCGTTGACATAATTAATTCATCTAAACAAGAGGTAGAAGCTAAGACGGCAGGAGATCCTCTCCCACTGACACTTCTTTAAGTCGATGCAAGTGATGTTGCTCAGGAGGGTGCTTTTTTCACACACCTAAGTGACATAACTTACATCAACTTAAGCGGTAGTGTAGAGAAGCCCCAAGTCCTTCCCTGAAGAGCTTGCAGTGCAGTTTTGGACAAGATACAACAGGTGGGAGTAACAAACAACTGGAGGAAAAAGAAGAGAGCGGATGGGGTTAACAGAGATAGAAACATACAGTTACATAGACGCCCCATGAGCACAACTAGATGGATTAGAGCCAAAGACATTTAACAGTAGGTTTATAATAATAAGTTATAAGGTAGAAATAAATATTAATTAATCTCCTTACTGACATTCACAGAGCCAGTTAGTCTCCCAAAGGCATCACAGTATATGTGGGTCTTGAGGAAGCATTTGAAGAAGTTGAGGGAAATGGCTCTACAGGTCAGTTTGTGGAGGATGTTCCATGAATGAGGGGCAGCGTGGGATTCCACTTCACAGTGTTTGTCTGCCAGCTTCACCCACAATCGAGGCTGATATCATTAGCAGAGTAGAGAAAATAGCAGGAAATGTGAGAAGATGTAAGAATGGGCCAGTGGGGAGGTTGATTTATTATTTGTCTAGCTCTGTAACATACAAGATCATGAGGGTACTCAATGATTTTGAAAGGTAGCAAAAATTCAGAACTGATGAAAGAAAACACCTTTGCCACACAATGCATGCAATTAGCCAGAGGAACTCATCAACACAAGTTTAACTGAAGTCAAGAGTTTAGCATAATTCTAAAAAGGATCAGACCTTTACATATAGATAACAGGAACCTCTAGAGATACTACTAGTAAAAAACCCGAGAGTTTTGGAAGGGACAGCCACTGTGCAGCATCAGGGTACAGGCCAACCTCTAACTAGTGGGAGTTAGGAGGAAACTATCCCCATGGACAGATTATCTCACAACTGTTTCCTACAGAAATTCTTGCATCTTCCTCTGAAGTATCTGGTAGTAGTCACAGTCGGTGATAGGATACCAAACTAGAGGGACCATTAGTCTGATCCAACATGGTAGCTCTTCTATTCCTACATGATGCTGTATAGTTACAAAACAGTGCCAAACAAACAGGTTCTTTGCCCCACAGGGCTTGCATTGTATAGACATCATTATGTCCAGTCACATATGCCTATTACACTGCACATGTGGCTCTAGCAGTGACTGTGTTCTTGTGGAGGAGTTGCAGTCTGGTAAATGTTGATGGGCTGGTGAGCCTGTATGACTCTATGGAAATCAGTGGATGCACTGGTTGGGAATATGTATATTACATCTCTTCACCTCAGGACCATGGGCTCAGTTTAAAGCCCTAAGAATGCACAGAATGACTTCAGAAGCACAAATTCTATTTAACAGCTATGAACCATACACTATTCTTCATACAACTTACTACTAATATCTCAATATGTTCAGTTACACACACGAAAATTAAAGATATTCTACTATTGTACTTGGCATTTAAAGAGCCCTTTACATCTTCTAAGCAGTTTGCAAACCTTGTCCCTGATTTTCAGAAGGGTCCTGACTCAGTGTTTGCAACCACATTTTGTGGTTGCAGATAAATGTGGGCACAAAACTGAAACCTACTACTGAATATGCAAGGTTGTTTTACTCAATTAATCTTCACAATCTTTCAGGAGCTAGGCAAAACCCTGTGACCTACTTTTATTGACAACGCATTTCTTCAATGGAAATTTTACAGAAAAAAAACTTTAGGGGCTAAGGGATTTTAAACAGTCTGTCCTCACCTAAACCACATGCATCTGGGAATATTCAAGCCAGGAGCAGGTGCTCTTTTATTGGGAGTACTTTCAAAATCATATTTAAAATTTGACTGAAGCTCATAAGAATGACGAACAAATCATGGGGACAGAATTTTAGTGCAAAATGGGCAACAGCTGTGCCCGCAACCCACATACAGCTATGCCAATGCACCTCATTTTTCACCGGTAGAAACCCTCCTATTCCACTCTGTCAGCGCCTCTCAGCTCTGCCCTGAAGCAACCTCTGCTATTCCAGTCCTAATAGACTCATATACACAGTTCTGTCAAATCATGCTGAATCTTATGGTGATTGTGTGAATTTCCACTAACCACTAGAAAAAGATTCACCAACCTCAAGTCAGAGCTGAATTAATGTATAGCTGACAGGTCAGCATATCCACATAAAACAGTGACTCACCTTCTCTGTTGTTCTTCGAGATGTCTTGCTCATATCCATTCCAATTAGTTGTGCGTGCACCGTGTTCACAATTGTCAGAAAGTTTTTCCCTTAGCAGCTCCCATCTGGTCGGCTGTGGAACCCCCTGGAGTGGTGCCTTTATGTCGCTGAATATATACCCCTGCAAACTCGGCCCCTCCTTACTTCCTTCTTGACGGCTACTCTGCCAGAGGGGAATGGACGTGAGCAACACACTTCGAACAACAACATTTATGAGAAGGTGAGTAACCATTTTTTCTTCTTCGAGTGATTGCTCATATCGATTCCAATTAGGTGACTCCCAAGCCCTACCTAGGTGGTGGGGTCAGAGTTATGGAAATACTGACTGAAGCACCACTCTGCCGAATGCTGCATCATCTCTGGCATGCTGGACAACAAGAGGTGAACATATGTACCAAGGATCATGTTGTCACCTTGCAGACCTCTTGTATTGGGACCTGGGCCAGGAATGCCACTGAAGATGCCTGCGTCCTTGTGGACTGTGCTGTAAGGGCTGGAATCTTGGCCACTTGTAGCACATCCGGACGCAGGACTTGATCCATGATGAGATGCGCAACCGCCATGGACAGCTGGTTCAAGGTCTGGAAAGGTTTTGAGTGCTCGGTGTAAAAGCCCAGTGCCTGCTGAACATCCAGTGAGCAGAGCCTCTGTTCTCAGACATTAGCGTGAGGCTTTAGGGAAGAAGACAGGCCGAAAAATGTCCTGGTTGGTGTGAAAGTATGGTACCACCTTTGGAAGGAAGGCCGGGTGAGGTCTGAGTTAATCTGTACTTTGTCTTTATGGAAAACTGTGTAGTGGGGATCAGAAGTGAGTGCCTTTAACTCCGACACCCTCCTTGCTAAGGTAATGGTGACCAGAAAAACAACCTTCCATGAGAAGCAGAGAAGGGAGCAAGCCACCAGTGGTTCAAAGGGGGGCCCCCCATTAGCCTGGAGAGGACCAGATTAAGGTCCCATGCAGGGAGCGGTTGTCTAACCTGTGGGTATAATCGCTCCAAGCCCTTGAGGAAATCGGCAGCCATAGGGTTGGTGAAGATTGAATGCCCGGCCACTCCCAAGTGGAAGGCCAAAACAGCTGCAAGGTGCACCTTGATGGACGATGCTGCAAGACCGTGCTATTTCAGGTGCAGCAGTTATGGGCGCCTGGAGTGGAGGTGTGCAATGCTGAGCAGAAAGTGAACCTTTTCCATTTGGACCCTGAAGAGGGATGGGGAAGGGAGTGGGAGGGAGGGGAAGAGCAGAATTGGAGAGAATATCCCATTCCTACCGTGCGAAGAACCCAGCAATCCGATATTATTTGGGACCAAGCACTGTAGAAGTGGGGCAGATGATTCAAGAAACAAGTGGAAAGATCCGGTGACGTGGCTGGTGTGCTGTCTTCAGGTGCCCCTTCAAAAGTTCTGTTCTGAGCCCGATGATGGCTTGGTCAGGCTCTGGCCCTGCCTGAGGTGGGAAGGGGGTGGGGGTGTAAAGGCTTGCACCTGCCATTTCTACCCTCCTTTTATAGAAGACCTGCCTTGGCTGAGGATAGGAGCACTGTTGTGATGGTGGTGGTGGCGGCGGCAGCAGCGTAAAATATCTGCGTTGGGTTGCTGGGGTGTGCATGCCCAACAATCTCATGGTCATCCAGGAGTCTTTTAGATTATGCAGCCTGGAGTCCGTCTGCTCTGAGAATAGGCCTGTCCTGTTAAAGGGAAGGTCTCGTAAGGTCTGCTGCAGTTCCAGACACAGTCTGGATGCCTGCAGCCATGAGACCTTCTCATGGCTATCCCAGAGGAAAGGGTGTGGATGGCAGAATAAGCATAAGGTGGACGTAAAATGTGTTGAAAGATCATACTCAAAGAGTAGTTATCAATGGTTCGCTGTCAAATGGGGAGGACATATCTAGTACAGTCCTGGAGGAGTCAGTCCTGAATCCAGTAGTATTCAATATTTTTATTAATGATTTGAATAACGGTGTGGAGAATACACTTCTAACATTTGCAGATGACACCAAGTTGAGAGGGATTGCAAGCACTTTGGAGGACAGCATTAGAATTCAAAATAACCTTGACAAATTACAGAACTGCTCTGAAATCAAAAATGTAAAATTCAATACAGGTAAGTGAAAAATATTACACTTGTGAAGGAAAAAATAAATGCACAACTGAAAAAATGGAGACTAACTTGCTAGCTGGTAATACTGCTGCAAAGGATCTGGGGGATATAGTGGATCCCAAACTTAACGTGAGTCAACAATTCAAGGCAGGTGCAAAAAAAGACTAATATTCTGGAATGAACTAACAGGAGTGTCACGTGTAAGACACAAAAGGTAACTGTCCCACTGAACTCAGGACTGGCGAGGCCTCAGCTGGAGTACTGTGTCCAATTTTTGGGAGTCACTTTAGGAAAGAGGTGGACAAATTGGAGAGCATCCAGAGAAGACCAACAGAAATTATAAAAGGTTTAGAAAAATCAGACCTATGAGAAAAAGTTTTAAAAAACTGGGTATTTTTAGTCTTGCAAGAAGATGACTAAAGAACTAATGATCAATTATTCTCCCTGTCCAACGGTAGGACAAGAAGTAGTGGTCTCAATATGTAACCTAAATCTTCCCTGCTGAAAATTATGAAAAATGTTCTATCTACAAAGGAAGTGAAGTTCTGGAACAGTTTCCAAGGAATGATCCCCATCACTGGAGGCTGGACAAATACCTGTCAGGGATGGTCTAGGTTTACTTGGTGTTGCCAGAGTGCCGCAGCTAGACTTGGTGACCTCTTAAGGCTCCTTCCAGTCCTAATTTTTAAGATTCTATGAGTATTATTATTGATCACTTTTGTAAGGCTAGATATGCAGGCTGTTTTATGAAACAAAGAAAAGTTAAGTCTTTTCCCCTGGAAATCTTACATATGTAAGGGCCCCATCCTGAAAACACTTATTTCTGGGCACCTGGTCTGATCTAATTCCCATTAAAATCAATGGAAAGACTCCTACTGATGGTGGGAGATGAATCAGGCCCAGTGTTTTACTACAATGAGTACTGCTATACTCACTTCAACTCACATATTATAGCAGTAAGCATTATACTCTGTGGTAAGTGAATGCAGAGTTGGCCCCTTTACAAAAGACATTAGCAAGAGAGGATAACAAGAAAGGCATTTTGGGAGGGTAAGATGTGCAAAATAAGGGTAAAGACAATATGTTCATACAGTTTCTTTTAGTTGATTATGTTACATAACTTCTGTAACCTTGAAAGATCCTGAAGGGAAGTGGAGGGAGGAGGAAGGTTCAGGTTGCTAATATATTTTTATTATATATTTTATTATATTAAGTAGAGGGCAGACCAATCACTATCACCTGACAAGGACAGTGAGATTAGCCTTACTGCAGCGTGGGGCAGTTTTTTACCTGGACTACAGACAGCTTATCTACCCGTCAAACTCCAGATAGTGCTCACCTTATCTGCAGGTAGGAACCAGGCCCATCTCTCTTTCTCAAAATCATCAAGAGACTAAAAACTTTCTGACCAAGATTTATAAAAGCCAGATGGATGAAGCAGGTGAAATCTCTGCAAGTTTTGCTTTTATAAACTGCAATTTTAATGCAGGAGCAAAGGGGGTGGTATCAGCCAGGAAGAGCTAAATCTGAGGAGGCCACTGATGAATCCGGCTTGAACATCATGTCCAATGGGTTATTTTTTTAACCTACCCAGGCTAAACTGGGCCTCTTTCAAAAAGTGACACACCAGGCTAACAAAATTTTCAACACAATCTCTTGGAGCTGTGACTTTCACTCAGAATCATTGGAACCATGGTGTAAGGGAGCAGAAAGGGTGGAAATCAATTAGATGAAACTTCAGTTCCAAATAATCCAAAATGGGACCCTGGTATCAAAGAGTAAAAAGGGATCAAGCAGATAATTCTCTCTGTTCCCTTCCATTGTTCAGTGCTGCTGCAAATTGGCTACTGCCATCCATCCAGGAAGTGGCTGCACTGTAGGGCAGATGCCTATCCATAGTCTGTAACATGCCTTGGGGTACTTCAATGTGAGAGGCACTAATGAAATGTATGATGATATCCCTGCGGGAGAAGGATTGGTCTCTTGGACTGAGGCATCAAACAGGAACCAGTTTCCCATGTTCAAAGCTGAACAAATCCCAAAGGGGAGGGATGGTATAAGGCCCCCATTTTCAGTCCCAAGAAAATATCACATTGGTTGGCTAGATAGCCTTTTTGTTTCTAACCACCGGCTGGCAGACTTAGGGCTTGTCTACGTTACAAGGGGGGAGATCAATCTAAGTTATGCAACTTCACCTATGTGAATAACGTAGCTGAAGTTGACGTACTTAGATCTACTTACCACAGTGTCTTCGCTGCAGTATGTCAACAGCTGCCCCTCCCCCATTGACTCCGCTTCTCATTCCAGTGGAGTACTGGAGTTGATGAGAGAGCTCTCGGCAGTCGATTTATCGCATCTAGACTAGATGCGATAAATTGACCCCCGCATGACTGATCACTGCCCGTCGATCCAGCCGGTAATGTAGATAAGCCCTTAGTAACCGAGGCAGGACTCCTGAAGGCAGACATAGGCCGAAACTAGAAGCCCCATTTCTTGAATGACCGAACAACACCTTGGAGTATAGAGTGTAAGGAAAAACGCTGGCCTGACCTCCAGAAGATGAGGCCTAACAGAGATGTAAAAACTCTATGTGATTTATCCAAACTGCCACTAACTTTTTGAGGATGTATATATTGGGAACTGAAACCAAACCAGTTTTAGTTTTGCAAAACAAAACAACTCCGCAGTTTTGCCATTGTTCACTTGAGGAACTAACCTTACTAGAGAGCCTCTGCAGAGCCAGTGCAGCTCTAGAAAGTCTCCAGACAGGGACAGAAAGAGGGGTCCCCAGTTACTAGGTAATGATCCTTTCACCTGTGACTCCATTTTAAATGGGATCATTGCTGTGCCAGTCTACAACAGGTAGAGATACCATTTGCTCATATCTTAGTAAAACCACATAATCAGTATGCTCTTTGACAGACAATTCTCCTTTGTTGTGACTACAGCACTGATACAGTGCACAGAACTGGCCTCTGAGGAGACTGAAGCTTGTATCTCCCCAGAACAAGCATAGCACAGTCAATAGCAAGGCAAGCTTCTATTCACTTCTTCCCAACAAAATGCTTCAACATCTAATTTAGTGGCTCTTTCAATCTGTCCTGAGACGGTCAACAGAGAAACTAGTTAGTGCAACTATGCTGGTGGTTTTCAGTGGACGTGGCACTGGGTCAGTGTGTGCTGTGTATACCTCTCTGTGCCCGATCCACAGAGGATGTGAATCTGTTACAGCCGCCCAGTAGGGTGACCAGATGTCTCGATTTTATAGGGACAGTCCTGATATTTGGGATTTTTTTTATATGGGCTCCTATTATCCCCCAACCCCTGTCCTGACTTTTCACACTTGCTATCTGGTCCCCCTAGCTACACAGTCAGGCACTTTAGCTCAAGCTGTAGAGACTCAAACTTTTAGCTCTTCAAGTGCCTGGTTCTATCCATGGTGGCAGCCAAGATGGTAGTTGGCATGCTAGTGTAATGGGGGACAGCTCTGCCCCACTTTCTCCAGCACTGGAAGAAATATAGAGAGAATGTCCAAGCAAGAACATAACCACCCTAGCTGCGGTAATTCCCTTCTTGCCTTGTCCTCCAGCCTTCACATAGCACTCCATGCAGCCAGGGATGGCTGAAAGGCTTTTGAGCAAAAACAATCCTTCCCTACAAAGAGAAAAAAATCATTTTCAAACAAACCTTTGTGACTAACACCTTTGGCTAAGTCAGTTTTCTGGCCAGCACAAGAACCAGAGATGCCAAGTATCATAGAAATAGCTGTTCCAATAGGATTTCTACAGCACTTATTTCAGATCCAAGGATGCAGAGTATGTATCTGAGCTTTTGGAAGCTTAACTGAACCCAAACACCACAGAATTTCATCCATCCCTATTCAACACCTGGGCCTAGGTAAGCTCCAAACCACTTATACATTAATTTGGGGGCTGCAGAATGAGGGAACCATGTACTGGGTACAAGGGAAAGAATTCCAGGAACACAATGGATATATTTTTTAAAAAAAAGCCATCATTGCTCCTCTCCATGCCTCCTCCCCTGCCAAAGGTGAACTGCATATCTTTAGTTAATAATTAATTTGTCATGAGCTCCATCAATATCCCATCACCCAAGTGACAGAGGGAAGGGAGGCGATGGGGGAGGTGATCAGTACGATGTGCCAGCTCTGCCCGTAGCCCGCGATCTCGTCTCGGCCATAATAAATAGGATGAAATGCGCTCCTGATAAATGCCCATGTCATGGAGAGATTTTACCTTCACTCAGAAACAATGTAATATCTCAGCTATTACCCAAAATAATTTATCAATGTGTAATAGCTTTGTGCAGAGCTCAGATAGGAGGGGAGCAGCGCTGCCCGAGATGGATGGATCCTACCTTCTGCTTTTAATTTTTAATGCTTGTAGGCAGCTTCACATTAAAGGCCAGGTGTCATATATAGACTTAATGTAAGAATGGAGTTCATGAATTCTAATCAGGAGAGAATCACCCTCTCTTTTCTCACTTAAGTGACCTTTTTTTATTTATCAATTTTCCTCTCCTCTCATTCTCTTCTTTGCCTCTTTTTCAGGCTGCTTTCCCATTCCTTTGTTTGTGTTTTGCTCTCTGTCTCAACATTCAGATAGCTCTCTGCCACTTTAGGTCCAAGAGCTTCCCCACAGTAGTCCCTATTCTCCTTAGCCCCACTCCTTGTATCCTCATTTAGATCTGGACAAAGCGAGTGCGCAACAGATCCCAAAACACAAGAGTTGCAATTTACACCTGGGAACAATGGGCATCACTGCCAACAAGGTGATTAGCCTTCAGGCTGCAAGCCACCAAAATTCACAGAGGAACTTAAACAACATGCTGGCCTAACTAGCTTTGTGGGAGAAGGTGAGTCCTAAGGCCGAAAGCAAGTGGTTCCAGCAGTGAAACAGATTTCTTAACTGGCCAAGATACAACCATGAGAAAAAAGGGGATTCAAATAATACAGAGAAATTGCTGCACTGGTATCCCATCACTGCCAGTGGACAGTATGAGGAACTTTACCAGCAGATGTAAAATCCCTATTATGCTGCTGGTGTGCTGAGATCACAGCCGATCATGTTGACCAATACTGCCTCGTTGTTTCCTTATATTCCCCAATCTGTGTGTATCCATTTATTGTCTCTTGTCTTATACTTCAATTGTAACCTCCTTGGAGCAGGGACCCTCTTTTAGATCTGTGTTTGTACAGCACTTAGCACAATAGGATCCTGGGCTATGCCTGGGCTTCTACAATAATAATGAAGGACAATTGTGCAATGCCAACATCACAGTGAAGACTTCAGAAACGTTGGTAAGTCACATCTTTAAATCACATCAGCGTCTACACCAAACACCCTGGGCCAGAAATATCTGAAAGTGATTGTAACCGTGCCTCAATGGATCACAACTGAGAATGACAAATTCAGGACAAATTGCTGAAAAATAGGGCAGATACACCCCAAGACTGGTGGCTAAGTCCCTATACGATATTCCAAACCAGCAACAAAAGTAAACTTCTGTTTCATGACACTGGCTAACAAGAAGTCATAAAAGCATTTTCCTTAGGCATTTCAGTCCTCGTATTATCCCCGAAAACACTAGATTTAGAGACAAGTGGTTCTTTAAACCAATCTCTTCAAATAAAAGGTTCTTCTGATCCCAAAGGAGGAGCCACACAAGCAGGCCAATATATAACTCAGATCTTACCGAAAAATCATGCTGATCCCAATCATTTTGTATCTAAAATCTAAAAGTTTATTCATAAAAAGAAAGATAAAGGTGAGAGATAAAATTGGTTAAAGGAATCAAATATATACAGTAATTGCAAAGTTCTTGGTTCAGGCTTATAGCTGTGATGGAATAAACTGCTGGTTTAAGTCAAATCTCTGGCTGCTTCCAAAACATTGGAAGGTCCTTCGTTCCTTGGTTAGAATGCTTCCACTAATATAAGTTCATAGCCCAGAGGCTGGAGCAGCAAAGAGGCAAAGTGGAAGGGTCTCCACGGCCTTTTATATCTTCTGCCTTGTGGAGGGAAACCCAAAGTTCCAAACAAAGCCCTCAGTACAGCTAGTGGAAAATTACAAATGATGAGATTGAATTTGGAGTTACATGGCCAAGTCACCTGTGAATGCCCAATTTCGCTTAGTCACTGCAGGAAGCCATTACCTATATTTCAGATGGAACACCGCTCAATGTAGATGGGCGTCTCCCATGGTTCATTGTGAGTTAAGTGTTCGTTGATGAGCCACTTAATCTGAATAGTCCCTTCAAGATGTGCTGGCTAACTACCTTGTGGGCGTTACCCCAGGAGCAAACATTTGAAATCCAGGTATAGAGCCAATCCTCATAACTTCAAATACAAAAACGATCCATGCATACAAATAGCATAATTATATTCAGCAAACCTTTTCATAGACATCTTACATGCCACATTTTGTACAAGATTTGTTGTAAATATGTAACAGTGGTTGCAACAATGATCTATATGGTCATATTTTAATCAGATAACATTACAGTGATACTGAAGCAAAATGGTGCTTCTGAGCTCTGCATAATAACTGTGGGGCTAGGCAGCCCAGGAGCACCAGTTACAGTGTCCATGGTGAGACTATTGGCACCTGCTCCACATGAGAATGGGTACAGGCTGGTGGGCCAGGCTGATGGGCCTGGTCACCTTGTTTATACACACAACTACAAGAAAATAAACAGGCGCCAGGTACACTGCTGCCTGAGAGACCTACACTACTATTTGCCTGGTCATTCTGGAAGGCCATAGTCCTAAACGTTGGTTCCATTATCCCCAGTAGCCCCCAAATCATTAAGCCACAGGAGCTGAATGGAATCTGTCTTGATTCTGCAGGTATTGAAAAGTTACTTCACTCCACCAACACAGACACCATTAACTGGCCCTCTTTTTGGTTGTCTCAACTAAGAAGCCAAGGATTGAATGGCTCCTGGAGGCTAAACGCTCCTCTCCCTCCTCAAGATGACACCCAGGGTAAGTCCACACTGCAATGAGACACCTGCAGCCAGACCATGCCAGCTGACTCGGGCTCATACTGCAGAGCTGTTGATTTGTGGTACAGGCGTTCCAGCTCATGCTGCAGCCTGAGCTTTGGCACCCTTCCACCTTGCAGGGTCCTAGAGCCCAAGCTCCAGCCCACATCTAGACTTTTACACTGCAATCAAACAACCCTGCATCCCAGGCTAGCTGTGGGTTTTTAATTGCAGTGTAGACTTACCCCTACAGGTCAGGAGTGAAGGCATTGACAGGGTAGTTATTTATTATTTGTATCACCTAGGTGCCATCGTCCTGGATCAAGAGCCCGTTGTGCTAGGCACTGAACAAACACAGCAGAAATAGATGGTTCCTGTCCCCAAAGAGCTCATACTCCAAGTAAGTGGAGGAAGCTTCCACTGGTGCCACTTGAGCTACCCCTGTGCTGTGGAGAAACAGCAGGCAACAGCCTGTAGGGCTTGTATTGCTGGCAAGTTATTTCTCTTTTCCTCATCCTTCATGTGTTTGTCTTTTTAAAATGTAAGAGGACAGTCCCTGTTCCAAATTGCATACATTTCTGTACAGCACCCAGCATGTTCTTGGTGCTACTGGAATACACATCAGTATCAACAACAGGGCTGCCTTGCTGTACTGTTCACCAGCACAACATTCATTAAAAAACAAAAAACTCTCCAAAGGAAAAAATCCCTTCCTGCTTCCTGTCTTTAGCAAGGGCTGTTCCAGTGCAAATCACATAGGCCCTAATCTTCCCCTGATGCTTCAACCTTGCTCCCATACCCAGCTTACAGATCACGAACTTCTGGAGCCCCGGGCCTGTCCCCTTTCAAATCGTCACAATTTCCAGCACCTTATCAATTTCACAGTTCTTTTCTCCAGTTGACTGATGGGAGGGGGAGAAAAGCTGACACCCCGTCCTAACAAATCTAATTCTATATACTTAAAAACCAGTTTATAACTCTGCATCCCTATATAGCGCTAAAACCGAAATTGTATATAACAGAAAATGAAAAGCAAGGTCTGGGCAGCAACCCCAGGGATTTCAGGGTAAGACGATACAAGTCTTCTGGGCAGCAGACCTAGAGATTTCACTGTCAGAGAGAATGTCATGCTGCCTTTGGGTAGCAGCAGTTCCAGAGGCTTATGGGCAATAAGGTAGTAGCTGGCTGGGTACTAGGGAACTAAGGGTAATAAAGTATGCACGACTGGCTCCAGGCAGCAGCTTTGGATACTTCAGGCTGTTTATTCAGGTGTGACGATTCCTACATGTTCTGTGAATGCACTTCCAAGCTTCCCTGCCTGCTGGTGCGTGCTGTGCAGATTTTGCACCCTTGCCTCTCCCAATATGATAGTGAGATCCTGTGCTGCAGAGGGAAGCCAAGACACTAGCACCTCTGGGAGCAGCAGCCCTAGGGTACACTGTCTGATCTACACTTGCGCAAACTAATAAGGAAGAGAGATCTTGTTTGAAGACAGAAAGAAAGATAGTGTTACTCTCCCGGAACACTACTCACTTAGTGGCTTTGGCCTGGCTCCAAGCCAGCGGAAGTGCAGCATGCCCTTGTCTGTACTGAATGAAAGTCCATTGCTGGCTGCCTGACAGCCTAAGGCGGCTGTGCCTCCAAGAGCTAAACTGAGATCACCACACTCATCTGAGCTATGGACTGAGACTGTCCCTAGTCCTGGGGGGTGACAGTAGGGAAAAGGAAAGGCCATCCTGCAGGTAACACTCCTTTGAATTGCACAGCCTGAGCCTAATCAGGGTCTACTGCTGTCTCATTCCATCGCTAACACTGTGACTCTAACTGCCGTGTACTACAAATTAATTCATTCCTTCAGGCCTTGCTGTTCAGTAACTGGCTGTCACAGCAATCTCCCAAGGAGCTAATTGAGAGTTGTGATCCGTGCAGTATTTCCATTAGTGCTGTAATGACAGGAAGCCAGACACGCGCGCGCACACACAGACGCTCACGCACAGCACAGGTTTCTCCATCCCGACAACGGGAAGAAGATAAGGGGCAAGCACCATCTCAAGTATTAAGCAGGAGCTGGGAAAAAGGGAAAGCAGCAGAGGCAGTGGCAGCTGCAGTGATTCAACAAATCAGGGTCACCCAAACTTTGCCTAACTGGGAGCTTAATCAGCAACTTTCCAGGAGCCTGCACAGAGGACTTAATTTACATCAGTGGAACAGATCCCAGGCACCCTCCTTTTCAATACGGTGGTGCAACTCCTAGGGACTACAAATTCCAACTGGCAATTCACCTCAATCCAAAAGATCTTCCTCACTGCATAATAAGACCTCTACTCTCGATGGGCCATGCCTCCTGGAAAAAAAAGATGGTAGTTGCGGGCTGCACTGTAGGATTTGGGAATACCCAGATGGCAGTATTACATAGCCATATAAGTGCTGC
Source organism: Dermatemys mawii (assembly GCA_007922305.1). Classification (NCBI taxonomy): domain Eukaryota; kingdom Metazoa; phylum Chordata; order Testudines; family Dermatemydidae; genus Dermatemys; species Dermatemys mawii. The sequence continues at coordinate 60,243,383 of ML677332.1, forward strand.
TTAGCTCACTGTACAGATGGGGTTAATGCTGAATAAATGTTTTTTGTCAGTTGTAGTGCAGTTCTCTAAAGAAATTGTGCATCGCACCAGTGAAGTCTGTTTGCTGCCTTAGCCTCTCTCTGACTGATTTTCTTGTACGCAGCTGCTGCTTACAACCATATTTCATATACTTTTGGGAGCTGAGCTTCCTGCCAGGAAATTAAATTGATACAGCCCCCCTACAAACACAGCATTTGTTGTTAAAAGCCATCCCCACACACCCATCGCTTCTCATCCCCTGTGTGGGAGTACACCCCACACTTGAGGGAAAGCTGGCCTATAGAATATGAATCTAGCAAGCAAACAAAAATAATGCAGCATACAATAATGAGCCTGCAACCTCACTTGTCAAGCTGCAGGAGGGAAGTGCCTGATGAAAATAGGAAAGGCAATTGTGGGTACAAGAAGTCAATGACAATTCACTAAAGTTGGTTAAAACACAGGAACAAAATTTCTTGAAAACTTTATCCCAACTAGCTCTCCTGCCTCTAAGACCTTGTCTACACAAAAAAAAGCATACCTAATTAACTAAAGTGGTTCAGAAACTGGTTTAGTTAAATTAATGCAAACCCTTGGAGGAGGCTCATTTTGGTTTAAGTACCTTATTAATAATACACCCAAATAACCAGTGCCTCCATAAATAAGGTGGAGTTTCATTTTGCCCTTAAAGCAGGGATTCAACTCCTGATACACATGAAAAACCAAAACATAGAGTTATTACTTAATGAGTTAAAGTTAACTTAGAATGAGTTCTTTAGGGAATTTTGCACTGGTACTGCATTTGGGGGTGGGGAGGCAGAATTATTTCAGTAACAGAACAACGGACTCTTCAAACTTTCCTTTCACTAAATTTCATTGAAATCTTGTGCACAATCTCTATTTGAAGAAAATAAATTGTAATTATGTCAAGTTATTAACAAACACTATATCCGATTGTCATTATAGAGGTTACAGATAGGGTCACTGTGCCATCAGAGGTAACTCAGCCATTGACTGTGCCCTGAGGCAAAAGTGCCAGAGAACCCTGAAAGTGCAGATGCATTGGAACTCAGGACTGGGCTCCTCTCACATAACCCCACTCTCTAACTCAGGGGCCGGCAACCTTTCAGAAGTGGTGTACCGAGTCTTCATTTGTTCACTCTAATTTAAGGTTTCGCATGCCAGTAATATATTTTAACGTTTTTAGAAGGTCTCTTTCTATAAATCTATAATATAGAACTAAACTATTGTATGTAAAGTAAGTAAGGTTTTTAAAATGTTTAAGAAGCATCATTTAAAATTAAATTAAAATGCAGATCTTATCAGTTTAGTGGTGATTCTTGTCCTTACTTTCCTTGCTGAGTTTTCCAATGTCTGCCACATATTTGGATACTTTAAGCTGCACACAGGCTTCTGAGTGATCAGCTGTTAACCAGCTCTGAGAGAGCCAGAGGACAAATTTCATGTGTGAAAATACCTGTTTACACAGGTATGTGGATCCAAACACTGAAAGCACTGCAATCACAATTTTCTTCTTCATTTAATTTTCACTGGCAGGGACATCCAACAGGTCAGAATAGAGGCCCCATGATCTCTCTCAGTAGCTTTAAGTGCACTCTGCAGATCTCCAAACTTTGATGCCCACAATTCTGAGTTTTTTAACTAAATGAGCTGGTTTTTGAAATCTTTAACACTCATCCACTGAAATATAGACATATCCAAGTCGCTTTCGTTGAACTTTACAGGTTTAATTAGAAAAGAAGCATTGGGTCAAATCACTGGAAATCTTGAAATCTGTCAGTTCTTCCATGTACATTCTAATCTCAATGTCAAACGCAGTGCGCTGCTCCACGTGGTGTGATACTGATGTAAGCAACAAATCAGGACTTCAACATATCCCAGTACAGTGGTGCTTGAACAATTTTAAAGGTAGGAGTGCTGAGCTGCTCCCCTTCTTGCCCCTGTCTGCACCCATCACTGCCCCATGGGCCACATCTGGGGGCAGCTGCAGAGCCCCTGGCTGGCAGCTGGGACCCCAGGCTAGCAGCAGAGCTCCCCAGACCAGTGGCCGGGACCTGGGGCTGGCAGCGAGCTGAGTGGGACAGGTGGACGGAAACCCAGCTGGCAGGGGGCCGGCGGACGGAACCCCAGCTTGATGGGGGCCGGCAGCTGGTATCCCAGGCCCGCACCAGAGCCCCCGGGACCAGTGGCCAGGGCCCAGGAAGTGTGAGTGCCACTGAAAATCAGCTCACATGCTGCTTTTGGCACACATGCCATAAGTGCCTATCCCTGCTCTAACCCAAGGGTAGTCAATGGGCAGATCATGGGCCAAATCCAGACCATCAGACACTTTTGAATGGACGCCAATATCTGTTTATTTGCTTATTATCATCATCATTATTGTTGTTTTTTATTGTGTTGAAATCTGGACCTTGACCATATCTCGACCAAGAAATGTGGACCTTGACAAAAAAAAAAAAAGGATGGACTATCCCTGCGCTAACCCAAAAAGTCAACTTCAAATTATGGGCCAGATTCACCAGTTCACTTTGACAGCTTTGCACTGCTCTGGCAATGCAAAGCAATTGTAATCCCATCTTAACTGGTTGGTGCATTCTGGCTACTTTGTTCTGCTCTGGTGTAAGAGTGGGTCTGCCCTTAATAGTTAAATTTTTAAACATAATTTAAGGTTGATACAACGCATCTTCATATAATTAGAAGTGCCACATGGTAGCATTCTCCGTTTCTTTGCTTAGTGTTCACACATGAAATTTTTAATTAAAAAACAACAACAGCACAACAAGGAAATGAAGACACAACATAAACTCTGCCACCCTACCCCAGCTGCACCCAAGCTCCCTTCTGGAGCCCACATCCCCTCTTGGATTCCAACCCCGTCTCAGCCCTGAGCCCCCTCCTGCATCCCAAACCCCTCATCCCCAGCCCCACATCCCTCCTGCACTCCAACATCCTGCCCTAGCCTGGAGCCTTCTCTTATACCCAGAACCCCTCGTTTCTGGGCTCACTTCACCCGGTGTAAGAGCCCTCAAGCAAATACGCCTTTCTTCTTTATTGGCAAGAACATGAACTCCATCTACTCCGACTGAATTCAAAAGAGCAGGTCAATTCCTTGCTAAAGAATCTGACCATGCAAGTATGATGAGCCCAGCCCGGCTAACTCTATACCCCCACTGCACTCTTCTTCTTTTCTCACCTTCTCCAGAGGTCATCAGTAAGGTTAACAATTCACCAAAGTCCAAGAGCAAACAAATACAATAAAACTAATGCAATGTAATAACGGACCTCAGATTCTGAACAGCAGTGCAAAATGGACCAGTTTTCTTAATTTTACTCTGCGGCTGCTACTGAGCAAATCTCAGTGCAGCAATACAAGAAATGAAGCTGATAGTCTGCAGGCTCAGGAATACAACACTGCATTGAAGACCACTCTATTAATAACTTCCTTATAAACAGAAGTGCAAGTAAGCCGTTCCACCCTGGTACCAGGGCGGACCAGCTTCCCCAGGAGGCAATTTAAAGGGCCTGGACTCCCAGCAGTCAGTATCATCCCTATATTAAAAAGGGGGAATTAAAGGCACACAAAAAAAGAGTTGTTACTTGCCCACGGTCACACAAAGCAGCAGTAGCAGAGCTGGGCCTGGAACGTGAGTGTTCCTGGTTCTCAGTCCTGCGCTTGGACCACTAGGCCAGGAGGCCTCCCTAAACCAATGTTATGTCTCAAGCAACAGCTTTACAGATTTTCCTGAGGTTAGTTCTGTATTTGGTTACGAAACAAATACAAAGATCTCTGTCACTCGCCAGGACTTGTGCCTGAAGTTTCTCCCTCTTTCCTTTGGCATTTTCTCCTCCCCCCACAACCTCAAACTCACAGTGCATTTCCCTTTCTTTGTGGTTGGTCTAGGGCAATGGTGTCCAATAGAAATTCGATGCTAGCCACATTTGTGGTTCTTATTCGCCACATTATAAAAAAGGATTTTAAAACATACTATAAACGACATTTCAAATTAATTTTTATGAGTATCAAAAATAAATAGATATTATTAATAGGTACTACTAACACAAAATTACTTCAGCGTGACACTTTGCATTCTTTTTCTTGTACTATAACCCTGAAATCTGGTATATAATTCATACTGACCATGCATCTTCTGACCTTCCGGGACTGCATTAGCGCCTGTCTCACTAGCGCTATTCTCACCTTCCAGGACCTCAATCTATGCTGGTGTCTCTCTCACACTATATCCTAGCCACGTTAACAAGCTGTATATCAAAGCATGCAACCTGTCTTCCAGTACTGCTGTCTTCAACACACCAATGCATTGCTTGTGCATTAGCCACAATTCAATAGCCTATTTGCCGCATGTGGCTAGTGGCGAATGTATTGGACGCAGCTGGTCTAGGGGATTTTACAGTTGTTAGACTCAGCCTAACACACCAGCTTTACCTGGCTCAATTTTAACTGCTCATACCGGAAAAGCTGAGCCATCCCTTTGCGAGAACAAAGCTCGTTTCCATCCCTTCTGTCCTGTCTTCCTCTCTGTTCCAGCACAGCTTAGAATGTACAGTCCAGTCAGGCCAAGTCTAAACTACACATTTTTGCTGGCATAGCTATACTAGTCAGGGGCATGAGAAGAGGTGTGATTCCTGATCGACAGAGCTCTGCCAACAAAAGCTCCAAATGTAGATGCAGTTATACTGGCAAAACTGCACTTTTACTAGCATAACTTGTTTCATTCCTGGAGGAGAGAGGTGAGAGATGGAGGCAGTGGGGATGGGGGCTGAAGTAGGCTACACTGGCAAATATGCTGAGTTTTGCTGCATAAGATGTGTCCACACTAGAATTGTTTTGTTGGTGTAGTATACTGGTATAGCTATATCGGCAAAGCCTTCCAACTCTAGAGCTGGCTGAAGAGTGGCATTAACTTCCACAGAGACTGGAGGTTCATCAGGTGACATTTCCAAAAGTTACACAAACACAACACTAATGTTAAGTTCCAAAACAGGCTTGCAACTGTACAACCTTCTAGAAAGATACAGTCCCTGTCTTTAGGAGATTACAATCTAAAAAGAGACAAAAATACAACACAAGTACATTCAGTACACAGAGGCCTTAGGTAACAGGAAAGATATTTTACTTACTTGACCATTTAAATGGCTAATATTGTCCCACTTATTTTTCCCCAAAGATATTACACTTGCGTGTAGGTAAAAGAAAAATCTGATCTAGCATCAACTAGTGTGAACAAAGTCCTAAACACCAAATGCTTTGCTATCAGGGGAATTCTAAACCAAGTCCAGCATTAAAACACTCAGCCTGAACTAATTATTCACTAGGATTTGACCGACTGAGACAGAATAATAAATAATAATATTAATAATTAATAATAATACTTAGCACTTAGCACTTTACATTTTCAAAGCACTGTACAAACATTCACTAATTAATCAATTAATCAAGAAGCTATAAAATTAGCTACATTAACTAATCAATTAATCACAAAGCTATTAAATCCCAACTGAGAGGCTATTGATTGTTGCTGGAAATAACAATGTAATTACAATGTTGCCGCAGAAAGATAAGGATTCTAGACCTAGGAAATAAAAGTGAAACTATCCTTGTGTTAAATGTGGATGGATTAGAGATGTGCCAGAGAAATCCATGATGAGGAGTCTGAAAGGATTCAAAGTCTGGATTAGCTGCTATGAGTGTGAATGTTTATTTGAACTTCTGAAGTCCCACAACAGACCCCAAAACAACCCCAAAACAAGCTGGATGACTATCAAACGTGAATGGCTATGAGACCCTGACTGCAAGGAATCCCTGATGTAAAGGAAGCAGAGTGCATCAAAGCCCTTTGGGGCCAAGACTGCCTCTTTGTTCTGTGTTTGTACACACTTTGTCCTGTCCTCATCTATGACTAGGGTCCCTAGGTGCTCTGATAATACAGTAATGAAACCCTGGGAAGAAAAGAAATGCCTGATGGCCTGCAGCAGATCCCTCAGAAGACGGGGAGATGAAGGGCTGCATTCCATCTGGCATAAAATGGAATAAACTGCAGACACCCTCGTCTTTAACACTGAAATAGACTATGGAATCGGCAGGCCAACATAGGCTATACTCTGGCTTGATCTGAAGACAGGTCCCTTGAAGAATGGTATGCTATCCACCCAGGCATTAATACCAGGCCCACCATTTAGTGACCGAGCATCTTACTAAATTATAAAATACAAGAGATCTACATCTAACCCTGAGTTTTCTCTTCCCGCTCCTGCTTCAGGATTGGGCATGGTGCCTAAGACTCAGGAGGTCTTTATGATCTGATCCTTCTAATTTTATTCTTCACTCCATTCTGACAAAAGGCAGAGTAGTAGATCCAACCCCCTCCAACCTCCTGTAATTATTGTCAATGTTATGAGGAAGTGTTGATAAAAGGTGGGTCTTACATTCTGTCCTGAAGGCAATCACACTTCATTCTGAATGCTTGTGCACAGGAATTCCACAGCCATGGATTGACTGCTGCTTACTCTTCATCTCCCAGTCTTACAAGTCCTTAGCCTTCATTCAAAACTGGGTTGCAAAAGACTTGCAAGTGTCTGAGATAGCTCAGTCCCAGCCCACTTAGCTTACTGGGACACACTAAGACTTGTAGCACCTGTGGGCTCCACTTCTGTATTAAAGATGAAGAAGACTGCAGGCTGAGACACAGAAAGTGCAGACCATATCTGGCCAACAATCCTCCACTAAGAAACTGAATGGCCAGTGTGAGGAGCGAACAGGAAGTTACCTGCCATTCCTTTCCTGAGCTGTGCCTCCATGTGTTATGTTTAACAAGACTGTACTTTTACTTGCCTATTGTCTTATGCCATTCCCCCCTTATATTTTATTAATTTTCAATCTCTCTTCTATAATAGTGAACAAACAAAAGAGAGAGCAGAATGTTATATTTCATAACACCTCAAGAGCTTGAGAAACAAAAGCATTCTCAGCACAGTCAAAAATCATACTAGACATTGCCTTCCCTCACAAGACAGGAGACTTTTTGTTCTACTCCACTGATAGCCTTCAGCTGACACTGGATCTCATAGCACCAAGTACAGGAGTTTCCCATGCTTTATCCTTCTCAACTGGCATAAAATGAAACAGATTGCAGCTGTCTTCGTCTTCTATAAGGGTTAAAAGCCAAAAGAAACCACAAGTCTCAGCGTCCCATTCTCTATTTGAGTCAAGCCTCCTTCTGGTTAGATCAAGATGGAGAACAGCATTTTGGGACCTGTAGTTTTATATAGGCCACACCTGCATGCTAAAGATAGAGTGACCAAGGCAGGGACTGGCAGGGCACATTTGGCCCGTGACTACATTGTGATGTGATAACTGGAATGGTGTCTTAATTACTTGCAGAAGGTACAGCCTAATCCCCAGATTTATACCCTACAGTGTTCAGCAGAAAACCAAACCAGATGGAATAAAAGGTAATTCTGAAAAGAATATACATAGTTCTTCTTAGAAAGCCCCTACTAGATGTGTATATGGCTGGTATACCATCTGGGAGGGGTCTGTCCTTTAACTCTTGTCTTCCCTACTGTGCAGCCCTGTTGGACTTTGCTGCTCAGAAAAAGCCCATGCTCCCCAGTTCTAAGATTACTATTTATAGTGGACACCCATTAATTGCATTGCTTGGAATGATTTGCTGTGGGTTCTCTTTCTTTTTTATTCTAGCTGCTTTATTCCATGATCCGATGATTGATTGGGCTTTGTGAGCAATCATGAGCCTCAGCCTATTACTGCTGCTTGATAAAGTGTATATCTCTATTTCATATTCAATAATGATGAATGGTCATGACTTACATTTATATAGAGCCTTTCATCCAGAAAGATCCCAAAGCGCTTTACAAACTGATTTACTGTGCAAACTATGGGGTTTATTCTCCGCATCATAACCTCATATAAATCCCATTGAGTTACTTGCACTTCATCATGGTGCTCAGTATTGCCCAAACAAAACACATAAGCGCTTTAAATTACACCTAGGAGACAGCCAGTTATAAAAATATGCAAGCATTCAGGGTCTCAGTTTTGTGCATCACCCAAAAGGCAGCAACTCCAGCAGTTCAGTGTTTCCTAGGGCTGGGAAAATGCCATGTAAACCACCAATGGGACTTCCCGCCGCAACCTACTTCTTGAAGGTCTCCGATCCATATATTGACCATGCCAGATTCTGCTTAGCAAGATGACAAGATCATACCCCACGGTGGTGGCTCCTGCATACAATTGGAGTAGCAGATATTTGTCCTCTTAATAATATTATTATACAGAATGGTGCCAATGGCTGCATGTTAGGAGTCATTGATGTATAGTAACTAGGATGAAATTCTACAGGACAAGTTAAAGATGCCATGCAGTAACTGTCCCCAGATAGTCATTAAGGGTCTTGTACAAGTTAAAGCACTCTTTTGTCTGCCAGTTGAAACTCTGAGGTTCCTTTATGTCACAAAACACCTGCACAAAAGAAGGAGAGATGCCCAAGCTCACCTTTCCAAGCCATAGTCTCATTGAGCAGCCTCTTACTAGGGCTTTCACAGGTTGAAAGTCAGGAGCAGAGTCAGGGTATGTCTACATAACAAGTGGAACAGACGCAACTATGCTGCAGTAGCGCACACACCTCCCACTGTGATGGACGGGGGCTTTCAATCGTTGTAGTTAATCCACCTCCTTGAGCAGTGGTAGTTAGACCCATGAATGCTTCCATCAACCTAGCTGTGGGTATAGCAGGGCTTAGGTCAACTTAACTCAGTCTCTCAAGGATGTGAATTTTTCATACCCCTAACCAACACTGATAGGTCGACCTACATTTTAGGTGCAGACCAGGCAGTAGGAAGAGGAGCACAGAGCATGTTAACCAGAAAGAGACCTGTGTGAGGCCTTATAGACTGATGCAGAGTACAAGCTGCTTCTGGAGGTGCCTTAACTGAAGTTCCTGCTAGAGCAATTTTTCTCAATCTTTCCAGTCTGATTTGTATTGTGTTCTCCAAGTTTCACCTCACTTAAACTAAACTTCTGCTTCATTAACGTGCTTGTACACATCAGTAAATGAAATGAAACAGGCATGTCTAATACTGTGCATATATGCACATTGCTTGTTTATAATGCTTTATATATTATATTACATGCTAATTGTATGAAATTTAAGTCAATAGAAACTAATCTAGTGCTTTTTATGTAGCCTGTTGTAAAACTAGACAAGTATCTACATAAGTTGATGTACCCCCTGGAAGACCTCTGCATACCCCCAGACATACACGTAACCCTGGTTCAGAGCCTCTAGGCTAGAGGGAGAGGCCTCTGTTGTCTTTTGTTATCACCCCAATTCAAAGAATCAGGAATGTGCACATTTGGTAAATAAACAAATTACACTATGGAAATACCTGACTCCATGTTACCAACTTTTCTCCATATAGGAAACTGACTCACAAGGCTCCAAATTCTGCTAGCTCTTAGCAAAGGGGCAACTGTATAATGACAAATAATATTACCCAAGGTCTCCGAATCTATACGAGATCCTTAAATTCACCTACTGGTGCCATCTACCCAAAGCTCTTCTCAGATGGATACCTTGAGAAACAGAAGCAACGAGTGATGTCTGCCACTGAACTAAGGGATGAATGAATTGATAGAGGGGCTCATCACTTACACAAAATGCAAATGACCTTGTCTGTAGTTTTGGGTCTTCCCAGCTATTCAGTCAAATATTTGTGTTGGAATAAAAGCATCCCTGCTTCATTCATTTGAAAAAACACAGTGAATTTGGTGCTGATGAAAGTGAGGTGCTGATAGTGTTTGGTGAATGTCAGGCTTAGCATGGATGTGTATTATGCAAGATTCCCACATGCAACTTGGCCACTGTACCAGATCTACAGCACCTGCTACTGTTCCAGTCCTGATCCTCTTCTGATCACAGATGCAGTCATGTCAAGTTATACAATGCTTGTGTGATGTAAAAACATCTCCAAGGGAACAGGCTAAGACAACCCAATTCATTTCACTTGTGACCAAGAGATAAAACTGTTAAAACTGCATGTGACACGTTTCCCAGACCATCTCTTTTTCTCCCTGATCTGTCACTGAGACCATCCTCAGATTCCACAGTGATGGGCACAGTGTAATAAACATGAACAGATTTATCCCAAGTTTATTATGTGCACAGTCTGTTGCTAAGCTTATCATTACTGTGGGATAGAGGAGGATGAGGAAGAGTCAGGCTAAAACAGACTGAAAATTAGCCTGAAAATGCAAGTATCTTGACAATTACAGTAACTAGATTGGCAAAAGTCATTTTGAAGGACTCTCTCGAATTCTAAGCGCATTCTAGAAAGAGGCAGACTACATGGGAAATGTGGATATTCTCAGAGAGAGCAACTTGGCAGATATAAAGAAACACATGCAATAGGATGCAGATCCCTAACTACATCCCAATAAGCAAAGGGTTAACTCTTTGTGCAGATCTCCCACAAGTGTACCAAAATGAAGCCAGGCTGGGGACTGAAGGGCCAGTCAGGCACTCAAATAAATTCTAGAACAGCTACTGGAATGTAGGGATCCTTCAAGAAGCAGAGGACCACACCCAGTCATGTAGCTACTGGATCATAGCCCAATCTTGGCTTTTTCGGTTTGAACTTATGTTTATGTAACCCCCCCCTTGTTTCTTTCCTTATAATTTGGCTCAGGAATAAAAAACACAGAGAAAACCTCTCACTTGTTTAAGACCATTGGGCAACATTTAATTGTAACTAACCACCATGGAATTTCTTTTTTTTAAGAATCCCAAAACGACACTAAAAGAATATTAAGATGGCAAACTCATAAGCATTAGGGAATGCCAGAATTAAGGTTGCCCATGGAATCTTTAAATTGCATAATCACAAACTATTTCTCCCCGGAACCCTGTTTCATTCAGTGAATGGGTAGTTATTCAACATTTCTTTTTACCCTCTTCATTCAGCCAGTGATTCCCAATCTTTGCAGGTGTTCAGCTTAACCAGCCTAAGACCTTGCCTGTGCCAACCAGTGTGCACTGCCTCCCATTCAGTTACATGTGTTCCATCGCTCAGGCCTCATTTAAAATGCATACAATCCAAAGCCCGCACTGAATATAAAAAGTATTAATTTTCTCCTGGGTGTTTCTACCATAATGTCTGAACTCTTCACAAATATTAATGAATTGATCCTCACAATATCCCTGTGAGATTAGGTGGCAGAAAGTCCTATTTAGCGCCTGCAGGCTTATGGTAGAGCATACTCAAGTCACTGTGAGGAAGACACATGTACAGTGCAGTCAGCAGGCAGGTGCTGTAGGAGGCTGAAGCATTCTGGATGTACGTAGGCTCTTCAGAGAATGTAGCTATCCAAACTCTAACCAGTTCCTATTGAGCACATGCAAATAGTTTTTTTCAGAGGCTTGAACTTGGCCAAATTGGGGTGAATTTTCAAAGGGATGTCCTGGACTGCCAATTTCAAATCCCCGCTGAAACGAATGGAGGTACTAGAGCTTCTCAACAAAAACGTTGTAAGATTTTTTTTTAACACCAGCAAAACAATGTGTTTTTCCATGATCTAATTCTTAGAAACAGCTGAACTATTTTAGTTGAAACTTCATAGAAAATTTCATCTAAAGGCAGATACCTGAAATGGAAAATTTCAACCTGAAAAGTTTAAGTTTGGTAAAGTTATAAGCAACTGAAAACAGGTTCTTAGGCTGGAAGTGTCTGGTAATCTTAAATAGCAGTGGCTCCAGCAGCTCTGTCTATAATTATTTTTTGAGCATCCAAAAGCATGCTAGACGTCTCACAAACAAGTAAAGAAACAACCATTTTTAAAGTGCACAAGAAACACACTTACCTACAGTATTGCAGCTGGGGAACATGCTGTTTTATTCAGCTACCTAAGAGAGTGGGGGAACACACACTAATTATCAGAAGAGAGGGGTGGAGCATAGCTCCAGCCCATAATAATCTAAGTAACCCAGTTAACCCCTTGATGACCACTTTACTATATTCCTCTTCTCTTAATTTACAGATTGGATGTAAATTTTTTAAATAATCAGGGGCTCTTCTCTCTCTCAGAGGGTAGCACCTTCATGCAGCAACCTGAGCTTCCTCCAGGAGCAGAGACCTCCTTTCATCAGTCCCCGATACAGCAATTCTGTAAATACCCCTGTCTCAGGGATTCCTGGTAAAACTGCATCCTCTCCTAGTCTCAGTTCCTGCAGATGGTAACCACTCTAGGGTAAAGGCTCTGGTGCTTGCACATCACTCTGCAAGCAGACATGATCCTGATGTCATCTTACCACCTGCCCATCACTTTAACAGATTTTACACAACCAGGGTTCAACTTGGTCTGGGATGGTACCCAGAATCCATGTTGGCTGGCAAGCATTGCGACTTTTGGTACAGAGCAGGTTTCTTGTGTCCAACTCTCTGTCTTTAGTATGACAGTCATGGGTTTTTTTAAAACTTGCTTCCTTAACACTCTCCCTTCCATGGTAGGATGGATGAAGTCCCAATTATCTTCCATTTCATCAACAGCTGGGCCAGTTTCATGCTCCTTGTAGTTAGAGGAGTGGTTCTGTAATTCAGAAGAAATAGAACTAGCTTTGTTCCCACGCTGCCATTAATCTTCTTCTCCAACCCCACTTTAAAAGTTCTACAGCTGTCTCTGCAAGGCCACTGGATGATATGGGGACATTTTAATGTTTAATCCCATTCTTGATCAGAAAATCTTTAAATCCCATGCATATAAAATGTGGCCAGTTGTCGTGACAAGTACTCTTGGTAGCCCAAGTATGACATTGGTCTGTCTGAGTTTTTCACAGGTAGCAGTGAAGGTCACCAAAGTTATCACATGGATTTCTAACCATTCCAAATGTGTATCCACTATGGTTAGAACCATTTTCCCCATGTTAGGGACTGCAAAGTCCATACATGGGCAGAATTATGAGCGTCCTGGCCATTGCCAGAGATGAAGGCATGCCAGCATGGATGTCTGCCAGTGTATTTAACATTGATGACATCCCTTAACTACTTCTTCATAGTCATCATCCATGTTTGGCCACTATACACAGCTCTGAGCCAAATATTTCATGTGTGAAATGCCAGATTATGCTTCAGATAACGGTCAGGATTTTACCCCATCCTTGTGGTAGGAATAATAACGCTTATGCCCCATAACATACATCCATTCTCTATTACTCAAGTCAGTACTCCTAGTCATAGATGGATGGACCTCTTCCCCTTACTGCAGGGCTGGCCAAATCAGAGAAAGTGCCGATGTACTTAGGACAAAATAGGAACCTGTCTAGACCATTTCTTTAACGGAAAAGCCTTTGCTCATGATCTTCCACAATCTCTCCTTGAAGCTCTATGGAACCAGATTGTTGTGGTAATGGCAATTGACTGAGTGCATCTTTTTTGGAATGCTTGTGCCCCAACTTTTAGACTATCCTATAGTCCAGGAGTTGGCAATCTTTCAGAAGCGGTGTGCCGAGTCTTCATTTATTCACTCTAATTTAAGATTTTGTGTGCCAGTAATACATTTGAATATTTTAGACCATCTCTTTCTGTAAGTCTATAATATAGAACTATATTATTGTATGTAAAGTAAACAAGATTTTTAAATGTTTAAGAAGTTTAATTTAAAATTAAATTAAAATGCAGAGCCCCGTCAGACCGGTGGCTAGGATCCAGGCAGTGTGAGTGCCACTGAAAATCAGCTGGCATGCCGCCTTCGGCACCCATGCCATAGGTTGCCTACCCCTGCTATAGTCATAAGTGACTACAGTCAAAGCCCAGTGCTGGAGTCAGGAAGCTGCAATGGCTGGCAAATCCTTGTTTTCACTGAAGAGGCCACAAAGTCAAAGCACAATCACAGTACTGAATCTGGACACAACTTTCCCTCTTCTGTACCCTGAGCACAGATTCCATGACCTGACCGAGTTGTTCCAGCTGTATGGGCCCAGATCAAGATCATCAGAATTCTCACAGTGTACCAAACAGCAATTCGATTGTGGCAATTGTGAGTCGGTACCAAGACTGTACCTGTGACATTGAGTGCCATTCCAAGCCACTGGACTTACCTAATTCTGTTGCTCAAAACAGCACACTAAGAAAAAAGCAAAGTGACAGTGTCGCATCTCACAGAAGAGCCATCACAGACTAGAGGTGAAACACGCTCCTTATTTTCAGAAACCCTGGAAGTTACCAGGCATTGTCAAAGGTGTATCACACAAAGAGACAATGACAGATTTGGTTTTTCAGCATTTGGCTGGCAGGATTTTGCACCTGCAAAAATGGGAAAGTATTTTCAAGATTGCAGAGCAAGTGATAGGGAAACCTCATCAAATTAATTAAAGGTGCTGGGTCTGAGTCTAGTTCCCAGCAGGACAGCTGTCTACTTCATATAAACCACCAGGAGAAGTGCCAATAATTGCCCCCCATACTGGTACTCAGCGGAAAAGCTAAAGACTGAATGGATTCCAGAAACTGAACTCCTTTCACCCCTAGAAGGATTCTATTTCACTCGGAGCTTGGAGTGAGTCACATTAACAGGGGGTGGTGTGTATGTGTTCACCTTAGGGATAACAGAGGATTCTGACAGCCTCCAGAGCTGTCAATATAGGCTTTTTCACCAGCACTGAATTCACAGAGAACTAATAGTGTAAAAAAGAGGAAGAAAACACAAATATGCTTTCACAAACTTTGTGAAAAGAAAAAAAATTACTAAGTAAAACATCAGAAACTGAGTTGCTGCATATGTAGGAGAAAGAGAGTGAGAATGGGTCAATTTTTTTAACCCTTTGCAGATCACCTTGTTGCTAATCCCCAGCCTCCACCCTTCATGTCCTTCTCAGTCTCCCCAATCCCAGTCTCAGTTGCCTAGTGCTCCTGGTCACTTAGTAAAGTGGGCAGAGGGGCATGCATGTAAATTCAACCACCATTAAATCAGAGTTTCTTGTATAAGTGCTTTAAGCCAGTGATTTCCAATCTTTGCAGGCATTTAGCTTAACCAGCCTAAGAGCTTGCCTGTTCCAGCCAACGTGCACTGCCTCCCATTCAGCTACAGGTGTTCCATCCCCCCGTGCTGCCTGAGAGCTGCTCATGATTGTGTGACAGGAGTTTAGAGTACCCCATCCTTCATGGGGGTTAGAGCCTTCCCAGCTGAGTGGGAAGTGGGCAGTAACATATCACAAAGTCCAGGGGCTGCAGGATGTCATTTAAAGGGGAAGCATGTGAGGGGTGAGGGCCCAGTTCTGCCCCCAGGGGTGGGAAGTTCAGGAGCGGGAAATGGTGCAGATCAAGCCTGATCCACATTCACCCCACGGTGACTCCTGTCCGATGGGGCTGGTCTGGTTCCCCACTCTGGCCTTTTGGCTCTTAACACAGTGTGCAGGTGGAGCTTTCTTCACACCTGCCCTGCCCTATTTTCTTCCTAACACCCTGGTGTGCTAGATCGCCTGCCCGGAGTTGGGGATGACAGAGTCCCAGTGTAACCCATATGCCTAATAGGGAGATATCTCTTTAAGAGACCCATTGTGGGGAGGTAGGAGTGAGTTGTGTCTGAGTCATTGTTGCTAGGCAGATTAAACAGTCCACCTCCAGAAGCTTCTGGAATTGGGTGTGGTATTTTGGGTCCGCTCCAATAGGTTCCTTGTTGTTGGGGTCAGACTCCATGAGGGCCAGCAGTCAGGACAGCTGCTCTGCAGAAGGCCATGTGCCCTGTGTGACTTGGGAAAAGCTGAGCCCAGGAGCAGGAAGCAGCAGGCTGTTGTCCCTAACTCCAAAGCATTTTGCAACAGGTTAGTGATATTGTTAACCCCCTACCAGGGAATTAGCAATGCTAATTATAGCAAAGGAAAATTGGGAGGGAAAAATAACAACTTCTATTTTAATTGTAGGCTTTGAATGTTGTTTTGATTTTAGCCAAACTGTTCTAGTTAAATTGTCTCAAGTAGTCTGATTCACCAACTTCCCTTTAAATGCAGTAATGGAGAAAGAGTTGTTTATATTTTGCTATTTTCAGTTTTGTATTTTCTTGTAACAGGGTTTTCTTTAAATCTATACACTTAACTGAGTGGTTGGTTAATCAGTTAGCTGACTGGCTAGCAGTGATTTCAGCAGAGGAAGAGTCTGGGTGGATTCCAACTGAAGATTCCTACAACCAAGGGCATGGTTACACTTACAAAATTATAGCGCTATTGGTTATAGCGGTCCCCTTATACAGTAATATGAATAGCGCTATTGTATGTCCACACTGAGATGCTCCAGCATTATAGCATGGCCACATTTGTGCCACTTAATACGGCATTAAGAGCAGCGCATTAGGGCATGTATCCCACAGTACACCTCTTCCCGATCTGGCGCAATGCCTTGTGGTGGGGGGGGCGTCACTTGTGGGGCATTCTGTATCCTGTTTCAACTACCCATGATGCTTTTTGGCATATCCCAGCAATCCCTGTGTTTCCTTCCACCTCCGGCGCCATCTTTCAACGGTTTCAGCAAGGCGCACTCCGTCTTCCATTGTCGTGTGCTGCAGTGAATCCAGAACTGCTGAGGAACATGCTGACGACGGTCGCCGGCACATCTCTGTGTGCAGTGGAGTTAATCCTTGACATGCAGGATGACAGTGATGAGTCTGAAGACGAGATCAAAGCGGTGAATGCGTTTGACACGAAGCTTCTTGTCTCATTAATGGACATGCTCACGGGTGTTGAACACCGCTTCTGGGCACGGGAAACGAGCACTGAGAGGTGGGATCACATTGTCATGCAAGTCTGGGACGATGAGCACTGGCTGCAAAACTTTCGAATGAGAAAAGCCACTTTCATGGGACTGTGTGCTCAACTCGCCCCCACCCTGTGGCGCAAGGACACCAGACTGAGAGCTGCCCTCCCGGTGGAGAAGCGGGTGGCTATCGCGATCTGGAAGCTGGCTACACCAGACAGCTACCGATCGGTGGCCAACCAGTTTGGGGTTGGAAAGTCGACCGTTGGAGTTGTGCTGATGCAAGTGTGCAGGGCCATTAATCGCATCCTGCTATGAAAAATCGTGACTCTGGGTAATGTGCATGACATCGTGGCTGGCTTTGAAGAAATGGGTTTCCCTAACTGTGGAGGGGCGATAGATCGGACCCATATACCTATTCTGGCACCCGCCCACCTAGCAGACGAGTACGTTAACCAAAAGGAGTACTTCTCCAGGTTCTCCAGGCGCTTGTGGATCACTGTGGGCGTTTTACTGACATTAACGCTGGCTGGTCTGGAAAGGTGCATGACGCACGCATCTTCCGCAACACCGGCCTGTTCATGAAGCTGCAAGCCGGGACTTTTTTCCCAGACCCGAGGATCCCCGTGGGGGAAGTGGAAATGCCCATAGTGATTCTTGGTGACCCTGCTTACCCTTTAATGCCCTGGCTCATGAAACCCTACACAGGGAGCCTGGACAGCAGTCAGGACAGGTTCAACTAAAGGCTTAGCCGGTGTCGAATGACTGTGGAATGTGCTTTTGGGCGTCTCAAAGCGCGCTGGTGCTGTCTTTATGGGAGGCTAGACTTGGCCGAGGGTAGTATCTCTGCAGTTATTTCCGCATGCTGTGCCCTACATAATCTTTGTGAGCGGAAGGGCGAAGGCTTCACTCAGGCATGGTCCTCGGAGGTTCAACGCCTGGAGGCCACATACGCCCAGCCAGAGAGCAGGGTTCTTGGAGGGGACCAGCGCGAGGCTGTTAGGATCAGGGAAGCCTTGAGGGAGCATTTTGAGGCTGAAAGCCAGTTCTAAAGTGAGGTGCAGATGGAGGGAGGGAGCATTGTTTTAATAGGAACAGGCATTTGCTTTTCTGTAGCCTGTAATAATGTATGTACACTTAATAAAGAACCCCATTTATTAAGACGACAATTCATTTATTGAACAGGTACTTTGGTTGCTGAAAGAAAATATTGTGATGCATGTGAGGGGGAAGCCGGGGGAGGTGCAATGGGGGTGGCATGGGGTCAGTCAGAGATCGGAATATGTCCGGGTCTCTGAGTCTCCAGTGCCCTCACAGTGGCCACGTCCCCTGAACCCCATTTGTGGAGGGCAGTAAGGCATGTTATTAGGGGTTGACTGCAGTGGATAATGGTCCGGGGTTTGGGGGTTGTTCGGTGAAGACAGAGGGGTTGGAGGCAGCTGTGGATGGTGATAACCATATAGCTGATGATAGTGGCCTGGAGGGTACTGAGGCACAGAAGGGGAAGGGATTTGGGGCAAATGATAATTGGGGTGGTGAGCGCGGTGCTTCTCCTCCTGAAGGGTGACAATCCGCTGCACAGTCTCCAATTGAAGCTGCAGTAATGAGAGCAGCTTATCAGTGTTTTTCCGGCGGTGAATCGCATTCTCCTTCCGCGCCTTCTCCCTCAACTTGCTCTCATTCTCCCTCCACCTCTGTGCAACTCGATTCTCTGTTACAGCCTGTTGCATTACTTGCTGTACAAGATCCTCTTTGCTCCTTTGTGGCCGCTTCCTCAGTCGCCTCAGCCTCTTAGCTCTTGATAAGAGCGATGGCGCAGGGCTCAAGGACGACCCTTCTAAAATAAAAAGATACATTTAACAGTGGTTCCCTTGTAAAGAGCAGACATGCCTATGATTCCCCCGCATTCCCTGTTTGCCTGTCCCGCAGAGAGCACAGATACAGCAACGGAGCCCCTGCCATGGTGAGTGCACTCCAGAGGCAAGGGAAATGATTTTTTCCCTGCCCCAGAAAAGCTGTGCCGGGGGAGGGGGTGGGGAGTGCCGGTAAGTTGCAGGAGCCCCACTCTGAGCAGCAGGCAGGGGGAAGGATTTCTTCCCTGCCCTGAAAAGCTGTGGTGGGGGGATGGGGGCGTGGAGTGCTGGTAAGTTGCAGGAGCCCCACTCTGAGCAGCAGGCAGGGGGAAGGATTTCTTCCCTGCCCTGAAAAGCTGTGGTGGGGGGGTGGAGCCCTACTCTGAACACTGTTCCAACATTCTCCGTAGGTTTTTGTCCTGGAAGATATCTCGTTGCTTCGAGTCACTGAGGAACAAAGGGAAGGGATTTTAATGAGATGCGGCTTCCGCCCAGGGCCATATGCAGCTTGCCTATGTGCAGCAATGCTCCCCCCACCCATTGTAGCACAGTTGCGGGGACTAGTGACCATGACTGGGACGGGGGCCACGCTGGCTCTCCCGGGAAACCTGCGCAGGCGCATTGCAAGCGCTCTTATTGAGACCTTTGAAGAGATTACTGATGATGACTACCGCGAGGTGATAGACTACATCAATGCTCTATTCCACATGTAGGCAAGCATGCAAGCATCCCTTTCCACCCCAAGCTGCCAGCCTTCCCCATAGAAAAGCAGCTTTACCTCCGCAATCCACTGCTGAGCTGGCCCCTGCAACAGCCGGACGCTGTGGCTGGCTGCCCTCCTGGGTTGAGAAGAGCTCCTGGCTGCATGCGTCCAGGGACTCCTCCGTGCCCTGGGTTGCTGCCGCCTCATCCTCCTTCTCCTCCTCTTCTTCATCCTCCTGGTCTTCGTCCTCCTCCTCACCCCCCCCCTTCATTGGTGGGCTGGGAAGTGTCCATGGTGATCGATGGCGTGACCGTAGGATCACCACCAAGTATTGCATCCAGCTCCTTATAAAATCTGCAAGTCACCGGGGCTGCCCCGGAGCGGCCGTTTGCCTCGCGGGCTTTGCAATACGCATTCCTAAGCTCCTTTACCTTAACATGGCACTGCAGAGTGTCCCGCTCATGGCCTCTTTCCGCCAACGCCCGTGATATCTCCCCATAACATCCTCTTCCCCACAACAGCTGATGAGGTCCAGCACCTCGCTATTGCTCCATGCTGGGGATCGCCTATTGCGAGGAGGCATGGCATATGGAGTCATGATGATCAATCAGAATGATCACCTGCAACGATTCCCTGAGACCACGCCACGCAATCAATCAGATCAATGAGAATGATCACCTGCAAGGATTCCCTGAGAGCACGCCATGCTTGGCTGGAGCAAACAGGAAGAGGATTTTCAAATTTCCCTGGAACTGTAAAGGGCAGGTCTGACATGTGGTCACCTGAGGACAGGACAAAAGAGTTTGCAAGTGATGACCAGAGTGGCTCGAACGGGAATTATGGGACGGGCTGGAGGCCAATTAATGCGCAGTGGGTGTCCACATTCTTGCTGTAGCGCTACAGCAGCTGCGCTACAGCCCTTATTCCCCATGCGGAGGTGGATTAACAATAGCGCTATAACTCAGCAGTTATAGCGCTCTACGTGCCTTGCCAGTGTGGACGGGGAGGAGGTTATAGCGCTCGTGGGGGCTTTATAGCGCTATAAAGTGCCAGTGTAACCAAGCCCCAAGTGGAGGAAAGATGTTGTTTTAGACACCCCAGACTGTATAGATTTGGTGATCAAAGACTAACTGAGACTTAGGTGAACAAAACGTAAGCTTTTGGGAACTTTCAGTTCCTTCTCATTTCTGTGGGGACTGAACCATTCAGATTTTAATTAGTTTTCTTTATGTTTATATATAAATTAATGTCTGGGGATTATAAATTACCCATGCCATACTGTAAAAATTGTTGTTGTTTTGTTTCTTTATAATAAGATTTTATAAAGTTATTTAATTAAATTGCTTTCGTTCTTTTTGGGACTTGCATGTGGGGATGTGCAATCCTGACCGAAAATCCTTAGAGACTGAACTCTCGATTTCCAGCTATTGTACTTTCTATGGGAGTTGATAGGCACTGGGGACAGGAAATGAAGTGAACTCTAGCCCACCCAAAAGTTACACCAACCCAGAGGATAATCTCTAAAGCAGGGAGGGGAGCCTAGAACACAAATGTGAATACACGGATCAGAGCCTGCACACAAACTGCTTGATAGGACTTTATTACACAAAAAGGAAGACACTTCTGTGGGGTTTCTTCCTCCCCAAGAAAAACAAACGTCCGAAAGTGGGAGCTCTGCATACATGGGAAACCACAATCCGCTCCAGCTTTCCAGCGTGGAGTAGCATGCTGAACTTCCCCATCCCCCTGCAGCCTTTCCTCCCTCGCTCCCTCCCACCCTAGATATACAAGGCTAAGTTGATGAGCTGTTCAGCTTAGTGTGAAATGTGTTACATTTTCCCCCCAGCTGCTTCCTGATTGCAGTATTTACTTTTAATCTCCTCTGCCTCAATGCCCGATAAAAACTTTGTCACATTAGATGGTGACAGATGGGAGAGAGAAGGGGGGGATCACTGCAAGGGAACGTCCTGGCTTCCCAATAATTTTTCACAACGCCAATTATGTCCTTCAGTGCTTCCCGGCATGTGCACCCATGTCAGCAGAGAAGGAAATAGAAAGGCATAAATAAAGACAAAACCAGGCGCTGCGTGGCTTTAATCTGCACAATAACGTTTCTCATTTGGGTGAAATATTGTTGGATTCTCTCCCTGCACTGGGGAGAGATGCACACACAAAGTTCAGGACTGCCTGCCCTGTGCTTGGAAAACATCTACCCTTGCAAGTGGCTCCCCAGCATCATGAACAGCAGAGTAGGCATGTGCCTGACCTTCTGTAGTGGTTCCTATTTCCAGTGAGCCAAACTCAGAGATCCTCAGGCAAACTCTCATGGATTAAAGGAGGCCTCAAGATTAGCTGCATCTAGACTAACACAAGAATTCTTACAACCTTCAAAATCAGCCCCTCAAGAACATACTGTGGTGTTGTTGTGCTAAAGGGTGTTGGTAGCCACTGTCAAGCAGGTCTTTGATCTATGGGCAATCACAGATGTCACTGATGGTGATGGGTATGGTAGGCCACTTTCACTCAGGCTACATGTAAGAACAATTAAGCTTCTTTATGGATTAAGACAGAGGAAACAACTGAAACCACCGTTGGACGACATGAGAAGGCCTGAGAAAATACCACCTGAAGACAAAGAAAAGGGATTTTCCTGGGACTGAGTGAAAACCTCACCAGGTTAGGCATTGATTGGTAAGTCTGAGTCTGTCCCTGCAGGCTGCAAGCAGAAAGGAACCAGAAAGCCAGAGAAACATGGGTAGCATGACCCTGAGAGAAAGCAAAGACAGAGATCCTTGGGGCACAGAACTGGCTGGTAAAAAGATTTTTGAATAAGAAAACTGCCTCCTGTTTGTTCCTGTTGTGTCAGGGAAACAGGGCATTATTTACAAAGAATGCACACGAACAGGATTTAATCCAAGAAATAACTGACCATCAATATCTCTTCCAGCTGGAAACAACCCAGCCAGGCTCTGGGCCATGGGAGAATCAGTATCATCATAAGCCCTGGTTTATGACATTGGCACAGTGCAAGAGAATTAGACACATCAAGTGTATGTAAGAGCAAATGCTACATGGTATGGATGGCACAGTGGTTAGTATAGTGGCTGCTCACTTCTTCACACCAGTGTTCAAATCCTGGCCCTATTGCACAAGAGATGAGAGCTTGGTGGTTTTCGTTCTAGACTCAAAACCTCACAGCAGTCTGACAGGATGACACCCAAGGAAGGTGCAGTAGTGAAATAGCAGGGATTGCTGTGGGTCAGGACTGAGGTGTCTCAATTGAGCTACTGGTGGGAGGGAGCGTCAAGGTCTAAAATATCAAAGAATAATGCATAGTCTCCTGCCACTAACCAAAGAATGAGCAGGTGGAAGATACCATCATGGATTGTACCAGGGAAAACCTGCACATCAGCCAAGCAGCAGAATTACTGATTCAGGCAGTGTGTGAGAGTGAGGGGTCTGTGTGCTCAGACAGGGCTAGAAGTACTGATGGGGGGCAGGAAAGGCAAGGGTTTGTAAGCCACATGAGTGATGATCTGTATTCTGGGAAGAAGTCAAGTGAGCTGTATGTAGGAGCGGGCAGGCAGACAACTACTGGAAGAGGGAAAATAGGGCAAAAGTATGTTGGGCCATTAAGTTAAAACCCTTTTGCTGTAGGGTCAATTTGTAAGAAACATCCTGGCAGCAGAGCTGCACTGCTGCCAGGATTCACTTCACATATGGCTTGAAATGCAGCCTCCTTGTGACTATATAAGGCCAAATTTCAGCAGAAGTATTTATGTGCCTGTCAGTAAGGACATGAATGTGTGTACTGCAAGTGTACATCTGGGCAGGTTTACAGACCAAATTATGACAGGTTTAAGGTTAGCAGCCGTGTTAGTCTGTATCCATAAATAAAACGAGGAATACTAGTGGCACCTTAGAGACTAACCAGTTTATTTCAGCATAAGCTTTCGTGGGCTATGGACTACTTCATCGGATGTATTTATATACACAGAAACAAAAAAAAGTTGTACATTACCATGCCAATTCTAAAAGGCTGTTTAATTTGTATGGGCCATTATCAGCAGGAGAAAAATCCTTTTGTAATAGATCTGTGTCTGATAGGTGATAAGAACGTCTGAAGGGAACTTAACTAGGGAAATGCATTCAATTAGTGTAATGACAAAGCTGTTCACAATCTCTGTTTAGCCCTTGGTTGATAGTGTCCAATTTTAAAATTAATTCCAGTTCCACAGTTTCTCGTTTGGAGTCTGTTTTGGAAGTTTTTCTGTTTTAAAATTGACACCTTCGGGTCTCTAATAGAATGGCCAGAGAGACTGAAGTGTTCTCCTACTGGTTTTTGAATGTTATGATTCCTGATGTCAGATTTGTGTCCATTTTTATTCTTTTGCGTAGAGATTGTCTGGTGTGGTCAATGTACATAGCAGAGGGGCATTGCTGGCACATGATGGCATTTATCACATTGGTAGATGTGCAGGATGGTGTGGCTGATGTGATTAGGTCCTATGATGGTGTCAGTTGAATGGATATGTGGACAGAGTTGGCATCGGGCTTTGTTACAAGGATAGGTACCTGGGTTAGTGTTTTTGGTATGTGGTTGCCAGTGCTGCGCAGAGCTAACATAGGAATGGATGGATGCTGCAGCAGCAGTAAAAATCTCCCCTCCCCTGTGGGCAGAGCCAGCAGCCAGGGAGGAAGGATCTATCTCTTAGGAGCACTCACACTGCAAAGGAAATAAAATACAGTAGAACCTCAGCACTACTGACCAGTCAACCACACACCTCATTTGGAGCCGGAAGTATGCAGTCAGGCAGCAGCAGAGACAAAGACCAAATAAATAAATAAATAAATAAAGCAAATACAGTAAACTACTAAAAAATCCTGGAAAGCAGCATTTTTCGTCTGCACAGTATAGTTTCAAAGCTGCATTAAGTCAATGTTCAGTTGTAAACTTTTGAAAGAACAACCATTATGTCTTGTTATAGTTGTGAACATTTCAAAGTTATGAACAACCTCCATTCCTGAGGTGTTCGTGACTCTGAAGTCCTAGTGTATCCTCACGCCAGCTAAGAGTCAACAACTGTAGGTACAAAAACTGCCTAAAGCCACAAAAGACAATGACTACAAAGCAAAAAAGATCACAAGGCAATGGGCCTTAAAAATTAGGAGGCTAGGAGAGAAGAAAACAGGTGTATCCAAGACGTTTTTAAGCACCTATCCTCTTTTAAAAGTGTACACTCTGTGGGACAGGGACTATATTTGAGCATGGGCCTAAGCCTGATTGGAGCCCTTGGGTATAATGTAGACCAACCTCTGCATCAGGAACCTCAGGACGCAGGCGGGCCTGTTATAGGAATTTTATCCTAAAATCATAAAGCTGGCAGTGCCCAAATGAAAGTCGAGGCTCTAGATGCAGAGGGCAATAACTGCTTATTACGCAGATGAAAGCTGCCATTTTGATCAAGCTGAGGGCTAGGTATCCAGGACGGAATTGCTGCCATACCTCATAAGAAATAACTGCTTCAGATGGGGAAATCAAAGCTGGGTCTCCCACTTCCCAGGTGGCAGGGAGCGGATGGCACCACCACCAGTTTTGTGAATCTAGCCTTTCATTTTATTTGCTTTTATTTTTGAAATGCTTAGCAAGGAAACGAAACATTTTGTTCAATCTGAAAACATGTTTTCCTAACTTTTTTCAGTTTACCAAAAATTCTGAAAAAAAATATTGCTTTCAATTGGGGTTGAACTGAATTTATTTTCCTGACTTCTTGGAACGGCCAGATATGCACCCAACCCTATTGGTAATGTCTTAGCACCCTCATTAAGCAAAAGTAAACCAAGACACATGGTGCAAGGTAGGGGAGAATCAGGTCAGCATGTTTTAACAGCCACTTGTATGCTCAGCTCAGTCTGATGAAAACATTAGACTGGGACTTTCCAAGGGGCTTGAGATAGTTAGGCAAACAAGTCCCATTGACTTCCCTTAGGTCTCTCTCAAAATTCCAGCCTTAGTTCACACTGGGTATTGTCAAAGGTTTCATTCCCACAGTGTCCTGACCTTAATTTATTTGTATAGTCACTCCCATTCTATCAACTTGATGCCTTCCTTTCTCCCCCGGCATAAGCAGTTTGAAGGGGCTGGTATTTTACTCAGCCGATAATTTCCAGTTATTTAATATTGCACATACTAATCAGTGGCCAGACACACTTTCTCTGTTGATGGCATATTATGATTATTTAAGTGCCAACTTTTTGCTCTGTAAAAGAAACAGAAGAGAGGACACAATCCCTGCTTTGAAGAGCTAATTTACAGCTAACAATAGCATGTAATCATACCACCTAGATATGACAAGCACCGCACAAACAGAGTGTAAATACAAGATCATTTCTTCTGAACCAGAGGGCAGGTCAGTGTATTGTACTGGACGAACTACTCAGTAACCTGCAGGAGTCTAATGGTTGTAGATACAGAGTCTTCATCATTAAGTCCTATTAAATTACAAAGTTTACTAAAGGATCATTACAAGACATTTTTGCTGCTATCATTGATAATATTACACATTTCCTTAAAGGCCAGCCGACCTCTCCTGAAAAACTTAGACAAATATAATATTTAGAAACAGTTACATCAACAGTTTTTGTATTTTCCATTCCTGGTTCTTTGTTCTATTAGGATGTACACATGACAACAGATCTTTGTTTTCTTCCAGAGAGACTTAATATAGATAAATGGTGGCAGTGCACTTGGGGGGAATAATACCACAGAGAGAGAGAGAAGCCAAGAGGGAGCTGGTTAGAGAGCAGTGATCCAGAGAAGGACCTATGGGTCAGAGCAGATACCAAATTAAACAGACATGTGCAGCATGATGCTATTACCAGTGCTATTTTGGGACACACAGGGCTGTCCTTTGTGAGACTGAGAGGAAGTGATCATTTCTCTTTGTTCAGCCTTAGGGAGAGTGCATAAGAGTCTTGTGCTCAGTTCTGGCCCCTGCCTACAGCAGGCACATAGGAACGCTGGAGAGAGTCCAAAGAAAGGTGCCAAAAATGCTCAAGGAATTAGCATATCCCAAAACGGTTAAGCATGGGAGAGAAGAAGCAGAGACTCTAAAAACCTGAGGCCAGGATAGTTCTGAAAGGATGGAGAGGAGAAGTTATTCGGGAGTAATGGCCTGAACCTAAACAAAGGGATTTCAAGCAGAGAACTCCTGACTATGAGGTCACTGTAACCAGCAGCTCCCAAGCCACTAGCAACTGAATCAGTTCAATAAACAAAGATCAGAGATAGCAGCTAGGACCTACTGCCTTCTGTTGACTTATATGTTCCCTGACACACCAAGCAGCTTTTTAGAGTCTAGGGTACAGAGCAGCCATTGAATACACACAGCTGAATGGGAAGTGGGCAGCTGTGAAACACACAGGCCCAACACAAAAGTCTGACTCAGTTCCTCTTGAAGTCAAAGGCCACAATCCCAGTGTCTTATATGGGAGTAGGATCTGTTAGAGAGGGAATCTAGACTACCAGCCCTGAAATACCATCCCTGGGATGTGAGCATGTGGTGGGGAACCACTCTCACAAGCAATGAGAATATCCCTCTTTGCAGAAGTTTTGGAAGTGAGTTTCATCCCTGGGGCTTTGTTTGCAGCTAGTTGAAGAGTCAATCTGAGCATCTGCTGGTAGTTGGGTAGGGGGCCTTGGGCTTGTCAAGGTTCATGTAGGAGAGGGGGCAGGTTTCAGAAAGATTATCTCACAGTTCAAACTCGTTAATGAAAGAAATAAATTAACCAAGCTCATTTTTCAGGGAATTCTTGTGTAAACTGGAAATTTTCCAGTCTGTGAGCCCCGCGCTGGACTAACCCATAAATCACAGAAAGCAGGTTGTCTGTATAGCGAGAGCAGCCACGTTCAGAGACGGGGGGAAAGAATCCAGCATATGTTCATGGAGAAAAAACTACAGAAGCAAGACGGAAAAGACAAATACCTCCCTCACCCACTGCTGGAAAAAAAATAAAAGGCTTGGCCTCAGGCACTGAAACATACGCCGTCTCCAAAGAGCCCCCGAAACCAAGGGAAGGCACCTGAAACGGGTCAGCTTTTAATTGAATACAATATTAATTACCGCGTGCACCATTAACGGTTTGTGGGATTTGACTAATTAATGTAATAGTTTCTGAGTCACGCTCATTAAATATGAAAATTACGCCGGTGAAAGGTATCGGTTTCATTATCAATCTTGTATGGACAGGAGTGGGGGGAGAAGTAGGAACAGTTGAGGGGAGTATCCCTTCCTGACTTATTGCATTATCAGCTCCTTCCTTCTAGAGTTCGTTGGTATGGGGAGGAGGAAGAGCAAAAGTGGAAAGGAAAGTAATGAAGAAGAAAGGAAGGTGGGAGGATCAGTAGTGAAGAAAAGAGAAAGAGGGAATGTAATCTAGTAGTTGGAGCCAAAGACAGTCTGGACACAGGGGTTACATTCCACCCCTGGGATGGAGCAAGGTGTATTGGTTAGAGCTGGGGAGAGCTAGGATTGCCAAGTTCTATCCCTGACTCTGCTGCTGATTCATTGTGTGACTCTGGTCACTTCAAGTCTATGCCTCACTCTCCCCATCCCCTAAAATATGGGTAAAGATACCAACCCACTTCACACAGGATGTAGGCAGGCTTAATTCACCAGTGTTTGTAAAGTGCTCTGGGATCCTCGAGTGAAAGATATTCAGCAGAGACAGTGTTAACTTGCTATTAAAAACCAGCACTGGGTGGTGATGCATTGGGCTGTAGCCCTCCCCAACTTGGGAACCTGGGAGCATGTGCCCCTCCCACATGGGGCAGGCTGTGCCTGCAGAAACAACACGTTTAGCCTTGCAAGCAGAGCTAAGGTGGGTGGTCTGTCTCCCTCCACTTCAGCCAGACTAGCAACTGCTTTGATGAGCTCCAAAGGAAGTTGTGGTCACCCACATGTGGAACCTTAGTGGAGGGAGAAAATGGTGAGATTCTGACCCCCACCTCCTCCCAAAAATGGAACACAATGAAGAGGCAACCTTTTAGGCTAGAGAATACAAAACTAAGAGTACAAGCATGATAGTCGGAGACAGACAGAGGGAAGAGCTCAAGAGTCAGATTAAAACCCTAACATCACGGGACATTTTCCAAGCACCATGGAGGGAATTAGGGGCACCATCCTTGTTAACAACAGTGAATAAATGCAGCACAGAGAGCCCTGGGGGAGTGAGGAGCAGAGATGATGCCAGCCCTATTGTTTTTATTGCAGACCCTTTGGCTGATTCCACGAGCGTTTGGCATGTGCTTCTGGAGGTGACTTCATGCCAAAGCTGCAGGCCCAGGTATCCACCCACTCTGGCTACTAAGCACCGACAAAGAGGAGAAATGAGAGAGGCTGGGAAGGGGGGAAAGACAAAGGAAGCCAATGAAGAAGAGAGAGAACAAGAGACAGGGTTTTTCTTTAGAAGAAAAAAAGGAGAGAGAGAGAAGATACAGAGTAAATGGAAGACCTGGGAAGAAAGATTCCTAAGAAATTAAAATAAGGACAACTCAAAAGGGAGTGGGATAGGAAATGTAGAAAGTGGGGAAGTATTTGTCAGCTGCTTCATACAGCTGGGGCCAATTTAAGTAGCTGCCTGTTTAGGCAGCAGCAACTCATTAGAAAACTGAGGCTGGATCCATTGAGAGCTGGTGGAGGACTCACAATTAGTTATAGTCTTGGGCTTGGAAGGTGAGACATTATATAGCGTGGGTAGCCAAAGCATGGTCCACAAACCAAACACGGCCCACAAGCTTCTGCAATGCAGACCAGTGGTTCTCTTATTTCCAATATAAATGTGTGACCTACAGATGTTAACATGCCACATTCTATCTTGAATGAGCCCCTAGGTCAGGTCCTGTAATCTCCAGGGGCCACCCACACCTTGGTGTGAAAGAGAAGGGTGGCTACAAGCTGTTGCATTTTATGCAGATGGCTCTTGGGTTCTTAGCAAGATGCCAGGGCTCTGCCTTTGGGTGGCCAAAGTTTGAGCTCTCCTGACATATAATGTATAGCAAGGCCTTGGTTAAAGTACAAGTCAATTCCCCTTGTTAACATTTATAGCAAAAGCAGGGTAAACTCATTCACATCTTCATGGCCACATTTGTCAGAAGGACAGTTAACTGTTCTTTATTTATAGATTTAGGACAACTTCCCTGTATGAATTTCCACCCTGAACCAGAGATGATCTGATCTGAACTAACTCACTACACAGAGGGCATCTTTTGGAACAAACAGGCTTCAGACCAGACCAGTGGTTCACTATGCTCCCTCCTGGTCCTGTTTGAAAGATGGCTTTTGAATTTACTAGCCAAGTTCACCAAACGTCACCAGACTTTAGTTTTGGATGTCAAACATTCAGGTGTCCATCAGAGCTACTGCCTTGAATTCTAATCCGCTCATACTTTGGGGATTGCCATGTAAACACACACAAAAAACCCAAATTTGAACTTTGACTTTTATTGCATTAAAAGGCATCTAGGTCATCAGTGAAGTATATTTTAACCAAGAAAATGATGAGTAAGTATGCTACAGGCACCAACATTGTTAGCGGCAGCCTTTTGAAGGGTGCACTGCCAACCACTACTATGAAATAATACCCGAGTCAGAAGTTAAGAGGCACATGGAAGACAAGTTTTTTTTACGTTAAGACTGGAAATGAGATGGAGAATTCACAAGGGATTGCATAGAAAATAGCAATTTGTGGTTTCCCACCACTGCTTTGCTGGACTAATAGGGCAGGGCTGTGGAAGGAGCCCCTCTAGAAGTAAGAGAGGAGTTTGATTTTTATGGCTCATTCAAACTCTTGTGACTGGTCTCCTTGACAGTTTCACTGGAGAAGTCAAGGATTGAATTTAGATATTTACCCACTAGGAACTGGACAGAGACTTCCCCAACCTGTTATCAGATGGTAGCAACTTTTGATCATAATCAGACTGGAGCCAGGTTCAGAATGATGCCCTGGAGACAAATGGGAGCCTGTCTCCCTCCCCTTACATATAAGAGCGCAAACTGGGATGTTAATGGTGGGCCCAGAGAACAAAGAGTTGAGCTGCTGAGGCACAAGATATCAGAGCACTGAGCCACAATACCATCTCATATTTACACTCAGAGTTTTCTCTGCTTGCATCCTCTGTATACTGCACTAGTTTGGTCTTTTTCGAACCTCTTTGTGGTCACAGAATTCCTCCCCAATCACCCTCTCATCCAGGTTGATCTGTGGAGGGATAGTGGAACAGGCTGTTTCCGCTCCCCACGTTCTGACCCAACCCCAGAACATCCAAAATAGAGAATTCTGCCCCCAGACATCAGCCAAGCACGTGGTAGGGATGGGACTTTAGGAGTTCCCTTGTTGTTGTGTGAACAGTCAAGTAGTAGAGATTGAATCAACAAAGCTCATAGTTATACATCTCTCTACAGTTCTCAACACTATGCCAGTAACAGTACGGGATGCTGAAGGGATTGAATGCTGCAGCCAAATGTAACATGCCATCATCAGCTTTATAACAAAGTTTTCTTCAGTTTAGAAATTTCTTATAGCACAGATATATACTGTGAATAAAAGCATAATAGTCCCAATGAACACAGCAACTTACTTTCAACTTCTATGACTGGAAAACGGTTAAAAGTAAAAACAATCAGCTTCATACTCAGCTGCTAGAGTGAAGCTGTAGAGTGTGTAGCACAATGAAAGCTACTTAATAGTTAGCGAGAAAGAACTTCTGAAAGCTGTAGAAAACAGAAGTATGTTAATACTTAATGCTAGAAGCTGTGGCCATATACCTGTGCTGTAGGACACACCTAGAGAGCAAGACTAGGTCTGTGTAGCATAGCTAGGAAAAAATATAAAAATAAAAACATTTACTAGATAAGTTCATGAGAACTGATAGGGGTTTGTAAGACAACACTGGGTGGAGTTTTGCCTCTGAACACCTCAATGAGGATGGTTTGAAAAATTAAACAATAAGAAATGACAAAACATAAAAGTGAGTAGGTGTTCTGTGTTTCTCTCTGATCAAGTCTACTCCTATTTATTAATAACAAACCAGTGCTTATAGTGCTTCTCATAAAAAAAATCTCAAAGTGCTTTAGTAAGGAGAGTAAGTAACAGTATCTTCATTTTACAGAGGAAACTGAGGCACAAAGACATTAAATTATTTGCCAAAGTGACGCAAGAATCAGTGGCAGAGCCAGGAATACAACCCCTATCTCCTGATACCCACTCCATTGCTTTTACTAGTTTGGTATCCGGTTTCTTTCGCATTTGCACTTGTTTAACAACCACAGCACAAGTTCTATTAGGAACATTAGGTACAACTCACGACTGGTTAAGAAAAATCAGTACTTACCAAAGCCCATTGTCAGCATTTCTTGTGTCCAGGCCAAATGAAGTCTAGCAGCTGGTATTATTTGTTATTTCTGTAATGCCATACATGGTGCCTTGCAAATGGATATAAGACAAAATTCTGTCCTCCTTCCCCAAATTTGCAACATTAGCGCCCTATGCTAACAATCTCACACAGAGCTTCCATTTAAGTCAGCTCTGCATGTCAAGGGTTTAACGGATCAGCCTTTCAGAGAGCATGTTCCTCTCCCCTTGCGGTCTATCATGGCTCTGCAAGCATATTGCACTCAGTGTCCCTTGAGTCTTCTCAGAAAATTACCCAGACCAGATTAGCTCAGCCCTCTTAGCTGGGACTGGTTTATTCACTCATTCTGCAGACAGTAACTCACTCACTTAGCTGCTCCAGTTTACACCCACTCTGGGTCCATGCAAGAATCTTGATCGATTTCCTACCCATTCAGGAGGTTGCAACCCTCCTTCTGGAGCTGGGCTGTACCTCATACAATCCCACTGGCCCTCTCCTTAAGACATGAGCTTCCTTGCTCTCTTCCTTGGAGTTGGATTTGTACATTAGGAAAGCTGTGTAAAGCCTCAGTCAGCTGGCCCTTTCCTCAGTCAGTCCCTCCAGCCTCAGGCTGGGTGAGTTCAGCAGACAAACCCCAACTGCAGTCTTTTCTCACTAACTCAGGACTCTGCAGGAGCCTTCTTACTCCCTGCAGTGCCTATAGGGGTCTGCTTTGGTGTGAGACGAAGGAGGCCAACTCTTCCAGCTCATCCCTTATTGGCTGAGTGAGAGGGGGAGCCCTGCCCCACACACTACAAGGCTCTAGGTCCCAGCCACTTTCAGATTCAGTAACAGGATGCCTTCTAAATGCTACTTCTTCCCAGGACCTCTTTCCTATTTCCTCAGACCATCTGTATCAGATCACCCCCAATCTCTTAAAGGGCCATGCCATGTGGCAGGGAGGACTGACCAGTAGGCAGAACCCTGTCACACAGGCATCCATAGCTAACAAAAGCAGTGGGTATGGGGGAAAATGACCGGGACAAAGGCATTCAATTCTAGGATACTGAGGTTTGGTGCTCATTGTGTTTGTTTTTTAAACAGTATGTTATAAAATTCTATAGTGCTTCCCCACCACACACGGGCTTTTTCTTCTTTCATATGGCTGGTGTAGAACAGCAGCTACAATTTCACCTGAAGCTGATCGAGCCAAGTGGCTACATCAGAATTTACTACGGTGATGACTCCTTCATATTTATATATAGGGCAGTAGGTTGTGAGGATAGTCTGTTGTGGGTAGCCACTTTTGTATGCTGGGGAGTCCTTGATTTTCCATTTGTGCATTAGATGTCTGCATCTATCATACTTATTTTGGATTTGCTTCAGAGTTGACCACGATGACCAAGGAAGGGTGAACCCAGGAACCTTCTGCATGGGATCCAGCACAAGATGCTTATTTTTTAGCCCAATCTGCTTTTCAAACCGCCTTCTGATCATAGCCCGATTGCATGGGGCTAAGCAAATATTCCCAGAAAGGCTTGCAAGACTTAAGGTGTTGGGTGGGGGCGGGCATCGTTGAGGTCTCAGTGAACAGGAAGACATCTGTTTTCCTGGATTCACTGAGCTTCGCAGAGTGTCACAGCAGTTCGGTACATCAGTCAGGGAGCAATGTTAGAACAGGTAGCCATGGTGTTGGAGGCGACTAAAGGGTTCTGGTGATGCACCACATAACTGTAATCAGCTTGTTGTCAACAAGTTACGTGTGGCGGCATCTGCTCCATACTGGAGCACAATATTCAGCCACCAAATACACAAGTACCATTGCAGATGTTCGCAACACTGAAGCCGTTGCACCCCAGGTTGTACCTGCTAGTTCCTGAATTACGTTGGCTCTCATCTTTGCAGCTACCTTCTCAAGGTGATCATGGAAGGTGAGGGTCCGGTCGAGTTTCACTCCGAAGTATGTAATCATGTTGCACATTTTTACCACAGAAAGCTACTTTCAGTGTGGTTTTGGCACTCCTGTTATCAAGATGAAATGCGCTTACTATTGTTTTTCCAGACTTTGGTTTGAGCCTCCATTTTTGGAAGTACTGGCGATAACCACATAATAACCTGCAGGGCCACTGTAAGCTCTTTGGGGCATGCATTATATCTTCCAATGTGTTTGTACAACCCAATGATGCCCTCAATGATCCTGCCCAAGTACTACCACATGACCTTTAAAAATAATGTGATGAATGGCATTTTCATGCATCTTTGGAGGCACTCCGCACACTAATCCATTGCTACTGGGACTACGCTCAACATTCTAAGCCTCTGCACAGCTTCAAAAGATTGCCATGTCCTTTCTTGGATATTATGGACGTGTTCAGGTATAATAGGTTTTCACATCTGCACATGAAAAAGATCAATTGGAAGAGAGGTCACTGCAGCCCACTCCTTGGCCATTGTTGGATTGTTCCCTACCGTACATTTTCTAGTGCTTTGTCCAGCCGAGTTTTAAAATGTCCCAAGCAATGCAGCTCACACCATTACTCTTGGGAGACTATTTCCCAGCTAATAGTAATATCTATTACTAAGGCTCTTCTGATTTTCAACATAAAATTTTTCCATTACTCTTAATTATAATTCCAGGGACCACCCACAAATAATTTCCTTTGTTCCTTCATCATTATACTTGCAGACCTTTATGCCATCTCCTAAACATATTTAGCTCTTTAAATCTCTCCTCATAAGTCCATGTCTCCACCCCCACGATCAGTTCGGTTGACTCTCTTCATTTTGACATATACACCTTTCTGACCTGCAAGAGGACATCCTACTATTGCCAATCAAAGACAGAGACTGATACTACATGGAGTCCAGCTCCAGAAGGAGAGGAATGTCTAAACTTCTAGCTAAATTTAACATGGGACCAGACAAGAAAATAGTCACAGATGTCCCTATTTTCCTGTTCGTCTCAAAAAGACACCGAGAATTCCCCCCACAATGTGCAGATGACACTGATCCCAGAATAAAAGTATTGCCACTTTTCCAGTGCTTTGCAGCAGTTTTAGACTCTTGTGCTCTCATGGGCATCAGGGAGCTGTAAACCAGTAATTTTATAGGCAAGGCAAAGTTTTGTAGATGAAGGTTGGCACAGACTGACGCAGCCTTTTCAGAAAGAGGCCCAGGGGTATTAACATCTCTGCATCAAGACAGAAATGTGGTCTGTGTGCGTTTGGGGACACAGAATTGTGTCCTGTTCCTTTATTCTTTATTTACAAACTCTTTGGGGATTCATTCCGAGCTATGTAGCCTAGGGATCTTTTTCTTAAAATGAACAGACCAGGCACACCCAACTGTATAATACAGTTTGCAAAATCTGAAGGACACAGCATCTGACAGAAAAACCCTTCCTGCCTTATTTAACACTGATCTCTATTTAATTGAGTCTGGGAACGGTTTATACTACAATCTCGGTGGTATCTAAACACCTACCTTTATCTTTGCTCTTCATACTTACCCTTACCTGAACCTTGCGCTGTGCTTTGTCTTGTCTATATTAGATTGCAGACAACACAGGGCAGAGATTATGTAGTTTCTGTTTTGCGGAGTACTGTTTTTGTGTGATGCTTATTAAATAGTTAAATAATGCTTATTAAATAATTATTCTGTGGAATACAGCTGCTGTTATAACTGCTGAAGCTCAACAGGCTGGTGGAGCCAGTGCCACAACACAGAAGTATTCTCCAGTGAGGGGAGGAATCCATACCTTCAAGGATACAATGAATCATACACAGACAGGGCGGGGGTAGTTTGCTGTGAACAGAAGAGTATTGCACCCCAATCACCACACCCCAGAGCTGAGGGAATGATCTCTAGTGGCCAGTAGCATCCTTATCTTAAGGCTTTGAAGTTCTACTCCACTTTCTCTGTTTATGGGGCAAGAGTTTTTCCACTAACTGCTTAAAAATGCATTGTCTATATTATTAGTTTTATATAATTCAGGGTAGGGAGAATAGATGATACAAGAAGGAAGGATTATTTCAAGCAACAGAAAAATGTAACAATCCTCAGGCCAGGCAGGGATTGGAGCATTTAATCACTATGAATTGGATTTTCCACCTTCAACAAAAAGGATTGGTGGATTTTATTGGGTACTAATAACATAGTCACTGACAGCCAATAGGAAAGCTTTGTTCATGTCTCCTATTCCAGATCCACTTGATCATATCAGCTGAAAAGAATGCCATCTGATTTCTGTCACACGAAGCTCCAGTTCTCTCTCATTACAGTTCCAGCCTGTCGGCTGCAGCATAGAAATGCATGCAAGTACCCTCCTGGGATGCCATTACCATAGAACCCAAGCATGGTAAGAAAACACTGCCAAGCACAATCCCTGTACAGAGTGGCCAGACTTTCCTGGTAAAAGACAGGCCAACTGTCCCTCAGAAAAGGGCATGGAAGTGTTCAGGGAGCTGGAAAGGAGAGAGTAAATGGAGTCCACAATTCAGCCAAATAGCCACCACCTTCCCCCCCCCAGGCCTCCTTTCAGTATAAAACCTGAGCCACGTGATTGTGAGAGGCCAGGTGGGAACAGACAGTACTTACCCATGCTGTGTTCCCTTTGCTGTATTTCCTACTTGCATCTGCTGGCTCAGGTTTTTTGGAATATCCTTCTTGTCTAAGCTCTGGCTTATTTCCTGCATTTTGCTTGTCCTTCTAATATACTACTCTCTTCTTCCCTTTTCCTCTCTTTATTCTTTTGTTCTGTTGCTCTTTACTCAGCACCCCCTCATGGCCAGAGATGCCTCTTCAGCACCCTCTGTTCACCCTCATTGGGAAGCTTTCCACAGACTGTTTGAGACGACCACCATCAACTGCCTGGGGCTGGATTAACCGTCAAAATCAGTTCAAAATAGTCCTCAGTGTCCCAAACATAAAGCCCCTTTCAGCAACACAGAACTTCATACTCATCTCTGGCTCTTCTGCTGCACACCGAGCTCTTATTCTGCCACAGATGGTTCTTCATGGAGCTGGCAGAGCTGTCGTTCCTAGCTGGGGCTCTGGCTCCCTTCTCAGTGCGGTCCCTGTTCTGAGGGAGAAGGCAACATATATATTGTACTTCCCTCCTTCAGAGCTTCCTGCCCCCCTCCCCCACATTGGCAGAGCCCTGCCCCAACCTACAGGGCTCGTGGTCCAAGGCCCTTAAAGGGACAGTGTCTTAGTTTTCCCCATCCAACTACTAATCCCCCAAGACCACTTCTTCTCTTCTTGCTACCAGACCATTTCCAGGGCCTCTGTTTATTCCAACATTCCTGCAAGGGAGTCTCTGCCCCCCTCTAGTGTTAAAGGGCCAGTATATCCCATTACATTATTACTTTTCTGTTTGATCCTTCTCTCTTTTCTTCCTTTAGTTGGCTCCCTCTTTCCTCTTCCATACCCAGCTCTCATCTCTCATCCTGCTCTCACACCATCCTCATCTTTCTCCCACCAGACTCCCTTTTGGCCCACTCCAATATAATCCACTGTAAGGCAGCTGAGAGTGAATGAGTCTCTGCCTCTGTGCAGAGATGAGCTGGCATGAGGATATCGGTATAGGGGCACACACAGCATCATTTCCTATAGAGCCTGCTGCTGTGATTGGTGTATTGGGACCTCAGCCAGAACCAGCACTTCCACCACATTCCCTATAGCGCCTCCTGCTAGAAGAGACTAGGACTACAGTATCTGGGAGCTCCCCCACAGCCAGCACTTTCAGCCTGTTCCCTACAGTGCCACCTGCTGTAGTGAGCTGAACTGCCCTCAGCTGGGGCTCTATGTCATTATCTACCTGGATGCCTCCTGAAAGACACAAGTGTTTAGAAAGCAGATAGCACTCCCTAACAGGACAGGAAGTGGTTCATGCCCATTTCCTGAAGGTCCCCATAGGTATTTCCACCCAGAGGACTATAAACATCTCCATTTATAATGCTGTGACAGGTTCTTTGGGACTGACATTCTTGTGCCAGTCTATATGCATTGTATGACATTCAACAGGGCATTAAGCAAGCAGAGAGGCAAAAGACAAAGAAGTTAATTTAACTGGATGTTTGGGACCTCTATAATATGCAAGATCATATGGGGAAAAAGAGACTGGAATGAGAGAGACCATCCAAACTTCCAGGAGCCACTGGAGGTATTGATATTCTGAGATGCAGTCAGAGTTGTTTCTTGACATTGGACCACAGTTCCCTAACCAGGCTGCTCACCCATCTAAAGGACTCTAAATGTTTCCACTTGTGGAATCCCCTTTGAGTTCTTTTAGTCCAGGGGGTAATGATGACATAGATGTGAAACCCTTCCACCCACCCCAATAGGGATCTACTGAGTTTCCATCCCCTCCCTGTATGAAGGAGACAATATGCCTCTTGTTATTTCTGTAATAGTACAGGGGGGCCCAGGAGGTAGTGGCAGAGGTGGGATTTCATTACTGAAAGCCCGTTTCAAAACAAGAGTTAAAATTTCATGACAGGAATGCCACTCTCCAGTGATAATAAAGCTACTGAGAATGACGCTCCTCCCCTGAAAGTAGCAGCCACCACAAAGCTAGAACAAGTCCACAGCACTTTTTCTGACAAGCCACAAAATAACCTTCCTGCCATCATGCAGTTCTCAGAGGCATATGGATCACTATGAACCCCCATGCCTGGAGCCACGACCTCAAACCCTGTCTGGCTTGGTGCATGGATTCCATGGAGAATCTTTACTGAAGAAAGTTTGTAGCCAGCCCAGCCCTGGCTGAGTTTTGGCATCCCCACCAAATCTCTCTGCTCTCCATTTGTCAATTTTAAGTGATCATTTCTATTCAGTCTGATACATATTATAAGAATATAAACAAATGCCTCTTGCTGTATCGAGGCTGGGATCACTTTCCTTTATAGCCATCATTTATTACTCGTGGACAGTTGGCCGTTCCATGGAATTCCAAAGAGGCTATCACCTGGACGATCACCAGGAAACACACTTGCATTTACATTCTGTCCAAACAGATAGGTAGGAGGCCTGTGATTTATATCAAAACTTCAATGCACTCCAAAATTTCTTCTTCCTTTATTCCCCCCATTCTATTCATATCTTCAGAGTGAATTTGAATCCCATCAACATGGCTGATCAGGACAATCACAAGACACTGGACTAGAGAGAGTGGGAAATTCTCTTAATTTTCTTACTAGTTTATTTTCTTTCATTTCCCTCTCTCCCCGCCACCACACACACACAAACACTCTCCCTTTCCACCTCTCCCTCCTACACACATACCCCTCCCTAGAAAGGTCCACAGGTATTGGCAAGAGAAGTTTGCTGGGGTATCATCCAAGATACTCTCTTTGCCTGAGTATGAAATGTGATGCCTTTCTAATACTTCTAGACCTCAACTTTGTTAATCAGTTTGAAAGAATGTGTCTGTATAATCTATTACTCGATAATTATCCTATAGTGCCTTTGATCGCAACAAATCACAAAAATCTGTGAAGAAAAATCACTTTAACAATGAAATGCAGCCACCTCTGTGGTAAAATTTGGCAGCTGTTTAACAGTTCACAAAACAGCTTAGGGCAGAAAGTGAATAATAGTATTGTATCTACTAAAAATGCAATGATAGTTCACAGGAGGAGAATATAATTGCATGGTTAGAATCTGACAAAGACAAAAGGATTAATGTCAACTCCTACGTAAACATCTCATGAGATTTGTAATGGCCACACGTACATAGGGTCTTGGTTTTATATCACCTCTAAAAATGGCACTCTGAGAAGCACAACACTGTCAAGCACCATAACAGGATATTTGGGCAGTATGGACTCAACAGAAAAACAAACACCAGTACCATTGCAATAGGACCCTGGGTTTTCTTGAGGGGGCTTCCATCAAAGTATAAAGTAGCTCTGATTTGCTTAATTTGTAACACCTAACAGGACTGGAGCCTTACATGCAATGACTGCAAGGGAGAGAAGACCACATTGCCTATAAAGATATGAGAGAGAAGTGCTGAACAACAGCTTGATAATGCCATTGGAATGGGAGTTCTGGTCTGGGATGGGATCCAACAGCATCCTTATGTTCCGCTGCTCCCATCGCTCCCTTGCAGGGCAATATTCAGCATAACCAGTTGCTGTCCCGTGAACACCCCACTATACATGGGAGCATTATTTGCCCCTCCTACTTAAATGACCTTGTTTTGAGTAGAGGGGGAAGAAAATCTTCATCAACCTCCTGTGCTCCAGGACAAGTGCTGGGCTGTCTACATCAGGGGTCTCCAAACTTTATGAGACAAGGGTCATATTAAATTTTTGAAGGGGCTTTGTGGGCCGAAGCAACTGTGAAAAAATTCAATATATGCAATATATGCACCCCCCCCCCATTTTGCTCCTCTGGCCGCTGCTGTGCCCCCCACCCCACTTTACTCCTCTGGCCGCTGCCGCAGGGGCACTCACCCCTCTGCACATTGGGCCACTGGCAGCAGCTCACGGGGTGGAGGGGGGCGGCAGTGGCAACTTCTCCATGTGCCTGCTCCGCGTGCCTGCTCAGCTGGAGGTCTGGACAAATCGACGCCGTGGGCCGGATCTGGTCCCCAGGCTGTAGTCCCCTGGTCTACATAAACAACACCACCTAAAAGAGTTTTTCTAAAGGACAGCTGGGGACTGCCAACCTCCAGCCACCACAAATGAGGGCAAACTACAGCCTGTGGGCCAGATCCGGCCAGGAATTTCCCTACACCCCTGCAGAATTTCCCCAACTCTCTCCCCTGCCAGTTTTGGAACTAGTTACATGCAGTGTTGCCAATTTAGTGATTGTTTGGAAATTTAAATGTAAGTTGAAACATTAATATACACTTTAAAAACATATAAAGTGTATGGTAAAATACATGTATCTGGAAAAGCATAATAGATTTGAAAAGTATGAACATAGACTAACTTATACTAAGGGCCAGTGTAACCACTAGGCGAACTAAGCGGCCACTTAGGGTGCCAAGATTTGAGGGCATCAAAAAGCAGTGCTCTGACTGGGGGGCTGGTCCTGGCCTCCCCGCCCCCTGCCCGGGGCACCGAGCGGCCCCTGCTGCACCGGGGCTTCCCAGGCAGCCGCTATGGCTGTCCTGCTTGCCAGGGAGGAGCCGCCTTCTGGAGGCACCAGGGAGTCAGAAC
The DNA here is from genome assembly GCA_007922305.1 of Dermatemys mawii. Classification (NCBI taxonomy): domain Eukaryota; kingdom Metazoa; phylum Chordata; order Testudines; family Dermatemydidae; genus Dermatemys; species Dermatemys mawii. Next base: position 60,284,309 of record ML677332.1, read on the forward strand.
GTTGCGCTTGCAGCAGCAGTTCGCTCCAGACATGGAGGAGCTGGAGCAGCGCAAGGGGGCAGCAGCCCTGCAAAGGTGGCGGCACCGCTAGCAGAGAGCAGCCCCCGGCCCCCGTGCATCCCCCAGCACCCCCCTCGCCGCGCTCAGGCTCTGCGGCTCCCGGGTATGTGAGCCACTGCTGCTGCTGCCCCTCCTGGAGGGATGGAGAGAAGGAGGAGGGGCAGGAACCCACCACACTGTGGGAAGAGGCAGGGGAGCCGGCAGGACCAAGCTTCTTCCCCCTGTCCCTTGCTCCTGCGGAAAGGAGTGGGGGGGTGGAGAAGCCGGGCCAGGCTCAGCAGGATTTTTAATGGAGTGTTGCTGCCTGCCAGCATTACACATTACAAACTGGAGGCCAATGTTAAGTGCATAGTCACTTGCTCATCCTGAAGTTGAACACTGGTTCCGAACAAGACAAGCAAATGCTCACAATCTTTCTGCAAGAAACTCAACTGACTGGCTAGGAGCATGTGGTGCAACAGTGTAAGATTCAACAATTGAAAAAGTGAAGAACTCTCTCACCGCATTCAGAAAATTTGCATACACGGCTGATGAATGCATTGATGCAAATGGACATCAAGTATTAAGTCATTGTGTATGTTATCTTGATGTCAGTGTGGTAGGCCAGTAGATGCATTTCTAGATGTTCAAGTTATAGAAGACACAGCGGCTGCATCAGTGACAACCCACATCTTAGAAGAGTTAAATGCTTGTCAATTGGACCCCAAACAGACGGCTGCTTGTGCATTTGATGCAGCTGCAAACTTCCCTGGAAGAAATGGTGGAGTACAAGATTTGCTCAGAGAAAAGTGTAACCCTAATCTCTCCTATACACACTGCAAAGGCCAACTACTCCAACTAGTGCTAGTACCAGCTGCAGACTCTTCAAAAGACATTTAAAAAGTTATAAATGTAATGTCTTCATTATATTCTTTTTTCAGCAAGAGTCCAAAAAAACTGCCTATCTTGGAAAACATAGAAGATACACTGGGACTGAAGTTCAAATTAGTCCAACCTGGGAAAACCCTCTGGCTTTCTATGAGCCATCTTTGGCTGTTGTCTGAAAATTACTCCAGCCATTCTTACTAGCTTTGGAAAGTATCTACCAAGATGGGATGGATCTAAGTAGTGAGGCTGATGGATTACTTTTGCCAGTTTGTTCAGAGAAGACTATTGCCATTCTCTTTCTCTTGTAAGTTTACTGGTGAAACCACATGGGTCATTAAACAATGTCATGCAGGCATCTGCTACAACAGTATTAGAGCTTTATCCAGCAATAGAAGCTACATTTGGAGCTATCCGTTGAGCTGTCTGTTGAAAAAAATACTGGAAGAAGCAAAGACTTCAATCCAGAAGTTGACTAATGAAGGCATTTATATTGAATCCTTAAGTGAAGAGGACAAGAAGTGTCTGTTAAGACAACTGAAGAAGTACACAGACTTGATTCCTAAAAATCTACATCGACATCTAGATTCTACTCAATCTCTATGTAGCTTTTACAGATCCCTGTCCTATAAAATATCAACAGTTGAGTGGAGTGAGGCACTACCAACAATGGGGCTTTAATGTGCTCAGGACAAAATAGAGAATTTGAACACAGAGTGGAATATCATACAACGAATGAATGAAGATTTGACTTCAACTTCTTTTTTATCATCACTAGTGGCTCAACCCCATCTTTGTGCTATGTTTCCTAGGATTAAAGAAGTAGCAAGCATTCTCACAATGGCAGTGAGCCTTTTCAGAACATTTTGCCAGTAAAGAGACTCTGAAGCAATCTTCCCTTGATACCGATCGTCTATGGTGGCCTTTAACCTTAATCTCATCTCAAGCTTTTTCCACCTATGGAATGCTCTCTGGTGATTTGCTGCCTTCTCATGGTATGTTGGATTTCTAGCCAGATTTTTCCAGTCCTTTGTTCCTGTACAACCCAATGTGGCTGGAACATTAGACTGGAAGAGTTTGCAACAAAAACAGTATGCTGCATTCTGGGTTTTTGAGTACATAAGCCATGTCCTCTTCATTTTGTCACCATTGGTGATTTCATGCCAGTAATGTGTTGAATGGAAAGTTCTATTTTCATTGTCTTTGGGAAACATGAAGTTTGTCACTTGCTTTCAGTCACATGCTTCACCCCATACACCACGCTGCCTCTCACACTCTTGAGCTGTCCAACTTTTGTGAACAGAGGCTGTACTAGTTCCTCTGCACAGGAATCAGGGTCGGTGGGTGGCCACAGGGAACATCCAACTGTTACTAACCTAAGTATTGAAAGAAACCTGACTGTAAGTAACCTAAACCTAATAGTGAATAGAAATTAGTCCTGGTAATTGACAAACGGCGAAGTGGAGTTACCAGGCAGTGATGCGTTGAATCCACCGATGTCTCTCTCTCTCTCTTTCTCCGGGGTCCTCTGCACCAGCAATAATGAAGTAGAACCTCTTTTCGTAACAGATTCTTTTGACTAGAGTATGTGCCTGCCCATATACACTCACTCCGTGCATCTCTGCCCAACTCAAAGAAGTCAGAACCGGGGGATCAAAAAGGGAAAGACTCTGTTCTGGAGTGGGGAGTCCCCACCAAAAGAGGTCACACCCATATGCTGGTAGTCCAGAAGGGTCATTTATGGGTCTAACAGATGAATATATGGTTCCCTGGGTTGACTATTCAAACCCCTCATCATTATGTTCCACTGTGGGAACCTCCAACATTCCAGCCTCTCCCCCACACATTGCCTATGAAAGTCGCTCCTCATAGGGAATTTTGGTGTTAACACAACATACCAGATCAAATCTAAAGATGCATAGCCAGAAGCAGAACAGAAGATAGGAGGCTATCAATCAATCAAAGCAAAGAACCCCATTTTCCATTAGGTCCCCTATAGTGTTTTCCTGGAAAATGTCCCAAGAACAGCTCTCAGTATCTTGCCAGTATATATTCATTTTGGTTTGCATTTTTATCCTTCCTTCCCTTCCCTCAATGCACAAAATTCCACCTCCTCCTTTCATGCCCATTTTGAGGCATGATCCTGCTCTCTTACTACTCTCTGTGCATACAACTTTTCTGAACATTAGCATATCTCAGGGGAAAGCGATCTCCATCCATTACATAGAGACTGCTATACTGGGTCAGATCTCTGGTCCATCTAGGCCAGTATCATGTTTCCAACACTGGTCAGTATCAGCTGACTCAGAAAGCTGAAATAAGTCCCGCAGTGGGCAAATACGGGCTAGCATAATCCCAAGGAAAGTTCTCTCCAACTCTCATAGATAGAGTATGCTTAATTACTGATATATGAATATTAATATCCCCTCCAAAACTTCTCTGTTTTAAAAAATATTTATTATAACAAACTCTGGATATTCTTATTATCCATATAGATGTCCAATTCTTTCTGAATCCTGGCCTGTGATCTCTTGTGGCGATGAGTTCCACAGGATGTATGATTTGTAAAAAAAAGTATTCTCTTTCACCGGTTTTGAATCTGCCAGCTCTCAGTTTCACTTAATTTCCCCTTGTTTTTGTATTTTGAGACAGGAAGAAAAAAGTTTCTGACCTATCTTCTCTAGATCATTTATTATTTTATATACTTTTATCAGGTTCCCTTTTTCCCCCTCTTGTTTCAAAGGTAAACAATCCCAATCTTTACAGTTTCTCTTCATATGATAATTTCCTCATGATCTAATCAGTCTTGTTAATAGGACTGCCTGAAAAATTTCTACTGAAACTGTTCTTTTCAAACACTGGATTGGATTTTTAAGACAATTTTTTTTCCAGACAGTGTCCATTTTCTGCATAAAATATTGAAGTATCATAAAAAAAATAAAAGAAATCCTAACACAGTATCTTCTGGGAGGAGTTGTTCAATTTCCTCATGTCCCGCTGTACTCAATGGCCTAGGTTCTCCAGACAGACCACATTTCCTATTATGCAGCCCAGCCAGAATACTCATGATGCAACTGCCTTCCTGAACTTCATGAAGGGTGACCAGATGTAGTCCAACCAGGAAGCATGGCCTCAATGGATGCATGAGCCATCTGAACTATAAGCTCCCATAAGGCACCATTGCAACATTTCTGAAATAAATTAGTTCAGTTTTTGGTGAAACTTTAGACATTTTTTTTCCTTTTTGCCTTAATATTGTATAGGAAGAAAGGCTGTTTTCCAAACAGCGCTACTCGTTACCCCCCTCTGAACCCCCTCTATTTCTGCTATATTCTTTTTAATGTGAGAGACCAGAACAAAACACGTTAACTCAGAAGAGTTGGAATGGGGGCAAAATAACAAAAAGGATCTGAGGCCTTGACAGCTGGGCAAATGAAGTCAGAGAATTGTGAATCTTCCAAGCTAATTTTTGGATTCACAAATCTAGGTCAAGTTTCCAACCCTTCCCCTCACCCACTCTAATTAAAAAATATCTTTTAAAGGATGATTCAATTTATTTTTGTAAAAAACATGTTTTTCTGGTTACAATACAGCCTGAATTAGGTAAGAGAGAAAGAATAACCCCCTCAAATGGGTCAGATACAAATAGATGTTGGAGCTTTTCCTCTGTGGAACATGAGCCCAATAACAGTTGCATTCAAGTGGAGTTTTTGAACACTGGATGTTCAAAATTAGGCAAATGCAGGGTTGCCAATTTCTGCCATTTTCTCATAAATCTCTCAGTATTTGGTGCTGTTCTTAAAGCCCCAGCTCCTGGAATCATGGGATAATGTGAGAATCTCAGCTTTCATTTAAAAATTGTTTCTATTCCTCCTATTTACAGAGAAAAATCTTGAAAATATGAAGCATGAAGGCTCAAAAACAAACAAACACAAACAAACAAAAAAACCAGAAGGCAAATAAACAGAGCTCCAAATTTGTTTTTAAAATTTCATGATTTTTAAGCTATTGACTTTTTTGGCTCTGACTCACTATTTTGGATTGTTTGAGGTTCACAGTATTGCCAAAATAATGCTTTTGCCCCTTCCTGATCTAAATGACACCTGCCTCCAATCCATCACTCCAGTCCTACAGTTGAAGGGAAGAAGAGTGGTAGCCTTGATGGTAATGTGGTACCCAGGATGTCATTATATTGCAGGATCATCCAGAAGGGGAATTTATCACTCACTTTTCTCCTGAACAAAGTACAAGAGGGGAAAAAAGGAAGGAGGGAGTGGACATGTCCACAGAGGTCTCCATCTAATTTGTAATTGACAGAGATATAAATGCAACATGATTCACTTTGAACAGACCACCTGGATTAGATGGAAGTTAATTAAAGCAATGCCCCATTTCTCACTGTTTAAAACTTTTTAAGACTTGCTAAAGGAGGGGTAAGATAGGACTTTTTATTACTCTTAGAGGGTGTTGGGAAGGCCCATAAATACATCTCTTCTTCCTGTGATCCCATTCATCTTGCTGCCTCTCCTAGTCTTCTTTGCCAACAATCAGATTTCAGTAAACATCCTCAAGTGAAATTTGCAACTGTCAGATAAACATTAAAAATGCTTCCCTTGTCCTCTCCCATTGATAGTCCCATTAATATTGTAATGGAACAAAAAGTTATGAAAATAAATGCATGCTGGGTTTGCAAGTGAATGATGCAGTCTGCTGCTGGGAAATATATACACATGCATATGCATGGACAAAGATGTATAGTGTGCCCACACAGATATGTGAATACTCACATACATGTTAGAAAAATCACTCATAGGACCAAATTCTAATCTCACACTTGTAAACCCCAGGAGTAGATCCACTGATTTTACATCAATATAAAAATCAGAATAGATTAAATCAGAATCAATTGGAAAATTTTGTTGTTTTATCTTGCTTTTGTAACCCTTCTGCTAGGTGGAGCCGGCAGCAGCCAGAACCGGGTTCAATATCTAGGGGTTCCTTTTCAACAATACAACACAGAACCGGCTTGAGCCCTCACCCAGTAAACTGGGGAAATTGCACTCTGCAAGTTTCAAAGTCCAGCTGTTATAGTTAAGAGAGAGTATAGCAATCACAGAGCCCTGCATTCCAAAATGGAGAGTCACCTTCTAGCCTCTGCAGACACCACACACAACAACAACTACTCCACACACCTTCCAACCCACAGATGGTTAACTTTTTGTTCAATGTTTGTACACTGCCTAGCACAATGGGGTTCTGTTTCATTATTGGGGCTCTTAGGCATTATGGTACTACAAATTAATAAGAAATAATAAAAATAAATTTCATTGGTGGGTGAAGTCCTTCTTGAAAAAGATTTGTAAAGTGCATTGAGATACTTCAGGATAAATTACATATTTGTTAACAAAGCAACTTTGTGATTTGGATGTTGAAAGTTTTTATATGAACATGTTGTTCTGGATATCAGGGTACATTAAAACAAACAAAAGGAAGTATTTCGTCACACAACGCTCAATCAACCCGTGGAACTCTTTGCCAGTCGATGTTGTGAAGGCCAAGACTACAACAGGGTTCAAAAAAGAATTAGATAAATTCATGGAGGATAGATCCATCAATGGCTATTAGCCAGGATGGGCAGGGATGGTGCCCCTAGCCTCTGTTTGTCAGAAGGTGGGAATGGGTGACGGGATGGTTCACTTGATGATTACCTGTTCTGTTCATTCCCTCTGAAGCACCTGGCAATGGCCACTGTCAGAAGACAAGATACTGGGCTAAATGGACCTTTGGTCTGATCCAGTATGGCCGTTCGTATTTTCTTATTAATTTAAATTAATGGCTATCTTTTCAGCATTTTAAGTCTTTATTTTTACTTTCTACATAACTGGAACTGAATGGGCAGTTATCACTTTCAACAGAAACCCTCCTCTCCAACTGAGAGGAGTTAAACCCTCATCCTGGTGTTTTGAGCATTTACACAGTAACTGACTTTCTTGTTGGATGTTCTGTAAAGGATGACAGCTTTTGAAAGAAGGGAAGTGTTCTCCATTTCCTTTTCACAGGATGGTAAAACCCGTGTTAACTGCTCACTAACTACCCCACCTATGTATTGAATGCTCTGGCCCCAGCCTGGGGAGGGCAAGTGATATGTTTTGTCTTGTGAGCTCATTCTGTTTACTCTGGGTTATCATCAGGGCACATGGTGAATTTCCTTGTGGGATATGAAGATTACTGAGACAATGGGAGGGAAGATGGAGGAATGGGTCTAAGGCACCTTGCTCTGCTTGCTTCATGCACTAATATAATAATGGCACAGCAAGGGCTGCACTGCAAATGAAGAAATCTGGGTCTGGAGAGCCCAGTAACATGAGCACCTGGAACCATTTTTTTCTTCATTGAAAAGGAACCCAGTGAGAACTCCAAATGTGCTTTGTACTCAAACGTGTGTCCAAGTGATCAGACCAATTAAAGAGGCATAGAGCACAAGCTATAAGAGTTCTCCTCTGATTTGCCCCTTGTGTTGTCATTTGCATTTCAGCAGAATGGGTGTGAAACAGTCCCATATCAGAATGGTAGCATTTTATCTTTACTTTGCACAAGCATAAAAGATGATACAGGTACAGAGTAGAAGTGAATAAGATCAATGTGCTGCTGGACCCCCAGGAGTAATCATAACAGGACCCTGGTCTTGGAAAGATGTCAATGTGTAAAGGATTAATCTTTGATGTCATTGTTCATCTGGAACTGCAGTGCACAGCACCAATGCAGGATTCATACGGAGTTTGACACAGTGTTTGGGTGTCTGTTTTCCTGAGTATAAGAGGGACTGGTGTGTTAAGGCAGAACCAGAGAGTAGTGTCATAGCTGTAAACCTTCCCAAAACAATTAGATCAACATCTCAACTTCTCATTGGGGGTAGTGTTAGGGAGAATCAGCACTATGGCTGAACTTGGTGACCCAGGCATTACCTTCCTACCCTCTACCCTCTGCAACTCTACAGTCATCCAGCGCATTTTATTCTCTGCACAGCCCCCAGCCATTTGGCAGTGCAAGACAAAGGAAACTAAAGCTTTAATAGGATGAAATATCACACAAGGCTTTTCTCTCTCTTTTTTTAAGAAAAGAAAAGAAAAGAAAAGAAAATTGATATTTTTTAACTTTTATCTCAGAGTTAGTTAATTTTTGCACTTAACTGCTGAACTGGCTAAATTCTTTTCTTTTCTTAAGGACCTTTATAAATTTCATCATTAATAAAATGAGACATTCAATTAACAGGAAATTTCTGATTGCCAGTTGCAGTTTTCCCCCCAATAGTTTCTCTTTTTCATTCTTTCCAGCCTCTCTTTTTATTTTCCCCTTCTACCCTGACTCTTCCCTCCTGGAAAAACAGGGGAAAGTGAAAACTGATTCCATTAACCTCTGTCATTACCTAAATCCATCTCTTAATTAGTATGAGTTAATATGATTAATCAAAATAATGAGACAAACCTATTAAATTAGGGTGTTTAAATTACAAATGGAAGTGGTACAGGCAAAGGGGCCGATAACGAATAGCTGCAGATGGAGATGGGGTTAGTTCTTAAAATTATATGTGACAATCAGACAAAGAATCCAAGCTGGGGGGAAATCAGTTAATCCATATGAAAGTATAATCTTACCTGCACACACTGTGACGTGGTTTAGATATGCCCATTACTATTTTATAGGATCAGATGTTAGAATATTATTTTAATCATTTTCATGCTAGGATGTAAGTATATAAGGACCTGACACCATAACAGCACCCACTTAGCATCCACAAGACTAGGTTGTCCAAACGTTGCCCAACTTGAAGCCTCTCACAGGTATTTCCTGGGAACCCAGAGGCTTATCCAGCTGAACACTATGTGCAGCGCATGGAAAATATAGGTCCAAGCTTATGATGCTCCATCTTGATGCATACTAGATAGATGTATGGCCTGAACAAAGATCATCAGCCAAAGGATTCCCAAATCCTAATCTCAGTTCTGACACAAGCTTTCTCTGTGACCTTAGGCAAATCTCTTAAACCTCTCTGCCTTGCTTTCTGTGTTTACAAAATAGGGATAATCTTATATTATGTAAAATAGAACTATATTCAATTCCATGTTTTCACTGAGTAGAATCTCAAAATTTGGTGTGCTCATTTATTATCCCAGTACAGTACTGACCTTTCTATCGAAGGTCATCCAGGGGTCAGACTTTCATATTGGATTTCAATAGCTCAAATGCCCTTTTGAGCTACAGTCTTGAAATTTGGTTCACTCATTTTTTTATGGATGACTGATTAAGGGAAAAAGTTTTTTTTAAAAAAGAGACTTTTCTGTTATAGGTCCCCAAAAGGTCAATCTAACAATTAACAAAAGCTACATTTATATATTCTGGGTGATGGTTATGTTGGTGTGAAGCCTCCAATATGGAGAATGCATTCACATGAGTCATTAGTTCTATTTCAGCCAAGAAAATTGTCAAAGGAAACAAGTCTGCCACAGACCAAATGCAGATAGTTTAATCTAAGCAGAATGGGGGCTCCTACCAGAATAGTGTAAGACCGAAAAGAAGAGGATTGTTGCATTAATAAATATTTTTTCAAACACTTTCAAGTACTCTAGGTGCCTTATAGAAAAAAGCCTGGGGTCAATCTCTACTGAGAAGAAATCAAGCACTCTCAAGTGAGGGCCACGCACATGCGAAAAAAAGGGGAGAGAAAAGAGGGGGGACAATGATAAGATCCCAGTGACTTGGTACAGTTGTTGTTCTCATCCTTCACATCTCACTGGCTTCATGGCAGAAATGAGTGTTTAGGAGGGATAGGAAAGAATTAGGAGAACAAGTTTGGAGAGCGCATTCCAAGCATACAGGACAGTATGGAAAGAGGCATGAAGACTCCTGTGAGGAAGAAGAGGAGATGAAAGGAGTATGGAGGCAGGTGTTATTTGTGGAGCTGAGAGGGCAAGGGGAGGGTGAATGGAACTCGGGTCAGAGGTATAGGCTCTTGAACAGAGTTATTGCACAGTATACAGGTCAGGCCTTGAAGGCATGATCAGGATTCACCAGAAGACATTCCACACCTGGCATAAATCTAGTACAAGGTGTTTTTCAATTAGATGGAGCTACTTACCTGTTCACTTTACCAAAAACCCTTCTCCCATTGAACTGATCTGACACTCATATTCTATTGTATGGCTAATATGCCCTTCCCATTCCCTTGGGTGTCAGCTCAGTCATAGCAACAAGCTGTTGCTCCATTTTCATATCCTTGCTATGGCTCTATGGATCAGAAGTCAAGTGCTGTAGACAGTTCTAGATCATGGTGATAGAAAAGAGCTATGTTGCATTGCTTCTACATGACAAATTCTCCTTTGGCCACATCTGAAGCAACTGCAAACTCCACCCTCTACCACAGCTGTAATAAACCTCTCTTCCACCAAAAACAGATGCAGAAGAAACCACTTAAGTCAGGCAGCCCCCTGCTGTGGTAGCTTTAGTGGAGGCAGAATCGGTGAAGGATTTTTGTTGTTTACATTATGAGTATTTGGTGTTTTTTCCCGTAGCACAAATGAAGTTCAGAACCACAGACTTGCTGAGTTTTTTCCATCAGGGTGCTTATACAGCACTCCATCAGTGTAACACCTGAGTACTGCAGTTCCTATGGAGAAGCAGCATTGCCCAGTGGCATTGAATAGAGAGTCAGGAGACCTAGGTTCTAACCCTATTTCCAGAAGGAGGATGATATATCATGGAAAGTGATGAGTTTCTCTTGAAAAAAATATCAGTCTCTTTAGGAAGACAGTGCTGCAGGCATTTAAATCTATTTTACCATTTCCCTGTGAAAAATGATTTGTATTAATGAGGGAGTGTTTTTATTCAGGTTTAGCTAGTAGAGGTAAATATCGAAGCCAGAAAAAGCAGGAGATCCTGGACTTAAACTCCAGAGCTGCCTCTACACCCTTCTCTCAGAGTAATTGGGGACAGGGATGGTGTCCTTCATGTGTGTACCCAGCTCCCAGCATAGGCCTCATTATACAGAATCAGACCAGTGGCCCTCCTAGGTCAGTGTCCTGACTCTGATGGCAGCCAGCACCAGATGGTTCGGAGGAAGGTGCAAGATGTGATGCAGGAGGCAGTTAATGAGATAATTTGTCCCCAAAGGAATTTTTCTTTGACCCTCCAATACTTAATGATCATTGTGTGCCTTGAAGCTTGAGGGTTTCCATAACTCTAGATTTTAAAAATATTTATGCTTATTTGTTTGGACATTTTCGTTTTCCATAGAAATGTCCAATCCTCCTCAGAGTCCTGCTGAGATCTTGGCCTCAGTCTGTGGTAGGGCCTCTGGGTGCTACTGCAATACAAACAAACCACTGAGGTTTTAGAACATAAGAATGGCCATACTGAGTCATACCAGTGGTCCATCTAGCCCAGTATCCCGTCTTCTTACACTAGCCAATACCAGGTGCTTCAGAGGGAATGTATAGAAGAGGGCAATTAATTTAGTGATCCAACCCATCATCCAGTTCCAGCTTCTTCCTGTTGGAAGTTTAGGGAGACCTGGAGCATGGGGTTGTGTCCCTGACCATCTTAGCTAATAGTCATTGATGGACCTATCCTCCAGGAACTTGCCTAATTTTTTTTAACTCAGTTATACTTTTGGTCTTCACAACATCCCATGGCAACGAGTTCTACAGGTTGACTGTGTGTTGTGTGAAGATGTACTTCCTTATGTTTATTTTAACCCTGCTGTCTATTAATTTCATCAGGTGGCTACTAGTTCTTGTGCTATGTGAAGAAGTAAATAACACTTCCTTATTGACTTTTTCTATACCATTTATGATTCTAAAATAATCCCCCACAGTTGTCTCTTTTCTAAGATGAACAGTCCCAGTCTTTTTAATCTCTAATTGTATGGAAGCTGTTCCATACCCCTAATCATTTTTTTACCCTTCTCTCTACCTTTCCAAATTCAAAAATATCTTTTTTTTTACTTGGGGGTGGGGCTAGAACTACATGGAGTATTCAAGATAGAGGCAACTATGGATTTATATGGTAGCATTGTGATATTTTTGGCGTTTATTATCTATCCCTTTCCTAATGTCTCTTAACATTCTGTTAGCTTGATTGACTGCTGCTGCACATTGAGGAGATGTTTTCAGAGAACTATCCACAATCTATTTCTTTAGTGATAACAGCTAATTTAGACCCCATCATTTTGTATGTGTAGTTGGTATTATGTTTTCCAATGTGCATTACTTTGCATTTATCAACATAGAATTTCATGTGCATTTTGTTATCATGTCACCCGGTTTGGTAAGATCCCTTTGTAATGCTTCACAGTCAGCTCTGGACTTAATTTATCTTGAGTAGTTTTGTATCATCTGCAAATTTTGCCACCTCACTGTTCATCCCCTTTTCCAGTTCATATATGAATACGTTGAACAGCACTGGTTGCAGTACAGATCCTGGAGGACTCCTCTATTTACTTTTCGCCATAGTGAAAACTATTTAGTCCAGCCCTTTGTTTCCTATTTTTTAACTAGTTATTGATCCATGAGAGGACCTTCCCTCTTATCCCATGACTGCTTATTTTGCTTAAGAGTCTTTTGTGAGGGAACTTGTCAAAGGCCTTCTGAAAGTCCAAGTATATGATATCTGGTGGCTTACCCTTTTTCACATGCTTGTTGATACCCTCAAAGATTTCTAACAAATTGGTGAGGCATGATTTCCCTTTACAAAAGCCCCAACATCTTCCCCAACATACTGTGTTTATCAGTATGTCTGATAATTCTGTTCTTTACTACAGTTTCAACCCATCTGCCTGATACTGAAATTAAGCTTAATGACCTGTAATTGTCTGGATCACCTCTTGAGCCTTTATTAAAAAAAAAGATGTTACATTAGCCGCCCTCCCATCATCAGTACAGAGGTTGATTTAAGTGATAGGTCACATACCACAGTTGTTAGTTCTTGTAGTTTCATATCTGAGTTCCTTCAGAACTCTTGGGTGAATACCACCTGGCCATAGTGACTTATTACTGTTACATTTACCAATTTGTTCCAAAACATCCTCGATTGACAGCTCAATTTGGGAGGGTTCCTCAGATTTGTCACTTAAAAACATGGGTGGGCAAACTACGGCCCATGGAACACATCTGGCCCACAGGACCGTCCTGCCCAGACCCTGAGCTCCCAGCCATGGAAAATAGCCCCCAGCCGCTCCCCTACAGCTATGCCGCCACGCGGGCAGCACTCTGAAGGGCAGGGCTGCGTGCTCCTGTGGGGTAGCACAGCAACGTGTCTGGCTCTGGATGGGCAGTGCGGCTGCCAGACATGCTGCTCTGAGCGGCATGGTAAGGGGGCAGGGAGTAGGCGGTTGGATAAGGGGCATAGGGTTCCGGGGGGCAGTCAGGGGATGGAGCAGGGGACGAAGGTTCTGGGGGGGTGATCAGAGGAGGAGGAACGGGGGTGGGGGTTGGATAAGTGTGGGAGTTCCGGAGAGCCTGTCAGGGGGCAGGGATGTGGATAGGGGCTGGGGCAGTCAGGGGACAGGGAGCAGGGGGTTGGATGGGGGTGGGGTCCTGGGGGGGCAGTCAGGAGACAAGGAGCAGGGGAGTTGGATGGGTGGGTATGGGGTTCTGAGAGGGGCAGTCAGGGGGCGGGAAGTGGGAGGCGGTTAGAGAGGGGGCGGGAGGCCAGGCTGTTTGGGGAGGCACAGCCTTCCCTATCTAGCCCTCCATACAGTTTTGCAACCCTGATGTGGCCCTCGGGCCAAAAAGTTTGCCCACTCCTGCCTAAAAAGAATGGTTTGGCTGTGGGGATTTCCCCCACATCCTCTGCAGTGAAGACTGATGCAAAGAATTCATTTAGCTTCTCTGCTACAGCCTTTGTTTTTGTTTGATAGTCTTTTAAAAATAGATCTGGAATACCAAAGTAAGAGAGTTTGAAAAGCGTGATCAGAAAGGCCAGGATTTCTAGGAAGCAGGCTTGAGACTCTCGCAATCCGAAGATACTGGCCTCTTTGGACTAATAATGATGATCGCTAGAGCCTTCATCGTTTTACACTATTGACCATATTAACTGCTAGTGAAGCACTTGAATCCATAAATCAGTAGCAGATGGAGATCTTTCACCAATTCACAGATATCAGATTTTTAGGAAGAATCCTGCCTCACTCCATTCATAAGCTGTTACTATGAAAATACTGTGAGTAGTGTATGGGTTGACACAGAAAGTATTGGTACAGGTCTAGTTTATTTTCACATATGGGGAACAAGAAAAGAGGATGCCACAAATCTTCATTGTTCACCACTCCAAAGCACTGGTTCAAATACTGAGCAGCATCACTGTGTATCCTACAAATGATTTCATATGTTTTTAGACTCTGAAAAATCAGAACTTTAAAAAAGTCACTGGTAAAAGTAGCCTAGAGAACAGAAGTTGAAGAGCCCCCACTACAGCTTAGAATTCAAAGAAGTCTGATCCAGAGTAATAAGGGATCAAGGGGTGAAATTAGCATCCACTTACTTTGAGCCTGTCTGAACAGTCCTTTAAATTCGGAAAAATGACTTTGGAAAAACCAGTATTTAGAGTCTATGTTTATTTATTGACTCTGTTAGTCCATATCCGATGTGCCCGGTTTATGATTAAAGACACTTTATCTAACTGCCAGCCCGGCAAGCTTGCCTAGAATCCAGGCACCAAGCTGGGTTCTGTCCATGATCTTGCCCATCGGCAACAATAAAGATTCTGCAGTCAAAACACTGTTAATAATTCTGTTGGTGTGTGAGTCAGAATAGAATCCAGGCTCATTCCTGCAGTTTCATTGGTTCTATGGGGCTCACTGGAGTAAAAAACCAGAAGTCTGTCTTTAGTCTGCAATATCAGAAGTTATCCTAATATGTGCAGAGAGCAGGTCTGTCAAAGAAAAAGGATTCAGCTTAGAGAATCGTTTTTGCTGTTCTGGAAGGGCCACCTCTATGGGTGAGAGGGGAGCTTAGTCTCCATTTATCTAAACTTTCAGACTGCAAATCACAACTGAAGCATCCAATTACATAAGGGTCCATTCAGTCCTGGCCCAAGACTACTTTCGAGGGGGCCCGTTATTGCCAACTGGGGTGGTGGTTTTTTTGATCCAGACACTATCCACTAGGACAGGACTGAGGCCCATCAAATGCATTTCAGAGAAGCCAAATAGCCATCACAGAGTAATTCCCAAGCCGTAATGGGGTTGGATGTACACCAGCATCTTAAAAGTTAATGGTTTTATATCCATGTGAGGGGAAGCCACGTGTATGGAAGGAACAAATCCCTGCCCCAACAATATATTTAACACAAAGCAAAAAATGTATCCTAGGAAATAGAATGCAGCAAGTAACAGAGATCCCACTATGACCCCTTTTTGGTCTGCACTGGTTAGTGGCCCTCACCCTGAACCTGTCAGGAGAGCTGGCTTTATATCTAAAAGAAATACCCCAGAGGGTGCCCGGACACCACCATGGTGCGTGCAATAAAAGAACCTACACAAGGTAGAAGATACAAAAGCCCTAGCTACCTTAAAGGTACAGTCCTGAATTTCACTTCTGCATATGAAAACACCCTACCATGACAGCTGTCACCATCCGCCCCCACGTAAAAGAAATGTGTGAAAGAAGAGGTATCTGGGCAAAAGACAGAAACATAGTCCCTTCAGGCAAGCTTTAGCACTCATTACAGAACACAGTTAACACAAAGCAACCAACTCATAGCAAGGGCCCCAAATAAACTCTTCCCTGTGGCAGCGCTGATCAGCCCCAGGGAAGGAGAAGACCTTCAGGGATTTAGGAAAACAGAGGGTAACATAGCTGTGATGAGTGTGTTGGTGCTCAGGTAACAGATGAATATCTAATTATCCCTAGAAGGTAACTTCTCCTCCCTCTCACGTGCGTAGCCAGGGACCCCATTACCAACAACCAGAGCCATCCACACATCCCCTAAGGATTTGAGAAAAGTGATAGTCAGGGGAGGCTCTCATCAGACTCTGTCCTACTACAATAGATGCATCATCTTCCTTGTCCCCCTGAAAATTATTTTGCACAAACACTGGACAGTATGTAGTACTTAGCAGCTGTGGCTAGACCACTTCTCCCATTCACTCCAGCCCCAACACAGAGCAGCAAGAAGAGGCTATTGCTAGGATTGCTTAGAACTGGTGACATGGGCCAGTGGGAACTGGATGGTCTGAGAAAGGCTTTTAAAAAGTTAATGCTATTAAATCAGCTCTAATACCATTAAACCAGGAAGAGAGGAAGGGCAAAGGGCAAGAAAGGGTCACAAGGTCAGCAACCCTCAGGTTCCAACTGGCCAGCCTTTGTTGTGGGAACAGGGGATGACTGCCAAGGAGCAGTGCTGAAAGCCACAGCAGCAAGAGCTATGAGGCCCTCAGTCAGGGGTGAAAGTAAAATACAACTCTTACCAGTACAGGGCTCACTCTGCCCCCCGTGAAAGGGGCAGAGCCTCAAGCGAAAGGGGCAGGACTGGGGGGGTCAGTGTCCCCCAGCCAGTCCATCTGCGCTCCCTGGCCCACGCCACCCAGGGCTCCAGCAGCAATTTAAAGGGCTCGGGGTTCTGGCTGCCACCAGTGGCCAGAACCCTGGACTCTTTTAAATCGTGGCCCTGGGACAGCTACTTCTACCCCCCTACCCGTTGGCAGATGGGGGAAAAAAGGGTAGCAACATTAAAGCACTGCCACAGCAGCACTTTAACCTCACTGCCCCTTTTGCACCCTCCATTGGTGGCCCTGCCAGGTTGTCACTGCCCCTTTTATACCCCCCATTGGTGGCCTTGCTGGTAGGGATCTGACAGGGCCACCAACAGGGGTGCAAAACGGGCAGTGACGTTAAAGCACTGCAGTGGCAGCGTTTTGAAGTTAGCAGCACGGGCCGGTACTGGCAGCTACCTTTCACTGGTACACCATACCGGCCTGTACCCCCTTACTTTCACCCCTGCCCTCAGCTATGAGCCACGTCTGTGGGGTGCACAAGCATGCAACAGGGTTTCCCTTTAGTACAAACCCACTGAGAGATGGTCACAGGAAGGTAGTGCACACAGTATTTCAATGAAGGTGGCTTGCTGTCACAACCAGCAGCTTGTACTCAGGGGTGGCTCTACGTATTTTACTGCCCCAAGCGTGGCAGTTCTGTGGATTCAGCGGCGTTTCTGCAGGCGGTCCGTGGGTCCCACGGATTCGGTGGCGATTCTGCGGGTGGTCCGTCAGTTGCGGGGCTTCAGCGTACTCACCGCTGAATTGCTGCCGAATCTGCGGGACTGGCGCACCTCCCGCACAAACGCCGCCGAAGGATGGCTGACTGCCGCCCCAACAGCTACCGCCAGGACGCCTCCCGCGGCTTGCCGCCCCAGGCACGCACTTGCTGCACTGGTGCCTGGAGCCAGCCCTGCTTATACTACAATGGATTTTGCTCATTTGCTCACTTGATCATTACCTGTTAGATTCACTCCCTCTGGGGCACCTGGCATTGGCCATTGTTGGCAGACAGGATACCGGTTGGATGGACCTTTGATCTGACCTAATATGGCAATTCTTATGTTCATTCACAGGCTTTTCCATGGTGCAAGCACCTCACATACTGTAATTTATTTTCCCCACCTCACAAGGGTGTTTTGGGATCTTATCCCTATTTTGCAGTTGGGGCAGTGAGGCAAGAAAGTGACTTGCCCAGGGTCACAGCAAGTCTGCGTCAGTCTGGAATATAACCCAAGAGTCCCTATTGACAGTCCCTGCTCTAACTACTTGATCATACTGCCAAGGCCATGCTTCATTGACTTCCTGAAACACATGCAGACCAGCCTGCACACAGTCTGTGATCAAGTCTGCATTGTAACTTCATATGCAATCAGACACACCTCCTTTATTGGAAAGTGAGGTGTTTCTTTCTGTACCCATGTTTTCAGGGACAGAGAGCAGGTCCTTCCTCTCCGCTCCTCACCCCCATTCCCCAGCAGCTCCTCAGGCAGCTTTTCGCCCGTTCCCAGAGAAGGCCTCTGGCCTTACTTTTGCTAGAGGCTTCCCATCACTCCCCTCACACCTTCCCCTCCTCTCTGCTCCATCTCTCCCTCTCCCCCAGAGTTATACATCTATCTCAGTCACTGCTCATACGAAGTCTCTGAACACCTCTAATCTGTTCCCGCCCCGGCATTCTTTCCTTCCCAAGGAGCGGGGCAGGAGAATTGCTGCTTGAACCTCCAGGCCAGCTGACTGCCTGCACACACTCCTTGACCTAGGGTTCCCATTCCCAGTACACTCACGTCACTCTGAGCAGCCAGCACTGCCTAGCTGGGGGAAAGACACCTACAACGGAGGGTAGAAGGCAAGTAGCTAAGAAAAGCCAGAGACTCAGGTCTGCACTACACCTAAAACCTAGGTCCACTTACCTATACTGCTCAGTGGTGTGCAAAACTTCCACACACTGTACATGTAGCTAGATCGGCAGACAAATTCTTCTACACCCACCTCTCGAGGGCATGGATTTACAACAGCAACAGAATAATCCCTTCCATTACTGTAGCAAATGTCTATCCTACAGTGGCATGGGTGCAGCGCTGCAGCTGTGTTGCCTGGAGTGTGGACATAGCATAGCCTCTGTGAAGAGGCCAGCGAGATAGAGAATAAGATGGAGATACAGGAAGCACTGGCCAAAATCCAGAGGGTGGGCAGGTCTGAGATATAAAAAATACTGTTTGTAAAAACATTCTTTGTCATTGCTCTTTCACATCCACAGCCAGTGATCAGCAAACTGACCACCGCCACAAATCTGCAAGCTGTTTGTAACACAGCATGTACCTTACGCACAGTCTCCACATGGAGGACAAGGACAATACCCAGTCAGCAGGGATTCTGTCCACATGCTGCAGTACAGCAAGTTGGCTGCACAGGAGCCTGGATGTCTAGCATGCACAGGATTGTTACCTTACCTAGGATGTGCAGATTGTAAAGTCTCCTCCCGTTATGTGCTCGACAATCTGGTCTTCTACCAACCAAGCAGCCTGCCCTCAAGAGAAACTAAACTAGTTTATAAACAAGAGTAAAGGAGAAAATACAGAACCAGAGAACTGAGATGGGATTTAACACCTGAAGCTTTGCAAACCTTCACCAGAGTATAGAGCAGAGATCTGGGAGCTCGCAAACCAGTGTGCCCTTGAGCAATTGCTTCCCCTTTTTTGTCTCTCGGGGTCTTGGGGATTTAGGATTCTGAGCCACCTCACAGGAGAGCAGCAAGGCTTAAATCAAGGCTATTTATAAAGTGCTTTGGGATCATCTGAGGGATGGCACTCTATAACTGCAGAGTATTGATAGCAGGGGCTTGAGTCTTCCACAGCAGCAGAGTTTGTCACACAGTTCACCCCCTTGCTGCAGAATTGTACTCTGGAATCCAACTTTCCATTTAAAAAAATTATTTCTAGCTCTTATGCTTGTGGAGAAAACCTCAGAAACATGAAGTCAGCACATTGTCATCTGCCTGCCTCTCAAGAGAGAAAATGAAACAATCACTTAGACAGTTGTGGCCTGCCCCATTCATCTCAGTCAAAGCCCTGGGGGTTCTGCAGTTCTGTGGAGTTTCCCCCCAGGATGTCATGGATTGCTGTGATTGTACCACAGATTCACTATTTTCCTACAGCCAGGTATCGGACATTTTGTTTTGCAATGGTCACCCTGCCCTGCTGGGACCTTTTGCTCTGCAGCTCTCCCCACAGGGGGTATTACTGGATTACAGGGTATGCTCCCTGGATTATTCCATGGAGTTAGGAAGAGTTAGGAAGCAGAAGGTTGGGGAGCAAGAGCTCCAGGCCAGTTTAGAGTCAGAGAGAAGGGGAGACAAGGCAGGTCATCTGAGATGCTGTACTGTTCTCCAGGCTGCCAAAGCCCTGAAAACCAGGGAAATGAGCTGTGGAAACCAGCTATGAGCTTATCCCTTTGCCTGACATGTATGCAGTGAAGGAGGTTCTGAGCTGGGTTGTCTGGACAACATAATGGGAGCCAAAACCTGGGGTGTGGAGTTGGGGGCAAACATAAAACAAAAAACCCCACCAAAACCTTGAAAATCATAAGTTTTATGACAAGGAGTATTTTCAACTCTGAGGTACAGCAGCACATGTGGAAATGGGAACAAAGATTTTTCACAGCAACCATATAAGTTAATGTTGCAGCAGAATGTAGGAATTGCTGTTTCAGAATCTGGTCCCATCGTGCTGCAGGGTATACAAGACCTGTCTTATTACACAGGTTTCTTGTAGCCCCTCTAGTCTGGGAGATGGAACCTACATTGTTTTCTGGATTCCTACTTAATTCACAAGGTCGAAGAGTAGAGATTCCAGCCAAACGTCCCCCACTCCAGCTCCCACTTGCAGCTTGCTCAATAGCTACCACCGCTCAGCAATTTATTCTGCCTCACCAGCTGTTGTGGGCTTAGCTCCTCTCACCAGGCAGAATAAGAGCTCCCCTCCTTAGTGACCCAACAGCCTTTATTGGGATTGAATTGGCACCCAACGTTTTAATTTTCAAAATAAAATTCACATTATTTTCAAAACTTCTTTATTGTATTTGTAATATGTTTTCTGGGAGGCACAGACATTAACTCTGCAGAAAACATTCAGTCTGAGCAGAAAAAAGTGCAAGAAAAACACTGATTTAAGATATGTGCAAACAGTTTACATGGCACCTAACATGTGGAAGAAGTTGGGCCACATTTCTCTGTAGCACAGACACCAACAGAGTTCACAGAGCATGAATTTGCACCCCTATCTGCAATATGTGTATGTTTATGAATGGAGGATCCTATGCAAACCATGTGCATGGAATGGCTGTTTTACTCCGTGAAGAGGGTTGCTCTTTGCTACTCATGAGGTTTTGTTTTCCTCCTCCAGATTCCTGACTAATGATTTTTAATCATGGCACTGAACAGTGATGGTGCACAAGGACTCATCATAGGGCAGGAGACTGGGGTATCTTGAAAGGAAACCGTGTATTTTGACATGCATATGTCAAATATGTCATTTGTATATAATTTTGACAATGACACACATTACTGACCAACAGTAGCCCTGTAGTCATTGATTTGATTATAGAAGGTTTGATGGGGATAATCTAGTTTCTCTCCAACCAGGTAAGTTACCAAAAGGCGGACATCACACCTTCAGATAAAAGGTGGGCTTCATGGTATCAAGGCAAAGCTGCCCACAACACAAAGAATAAGCAATACCTGGGTACAGATTGGAACTAACCATACAGTGGTAGGTGCCAAGAACCCATGCCTTGGCCATTACAGCTGCTGCTGGTGGTTTATGGAGCCACCTCCATCCTTAGCCAGTATCTATCTTTAATGTGTCTATTGCCTAGCATTCTAATCACCGATAGGAAGTAATTAGTGACAGAGGAGATATACATTTTACACAGTCCTCCTATCTGGTATCCAATTACACTCCCAACATGATATAATAAGCAGTAACATGTCTATTGAGAGTATGAATTGCACAGCACAAGACATTGTCTTCTTCCATCACACCTCCTAGTCCTGAGAACCCAACGGTCTCCTTCACAAGTGACATCCAGAGTGCAGCATAATGGAATGCTATGTCTGGAAATGTGATGCTTTGGTGCCCCCATGTGGTTAAAGGCTTAAAGAGCAGGTTATGTTCTCTTTAGGCCTAACATAGCAGACCCTTTTGCCCCCTAACCTTGCATATATAGCAACTTATTTACTGGCCCAGCTGGAAAGTGTCACATTCTTTACAGCTTCTGGTCTGCTTTTTCCTGAAGGAGCAATATGCAGCTGGAAACTTACTCTACACTTCCAAAGACAACAGTGAGAGTGAAAGTGGCAATAAACATGGTTCCTCTACTGTTTTATGTAAAAGACACCCCTCTCTCTCTCTGGTCTTTCAATAGCCCCCATCACTGTCAACTCAGATCACTGTAATATTTCACCATGCAGTGGAAGGTGAGAATTCCTGGTTCACATAATTTCAGAGCTCATATTCTCAAGTGAATATTTGTGCTGGTGAAGTCTGATTGGAACTTAAGCTCTGGCATCAAACTGTTTCCATCTTACCAGTATGAAATGGTTCAAAGTTATGTGGAAATGAGAAATGTCCTTATTTGTTCCACAAGTTATAATGAAGGTTTGAAAAATCGCCCTCTGGAGGACTAGAGAACTACCATGGTTAGGACAGATATACCAAAGAAATGAAACCTGAGAAGCTGAAACGGGAAATAGTTTTTATTTAAATTGTTTGAATCTGTTTTGTTTGGTAACACACTTGGGAGAAAAGGTTTTCAATGAAAGGCAGAGAAAACTCTCAGTCCACATTGTTGCACTTCCCTGGGCCAGGGAAGCTAGTGATCCAATCAGCGGACCAAATTCTGTGATTAATCCTGGTCATGTGCAACCCGAGACATGTTGTGCATATAGTAAGAATTATCCAAGGAATCCTTCTGCAAAAGCCATGGCAAACAAGACTTGATGTTCATGGTACTTCCAGTGGTGGGAAAAGGTAGAAGGAATTTTTGTGGGTGGGAAGAGAAAACACTTCAGGCATTTATACGTCATAAGAAAATGCAAGTATGGACAAGTCTAATTTCCTTCAAATCCACCTTTAAACTCGTATCTGAAAAAGCGTACAGGGGAAACAGCACATTAGTGAAATTCATAAAAGATACTAAATTGTAAAGAACTGAAGCCTCTAACGGAGATGATCCAAAGGGACTTAGAAAGATTAAGAGCAGTAGGCAGGAAATAAAGCAAGGAAAAAATCAACAGCAATCAATGTTCAGTGGGAGAAAGAAGACTGTAATCAGTAATGCTTACACACCTCTGGGCAAGAGTGGACAAAGATGTGAAGTTAGATGCAAGTTTGAAGTACAACCGAGTGACCAAAAAGCAATGAAGTTTGGGATTGCCTGGCTGCAGAGGCATCTCATCATAGAGCAGGGAGGTGGTAAGTCCTCTCTCAATGACTCTGGTGGGACTACACTTGACATAGCAAACTCACTTCTGGGCATTTCAACAAAGGGTGGAACTGAGGGAAGAATTACAAAAACGGTTAAGAGCTTGGTGGGACTATTTTAGAAGGAAAGATTAAAAGAGCTAAATCTGGCTAGCTAGACTATGACAACTAATGGGGAACCTGGTAGGTCTAGTAGTCAAGAAGGGAGGAATTTAGGACAGGGCAAGCAGGAAAAGGTAGGAGGAATGAGGTGAAATTAAGCAATGGAAAACATATGCAGCATATTAGGAAAAAAGTCCTAACAGTGAGATCTAGGATGTGAAATGGTCTCCCGAGAGCGTGAAATAATTTCACAAAGGTGACAAGCCACACAAACACTGGAAAAAGCAATGGTGAGATGGAGAGATTTTAGGGAACAATCCTGCACCCTGAGTTGGGTTATTGGACGGACTAGCTAAGCGATAAAATTTGCAAGAGCGCATAAGTGACTTGGGAGCCTAAGTACCCTTTTCCAGAGTGACTTAGAGCCACAGTTACAGTGGTCTCTAGTTACGTAAAGATGGATGTAAACACCTAGTGGGGTATACATAATGCCTAAATATCTTCGTAAAAGCTGGTGTTTAGGCCCAAAGGAGCCGCAGGCCTGGCCTACACTTAAAAGTTAGGTCAGCATAGCTATGGATGTGAAAAATCCACACCACTTAGCGTCATTGCCATGCCAACCTTACCTCCAGTGTAGACACAGCTAGGCTGATGGAAGAATGCAGTCATAGACTAATTAGCATTGCTTGAGGAGGAGTGTTCCTACATTGATGGAAAAGGCCCTTTCTTCACTGCAGACTGCAATTACATCATGGGGTTATGCTGACATCACTACGGCACTACAGCTGTGCTGATGTAGACCTGGTAGTGTAGACATGGCCTCAGTCTCATTGAAAGTCAATGTGACTTAGACATTTGGGTATGTTTTTCAAGAGTACCTAAGACCTAGTCTTTCTTCCATTTCTTGGACACCATTTGTAAGGATGCGCAAGACATTGTGACGGTAGACTGCTGGGGCGCTCTCATCCTCGACTCCAGGAAAGGAAGGGGTGCTCACCCCCCCCACTCCGGGGGTGTGTGTGTGCTCATTTTCCCCCCACTCCTGAGAAGGAAAGGGTGCTTATTTTCCCCCCCACTCCTGGGAAGGAAAGGGTACTTTCGGTCACTGTTATCAGTCTTTGCCCTGTTATCGTATATTTCCCATGCCAGACTTGGCTCTCATGGTTTGCTTGCCTTGAAATGAAACACCTGCATACTAACAAGACAGAAACAAGGTATTAGTTATTCATGAGATGCAAATGTTCCTGTTATTTCTTTGCCTGTGTGCCCACACGCAGTGGGCTTCTTCCCCGGGCATTGCTCCGATGTGCCGGGTCCCCGTTCAGTGACAGCAGCGAGCGGAGCCCCCGCTGCAGGTGTGTCACTTTGCCTTCAATAAACTCACTACTTCTATTCAACAGCTGTTTGTGTGCATCGTTCCTACGGGACACAAAAGTACCCTGCAACACCATTACAGAGCAAGAAACTCTGTGATGCTCGGTCCAACAGACATGCATATAGAGAAGTTGCATATAGCACAAAATATAAAACCCAAAGGCAAGCATTTAGTATCATTTGTATGCCCCACCCTTCCCCTAGCAGGAAATGGGGGCAGGGCTTTTATCATTTTCACCGACATGGATGAATAAAACCAGTGACAGTTTCCTTAGGGCTGGATTGAACCAATAAGAGAATCCAATCCTGTTCCAGCCCCTGCCTCCTTTAGAATATAGGGCGAGTACAGAGGGAGTGAACTGTACCCAGAACAAAGCTTGCAGGGGTGTCTGCATGAAATCAAGAGTTCATGCCTTGGGCTCCAAAGTAGTCAGAATAAGACATACACCTTTGCATAGCCCCTCCTAAGAGTCAGTTCAGCTAGTGATTCTTCTTCCTCCCTTAGATATCTCCTGCTGAGGAAGGAGACGGGCCTGTCAAAGGAGATGCAGAGAAAGTGCCCTTTCCAGAACACTGCTGGTTCTTTTCATTCTTGTGTTTGTTATCTAGGTATCATCATGATTGATGCACTAGAAACATGAAGATAAAGGCACATTTGGGTTTTTTCCTCTGACGTGGTAAGCAGCCCAGTGCCGCTCTTCTACCTGATTTTCACAGCACATGTACCACTGGGTACCAGAGTTCATGAATCTCAATCCTTGATCACAAACCCCAGAGATACACACAATTTTATACTAAACAGGTTTCCTGAGCTTACTTCTCTTTCTCCATGGGGAACAGAAGGACTCACTTGGCAAAAGAGCTAGAGAATGATCAGTCAGGAGCTTCTAACTTTCAGCAATATTATGAAGTTTAAATGTCTGATAATTTTAAATCTAATGCACAAATTTAAGCCAATCAGACTATAGAAGCCCAGTGCACATGATACCTGGAATCTCTAACATCTTCCTTTCTCACTAGTCCTTTCAACCCACACCCTGAGACTAGCTTCATGTTATATCAGGGGACCTCAAGCTCCCACAGTATGACACGTTTTACAGCAATTACCTCTTGACACCCTCCTTCCCATGTGTCATTATCCTATTCTTCATCACTCAACATCCCAGCAGGAACTATAGCAACTCCTCACACAGAATACTCACATTAGGAAATGAGGGTACTTCAAAGCTTCTTTTTAAACAGGAAGTTTACTAGGAGGAAACAAAGAGCTGGTGCCATAGGACCATCCAGTGCTCTGCAGACCACCAGCGAGTACGCCACAGAACACTGTTTACTACACAGTGCCTTACACAAGCTACATAGCCATGCACTGAGAAGCACTACAGAATGGTAGTGGTCATCCAACTTTCCTCCGTTGGGCGGGGGCTCTCCTTATTGTTTAGTGTTGTTAGTCTGTCATCAGGCCTGGTACATCCAAGGCAATGGTAGTGCCAGCCTCTCCACACCAAACTGCCCCAAAAGGGCCCACTCCAGAGGGAAAAAGTTTAGTCCCTGTGTTAATTCAATGGTTGGCCATCTCTGCCAACAAGAATATTAGTACCAGTTGTGGTGAGCACGAGAACACATTTCCACTAAGATGTGAACTGAAACCCACCTCAACTAACGTCACACTGGCCACCACGCAGTCAGATAGGAACAATTTAGTTACTAGTGACCTGGGCTGAATTTGAATCAAGGACCTTCCACTGAAAGGCTACATATCTTGTTACCATCCTCCTGAGCTAGCAGAAGTGACAAAGAGTCCTGTGGCACCTTAAAGACTAACTAAAGTATACTGCATCTAAAATATACTACTTTAGTTAGTCTTTAAGGTGCCACAGGACTCTTTGTCACTTCTGCAATTCCAGACTAACACGGCTACCTCTCTGATTCTGAGCTAGTAGATAGCCTTCCTTTATGGGAATCATCCCTTAAGTAGCAGAAGCATCCTTGTTCCCACAATCCAACTCCTCTGCCAAATAACAATGGAACTTTAACCAAGATAAGGCAGACAACAGTTTCACCACTTCTCAGGAGCTTGATTAAGAACAAAATTCAGCTCTAGGTGGAGATTGCCTAGCAACTCTGAAGCTCAGCTGGACAGCTGTTGGTGCAGATCCTCAAGCATATTATAAATGTTGTCACTCAGCAAGAAAACAAGCATTAGCGAGATCCATAAATTAGCATAAAAAATTAGTGAGCAAGACAGGAGGTCATCGATTACTGCTTAGTGTATGCAGATTAGAGCATATCAGAGAAGACCAAGAGCCCATTTAAAAGGGAGGTCTCTGGTGTGGGAAAAAAATGGGAATGTAAAGGGAATATGTTTTGTTTGGGGTTCCTGTGATGCAGCTGTTCTGAGCAGTATCTCCCTTTTAATAACTTATGGTGCCAAGAGATGCTTTTCACCATATGAGTATGGACACTTACTATTCAGAATGGAAGGGAGCCAAATCTGTGCCAGTGCAGATTGGCTATGGGAGACAAGCGTTGGGCCACATTAACACACTGGCTCCTTAACGTTCAGGCTTCTCAGAGTCAATTTTTGACTGTCAGCATCAAGAGAAAACTTTCATCAGACTCAGTTTTGCTCTTGATGGCTTAACCTAGAAACAGTGGGTGGCAAGCTTTTCAGAAGGGAGAAAAGAGCAGGAAACTTTGCAAATAACCCCTACACCATCCCATAGCCACAGTCAGACCTTCCTGGAATGGAAGTAAAGTGGACAGAGATAATTAGTAGAGCCCCAGCCAGAATATGAAGGATGAGCATTGGTTGAATCCTAGGAGAGTTACACTCTTCAGTGTGGTGTGAAATCAACACTGATTTTCTGGCATAAAATTGAGTCAGGAAGAAATCCACAGGCAAATGAAAGTTCTGCATAGTTATAAAAAAATCAATTAAACAAGAAATGTTGCCCTCTCCTCCTTTCCTCCTAGGCAAAACCACAAATCTGACCAGGGACTGATTCTTCTGATCACTGGTTCAGCGTGGATGTTTACTAGATTTTTAGCTTCACTACTGCAATAACCTTTAAAACTATACATCTCTGCCACTTGATTTTAGCACCAATCTTTCAGTCCGCTAGAGTTCAAGATTATTGTGTTATGTCGCTTGATAGATGGTATTCTAGGCTTCCAGATAGTATAAAAATGGCTTCTCTGTGTTATTATTGATCACTAAATATCCCAGCATAATTCACAGAGAAAAATATGGTAAATTAGATCTTTTTTAAAAGACCAGGTCTTGTATTTTGCAAAGCACCAGACACCAAAGCACATCAAGAATATTTGTGTCATTCACTTCTAGACCTATCACATAAAAGGTAAGTGTTCCAACTGGTAAATAGCTTGGCATCTATTTCTAGATCTCGAAGTTGACAACATACTGAAGATCAAACTGTCAGACCTTCATTGGCCACTGGGTATAGCAGCATTATTTTAGCACCAATTCAGGATTCAGTATCACAGATCTAGGATGCAAGAGTAGAAATATGTTCAGTCCCCTATTTGATCCAGGTGGAAATGCTGTTTTGCAGAGAAACATTACCACTTTTATGGCCAACTGATAGTTCTCTATTAGCAGACATAGCTTCTTTCTCCACTCACTCAAAGGAAGTTTTGCTTTTCTTAAGATCTCATGATTTTTAGGAGAGAGGAATGTGAATAGCAATTAAAATTATGCTATCAAAGACTAAGAATGATGTTTAGAGAAAAAAATCCTGATCACTTCTGTGGGTGTCTTAGTGTATCATTCTTCTCTGCCTTTCTCTGGTTAGATAAATGGAGAAATCTTGACCCCACTGAAGTGAAAACCAAAAGTCACATTGTCTTCAGTGAAGCCAAGATTTCATGCCAAGTTCTCTAGGGCAGAGACTGCATATTCTGTGTTTTATGCAGTGCCAAGCATGCTGTTGGCCCTAAATGACAGTAATGAAATTCATGTGTTTTCTTGTCTCAGAGCCATCAGAGAGAAGTAGTACGTGGGAGGGACAGTACATAAAAGGTGGCTATTGTCTGTAAATGCTGAATTTAATGCCATTTTTTATATTAGCTCATGAAAGCAAAATGTATAACCACACTGGCTCGTGCCAGGCATAATGGTGTTCTCAATAGGCAGTTTCCATTTATGGAATTCACTCCCACTGAAATCAGTAACTGGAAACCTGGGTGCTCAGCATCTCTAAAAAATCAGGCTACTTATTTAGGAGCCTTAATGCCTGACTTCAGGGACCCAAGTTTGAAAATTTGGGATCCAGTACTCAGAAGTGTGCTAGGTACTAATCAGATACAATATACATGCCCCAGACTGAGAAGCTTACAGTCTAAGGCTCTGATCCTGCTCAGCAATCTACAAGGACCAGTTTCTCTAGCCACATGATATCTTGTCTGGCATGATTTGTTGTTAAAACCTCTATGTTAGTGGCTCATGGTTCCATTACGCTCTATATATCAGACATCCATTATCCCCCAATCTGATCTATTTGTCTCTAATGTGAATCACAAGCACCTTTGGATAGGAACCGCTTTGCTCTAGTTTATCCTGTTATGTGCACACTGATGATGCTCAAAAGGGTAAGAAAAAAAGTATTTACTGCAGTAATTTTACTAGTAATTTAAGTATTTAAGATAATTGTTGGGATCCCTCCTCTGTCCTTTTGAAGACCACACTCACTGGCTCTTTTTGTAAAGTCCTCCTCACTTTTTATCCATATTTCTTGTTAGTTCCTTGTTCAAGATGGATTTTAAATAGCAGTCCAGAAGCTCAGGAGTTTTATGGTTCTCAACCGATTTCACCCTTCTCTTTCATTAATGTTCCCATTTCTTTGTGCTTGCTCTCACTATATTGTGAGAGCCCTTATTCTCCCTCACCCTTTCCACTACAGTTATTGTCCTTCATTCTGCAAGTTTACCTCTTCCCTAGCGGTCTCAATTGTACATTTGTTTGGTCTCCACCCATGCCCATTCTACCCTTAATGCCTTTTTTAATTTTAAATTTCAACTTTGTGAGCAGACCTCTGTTTGCCACTTTTTGTTCCCTGAATTCTCATTTCTACATGGAAATCTGATCTGTTGCATTCAAATTTTGTTGTCCTTGACGATTCTCCACCCTTGTACACAAGTGAATGTGAGTGCTTCCAACCACAGTGCCATGATCACTAGTTTTCTCAATCCTCTATATTGTATTTTCTAGAAACCAATCCCTTTGTCTGTGCCAGGGACCCCTCTATTTTTCAAGTGATGCCATACACTGGGGTGCAACAAGAAAATTGTTGGTAGTTTTAGACCCATGGGCTTTGTCCTGTTGTAGAAACCAAAGGGAGTCTGCCCAAAAGGTTTTGTTCATCATTTCTTAGAGGAAATAGCCATGCAACCAGATGCAACTCAAGAACAGAAATTTCAGGGTACAGTTAGACTTGCCGCAAGGCCAAGAAGCCATGACTATGGTCAGGTCTGTTCATATTTTACATGCTGTGTGGTCCTCCTCCTCCCACCCTGACTGATGTGCATTTGCTATTCCCACAAGAGCAGAGGCTCCCCTAGTGCAGTCATTCGTGCTTTACTCCATTTTGGAGAGTTGCCACACTGGAGGAATCTCTCTCCAATGCATATACCCAACATTGGCTTCAACAAGAGAGTAGGGCATCACTCATGTCCCTTATCCTAATGCAACGGGTTGGGCAAGAAAACTTGCTTGGGACAGACTCTGGCCATGGCCCCAGGCTGGCATGATCTCTCTTTCTCTTGACCTTTTGGGGAGCAAGGAAAGTACATTCTGCTAAGCCAGGTCACTGACCATTATTTATTCTTCCCCAAAAAACACAGTCAATAATTCTGATTGATTAAATGCATCTGTGAGCTCCCCCTTCTTGAATACAGCCTAGGACAGGCCAGTTTAGTATTCCCAAAACACAACATCCCATGAGGGAAAAAAAAATCAGTGGCTGTGACCTTTGTGACCTCTGCTGAGGGCACTGCTTATTTGCATGCTGCATTTTAAATTTCATTTGGTAGTAAAGTTATTTGTTTAATAATATACAAAGATTAGTGACTAGTATGGGCTGGGTTTGCTTTGTAAGTTTCCCCTGGGAAAGTTCAGGTTGGGCTGCCACATTCTTAATCATTACTCACATTCAGGCTCAATATTAATCATGTAGGGCTTTCTCTGGCTGGAGATCATATTTCTCCTTGATAATGCCTTATATTTCCAGAGAAACTGAATGCTCTGTAAACTATGGAAAAACCACCCCCTCCAGGGAAGTAATCACTCAGTAGAGCTCTTGGGACCATCTCTTTACTCTATGTTTGAACTGTATCTAGCACCATGGAGTCCTGGTCCCGTGATGGCAGCACAAACAACAAGAGCTTCCTAAAGAGCTCCTTGAATTTCTGGTTATCCTGTTGGGACTGAAGGAGGAGGAGGACTAGCTTCCCCTCTTAGACAAACGAGGCTGCAGTCTGAAACTATCTTTTATGACAAGGGGGAATTGAGAGTGGTAGGACAGCGAAGCAAAGCAGAGTAGGTCCTCGTACACCACTGCCCCATAACTGCACAGCTTCCTCCTTCACGCTCTGCTCCCATAGTCACTGTCTTCAATCACCCTGTCAGGAGCATTATGCAGCACAGATTGGGGTCCATGCAGAGTGCTGACAAGCTCAAGTGGTGTGTGGAGGATGATGCCATGAAAAGAGGTCCTCCTTCAGTTCCCACTCTCAGCAGATCGAGTCCCCATTGAAGAGTCTCAGTGCCATAAACCCACAGAAGAGGCTTCTGCATCTGTTCTGAACAAGTCTGGCTGCTTCTGACTCTATTAGGCTTGGATACTAGAGAAGTGCAGGTATCAACATACCCAGTCACTGGACCGACCTCTGCACTGGAACATGGTAGCTGTTTAACAGCTGTACAGCAACCACCCAAAGTATGTTAAGGGAAAGTGAAAGAATCCTATTTCCAATTGAAGTTGCAAGAGGAATACTAAGGAGGCAGAATGCAATTACCCAGATTGAAAATCTGCCCCCAAGTCTCTCTTCCATCAGTCCATCCAAAGAGTAGGGAATTGGGCATTCATCCTGTTAAATGCTAGCACATTAGAAACACTTCCCAGTTAAATACTCTGGAATGTATTGCCCAGACTGTTCTCTTGTGGAAGAGGGGCAGGTGCAGAAGCACTAAACCAACATCTTTTTCCATTAGGTTTTGCAGGAGCTTCATCATGTTCTCAGGCAGTAGTGGCAGTGTTGTCTAGTGGTGAGAGCCTCTACTGCCCACAACCCAGGAAATATTAGCATGCAACCATACATTTACCCATTTTCCAAAGTCTACTGCATTGTGTGCTACATATCACAGAGCAGAAACCAACCTCTCTATCCTCTTGGGCACAGAGAGGGGAAATTTCAAGATTCCCTCTGATAAAGGAGCTCAGCATGGCAGTGTTATTACTAGGTTCATGCTGCAAGTAACCCTCACCCCCCGCAAACAAAAACAACCAACCAAAAAATGAATAGGGCCTAGGAGCAGGAGCCTTTCCCTCCTAGAGAACTGGTTTCATTCTGACCCAGGGTAGAAGGGTGAATAGTTCAGAGGATTAGGAAGAGGATATAGTGTCTGCCACCTTTTGGTGACTGCTTCTCTTGCCCAAGCTAGTAATAACTGGGTGTTATTGACATGTGACAGCTGCTTGGCGCCCCTATATGAAATGAGTGGGCAGTTCTCAGCACTATATCTTTAAGGGCAGAGGTCTATCACATGGCCACCATCGAGGTGACAGACTTCAAAAGACTGAAAAAGCCATGGTGACTCAATTTCCCCCATCACCACTAAATGGGACCTCTCCTGCTCAGAGCTGAAATACATTGACCAGGTGGTATGAGGCACAGTGGGTAACTTCTCCTACCTTTGCCCATGCTGTAACTGTTTTGACAATAACCAGAGTATGCAGGTTTCCAGATGGCTCATTCTGGCATCTCTTACCTGCATTCAATTTTCTTTAAAAAGAGAGAACATCTCACCCCATGACAAGTTGGAATACAGAAAAGCTGCTATAGTATTTTAAAAGTTTCACACTGTTGTTTAATATCTACCATCTCTGTGCGGGAATTAGCATCATTTCCACTGCCCTCATTGTGGAGGTCACCTGCCTGTTATCTTTTAATTAGCAGTACCTGATTAGGAGATCTGGAAGGTCACTGTAAGGAATAGGTTATTACCAGCAATCACAATGGTTGGCAAATTGGCAGAAGACGTGACTAAATGTTTTCTCCCACCACCCCCATCTCACAGTCACACACACCCTCCACTTCATCTGAAACTCAAGGACATTATGTCACATAACCGATCTTCCTCAGGCCCGACTGCTAACGATGTCCCATAAAACACCGCCTTCAGATGACAGGTGTGCACAAGAGCGGCTTCCTGAAAGTAAAGCTCTGCTCCTACTGCAGACAGAGCAGCTGCCTACAGACCCTGAAGGTCCCACATTGAGTTTCAGATATGATAGTCTATTATTATATTTGCACACGGCCCCTAAGTCCATTCCAAGTGGTGGGCACTACATAGCAAATGCCAGTTACCCCAGGAGGACCCTCTTCCTAGGTCCTTCCCAGGCAGTATGATATATTTTAAATTTAGACTACATTTGTAGCATGTAGCACCAAATGCTCTCTGCAACTGTAGGGAGTGGTAACTTGGTGGTGATCTTTCCAGAGCCTGTGCCACAGCTTTACTCTTCTGGAGAACTCACTATCCTTCGCATGCTTTCTGATTGTGTCTGAACGCACTCACACTCACACTCTCACTCACACTCACACTCTCACTCTCACTCCAAGTCCAGTCAGATAGGCTAGTTCTCTTTATTTCCAAGGATGTTTAAAAAGGCAGGATCCTTTCCCTACAAGACCATTATAATACGGTATCTTGCATACAGGTGTACTAGAAGAGCACAAGTCTATTCTGTGATTTTGTGAAAAGGAGATGGAAAACTCCTTGCCTGGGTCTCACTGGACAATGACTAAGATTGGAAAGTGCTATTAGTGGCCAAATTTCAAACTGGATACTGAGCATCGCTGTGAACAGCTCAGTGAGATACTTGGCTCAGTTTACAGAAGAAATGAGAAAAGCAGACAAGTTTAGCAAGAGTATTCATAGAAGTGTCTGAAGTTTTTAGAACGAGAACATCTGTAGTTACTTTAGATATGGTTAGAAGATATAACTGTTCAGTGGTTCTCAAAATTTTGTCCTATGAGACCCCTTTCACATAGCAAGCCTGATTGTGACCCCCCCCCACCCTTACAAATTAAAAACACTTTTTATTATAGTTAACACTATTGTAAATGCTGGAGGCAAAGCAGGGTTTAGGGTGGAGGCTGACAGCTCATGACCCCCCACGTAATAACCTTGCAAACCCCTGAGGGTTCCCAAACCCCAGTTTGAGAACCCCTGCTGTATATAAAGCCCTGTGCATAAAATAAACAGGAGTAGGAAGGTTATTTCACAGTTATCCATTATGGAGATTGTAGGTCCTTCCTCTGACATATCTGGTTCTGGTCACTGGTGGAGACAAGATACTGGACCACTAGTCTGATCCAGTGTGGCAATTCCTATATGAAAAAGCTATTTGGTAACAGGGCATCCTTACATTTCTCCATGAAATATACTAGTACAGAATGCTAAGTCATACATAAGAGTCAAGATCTGCCTTATTCAGCTGGGTGTCTGACCCAGAGGGCACCCGCAGGATTTCCCAGATGCACAAAGTCTCAGAAAAATTATTGATGTCTCCATTGAGCATATGATGTACAGAATGATAGTGAGAAGCTGCCTGTAAAATGCTTTGAAACATCTAAAGTTTCAAACACCATTCACTGCTCTCTGCAGTGCTAAGAGAGCTAGGGAGAAACTCTTGTCAATTACCAAGACTTTAATTCATGTAAAAATGAAAGCATGAATCAAGCCTGTAGGCAGGTGATTCACTGGTCCATAAAACTCCTCATGGATGGGGAAAGCAGGCTGTCCTTCTCTGGCAACCACTACAGACATGCTCCACTCCTGCGGTGCTCTGCTCCTTCTTATGACTTGGGCCTCCAAACAGGTCACATTCAGTCCCACACCATCCAGGGTTACAAGGTCCACAGAACAGTAGTCCCATGACCACAGGCCAGGTTTTTGGTCTGATTCTAGTCTCAATGCGAACTGACACCCTTTATAACAGAGGACTTTCACTCCACCTTCACTGGTGGCTAGTAGGCCACTCCCAGGCCCTCCCTCTATGCTGGGTTTCAGTTCAGGGACTCTACACAGCAGGTAGCTAAGGTTTGCTTTCTCAAACTCTTTCCTGCCTCCCTGGCTTCCTTTCTACCTCAACCTGTCTCTAGGCCCTTTCCCCCAAGCCCTTCCTGGGCTCACAGACTCTTTGCCCTTTCGCAGTATCTGCAGAGTTCTGAGCAGCTGTTGTACCAAGCGGCACCTTCAAGGACTCTCTCTTTGGAGGCCTTGCTCCTGTCTTTGGAGACCTTGCTCTCCCAACGCTCTCTGTGTGCCTGGCTTTCCTCTAGAAACCTGACACCCCAGCTGCCTCCCTGGGCTCTAGCCTTTTAGTCAAGGCTCATGCCTACTGTGGCTTTCCACTGTCTCTCCTGGCACTTTGCCAGAGCTCCCTTCTTGGGATCCTCTGCCTCCTCTCCCCTTGGGCCTCCCACCTCCTTCTACAGCCCTGAAATCCTACCTTTATTAGTTATCTCGCTTCCCTCAGCTGGGACTTATCCTAAATTGGGGTTGGCCCACCCTCTAGGTGCACAGGGGTGCACTACTTGCTCCCTGACTTCAGTTAACTCTTTCTACCAGTACAGGATATACAACCCCATTGTACACTTTAATACAATCATTATTAACTACTACTACTACTACACCACCACTACACCCAAATGAATTTAGTTCTAGTCAAGAGTATCAGACTGACAGTCCTGGACAGCAAAGTGCCACATTTATCCAAAGAAAAATTACATCAGAGCAGGAGCTGTGGAGCTTCTTCACACATATAACTTGCTGCCACTGTACCAATCCAATCCTTGCTCTCAAGGGACCTCTGCTGGGATGAAAGTGGCTCTTCATGACTACTGCTGAAGCCGTCAACCAAAAGGGCAATTAGTGCCAATCCTGGCAGGAGTCTGCAGTGCTGACTTTGGTCTTAGTAGGAATGACAGGAACATTCAAGTCATTTCACAGAGGCCAAAGAACAGCCAACAGATGGTAACAATTTTCAGTCCCTCTAGATCACAAGTCTGAAAGACTCCAATAGCCCATTTCCCTAAGCCAGGCAGTCCTCTCAGACTCTTGCATCTTTCCAAATCTGAATAAACTGCATATTTGGAAATTATTTTTTATTAAGCAGCTTCTAAAATAACTGTGCTAGTAAAGGAATTGGTTTAAGGATAGATTTGTGAGATGCCAAGTGCCCTCAATTCACTTCAACTTCAGCAGGCATGAGGACACTTAGCATCTCACAGGAGGAAGCTTTTGGTACAGTCCAATGGCTAGAATGAGGGTCATATACACCCAGGGAAGCTCAGTTAACATGCTGACTCCAATTTCCTAGGAGGTGCCTGCTCTTTGCCAGCACAGTTTGACAGGAATACAAGAAGATTGAAAAAACAACCAGGCGTCCTTGTGTCACCTTAGAGACTAACACATTTATTTAACAAATAAATAAATGTGTTAGTCTCTAAGGTGCCACAAGAACTCCTCATTGGTTTTGCTGATACAGACTAACACGGCTGCCACTCTGAAACAAGGAGACTGAGTGCCTCAAAATCATGACGACTCAGCTTCAGACCAAAATCCAAATGATTTGTTGTGCCTCCTTCTCCTTGTGCACCACTTGTCAGGCATGCTTGTGTGCAGACAAATACATACACACAGAAGCACGCTATGTACTACATGCTAAAACAAGTGTACTGCCTCAAGAATCTCCGCATCAAAAGAGCAAAATAAAGGTGCAGAACCATCTAGGATTTCCAGCAACCTACTCCCTTCCCAGCACAAGCAAATCAAGCCCTGCTACCTAGCAGGGTGAGAGGATGAATGAACACAGCCACCTTTCCACACAGCAATTAGCAAATGAAATCAAAACAAAGGAATCGTCCTCTATTAATCTCTCCCTGCCAAAGTGCACCCGACTGCCATATACTCCACGGCAATTATCCAAATAATGGGAGCGCAAGAGATTTATCTTGAAGCAGGAATCAGGGAGGGCACGATTAATGTACTGCGCTTTGAGAGCGCAGACAAAAGCTGGTGATCCCACTCTGCAGGGCTGTTTGAGGAACTTGCAAAGCTCAGTTGTGTGGAACCACTGGCCTCTGGCTATTGCTTATTCATCCAAAGATTCCCCTTGCAGAGCATGAGCTCTCCCACCCTGCATCCTCACTTTCAGAGCACGTTGGAGAATTCACCACTCTGGCAGAGAGTAGGGAGTCCCAATATTTCATACCAACAATGTCAAATATAACAAGTGTTGAGACATTCACAAATAACATGGCCTGTGGTCTTGCTGTGACCACTCCTCTTTGAATCTGAATTAGTCAGTAGAGTGGAGAAGATGAACAGGCAAAGTAAAAAAAAATGGGGAGAAATAATCTTTGTTTTATTCATTAATATCATGGCACCCAAATACCTCTGGGTATTTTAATAACATTACAAAGAGCCACCAGACTGAGCAATGTGCTCAAATCAGTCAATGAGTCTGGAATAGGAAAGAAAAGGAATAAAGGTGGTCCTCCCCCAACGTATACCCACATTGTAGTCTGTGGGAACCGTTTTGGGTAAGATACCAGTGACAGCATTTGTAAATGTACTTGAAAGTTGTTAAAAGCACTCAGGGTTTAAATAGATTATATCCCTGGGTAGGCTTGAACCACCAACCTTGCAGTTAACAGCCAAACATGCTAAACGATTGCACCACAGACAGTATGTCAGGGTAGACAGAATAGCCAGGAAATACAGAAACAGGAGGTTCCCCAACTTGAACAGTGTTAGTGAGGATATCTGGAAGGCGCACTCCAAACCTACAGGCCCTTGCCAGTCTGTGCTGTCTCATGCTGTTTCAAAACTACACCATGGGACGGTACCTGATTTAAATTCCTCTTAAGAGTAATGGGATAAAGCACAGGAGGTGGAACTTCAACTAGAGACCTGCTGCAGGGACATTTTGAGCTCTTATGGAGTATATAATATCTAAGTCAAGTGGAAAAGGAAGAGTCAAAAGCCTGCACATTACCACAACCAAGATTTCAAGCTGGCATACACACACCTGTTCTGTAAACGTCAGTTTTACCAGAGGAGCAAAGCCCTGCTGAAACTGGTCTTACATGGTTGTGGCTTGTTACAGGTTATTCAGTTTGCCAGCCTGAGAACAGCAAAACTGGAAGTTCTGTAAAATTCTTTCCCACTGAGGCTGCTATCCAAATGGTTACAGATCAGAGCCCAACTCCTGATAAGAAACCTAACATTACTGCATTGAAAGTGACTTCACAGGCACTATTGGCTGTTGTACTCCTGCATCTTGTCAATACTTGTGAGTTTTATCTGATGTCTCCTCACAGAGAAAGCAGCAAAAAGACAAGTAAGCTGAAATCACAAACCCTTACTGAAAAAAATCCATCCAGGGTCTTTTGTTTTCTACCAATTTAATCTTCTGGTTAGAAGGTCTGGGGAGGACAGTGGTTGTTTTCATGTTCCCTTCAATCCAGTAGCCTGCCTCTAGCAGTAGTCAATACCTAATCTTCCTCAGCAGAATGAGACCACACCTGGCCAACTATGCAACATGTGGGTGGAGGAGATGGTTTCCTGCTCCTGCCTGTGGTTGGCTTCTGTGCTGAAATTTTAATAAGACGCACCAATGCATCATGAGGAAAAAACTTGAAAGATACTGTATTCAAAAATACTCTCCCATTCCTTTTCTTTCCTTCTTTTCAGCCTCACTTCCTGACCCTTTCTTCTCATCTCCTCAAGCTACTGTCTCCC
Organism: Dermatemys mawii; assembly: GCA_007922305.1. Taxonomy (NCBI): domain Eukaryota; kingdom Metazoa; phylum Chordata; order Testudines; family Dermatemydidae; genus Dermatemys; species Dermatemys mawii. Next base: position 60,322,770 of record ML677332.1, read on the forward strand.
CTTTCCCTTTCTTTTTTATCTCCAGGATGGTCTGAGATTATGAATGAAGCTATTGCCCACTGGAGCCTGTTCCTCAAGCTGCACAGAAGGGGCTATACTCACTGTTAGAATTTACTGTACAACTTCTGTGTGTGCACCTGGTAGACTAAAGAATGAAGAGCTGGGATGTTGAGACAGGGGCAGGAGTAAAATAAGAGTAACTGCCTCTAATGAGCTAGTTACAGCTATGCACTAACGCAGCAGCTCACTATAGGGGCTCAAATTCTCCCAAGTTCCTCTGATGTAACCCCGCTGATTTCATTAGGGCTACATCAGGTGATCTGAAAGGAGAACTTCACCCTGGGTCTCACTAATCAGGGTAGTTTTCCACTGAATGCTCTTCAACAGTATTTGCAGTCTCTCGATGTCTCAGATATGATCTTCTTCAGTATGCACATGAAAATCCAGAATGTAGCCTCCTGTCACTCAATGCTGCCACCAGAAGATTGGGCTAGCAGTAGTTGTTGGGGGCATCATAAATGGCAGTAGCATTTAACTATACCAAGCAACTGTACATTTTGAATAGGCACTTCCTACCTTTTACTGCAAAATCTGCCTCTTCATAGCAAACTCCCTTGTGAAGCATCCATTGCACAGAGATCTGTACAGCTCCCCAAAAGAGCCAGAAACTCCTATTCCAAATAGGGAGCAGTATACCTATTGACTTCCAACACAGCCCTCATGCCCGTGTTTATTTTGAGAAGAATCAAAGGAGAGGAAAGGAGAATAATGGACAGTCAGTATACTGGTCCTACCACTTTACAGAAAGGGAGAAGAGGGGAAAAGACTGGAATTGAGTTGTTCAGGTATTAGTTGCATATAAAATATCCAACAAATGTAGCCATTTTTCTGTTCATGAATTATCCGCAGACTTTAAAAAAAAGATTTACTCCATTTGTAATTGAACAGCGGATGCCAATTCTCCGCCACCAGGTTGCTTGCGAACTGCTCACTTTAGCCATTTGCTGTTTTTGTTTTGTTTGGTGTAGGACTGATCACCTGGTATTTTTGCTCCCTGAATGTTTGACTGAAACGTTTCTAACATGAGAATAGCAAGTGTCATCAGGATCTATAAATACAGGTGTTAGTTCAAACAGCTATTCCCCAATCAGCAACTTGTTCTCAGGAATGTTTGTGAATAAAATTGGGTATGAACATAGTAGAAGGTAACAGTTATTTAGAATCTGAACAAACTGTTTAATCATTGCTCAGAATAGTCACCCAGCTCTAGATGAATCAATTAAGTCAACAAGCGTACAACCACCCAATATGTTCCTGCTTGTCTGTAGTATGCTCCCAAGCAGTGCGAACACTACATTAGTCACACTGGAAGAAAATAAAAACATGTTTAAAGAGAAAACTGTTTCCAGATGCTCTGAGCAACTCAAAACAAAAAGCTACAGGAAGCAGCATGTTCTCATAAGGATTGACAAATGAGATTCTGCTTAGAAAACTGTGACAAATCCAGTAGTGTGGGGGGGGGCAAGGAGGCAATATTTTTTTTTAAACAGAGTCACCACACAAATAGATGGATTTGTAGCGAGATGGAGACAGAAGTGGGCAAACTCAAGTCAAATACAGAGACAGAGAAACTGCCTTGGAAAATATAACCATAAGCAACTTAGCAGAGCTTGGTGTTGGGAGCTGAACTTCCAGCGCTGACAAGGCTGACTTTAAGGCGACCTTCAGTGGAGCTCCTTAACAGGGTATGCTGGGCAATCGCTGGTAAATCTTTATTAATTTTAATTGGCGGCACCCATTTATAAGAACCATTAAAAAGGATAAATTGAGCCCATCCGGCGTAATGTCTTTTGTTAATTAGTTTGTCAGCACTGTTTTAATATCCCCTAATGACTTCATATTTCAGGCCTGACATTAAAGGAGACGCTGTGAGAAAGGAAATGGTCTTATCACCGTGTACATTTTTTCTTTTTTTGAACAAAAAGTGTCCTTCCAGGGCTGACCAAGGTTAGGTGTCATTTAACTCAGGGAGGCAGGTACTGTAGAACTTTGAGGGGCCCTACCATGCTATCCAAACTTCTCCCTGCTGCTCACCAGTATGACATCCATTTCTCCACCTTACCCAGGCTGCACTGAGACCCAAGCACCTAGAGAGAGAATTCAGGGCCATGGATTTTTGAAAAATCTCTTCCTCCACTGCTTAGTATGGAGTCGTCTCCATTCACCAAGTACAATGCTGCTGCCTCTTCCCCTCTGGTAGGAAAGATGGGAAAAGCCCAAAATAAAATGGTATTACTGTTAGACACAGGCACCTCTTACATACAGCTTGATTAAAGGACATGAAGTCCAAGGTCTAGTGCACATTCTTCCAAGCACCTCCACACACCTCATGGAAACAAGTCTTTCACAGAAGAAAAGCCTGCAGGATGCGCTTGGTCCTATTGGTCAAGCTTTGTATGTAATCCTGACCTGCAGAGGAACTTGAAGGAGTGGCATCCTTTGTGTGATGCCTGGGATAAGCAACAGGAACAGCAGGGAGCACACATTTGGATTATTGTTCCAACCGTCTCTTGATTTCCCCCTCTCCTCCCATTTTCTACAAGGACTCTGCCTATCAAATGCAAGCAGCAAAACTGGGAAATGGAGAGTTTGGTTCAACTGCAAGTCTTGATGGGGGTGGGGATCAGACATGGACCTGCTTCCAATAGGTACAGTATTTTGTACTCCGAGATCTCCTAGATTTACTAAGTTAATATAAGCTAAGTAAAAAAATAATGAGCACAAAATATACAACTCACCCTCATGCATAGGAGCCCACTTTACACACAATTTGCTCCACAGGTAGAGTGGATAAAACAGACATCCAAAGGAAAAGTGAGGACATCCATCAAAGTAGAAAATCCATTGACTCTACTTCTGACCTATAAATTGGGGCCTGGCCACCTTAGAAACCACCTGAGAACATAAGAATGGCCGTACTGGGTCAGACCAAAGGTCCATCCAGCCCAGCATCCTGTCTATTGACAGTGGCCAATGCCAGGTGCCCTGGAGTAGATGAACCTAACAGGTAATGATCAAGTGATCGCTCTCCTGCCATCCATCACCCCGCTCTGACAAACAGAGGCTAGGGACACCATTCCTTACCCATCCCTCCATGAATTTATCCAGTTCTCTTTTAAACCCTGATATATTCCTAGCCTGCACAACCTCCTCAGGCAAGGAGTTCCACAGGTTGACTGTGTGTTGTGTGAAGAAGAACTTCCTTTTATTTGTTTTAAACCTGCTGCCCATTAATTTCATTTGGTGTCCCCTAGTGCTTATATTATGGGAACAAGTAAATGACTTTTCCTTATTCACTTTCTCCACACCACTCAATTTTATATACCTCTATCATATCCCACCTTAGTCTCCTCTTTTCCAAGCTGAAAAGTCCTAGCCTTTTTAATCTCTCCTCATATGGGACCTGTTCCAAACCCCTAATCATTTTAGTTGCCTTTCTCTGAACCTTTTCTAATGTCAGTATATCCTTTTGGAGATGAGGAGACCACATCTGTATGCAGTATTCAAGATGTGGGCACACCATGGATTTATATAAGGGCAATAAGATTTTCCATATGTGGCTGAAAATTGCAATAGGTGCACAATAAAAAGAAGCCCATTGTAGATTGATTTGCTGCTTGGTGGTCAGCCTCTATTGATAGATTAGTTATCAAAAATGAGAAGGAAAGAACCTTTAACAGGGTCTGATTCTACCCTCCATTGCAAAGCTCTGTAAATCAGGATGACTCCATTACCCTTAGTAAAGTTCCTTTTCATTTCCACAGGTGTAACAGAGCAAAAATAACTAATAAATAGCATTACCTATTCATCGAAATTCCACTGCAACCAAGTAAATCACTTTGTTAATAATTAAACAAGTAACGTATCTAGACTTCTGCTAGCATCTTCATGTGTGCTGCTTTACTCTAGCAGGTGCTTAGAACACCTCTGGGCACGATACAATTATGTTAAGTAATAACTACAGAGATTGAATAGATTGGAGATTATTAGTTATCTTATAGGGGTGAAAATCTGACTCCACCGATGTCAGTGGGAGCCTTGTCATTGAAGTTAATAACCTGACCATTGAATCCTTTGATGTACTCATAGGGATCACAGCAGGGCCCTATCATGCCTCATCCAGTCTAAAGCAAGATTGTTCCTTACTTTATATTTTGTCCAAGCTTCCACATTTTCAAGGGATTTGTAAAAGGAGGCCTCATATTAAATATAAACAGCTGTGCAAACACATGAGCTAGACTTCTCAGAGCATGCCCAGTGTGAACTGGATGTTTCCAAAAGGCTCATCTGTCAATCTGAGCTAGCTGTCTTTGTAGTTAAGAGAAGTGCAAGGTCTTCCCTACAACCAGTCTGTCTAGGGTGACCAGAAAGCAAGTGTGAAAAATCAGGACAAGGGGTGGGGAGTTATAAGACCCCATATAAGAAAAAGACACAAAAATCAGGACTGTCCCTATAAAATCAGGACATCTGGTCACTCTGTCTCTTGAGGGCTTATTAACACTACAGAATTCTGTTTATTACGCCAAAGCTTTTCTTAACACCACTAGTCCAACTTGTGGCCACACTCTGTATTTGAGGCTCCAAAATATGAATTTTCATTATAATCTTCCATTTCTAACACATCTTCCCTCCAAGAGACACCTAAAGCGCTTTATAACCCAATCAATTCATGCGCCAGTGAAATGCAGCCATTTCTGGAATGGAACCCAGCAGGTAATGCCACACAAGCAGAAGAGAAGAAAAATCCCATATCCAGTTGGAACTACAGGGAAAATGTGGAGAGGCAGAACAGAATTACCAAAGTTAGACTTTAGCCAGGCGTTAACACAAAGACTATTTGTGAAAACAGCTACAGACCTCTAATTAGCACAAGCAGCTAGTGATCTCAGCAAATGCCTAATTTGAATGAAGGCACTTCCAGCAGGGCAGTGTCTGACAACATCATGCTGTGTGCCTCCCTGCTACCCCTTCAAGCAGCACATCATTCCCACTCTGTCACCACAGATTCAGAGGGAATAGCATTCTCCAGCACCTCTGAAGGAGTAACTTTGGTTTTTTGGATTTAATGCTAATCTTAAAGTAGGGCTGTCAAACGATTAAAAAAATTAATCATGATTAATGGCCATTTTAATCACACTATTAAACAACAGAATACAATTTAAAATTATAAAATTATAAATGTTTTTGGATGTTTTTCTACATTTTCAAATATATTGATTTCAATTACAACAGAGAATACAAAGGGTAGAGTGCTTACTTGATATTATTTTTTATTTCAAATACATTGATTACAACCTCCATTCCTGAGCTGTTTGTAACTGAGGTTCTACTGTATTTAAATTTTTGATTTAAATTAAATACATTTTTCTTTTCAAAAATAAAGCGGTTTAAAATTAAATTTGAAATGCTGACAACCTATATTAAGGCCTAAATTTACTAAAATCATTTAAATAAATACCAAATATGTTGCATCAATGAGCTCTCTGCAAATTTTAATAAGGTAAAAGGATGCTGTATTTTTTACCAAATCAGTGGGGGAAACCTCTCTCTCTTTGAAGTCAACTTAAGCTTTATAAATGTCAGTGTCATGTACTGTATATCAGAGGTGGATTACATTTTTGTGGGGCCTTGGGCCAGAGCAAGCAGGGGCCCCCTCCCCACCCCTTCTGCCTGCAGTCCCCCCTAACCCCTCCACGCTCCTGCCTGGGAAACGGAGTTGGAGTGTAGTGGCTTGCCCTGTTCCACTCTCCCTCTCCAGTGTTCCTGCCAGGTTGCAGGGGCTTGCCCTGCTCCCCAGCAGAAGTGCCAGATGGGCGGAGGGATGCCCATTTTTCCGGGGGCCCCGTTAGCCCAGTGGCTAATCTACCACTGACTGCAATAAGTAACCATATTATTTTCAGTCTTTACAACGGAGCAAATATAAAGAAGTGTATTCAGTTTTGTTGTGGAGAAAAACTTCTGCCTTACTTACTTTCAGTTTTAGTTTAGCTAGCAGGTGCAAAGAGAATATTTTCTTCACTTGGACAAGTTAATTCAGAGTTGAGAAAATGATTGGGAGATGAAGAAGCAGCCTACTAATGCTAAAAACTTGAAAATCTGGTTAAATGTCCTTCAGCACCTAAAGACACAGACAGATTTCTAGTGGGAATTTCAGAACTTCTATTAATTTCACTTTTCAAAATGCCACTTGGCATCTATCTGCATTCTTAGGCACTCCAATACTTTTGAAAGTCTGGCCCATGGTATCCAGAAATAGTCGATGGATTCACTAATTATAGTTATGTCCATTGTTTAATAAGATAGTTAATTTTAAATGCAAAACATAATTTGATAAACTTACTTTTCCCTTATGTATCCAGTACATTTAAGGTAGATTTATTTAATAAAAAGACTTTAAAAATGTTGTCTTTGTGCATTTTCATGGATGGAAATTGAAATGATGACTACAGCTTGACACAAACTCCAGATTAAAACATTTTTTTAATCTAGTAAATAAAAAAATGCATCATTCACCATTTTAAAACAAAAATATTAAAATTACAAATCTGATTAAGTGTTTTAAGCTATTTAACTTTAAATAAATGTGTACAGATATAGTGTATCCTCTTGATTAACAAAAAGTGGTACTAAATTTAACATAAAGGCTTTATTTGGCTGCCAATCAGCATGTATTAATGTTTATACTAACTGATAATAAAAACATTTCTTTAGGGAAATAACTGAAAAGGACAAATGGAAAACATTAAAGTCAATTACTTAAATCAAGTTTTCTGCTTGCTGATTTAAACAATGAGTAAGATCAACATTTTAAATCAATCTACCATCCTGTTTGGAAATGACCCCCAGTGGGATGAAAGGTCTTCTCTTTCATAGGTCAAGTAAAGATAGGCCCGTTTTTCCTGCAGAACTGACTTTGCAGCTAGAACCCAGCATTTGCATTTGACGTGGGAAAGGCCATTTTGTGACTTTTTCCATGGACAATGAAAACTAAGGGTGCAAAACACAGACTAAAAAGACCACTTTTTATGAGTTCATGTGAGAATTGTTATTTGTTACTTTCACACAGTTCTAAGGTCCAGCAATAGCTCAGACAGTAAATTGCTCAAATCTCATGCTGAACGCTTGGCATCAACAGGTGTTCAATGCGTATCAGGAGAGAATAATATCTTCTACTGACAAGAGAAGCTCTCCAAACACTTTACAAAGATAGGTCAATATCATTATCCCCAGCTTATAAGTGAGGAAATTGGGTCAAAGAGGGGGGAAGTGATTTGACCAAGGGCATAGAGTAAGTTAACAGATTTGTCATCTGACTGTGTCATTTATGTTTACCTTACAAATATCAGGAATATCCCATCTTATCTTTCCTGTTTTTGCAGGAGAACCACAGGATTGTAGAGGGAGATTTCTGTCCTGTCAAGTGAGAGTTGAGAAATGTCAGATCTCTCCCCAACAGAGATTTTTCCCAACTGTTTATAAGCTATTTAAGTTTTAGGTGTATGCAAAACCCCTACACCTGGAGTATTCCAATTAAAGTTCCTTCGTCTGGCTTCAATCCTGTTACTTGCCATCGCATAACACTGCTGGCTCTGTACAGAAAGTTCCATATTAAAAAAAAACCCCAAAAAGCCACCCCACAGACAGGACTGAATTTCTGATGTGAATTTTTTAAAAAAAATCCTTTCATGACTTCTTTATACAAATCAAAGAGCAGCAAATGACAACAAAACAACAAAAAAAGTCCCATTTACAAGTCACCTATAAACTATCTCATAAAAGGAAAACTACGCAAAGAGCCAAGCAAATAATCAGGCAAATTTAACTTTCCTGTTTGCAATTGTCTACAAACAACTTACAATTTTCTCAACTTCATTATGTAAACAGAATCATTCATAGGATAATTAGCGTGATTACTTGATCTGTAGACTCCACAAGTAGTTCATTAAATGTATTTTATAGGAAGTAACATTGTGGTTTGGAGCAGTTTTGATTGGACATAGCTATCAATTGTTGTTTCAATTTTCTCTCAATGAGCCCAATGTAGAAGCAGTTTTATTCACATTTATGAACTCAAAAGTTCACTTTCTATAAATATTCTCGCCTAGAATTCACTGCTTGAGACTACTCCTGCCAGCAAATTCATCCTCTAGCAAAGCTGTCCCCAACTGTGGGGGCACCCCTCTGGGGAACATGGAGAAACGTTCAGGGGGGCAGAGCTGGGGGCCCAGGCCAGACTCCAAGGGAGGCAGGGAGAGAGCGCCACCCAGCTCTACTTCTGGTCCCAGCCCCATGCCCCCATTACTCCTGTCCATGTGCTCCCATCCCGAATCCTTGCTCCTGGCCTGGTTCTGAGGTGGGGGCAAGGTAAAAGGTTTGGGGACCTCTGCTCTAGAATATCCCTGGAAAGCAAACAAAGATCAGATAAACGTGAAGCAAATTCATTTAAGACTTTAGCTGAACAATCACAAAAATTCTTTTCAGTATTTTCCCCGATTTATGTACAAGCATTAGAGGGATTTATCCCTCTGTAATCATTTTTGACAAAGAAATAAAACAAAATGGAACAATTTAGTTTAGCTTAGGCTAGTTAAACTTCTAGACTGAGCAATGTGACACAAATTGCCACTAGATGGCAGAATGAGTCTCTATCTTTAATGTTGACTGGGTAGCAGAAAAATCAGAAGCCAGCATATTTAAATGGCTTCCTTGCCAAGAAGATATTGCACATTGAGGGGTGTAAAGTGTTCTTGAGTCATGGCCCTTCACTGAGAAGGTTCTGCCCATGACCCTCTCCAGATTACACCACGAGGTAGACATCAGGCCATGCTCAAGTTTCACATCAACCAGTAGGGCAGAAGGCAGATGACCCATAGAAAGACTAACCCCAGCAAGCTCTTAAACATCCAAATGCACATTTTACCACTATTCTGCACTTGCTCAGCCTGTAATTGAACTGCTCCTTACCACTGTCCAGGCTCCCTGTGTGCAGCTTCATGAGCCATGGATCAAGAGGTAGGCTGGGTCTCCAAGGATAACTATAGGCATTTCAACATCCCCAAAAGTTATTTTCTGGTTTGGGAAGTAAGTCCCTTCTTGCAGCTGTTCAAACAGCCCAGAGTTCCTAAAGATGCGAGTGTCATGCACCTTCCCTGGCCATCCCATGTTGATGTCGGTGAAACGTCCCTTGTGATCCACCAGTGCTTGCAGCACCATTGAGAAGTACCCCTGGCAGTTTACTTACTGGTTGGCAAGATGGTCCAGTGCCAAGATAGAGATATGCATTCCATCTATCACCCTACCACAGTTAGGGAACCCCTTGGCAGCTAATCCATCTACTATGAACTACATGTTTCCCAGAGTCACTACCCTTGCTAGCAGAAGGTTAGTGATTGCATTGGCTACTTGGATCACAGCAGCCCCCATGGTAGATTTGCCCACTACAAACTGATTCCTGACTGACCGGTAGCAGTCAGGCATTGCAAGCTTCCACAAGGCTATCACCAATTACTTTGCAACTGCCAGAGCAGCTCTCATCTTGGAATTCCTGCACTTCAGGGTGGGGAAAGCAACTCACAAAGTTCCAGGAAAGTGGCCTCACGCATGCAAAAGTTTCTCAGCCACTGGGAATCATCCCATATCTGCAACACTCTGCAGTCCCACCAGTCTGTGCTTGTTTGCTGGGCCCAGAATCGGCGTTCCACTGTATCAACCTGCCCCTCTGTCACCATGATGTCCCAATTGTTGCATCCTGTGCTTTCAGGAAAGTCTGTGTCCATGTCCTCCTCACAATTGTCTTCATGCTGGCGTCTCCTAGCCAGGTTTGACACATACTGCAGGATAATGCGTGAGGTGTTTACAATGCTCACAACAGCAGCGGTGAGCTCAGCAGACTCTATGCTTGCCATGGTATGGCATCTGCATGGGGTAACACAGGAAAAAAGGCGTGAAATGATTATCTGCCGTTGCTTTCAGGCAGGGAAGACTGATTACATGTCGCCAAAACCATCCGCAACAATGTTTTTGCCCCATCAGGCACTGGGAGCTTAACCCAGAATTCCAATGGGGAAGCAGAGACTGCAGGAACTGTGTGATAGCTACCCACAGTGTCCTGCTCCATGAGTCGATGCTAGACACAGTATTAAGGACACACTCTGCTGACTTAATGTGCTTAGCTGGGACACACACAATCGACTGTATCAAATTGCTTTCTAAAAATCGACTTCTATAAAATTGACCTAATTTTGTAGTGTAGACATATCAATGACCAATATCTCAGGGTAACAGACATCATCAGGTGAAAATGTGCAGGTGAAGCCATATACCTTAATAAACACGTGCCTGGCTACATGATTCAAGGCATACTCCCAAGTAGAATGGGGCACTAGGCTTAGTACATTGTGAGAGAGAGAGAGACTCTAGCATCGAGCTCAGAGAGCTGGTGTCCACTATTTACCAACAGTTAACAGAGCTAATCATTCAATTCAAGTGACAGGGTTTCTGTTACTTGGTGCTGATGATCCTGGGTTCCGGCCTTGCTGATGACTTGTGCTCGATTTGTTACAGACCCCCCACCCTATACGGTTTATTAAGACTAAAATGGACCAAGTTCATTCACCAGTGAGTCTTTGCAGTGTATTTTAATTAGCTGATGGAAGAGACAATGATCTTATGTGCAACAAAAAGGTTCTTCTTTCTGTTCACTCTGCTAAAGATACAAAGCTCTACTTCCCTCACATGTACAACCTGCAAGCTATCTAAGGAGCAAGTTACAGGCAAGATTAGAAAACACTACAGTTCTGCAATTTCAGTCCATGCACAGCCTGGACATGGTAAGTCTGCCATTGCTTATGCAGCATAACAACATTAGTGATGCTAGCCAACTGTTAGTAATCTGAAGCAGGAACTTTGGTTATCCAAATGGTTTGTGGAGGTTTTTCTGGCAAGTGAGCCTGGTGAACAACTTTCAAATGAACAAGTGGTCTGGTATAATGCCACTCCAACCCTTCAGTCTGAAATAGCCAAAATGAAAAGAAAACCTCAGAATATTATCCAAAACCAGGTGATTGTAGTAGAAGCCAGCTACTTTTGTGTCTCACTTGGCACAGTTGTTCTTTGGTTGACAGATGAAGAGGCATCTAATTTGGACAGCAAGTATCATCCTTCAGAAAACAATCAAAGAAGGTGCCTCTCAGTTGTGGAGTACATAGTATTTAACAGTTCCAGAATTGTCTCACCACTTTATGTAAGCCTTGCTACATAGCTACATCCTGAATGTGGGTTTTGCAATTTAATTGACATACTATCTCTTCATAGATTCTGCATCAGGTATGCAGAGCTGAGGTGGCTGACTACTAGTGCTGCAAAGACTGAAGTAGAAAGACTCCAGGGAGATGTATTCATTCCAAATGGAATCGTACCGATGAAGGAGATGATAATACATAGGCCAGGGCTGGTCCAAGTATATTTCGCACCCTAGGCAAAACTTCCACTTTGCGCCTCCTCCCCGCACCCCGCAGCTGATCCCACTCCTACCCCGCCCCCCGGGGAGCCCTGTGAGTGGCAGTTCCCCACCCTCCCCCCGCCCCCGCCGGCAATGTCAGTTTCAGCATAGAGCAGCTTTGCCTGCACTGGAAGAGGGAGTCTGAGGGCTCCAGGCTGAAACTGACATTGCCAGCAGAGTACCAGCAGCTGGGCAGAGCTCCACCTGCGGCTCTCAGACTCCATTTCCTGAGCGGCGTGGCTTTGCCCGCACTGGAACAGGGAGTCTGAGGGCCGCAGGTATCAGTGCGCTGTGAGCAGCACAGACCAGAAATGCTTTAAAAAAAATTGGGGGGCTCTGCTTTTTGGCAACCCAAATCTTGGCATCCTAGGCGACCACCTAGTTCGCCTAATGGGTTGCACCAGCCCTGACACAGACATGATTTTGTAGCAGCTGATGGAAAGAAGACCTTCCATTCAATGGCTTGAAGGGGTTTTTCAGGAACAGACTGCAGATAGTTCAGCATCACAAGAAGTATCACTGAAGTGGGGAAGGAGGGAGTCACATGCTCCCCAGGCAGTCTCTTACAACATTTGAAATGCCTAGAACACACCCAGAACCGACTTGACATGAAAGAGTCAGAGAAAAAAAAAATCAACTGCGTCTGTAGTCTGAACCTTCTATGCACTATGTACATGTGTCAAGGCAAAGAGAACTGGGGTAACCCACATACTGTTGATAGAGCTCACAGAAACAAATGCAAATATTTCAAAGTGGTCATTTTAATGTGATGGTGTCATTGTTTCTCTGTTTCTATGGTAACAACATATTATACCTCACCTTAAAGTAGACATAATAAGCTTTCAAAGGATGCTTGATCTGAGTGTGTGTAGATGGGGTAAGTCAACCAAAATCAGTAGAGTCTGTTGCTTGCCTAGAGGGGAAGGATGAAAGCATGGGGTAGGGGAAACCTCAGAACTCCAGGAGGTTCATAGAGAACTAACCTCCCATCCCCCCCAACCCACAAAGTAAAACAGAGCTAGAGAAGTGATCTCACTCATATAGCAAGGGTGGCTTCTTCTTTAAGCCAGAAACCATCACTCAAAGCTACAAAGGAGATTTTAGTATAATAATTAATATAAAGGAAGGGGCCTGGGCAAGGGAGCTTATTCTGCTGCTCTGACCAGACCAGGTTAAATGTCTAAACTGACAGGGTTTGCATGCTTTCCCTTGAAGAGAGAAATCCTCAACTTCATTGATCTCACCTCTAGAAAGCAGGGGTAGAGCTACACTACCCGCCCCTCCAGCGGGCAGTGTTCAATGTTTCAGGGATCAATTTACTGTGTTTTGCCTAGACTAACTGACCCTCCATATAATCTCAGAAACCCGATGTGGCCCTCAAGCCAAAAAGTTTGCCCACCCCTGAGCTGGATGCACTGGTGCAGGGGTGGGCAAACTGTGGCCCGCAGGCCACATGTGGCCTGCCGGCCATTTTTATTCAGCCCACGGGGAGCGATGCTGGTGGTCCTGCGCTTCCCAGCCGGGGCACCAGGCACCACGGGGCCCCATGCTCCCGGGCTGGCTGACCATGGGGAGCTGCGGAGCCCCTGCGCTCTGGGTCGGGGGGTGGGCTGAGCGCAGCTCGCCAGCGGGGCCCCAACCCAGGGCACTGGGTGGAGCGTGGCTTCCCAGCGGGGCCCCTCGCCAGGGCGCCAGACAGAGTGCCGCTCGCCGCAGGGCCCCGCACCCTCGGGCAAGGGTGCCGGGTGGACTGTCAGCCATGGGGCCCCCAGGGCAGAGAGCCCTGAGCCACGGGTCCCATGCCTGGTGGAGCGTGAGGAGCTGCGGTCAAATGGATGGTCAAATGGATGATGCTCGAGTGTAACTGTATTGGGATTGGCATAGCTACTTTATTTGCTCAGACCACTCTATCTTGTGACTGACAACAGATAAATACCTGGCTTGTTCATCTGCCCTAGGCACTGCTGGTGTGGGACTCACATCTGTGTCTGCATGGGAGCGTATGTGTGTTTTACAGAAGCATTGAGGAACTCCACAATAGGAACTGGACCATTGCTGGAAACAAGCTGTCACAGATTCCAGTTGAGCACCCCTTCTAGGCCACTGGTTAGTCTACTGTGAGACAAGCCAGATCCTGTGTTCCTGGGTGCTTTAAGCTTTCCTGGATTTTAGCAGGAAACTGCACTGTTTCCTTCCTTAGCCTCTCTGGCACATTTCCTGGGCACCAATGCTGTCTGCCAAACTCTCAGGGAAATGGAGCCCCTCAACTGGTATAACTTCATTGTTGTTAGAGACACTCCTGACTTACACCACTGAGAGCGGAGGAGAAGGCCCATACCTTCTTTTGTGGCTCCTGGAACTGGGTGAATAATTTGCTACCGTTGTATTTGGCAAATGTAACCATTCTCCCCCATGGAAAAATAAACTACTTTAACAAGTGCTTGCTTTTCAGAACCAGTTAAAAAGATTCAAAACCCTTCTGACATTAACTAAAAAGCACCTATAAAATCAATCAAAAGGAGAGGGGGGAGACTTAACTCTGACAACATGTTAAAAAAAATCACAGTGCTACAAAAGAGATGGCCGTTAATCTACTCCACAGGCCCTCGTCCGTGAACCTGACTCACACAACTGATAGCTCATGCAAGTGCTGTAATCGGTTTCAATGGGACTGCTTGTGTGAGTGTGGACTACTCATCAGAGAATGAGGTTAGCATATTGGGACACTTAGGGACTGATCCAGCACTTACCGAAGTCAATCGAAAGACGGTCATTGACTGTAGTTAGCAATGGATCTGGCCCTTAATGTTGAAAACAAGGTTACATTCATGTATATGCACATGTAAACACTGCATTTTATGCTCCTGAAATAACAATTTATGTAACAAAATTACTGTTCTTGGAAAATCCACAACTTAAAAAACAAGCTACAAATCTTCAATTAAAATGTTATTTTCACCTTCACATATGTAAAGAGTTTCTTCATGTATTAGGCTTAGAATTGCATGTTTTTGCTTGGTGACTTACTTTGCTCTGTCTCTTATTACTTGAAACTGCTTAAATCCTACTTTTTATACTTAATAAAATTACTTTTGTTTATTAATTAACCCAGAGTAAGTGATTAATATCTGGGGGAGCAAACAGCTGTGCATCTCTGTATCAGTGTTATAGAGGGCAGGCAATTTATGAGTTTACCTTTATACGCTTTCTACAGAGTAAAATGGATTTATTTGGGGTTTGGATCACATTGGGAACTGGGTATCTGGGTGCTGGAGATAGGTGACCTGCTAAGCAGTTTTTGGTTAAAATCTGCAGCTTTGGGGGCGTGCTTCAGACTCTGGGTTTGTGTTGCAGCAGGCTAGCTTGTTTGGCTCAACAAGACAGAGTTCTGGAGTCCCAAGCTGGCAGGGAAAACGGGCTCAAAGGTAATTCCAGCATGTCAGGTGACAGTCCCAAGGGGGTCTCCGACCAAACCCGTCACAAAATCAAAGAACAATAGCTTTAGTTTTTGAACTCTAGGCACCATTTACTAGAGGGGCCTCTGAACTTTATTGGTCATGTTCCAGGGAAAAAGCCTGTGTGCTGAAATCTAGCCTTAGAGACTACAACTCTCACGATGCCTTGAGGAAAGAGGAAGAGACTTCCTCGTGCAGGGAGAGCAGGCGGTGGACTCCATTTTGGGGAAAGGAGTGAGATTGCTACTGTGGAGCTCTGTCCATATCAGGGAATGCTGCTAGGAAGCCAGAAGCTGCTGCTGAGAGCCTGCAGGGGTTTAGATCAAGCAGTGAACCCCAGAGGCTATTGGTGGCTTTACTGGAGCCAGAGACTGTTGCTGTGCCTAGAATTGACTGAGGTGGATCTGCAGTGAAGGAACTGTGAGTAACCCCACTCTTGTTCGGGAAAGTACTTGCAAGGTAAGGGGCAGAGCAAAGAGACTTAGTCTGAGGAGATGCAGAGTGATCGACCCACTGAACCAGGACCCAGAGCTGCTGACATTTGGAGGGGGCCAGCTCAAATCGTCAGCAGGGTTTTGCACCTTGTTGCCCTGGCTGGACTGATACACAGAACCAACCAAGCACTGTCTCCAGGTGCAGATCTTCAAGGGCGCCCACCCAAGCAAA
This sequence comes from Dermatemys mawii, assembly GCA_007922305.1. Classification (NCBI taxonomy): domain Eukaryota; kingdom Metazoa; phylum Chordata; order Testudines; family Dermatemydidae; genus Dermatemys; species Dermatemys mawii. The sequence goes on from ML677332.1 coordinate 60,338,451, forward strand.
TGTCTAGGATTCTGAAATCCAGGGGAGGGTGCACTCTTGGGTGGGGTGAGTGGTGGCAATGTAAGTGCCAATTACATAAGTTTCATTTATTACTGTATATTATAATTGTTAATTGATTTTATTCAACTGCCCCTGTGGATTTAAATTAGTAGTGACATTTAATCTTAGTCTGTTATACCCAGTTTCTTTAAATTGTTAAGTAAAAGAGTGTTAGCTCTAATTTAAGTATATTGGATGTACATTATTGGATGTACATTTAAGTATATTGGATGTACATTATTGGATG
>ML677332.1:60338746-60396398 GCA_007922305.1 Dermatemys mawii
TTATTGGATGTACATTTAAGTATATTGGATGTACATTATTGGATGTATATTATTATATCATTATTGGATGTACATTTAAGTATATTGGATGTAAATTATTGGATGTATATTATTTATAATTGGTATTTGAGTTAGATCCATGCCACAGGTTATTTATTATTACTATCTGAAAGGCTTTATTCCTGGAGGTTCCCAAGCCATGCCACTGAACATGTACAGGGGCCAGCCAGGTGGAGGCACTGCCGACTTTAACTTCCTTTAGAAGTAAGGGGACTGCAGCAGAGGGATGGTTAGAGGATTCCCACTTCTACAACATCATCACTGGGATACTCATTGTAGTAGGATGAGGCCCTGAAACATAAACCCTTGTATCAGAGGCCCAGTATGAGGCCTAAGGCCTGCCTCTAGCTCACAGCTTAACTTTGCTTTATGTTAGCAAGGTCTTGACCATTACTTTAGCTCAGGCCTTAGGCCTCATACTGGGCCTCTGATACAAGGGTTTATGTTTCAGGGCCTCATCCTACTACACTCATGATCTCCTTTAATGTCAACAACATCAGGTGCCCAGTCACACAGGTGAATGTTGCCTGATACTGAGTAACTCAGGGAAGAAAAGTGGGTTACAGAACCTTGTTCTTAATATTATTTCATGTAATAATCATTATACAGTCTGTAGAAATTAAAAGAAGCAACATTTATCAAGATGTAAATGGAATTAAGAAATTGTTACATCAGTCCATTATTTACTGTTGCACACATTTAAAAAGATGCAGGGTGAAATCCTGGCTCTCTTTGAATCAAGCGCAAAACTCCCATTGATTTCAGTGGGGCTAGGCTTTCACCCATATGGTCAGAGTTAAGGGTTTTTTTTTTTCTTCTGAATGATTGCTATAGAATTTTAATTCAGATAAGAGATTCTGTTTTGTATCTTAACAACCCATATTCTTTATTTTAATTAGTTTTGTTTGGTTGATTTTTGGTCATCTTTTTATTAATTTTACCTCTTCTATTCTTTGATTAATGGCTTAGTAACCTTACCTACAATTTAACAACACTCCCCGCACATACACTTTTTAATTCACTAGTGGGTGAAATTCAGCCTTATGCAGAATGCCAGAACAAGCCTTAGCATCACTTAAGTCCTGCTTCAGTCTTATTTTTAGGACATAAGCAGTGCATAGAATTTGTGCAGCACCCCTGCACAGTTGTGACTTTTACCCTATTTCCAAACACTCTGCATGTGTTAGAGGGAAGGTATTAGGTAAATGCAAAGCATTATTTTTCTGTAATTGCACAGAACAGAATGCTCTTTCAATATCTCATTGACTTACCAGAGGATTTCTGCAGAGTTCAGCTGCTGCCAGAATGCTGAAGTCAATATTCCGCTTCCATTATGAACAACCTGCATAATGCATAACAATGCTCAGGCATAAGAAAATACATTTTGTGCACCATTCTTCAGCCCATGCTGCTGCAAATGACTGGCACGCTCACTGCAATGTGCTTCACTCCCACCACCATGCAAAGTACTAGCTCAACCATGCTGCAGAATCAGGGCCATTTTTTTGGCATCTGTTAAACATTTCCCCGATAGCCACTAGGTGGCCACATAACCAGCTGTGAGTACCATATCTTTCAGTTATCATCACAAAGGCAACAGTGATTCAGGAGCAGGATCTATGGTTTCCAGCCCTAGGTTTTAATACTTAAGCCAAAACAGACAATAAATCAGGAGTGGGAACACTCTTTCTGGATGGTCATGGACTGCATGAATTTGAACAAGATCCTGACACTTCAGTCACTATTGTTTGGGATCTGGTATTGCATTTCAGTCTACATACAGCTCTTGCGTTGTCTTAATAGAAAGAATATTAAAAGTTTCCCATTTAACTCTAATGTTAGACTGGACCAATATCAGTGCTGGGTTTATATGGTTTAAAATTGTTGATTCATGGGGATGATGGAACAATTGTCATTCTGCACCTCTAATCAGCATCTGTTTCTCTCTTTATATAAATTCTCCTTTACACCTCATCAATCTAGGCTTTAGTGTCATTTCTGTGAGAAAGCTCGGGGATTTTTTTGGCAATGCATTAAAGTTCCAGTCACCCTGGGATGCATTAAATAGTCTCTTGGACAATCAGTCCATCAGAGGCTCAACATTAATTTAAAATATTTTAATAAAAAATCATTTTGCTACAATTCAAGCCCACAGGACATTTCATCCCACTGTTTTCACTGGCAAATCAAAATGCACATTAAGGGACCCATTTCCAAAGAGGGTCCCAGCCCTGACACAAAACAGGCTTCTGCCATTTCATGGGCACAAACCATTTTTACCCACCAGAGACAGAATGTGTGTGTGAACACAACATTTGGACATGCAGCAGGTTATTAAGTTTTGTCTCATATGCACAAAACGACAGGTGTGAATTCAAAGACAGAGTAGGTGAGCGTTTTGCAACATGTGGGGATCCCCCCACCATCACCAAGGACCATCCAGGAGGGAGGAACACAGACAATGTCTCAGCTAAGATGTGGAGGCCTTTAAGACCACATGGTAGAGATGACTGAGGGAGTGGGACATCACTGGTTTAATTGTCCTGAAAGGAATTCAGTGTTCAAAAGTTTGGGTTAGACAGATTAGACAGATGAAATAGATACCTTTTTTGAACATTTTGCTCGAAGTGCTGACTATGGCATGATCTCAAACAAATGGCTTCACAGACTGAAATGTCACCCTTGCCCTAATTCTTCTTGGAGCCCTTTCTGCTTTGCATGGCGGTCACACACAAATCCTGGTGACACATCAAATTCCCTCTTTTTACCACCGCAATCAGCTCCATGACTCATTTCCCTCAGTCTCCCACTTTCCTCATTGAGACTAAACAAGGGCCCTTTGTAAAGGGTGTAAAATGTAGGAATTTTAAGATGCCCTTTTGGGACGTTCATCGACAACTTGTGTGTGTCATTTCCTTTTCTCTGTGATTAAAATTAGAAATAATCTTTTCTTCATACTGAAAGCTTCAGAAATGGCCAATATAACTGGGCAAGAAAGAAACACAACCAGCAGTCACTGCCCAGGGCAGAAATAGCATGGGAGTTGCAGATCAGACCACAGAGGTACCATGACAGAGCTGTGTCAGATCAGGAACTAGCCACTACATCCATTCAATTTTGCATAGAGATAGCCCCACACCTCAGCTGCAAACACTGCTGAATTATAAGGCATTTGAAATCAGTGTCTGGATTGTCTGGTTTGGGATAATATCTAGTTTTTAAATTTATCATGACATTTAAATACCCAAATGTCCCTTTACTGATGAGACCTCTTTTGTAGCAATAAGGCTGACCATTGTGCTCTTCCTGAAGTGGCATCCTGTTTTTTGTGTTCTAACATTTAGAAACCAGCTCCTTTCCACAGAAGTCCAGGAAAACAAAAGATCAGGCTATCAGCGCTTACCAAAGATCAGCAGTACATAAAAACAAACCAGGGAGATTCAACCTTACGAGAACATAACTGCACAGAAACAGGTCAGTTACTTTCTTGTGGAAGTTCCTCCCTCTATTATTTTATTAGCATTTTTAGTGTTACCTTCCTCCTACATTATAAAAGACAATAAATTGGAGCATCCCATTTACTGTTTTCTCTAACTCTATTATCTCCTGTTTGTATAGATTCCTAGGCAGGAAGAGAACATTGTGATCATCTGGTCTGACCTCCATACCAGGCCATAGCATTTCCCCATATAATTCCTAGAGCACATAATTTTTTAAAAAATCCAATCTTGATTTAAGTAGTTTTAATTTTAAAAATTGTATTAGTCTACTCTATAAAATAAACAGTCCCAATCTTTTCAGTTGCTTCTTATATGGAAATTTTTCCAAGCCTCTAATAATTTTTATTGCCCATCTCTTAAATCCCTTCTGCTTCTCCTTTTTGAGACCGAGGCTGAGAACAGAGCACAGTATCCCAAGTGAAGGCATATAAGTGTGTTCATATAGTAATAATAATTTTCAGTGTTCTTTTTCATGCCATTCCTCCTAATGTTTTAAAACTTTTTCTAAGCAGAGGCTTTCACTGACTTGTTCCCAATAACACTCAAGTCTTTTCCTCAAGTGGTTGCCCTTAACTCAGAACCCAGAAATGAGTAGCAATAGCTCATTTTGTTTCTTCAGTGCATATTACCTTGCATTTCTCCACACAGAACTTCCTCTACCATCAAGTGACTCTTCACCCAGTTTTGTTAAACTGATAACACTCTTAACAGCCACCTCTAGCCTTGAGTTACTGAAATAAATATATCTGCAAGTTAGTCACATCACCATGTCAGAATAATAAACAAAAGAGTCTCTGAGCCCTTGTGGTACCCACCCCACGGTTAACCTTGTGCCTTGTTGATATTTCAACATTTACTTTTTGTTTTCTTTTAGCCAATTCCTAATCCATGACAGAATTTTTCTCTCTCAGGCTGTGACTGCTTAGTTTCCTTCATCGCCTCTTGTGAGACAATTTGTCAAAGGCTATTTCAAAAACCAACCAAATTACATCAACCAGTTCTCCCCTATGCATTATTTTGCTAACTTACTTGAATACTTGTAGATAAGAGAGGCACAGTTTTCCTTTAGATGAGGTGTACCGTTTTCTGAATATCACTGCATGATCATCTAGCCCTTTAGAATTCTATTTTAATTAATTATAGTTTTAATTAATTTATCAGGGACTGAACAAAGAGTCTCTGATCTATGATTGCCAGATCACCTCTAGCATTTTGCGGAAACAAAAAGGGAGGGAAGGGAAGGGAAGGGATTACACCATTTGCTACTGTCCAGGCCTCCAGCAAAGCACTTGATTTTAAATGAGAGCATGTATTTTTGTTAGCAGCTCAGCCATGCCATTCTCAAATTCTTGCATATAAAAGCATAGAAATGTAGGGCTGAGAGGGACCTCAAGAGATCATTTAGTCCATCTCCCCACGCTGGGGCAGAATTAAGTAAATTGAGACCATCTTGGCAGTTGTTTGTCTAACTTACTCTTAAAAACCTCCAAAGACAGGGAGTCCACACTTCCCTCAGCAACAGCCTGCTTCCAAGCCCAGTTCTAGGGCCAGGCAAGAAAGGCAGTCCATCCTGGGTGCCAACTTCCAGGGAGTGCTGGGCTGCTGCACCACTTGGCTTTTTTTTCTTTCTCAGCTGATGGTTGGCTGGCAGCTTGTTCTCTCTATCAAATTAAGCGGGCAATTTCTCGATCTGCAAATATTACTCAACATTTCTAAATGAAGAAATAGCTTCTCCATATTAATGTCACCACGGAAAGCTTCACTTATTGGGACAGTGTCCTGTTTCGAGTTGCATCAGTTATATGCTTCTCCGGATTTACTGTGAATGTAAAGCTTTCTGTTGAAAACCTCTGTTCAATGGCAATTTTGCAAGCATCAATGATCCCAACATATATTGGATGAAAATACTCTTTGGGGTCACTGAAGGTGTGAGGAATACTTCCATGGTCAAGCCCTCTGGCTTCACCACCTCAACCAAGCTTCACAATCATCTCACACCCACATATATATAATATATATTTTTTTGTCTGGCAAAAAAATTCCCTGGAACCTAAATCCCATTATTTACATTAATTCTTATGGGGAAACTGGATTTGCTTAACATCATTTTGCTTAAAGTTGCATTTTTCAGGAACATAACTACAACGTTAAGCGAGGAGTTACTGTATATTTTTAAAAATAATGTAAAACTGTGAGGGCTCTGGAGTGAGGCTAGTAATGAGGGGTTTGGGATGTGGGAGGGGGCTCAGGGCAAAGGCAGAGAATTGGGTGCAGAGGTGAGGACTCGGGGTGGGGCAGGGCTGTTGATGAAGAATTTGGGGTGCAGGCACGCCAGAGAGGAGGACTCCCCCCAGTCCTCTCCCTGCAGGTGGCAGTGAGCTCCAGGGGAGGGGCTCCCTTATTCCCTCCTGCACCATATTCACCTGACACCACTGTCAGTGCACATGCTCTTAGGGCAGGGGTGGGCAAACTTTTTGGCCCTAGGGCCACATCAGGTTTGCAAAATTTTATGAGAGGCCGGGTAGGGAAGGCTGTGCCTCTCTAAACAGCCTGGCCCTGCCCCTATCCAACCCCCACCCACTTCCTGTCCCCGACTGCTCCCCTCAGAACCTGCAACCCATCAACGCTCCCACCAATCCTTTTCCCCTGACCACTCCCTCCCGAGACCCTCCCACAACCTCACCCCCTACCCAATTCACACCCACCCTTCCCCAGCTCCCTGTCCCCTGATTGCCCTGACCCCTATCCATCACCACCCCTGCCTCCTGATGGATCCCCAGAACTCCCATGTCTACCCAACTCCCCCAATTCCCATCCCCTGACTGCCCCCCCAGAACATCCACCCCATCCAACCGCTCCCTGCCCCTTATCCAACCCCCCTGCCCCCAGCCACAGCCGCAGGCCCGGCCCCCTTACCATGCTGCTCAGGGCAGTGTGTTTGGAGGCTGCTTGGCCGGCCGGAGCTCACAGCCCCATCCACTTACCATGCCGCTCAAAGTGGCAGGAGCTGCAGCACTGCCCAGGACTGGTCCAGAGTGCTGGCACCAGCAGTGCAGCATGCTGAGGCTCTGAGAGGGAGGAAGGCAGGGGAGGGGCCCGGGGCACCTCCCCACTGGGAGCTCAGGTGGGCCGGACAGGACAGTCCCGCAGGCCAGATGTGGCCCATGGGCCATAGTTTGCCCACCCCTGTCTTAGGGCCCCTCTCAGGTCCAGGAAGCACCCTCACACCTCCCCTGTGGTGGGTGCCGGGGGGGGGGGGCTGCCATCACATGTGCACCTCCTCTTGAGCTGCTGCCCCTCACTGTAGCCTCAGTGGGGTTGGGGCTGCCGTTTGTACAGAATGAGGCAGGAGCAGACTGCAGACGGGGGTCCCCATGTGTTGGTGGAGGGTCCCACCAGAAATTGCAGAGCAGCATACTTCATTACCGCTTTCTTGTGACAGGCGGATTTTTGATGTGATGTAAAACCACCCAAAACATGTTTCCAGTCTTGAAATCTGGACTAAATAAATGTTGGTTCGGCCTTCAAAGACAATATTAAGATCATCTTTTTAGAACAGCTTTTGCCAACTAAGCAAAAAGCGCTGTTTAATTCGCTGTTGTACTCCAACCACTTAAATCTTGATAGACAAGATTGCTGAAAACTCCTTTTCTTATCTTGTAGATTTGCAGACTCTTTCTTTTGTATAACTTCAGTTTGAAAGCTGGGTGTCGAACTTAGGACGTCCCTTGACAAATTACCCTTTGCTTTTTTTCTTTGGGTAACTTTATTAAGAGTCTATCCATTGCTGATTATTACTGGTCCTACAAATCAAGAATTTGTTGCTGGGATAAAATGAAGCTACAACGCGCCGGCACCACAAGATTACAAGGGTCAAGTAAAAGTGGAAAGTTAGACACAGCACTTGTCTGCTTCAATACATTATATTTTATTGTACCTGTATACAACCAATTATATACTTTAAAGGGTGTAAAATAATCAAGTATTGTACTCAACATAATCATACCCCAAACTGACCGCCAAACTTAAGTTACATGTTTTTCCCTTCAGGTAAGGGCTCTGGGGTGGGGGTGGGGCTGGGGACGAGGGGTTCACAGTGCAGGAGTGGGCTGGGGGTTGGGGTGATGGGGGCACAAGCTCTGGGGTGGGGCCAGGGATGAGGAGCTTGGGGTGCAGACAGGCTGTCCTAGGGTTAGGGTCAGAGAGGACTCCCCCCAACCCTCTCCCTGCCGGCAGCAGGAACTCCGGGGACCCTTTCCCCGGCAGCACACTCGCTCTGCACCACTGTCCATGCACATGCTCCTAGGGCCCCTCTCAGGCCCAGGAAGCCCCCTTGCCTCCCTATGGTGGGTGCCAGGGGGTGCTGCCATCACCTGTGGCCTCCTCTCCTGCTGCTGCCCTTCACCATAGCCTCACTGGGGTGGGGGATGGGGCTGCCCCTTGCCCAGGGTGGGGCAAAAGTGGTGGCTACGGGGGGCCAGGGTGTCACAACACTCACCCAAGCCCCAACTGCTCAGATCCAGGCGGCTCCCCTCACCTCCTCTGTGGGGAGTGGGTGGGTCGGGGGAGGGCTGCCATCACATGTGGCTTCCTCCCTCCCTTACTGCAGCCTGTTGCCCCTCACCGTAGCCTCAGGGGACTGGGGCTGCCCTTTGCCCAGCACGGGGCAGGGTCGGTGACTGCGGGCTGGGGGGAGGATCACAGAGTCCGACACTCACCCAAGCCCCAGCAGCTGCACAGGTGAGTGAACTCCGCTCCAGATGTCCCCCAGAGCCTCCTCTGGGTGGGTGCCGGGCTGTCAATCATATGTGTGCCTCCTCCTCCTCGGGGGCAGCAGCTGCCTCCGCAGCCCGCCGCCCCTTGCGCTGTAGAAGCCTTAGGCTGCAGCGCAGGCTGGCGAGGGGGAGCCGCGCGCCGCTGGCGGTCAGGCAGAGACGCTCCGGCGGGGGGGCGTGTTAGGCGGGAGCCAGGGGACGCTCCAGGCAGGGCTGGGGGAGAGACTCCCCCCTCCTACCCCCAGCCCCGGGCTCTCTTGTCTCTTTAACGGGGCGGGGCTGCCTGGGGGGGAGACGCATGCGCGGGGAGCGTCTCTCTGACTCCGGGCATGAAGCGGAGCCGGCGGGAGCGCTCGGTGCAGCCCGCGGGCGTGTGATTCCCGCGCGCGGCTGGGGCAGCTGGAGCGGAGCTGCCGCCTGGGCGAGTCCCTCCGCGGCACCAGCGGTCCCGGGACAGCCTCGGCCAGTAGCCAGCCCGGCTCCGGACGGGGGTTTTGTTACTCCGCATGCAGCAGCTGCCACTGCCCAGCCGGTTCTCCTCGCAGCGGCAGCCAGGGGCCGCCGGGCCTTTGTCTCCTGGCCGCCGGCCTCTGCAGGCTCCTGCCCGGCATCCTCGCCAAGAGCCACCCCGACGACTGCGCTTCCTCAGCTCTCCGGCTCCAGCAGCTGGCAGCCTCGCCGGCCCCTGTTGCATTGTGACCCCTCCTGAGCTCAGCAGCCTCTGCCCGGAGCAGGCAGGAGCTTGGACTGAAAGCGGAGATGGCCTTTGAGGCGGGGATCCAGAGCTGCCCCTGGGCCGGCTCGCTCCTGGAGCGAACAAAGCCTGGCGGTCTGATGGCCTTATTTTGTGGCCATTGGGTTTTGTTTGGGTCTCGTGGTCTTATTGTCTAAGGGTGGCTGCAGTTTCCCCGGTGTCTGGCAGGCAGCGTCTCTCCCAGGTTAATTTTCCTCCACCGAGACAAATAGTGGAGGTGGGATGAGCTGTGAACAGCCAGCTGTGCTCTGCCCGGGTCCAGTACTTCGTCGATCTGCTCCTACTGATTGTACGTGGCAACCTCTTGCTAGGTCAGTGGAGCTTGTCTCCTCTTGTTTTTGGTGGCCTTTATCGTGACAGCTCCCACTGTCCTTGCTGTTTTACACCTGGACCTTTTCATTGTTCTGCGCCTCTCCGGTTCTGCCTGCTTGATCAAGGGTGACTTTTTTTTAACCTTATCTATGGTACGTCTCTAGGCCACTTCGGCTGCTTTTACTGGGCCCTGTCTTGACTCTTCCTTCTGGTTTGACCTGAGGAAACAACCCCCTGTTGGGTAAAATATACCTTGATATTGCACTGTTCTTATGTGAATGAGCCACACCCTTTTTTCCTTAAAGGGCCTCTGCACTCAGCCTGCCATATGCTGCTGTGTCTCTGGCAGGCTGAGGGGGGCGGTGGGCATAGTGTTATAAGCGACCAGTTTCTAAAGTGCAGACTGGGATGCCGGGGGGGAAAACGGGGGGCAGTGGCGCTGCCGCCACTAAGCGCTCTGAGGCCAGTGAAGAGGCAGCTCAGAGAGAGGAGGAGCAGGAAGACGATGGTGATGAAGATCTGCGAGATGGTGGAGTTCCTTTCTTTGTGAACCGAGGAGGGCTACCCATTGATGAGTCCACCTGGGAAAGAATGTGGAGACATGTGGCCAAGATCCACCCTGAGGGAGAAATAGTGGCTCAAAGGATTCGAGGAGCCACAGACCTACCGAAGGTGAGAATTCCTGGGAGAACTGCTGCTAATAAATCAAATGACACAGCTTTAGACAGTCTGCTCTGAGAATGGTAGAGAAGCTGCGATTGTGTTCTGTAACATTGAAATTCAGATTAATTATCCTGAAGTGGGGTTTCACTCAACAGAAACACAGTCATAAAGGTGTAAAGTATTGGGATTCCGTATCAGAGGGAGAGTCTCTGGCCTGCCCTGTTCAGGAATTGGGCTTTGATTTAATAGATTTTTCCCATTGCTCTGGTACTATTTGTGGTGAAGCGAAAAGCCACATGTCCAGTAACCTTAGCGCAAACGGGGAAAAGCCAGGATTCTGAGACAAAGTACAGAATTGGGATTTAGCTTCTGAGGCAGCCTGCTTGGCCTGAAAGAGGGGGTGAGAGTGCTCCAGCTGCATTCTGGAGCCTAGTTCTTAAGATATTGTAATTAAAAATAATCCAGAAGGACAACCTGCTAAAAGTACACAGTGATGGGACCTGTTTGGTAGATAAGGAAACTGAATATGTGCATATTGGAGAAAAGAAGAGTAAAGCTGGGCTTTATAACTGGTTAAATATTTTAGATGGGGAAAGCTGCAGGAGTGGGGGTTGAGTAATTATAACCAGGAACAAGCTGTAGGCTATAAAAGGAAATACTTAGGTTGGACATGAAGGATAGTCTTCCCTACAAAAATGGGAATTTTTGCACTGGAATGGTGCCTGCCTAAGAAGGTGGCTCTTACAGTAGAGCTAAGAGCAGATTAGAGAACACTTGTTGAATTTGTGTTGAGGAAACTTGTTGCCGATGAGGAATCAGACTAGATGATATCACAGCTTTTCTGGCCCTACTGCTGAGAATCCTATGAAAAGGGGAACCCAAGATCATGCAACTTAATCTTGATGCTGTATTGTGTATGGGTCTCATGAGTCTTTGTAGATGTTGCATTTTTGTATATGCATGGCTTCTAGTGGTAATTTTAGGGTATATTTAGATCCTCAGATTGAAAGTGTTTTGCAAATATTCACTGTCTCATAACTGTCCTTTGAAATAGATATTTGTTCCCATTTTTACAAATTGAGACAACTGAGTCAAAAAAGATTAAGAATTAGAGAGGTAGCCGTGTTAGTCTGGATCTGCAGAAGCGACAAAGAGTCCTGTGGCACCTTAAAGACTAACAAAAGTGCTGAAGCATAAGCTTTCATGGGCTAATACACAACATCCAATGAAGTGAGTATTAGCCCACGAAAGCTTATGCTTCAGTACTTTTGTTAGGAAAAAAAGATTAAGTGACTCGCCTAAGCTCTCACAGCAAGTCTGTGGCAGAGCCAGTACGGAAACCGAGTTCAAGGGTCCAGTCCCCTGTTCTGTGTCTCTTAAGCATGGTCTGGATCAGCACTGAGGGTGTTTCTTTGACCAAAACTTAGCCAAACATCTATTTTTGGTACCTGCAGCACCATTGTGTAGTAGCCTGGTTTGTGCACTGTATTCAGTGAGGCTCGTGCAGAACACATTCTACCATCTGGGCTCACTGCTCATCAGTCTCAGCAGCTTACAGGGAATGCAGAGGGGTGAATGTGGTAGGAAGGATTGGGGCAAATGAATGAGAAGAGGCCACCCTTGCCTGAAGCGATGTTTCCATGTCTCTGAGCACCATTTGTACTGAAATGCACAGAAGCAGGTCTAGTTTCTCTGAAGAACTGATACAATAGATTAGAATCCTGGCAATAATATATTTCAGGGGAAAATATATTTTGTAAGTGTACTGTGCAGGGCTGGCTCCCATGAGAGGTTGATGCCCATTAGGTTCCTGAGGCTGAATGGGCCTCAGGTGGGATGCAGGAGTTGCTATAGCAGGACCAGCCCAGTGGCCTAGCTAATCAAAAATCTTAGAGCTTGGTTACACTGGCACTTTATAGCGCTATAAAGCCCCCACGAGCGCTATAACCTCCTCCCTGTCCACACTGGCAAGGCACGTAGAGCGCTATAACCGCGGAGTTATAGCGCTCCTGGTAATCCACCTCCACATGGGGAATAAGGGCTGTAGCGCAGCTGCTGTAGCGCTACAGCAAGAATGTGGACACCCACTGCGCTACAAGTGATCTCTGGAGATGCCTAGAGCCATTTAAGGCAATTGACGTCTCTTCCCTTTGTTTTGAACTCGGCTGGAGGAATGCGGAAGTACCTCTTTAGAGTTTCTCTCTTAACTCGGCAGATAAGCAATGCAAATGTTTAAGGAGGGAGCCTGTGTGAAAACAAAGCCTTCTGTGAATGGAGGCTCGCTGACAGGCTTTCAGAAGAATGGAAAAATCACTGGCTTTCTCCCTCTGCATACACACAACACGTCCCCCCTCACCTCCCTTGTTTAAAAAGCACGTTGCACCCAGCTGAATGCTGGGATACCTGCCCTAATGTGCTGCTCTTACTGCTGCATTAAGTGCCCCAAATGTGGCCATGCTATACCGCTGGCGCGTCTGAGTGTGGACATACAATAGCGCTATACATATTACTGTATAAGGGGACCGCTATAACCAATAGCGCTATAATCTTGTAAGTGTAACCATGCCCTTATTTTGGTTGATGGACAGTAGAGGATGCTTAGGGGTTGAATTGGGGAAAACGGTGGTACTGTTCCAAGCTCTGCCAACAAAATAAGTTTCACCCCTTGAGATGCTACAATGAGATGTATTCACAGGGTATGTCTACATTTATCTCTGGAGCGATCAATGCAGCAGGAGTCGATTTATCATGTCAAGTAAAGATGCAATAAATCGACTGCTGAGCGCTCTCCCATCGACTCTGGTGCTCCACCTGAGAGGCGCAGGCGGAGTCGATGGGGCAGCGTCAGCAGTTAACTTACTGTGGTAAGTAGCTATAAGTATTTCGTAACATAGATCGATATCTCCTCCCCTTCCCCACCCCCCCCCCAGTGTAGACCAGGCCATCCTATGTTATACAGGTGTTAAAAACATCATCACGTGATCTTCTGGGACTTATCTCTCCCACAGTTGCATGCTGAGCTCTCCAAGGCTCGTTAGGCTCGGCTCCCTGATTGGGGAGGGAGAAAGTGGTGTTACACTGTCAAGTAAATGAGCTGTCACTCATCGTAGGCAATGTAGATTTTCAAAATATGATTGCCCTTTTCCTGTCTTAATGACTTGATTGATAGTGACCTAGTTAACAGTGACACTTGCCCAATGTTGATCATTCAACTCCTCAGGGAGATGAAAAGAGCAGTTCTCTCTCATGGCTATTGTTTTGGGCTCTTAGCAGACTCAGGCAGGCATTTCTGTCAGAGATTTTATTTAAAAAAAAAACAAACCCTGAGATCACCAGATGGCAGCTTGAAAGGCAGCAGCAGCATGCCATGCTGTTCCCGTGAATCCTGTAAATACATGGACGAAAGTAAAGGGGGCATGAAAGCAATGACCTGCCAATGGAAAAGTTTCCTAATAACCCCTGTAAGTTTGCATTTGGCTTGAACCCTGAAGCAGGCACAAATTTCTGGGAAGCTTGAGAGTCCTTAATATATGTAGAAGATCTCATTATTCATATAAATATCTAGATGTTGGCTCCTGTTAAGTTCATGTTAACATGGCAGGGAAAGCTGTTCCACCTCTGGCCAGCATTATCACCCAATGCAAAATACAGAGAGTAGAGTTGTTTCCTGCTCACTGGTACTGCACACCCTGATAAGTAGTCTGGAGTTGTCCACAGGAGGTTTCCCAAACTCTTGCTTCATGCTGCTGTTTCCCAGGGCTGTGCCAGACTGTCAGCTGCATGCAAGGGCCCTTTTCGATCCTAGTTGGAGAGTTGGACTAATAGAGAAATGGAAACAAACTAGTCCAGTCTTGCTATCCCAAGTGGAATGAAATGCAGTAGAGAAAAGGATTTGTGACTGCATGCAGTGATGAACCAGACAGCATTTTTGTGACTTTTCTGGTGACAGGGCCCTCTTCAAGTCAGGAAGCAGGGCTCCTCTAGATGCAGTAGATGAATGCCATTTCCCACAAGGTAACCTTAGTAATTTGCTTGCAGTTTTATTTGAGATGAGATTGTGGCCTTAGCCGAGCATTTGGATGTGGAAGTCACAACAGAGCATCATCTCCATGGCCTTGCTTCTCCTAGCCCCTCCATTGCAGATAGTGTTGGGAACAAGTGCTGAAACATCTCTTACTTCCCTTAGAAACCTATTGGGCTGGTCTCGGAATGTGAATGAGGCCTCAGAACTCATTAGTTAATAACGCTTTCATAGCTTTCTATCTGTACATCTCAAAGTGATTTCTGAAGGAAATGAAGTAAATTATCCCCATTTTACAGATGGGGTAACTAATGAGTGTTGACACAGTGATCGCTTGGTGCCAACAGGCAGAGGAGGTGCATAGGGTTTGCGGGGATCCCTAGGGTCAGATATATGCATAAGAGTTCACCTATGGATGGCATATGAGGTCTTTACTGAGAGCCAAGAGCCCACCAGTCACCATACAATGTATGTACTGAAAATGATGTTCTTAGGGACTTCGAAGTAAGGCAGGTTACCAGGAGGTGACATACCTTCCTGCCTGAAAGGAATACATCCAAGGCAACAGACGCGCGTCTCTGTGTCTGGTCGTAAGTGTATTGTCCACCTCACAGTGAAGGTCTATTGCACACTGAGCCAGATGCCAGTAGAAAGGCTGCAAGCTATACCAGAAAAAACAAAACTGCATGGCGGGTGTCCTGTTTATGGATGAAGACAAAGGATGGGACTTGTATATCTTGGGAAGCAAAGTAACACACTGGATCCTTCATGTAGGAGACAAGCTCACAGTGTTGGTCTCCTGAAAGAGGGATCACAGCCAAACAGCTGTAAAAGGCTGTTTGGATTTTGGGTGAGTGTTGCTCAACAAGACATGAGTATCTAGTTTTAAGTCTATGTTCTAGAATGTGTTATGATTTAATTTTATATGTAACCATTTGTTTCCAATACTTGCTATTACTTGAATATCTATGCTGGTGT
The DNA here is from genome assembly GCA_007922305.1 of Dermatemys mawii. Lineage (NCBI taxonomy): Eukaryota > Metazoa > Chordata > Testudines > Dermatemydidae > Dermatemys > Dermatemys mawii. Next base: position 60,353,810 of record ML677332.1, read on the forward strand.
GGAAATAAAGTATATTTAATTTCACTAAACGTATCTAAATGCTGTGTGTTAAGCAGAGCAGTGAACTGAGGTGAAACTGGTAAGCTGTGATGTATTGTTTCCCTGGAGCCAACAAATCTGTGCATACTCCAACTCCCCAATAGATCAGAGGCCAGACACTCCAGGGAGATGTTTGGGGGGTGCTGGGACTGGAGTGTGCCTATTGCTACCCTGTGGGGGTGGGAGGGTACATAGGCCTAGAGCAGAATTCTTGTGTTGTCCCTGGCCAATGGTGTTGAGGAGCTGACCCCCAGCAGGTGCAGACAAAGCTTTCTCACACTAATGGCAGTGCTAGTGAAGTGTCTCAACCCTGGGTACCGCCAAGAAGCATCAAATTACAGCACATTACAGAGCTGAAGTGACTTGCCCAAGGTGTCAGTGGTAGGTCAGAGGCAGAGCAAGGAAAAGGGCCCAGATCTGTGGACTTCCAGTGCACTTTCCTACCTCCTGGATTGTCCTGCGTTTTAGCATATCCTTCCTACCTTCCCTCGCTCTGTAGGGCAGGACAGCCTTTCAGAAGAACCTGCTGGCTGTCCAGTTATTCCAGAGGAAATGGGCATTATTGCCTCTCCATTCAGTTGCCCTCAGCTTGAAAAGGCTGAGCTGGTGATAGCTCTCTTGGCAGTTGCTGGCCTTGCTGCTTTTGGTAGAAGAGGTGGTGGGGTGTCTGCCTGCAGAGCTGATGTAGCATCAGTGGCTCTAGGGGTGGTATGGCACGAAGGCAGGGAGCACGTCTGTCTATGCATTTGTAAAGGTTTTGCATTCTAAATGGCAGAGATGTAAAGATGAAAACAAGCAGTTTTGTAGCTGCTCAGTGATTTGGGGGAGGAGGGAGCCACAAAAGAAGCTGGATTTCTAGCATATATGAATGATAGGCTGGGATGTGCATGCTTGAGCTTTAGTTATCGGGTGTGTGTGTGGGGGGGTTAATACATACATCTGCTATCTGAATAATGTCAGTACTCTGGCAGCAGCCGCCTCTGAGTAGCTAGAGCTGTGATACTACGATGACGATAGGACCATATAAGTACTTTGAGAGAGACTGCTTTTTTTAAGTTACATTATCAAATACCTCCTCCCTGAGGGAGCAGGAGCTGTTTGTGCGCCTCTTCTGTCTGGTTTGCGTTCATTCTGCTTAGCTCATTTTAAGCATGGCAATCTCAATCTTCACCAGGCTCACTTCCCCAGATGGGTTGTACTGATGGGGTTGGGACTCAGCTGTGTCAGGCAGGAGTTCAGTGCAGTATCCAAGTGTTTACAAGTCTGAGAGTGCTGGGGCATAACCCAGCCATACAAGTAAGAGAAGACAAGAATGGGTAAGGCAGCCAGCCTTTCAGGGGCATTTATTCCACTGACTGGAGCAGCAGGGCCCAGGAAACCTGTGTTGTTATCCCACCAAATTGCTGGTGACCGTGGGTAAGGTAATCCACCTCTACCTTCCTGTCTGTGTTCAAAATAAATTTCCATCCACTTCCTTGAGGACTGTGAAGATACTTGTGTGTACTCTTTGAGATCCATGAATGGAGGATGCTGGAGAAGGCCAAAGTGTTATCATCACTCCTCCATTCAGCACAGATGAGGGATAGATTCCTTCTCTCTTCTCTGACAACTCCCCACCTTTTCCCCAGGCAACATACTGGAGACCTGCTACCAAGGAAACCATAGCCCAGTCTGGGCTTCATTGCCAGATCTGAGAGTCAGAGCACAGCTTAATAACTTAAGGTGCTGCTCCTACATTAACTATTTTCCCAGTCAAGTGGTTTCCATTACACTGTCTCAGGGTATTGCATGTTCCCCAGAGGGAAAGGGGATCTGACACTGAGGAGTGGTTTCCAACAGCAGAGACAAGTAACTAAAAGGAAGCAGTAACTTGTGCTGGTAATATGTATCTAACCGGAACCCAGGGAGTTAATTTTAGCTGTTTGTCTCTGCACAAACACTGTACAGAGGTCACCCACTGAAGAAATGAATTCAGGCTAAATGCTGAGCCTGCCCAGGTTTTACCACTTTCATGGGTTCTGCTTGGGAGTAATTTCCTGTGACTCAGTATTTTAACTCATAGCTTCTAAACCAACTTAGTGTGCATTAGTTTCAGAGACAGCTGAATTCCCTGCATCATTCTTGAGAGGGGTTCCTTTTCCCCTGGGGATAGGAGTTCAAACTGTTAGAGACCTTGTATCTCTCTTTCTCCTCCCTTGCAGTGCCTCTTACTGGGAGAGGTTGCAATAGAAGGAGCTCGTGTTTCTGCACATTCCCAGCAGGGGACTGAAGCAAAGTATTTGCTCACAAAAGTTACTGGAGACAACAGCTGGCACACTTTTGATTCCTATATCTAGTCATAGCTTGTCTCCCTGAGAAGTGCTGGGAAATGGGCACCAGTCACACAATGCATCTTCATCAAACTGACTGGGGAAAATCTTAAGACAAGACATAAGAAAGATCAAAATACACAAGAGAAAATTAAGACCTAGAACTTCTTACAGCTAGCTGCTGTTGTGTAAATACTGCTGTGCTTGGAGTTGCACAAAACAAACAGCCTCTCCCCTGAGACACTTGCAGTCTAAATAGGCAGACAGCACCAGCGGAAGGGCTGTCTCTGATTAACTTCGGTATACAAGGGGTGGATGGCCGCATGTTCCCTGAAGAATGGAACTGACAAAACTGCACTGACCCTGAGAGTTGTGGCTTTGGTGTTGGATCCATGTGCAGAAGGCATTAACCTTCCTTAGTAGGTTTGGGGAAGTTGTGGCACAAAGATGTCTGTCATAGTCACACCAAATCTGTTTTTCCATTGTCTTTCATTGACCGAGTGTCTCCTTGGCCCTGTTTGTGAGTCCAGTCCTGTCTTTTGTTTTGGCTGGGCAGACAGGACCCTTCTCCTTTCTTAGGATAACTCTTAGCACTGTCAAAGCTATAGATACTGACTTCCAAGTAAACAGAAGGGAAGGTTTGGCTGGACCCACGAGACCGAGGCTGCAGAATCAAGACAACAGTCTGGGTAGTATCCACAGTTATGTAACTGAACGTCATAGATGTTAGAGATGGAAAAACCCTATTGCCTTATCCAGTCCATCTCTCTGCCAATGCAAATTCATTCCCAATTCTTTTCTAGTTTTCACAGTGCCAACAGGTGGGGCTTTCTTCACCCCTTCCCTTGTGAGCCTGTTCCATGCCCTGATACTTCTTGCTGTTGCAGAATTCTTACTGAACTTGGCTACATTTTCATTCCATGCCTCCATCCTAGACCTATGTACCATCCTGAGCTGCTCCTTCCTCTTTTGTATTTGTGCTCTTTAGATGTTTGTAGACTATTCTGTGTTCCTCCTTGGTTGTCACTTAACTAAATTCCGCAGACTTTTTCTTTTAGTTTTTCATTTTAATAACCAGTCCTTCCATCTCCCTGATAACTTTGTGTCACTCCTCTCTGAATCCCCTCCAGTTTGTCAACTTGAGGAGAGACGAATGAAGTGACTGTCGACTCTAGGAATATCTCAGGTGGACAGCAAAAAGGGATTAGCTCCTTGGATTACAGAAGAATGCAATTCCTATGGTGGTGTGCCAGTGGATTTAGCAAAGGGACTAGCAGGTTCAGGAGACGTCTGCTCTCTGACTCTCTCTCTCTCTCTCTCTCTCTCTCTCTCTCTGTGCTTTCCCCTGTTCAGATTCCCATACCGAGTGTGCCTGCGCTCCAGCCGTCCACCCCCATCCCTGAGCGCCTGGAAGCCATACAGCGCTACATCAAGGAGCTTCAGTATCCTTTACTGTTATCACAGATGATCCAGGAAGGGGAAGCAAGGAGACCTTCCAATAGCCGACCATAAGAGAACAGCTGACTCTGCTTCAGCCCGAAGGGGAAATGAAACTTGTTCCCTAAAAGCAGGAAACTGAAGTTGACAGTGAGTGGTTTTGCTGTTTTATTCTAATCCCGCCCAATTGTGTCTCCTGTAGTTGACCCCTTTGTCACAGCAGCATGTGTGTCAGCAGGGCCAAGCTAATGTGTTGTAGGTTCTCCTTCAGCCAGACACCTTGAATTCAAGTGGTTGTTCCTTTTAAAAAAATCCTAATTGAAGGCCCTTGTAGTTGCTGTGCTTGTCTAGCCCTGCAGGGGGAGCCTGGGACAAATTAAAACCTGGGATTAGAAAATGCTAATCTCCCCAGCCAAATTTGGGTGTGCTGGTGGTGGGGAACTTGAGCTTTATGCTGGGTCATTTTACTGGGTGCTTTCTGCTCTGTAGGCGACCAGAACATGATAGTCACTCCTGCTTTTGAGAGTCAGGTGGATGACCAACTCCCAACCATATATAGCTGTCTGTATGTTTATAGCCTGGGAACCAGAGTAGCTTCCTACATACCCTCATGCTCTGTATGCTGGGATGGAGTGAGGATGAGGACATATGCAACACAAGTGCATTTTTATCTTGCTGATGGGATATGGAGGTGACTCAAGGTGGGAAGGGAGTCTGCCAGCACCTTTTTGCTAATCCTTGGGTTGTGCTGTTTTATGAATACATCCCAGCCAGCATGAAAACAAAGTAGTTTTGGCATCATTAGACTGGTCACAATCCCCTGCAAGGAACAGCAAGAGAAGACTTGTTTGAACCCTGTTTGGGTCTGGGAGCCTGTGCTGCTGGAGGGGAGGCTGGCCGGAAAATGTCAGCATGAATAGGGAGGGAAATAGATTGCCACTCTGTTTCCTTCCTCCCCCAAGCCAAAGAATGCAAGTGGGAGGAATAGCCAATGGAAATGCCCACTTTCTCTTTGCTGGTATTTTGCGTGGTGGAGATTCCTGTGAGAATGGTAACTGATACCTTGATATTAAATTGATAAGAACAGATTTAATACATTGATTAAAGCTAATGTTTGAAATCAAAATATACACAAGTTAAGAAGGAAGGTACTGTACATGTGAGGTTGGGCTTGAGTTATGTGCAATGGCAAGTATCAGGTACAAGGTTCATGAGTTACATACATATCACATAACCAGCAAAGATCCAGACTGGGGTGTGAGAGTTTTTAAAGCGTCAGTGGGTAAATGGACTCAGATACGCCACCCTTGGAATGTATTAAGAGTCCAAGTCAATAGTGGTGTAGACAATAAGTACGTGGGTGGGGTGCATCCCTCGGTTCATCAGGGAAGGGAGGAAGTAGGTTATTTCCCTGGTCGGCGTTCTTGGTTATTCAACCTGGTACTAGCGGTGTCCTGAGATGTGTTCTGTGTAGATGTCTCTGGACCACCTGATGGTGTCGGACACCATGAGCTTTCTTATGAGCCGGGCGTAGCGTCAACTGACTCCGCATGCTCTCAGTACCGGCTCAATGCAAAGAGCTTCATCCAGGCAGATTGCAGTATATGGGCAACTCTGTCTTCTCAGCTCTCTTCCAGTCTGCATGGCCCCTTAACCGTTTTCCTCCAGGTACAATCATACTGGGACACAGTTCTTTGAAATTAAGAAGAGCAGACCTCTGACCGGGTAAGTGCTGTCAGCCTTTTCCATGTTCCTGCCTTTCTGTTTGGGGAACTTGCCACCTCTAATACCTGCTACCCCTGTGCTGAGTCTGGCCAAGAGTACAGGCTGGACTCTGTGGATTTTGTTCAGTGCCTCAGTTCTGTCCTTCCTGAGGATGTTGGACTCTGCTCAGGGTGCAGCTGGTCAGAGTGATAATTTAGCGTTATTTAAGCATGAGGGCTGGATTTGTTGCCAAGAGTCAGTAAACGATCTGGTGCCCAGTCTCTGAGCACATCTAATTTATAATCGAGATCATGGGCTTCCGGGGGATTTTGTGTAAAGTAAAACAAAGTCCTGACTTAAACAAGCTCTTCAAAGGCCAAACATCTCTGCAATTCTAGCTGTCCAGCATCCTGGAGTGCATTTGGTGCAGAATGTGGACTCACTAAATTCCTTTTTGGTGATTGAAACTTTATAAAGAAAAAATAAATGTGTGGGGAAGGAAGGAGGAGGTGATGCTTTGCTTTGTAAATCCCCCAGGCATGTACATAGGATGAAGTCAATCATCTTCATGCAGCTGGGTTCCAGATGTACAGTTAGGGACCTCTTAGTCTGCTAATCAAACCATTGTGCCAACATTAATACTGCTGGCCCAAGCCATCAGGTATGGGTGGGTATTTGGGCATTCCAAACATCTTCTGATGTAACCAGGGCAGAATCTGCTGCAGGCCCCTGCCCTGCCCTCAGATGTGGGAAAGCAAGTGTCTCTGGAACTTGGCCTGCTACCTGAGGCTTCTCATCTTGGTCGAATGGGTATAAATCCAGAGGAACTGCATTGAGATGAAAGGGAATGACTCCAAATTTGCCAAGAGTAGTGTCTGGCATAGAGAATAGAGCCTGTTTGGCTCAGTGAGAGGAAGCTCCACAGCAGCAGTGTTGGAGGGGAATGGCAAAAGACTTAATTTAATTTATTCCTAAAGGATTTTCTCCTCTTCTGTCTGCCTTAACAGTCTTCCTCTCTCCTTGTAACCTGCCTTGCATATATGCTGCCCAATGGCTGAATTTACCAGCCCTACCCAATGCAAACCCCTTTAATTCTTCTCCTGTGTGTCTCACCTTTGTGCTAACAGGCTGATGGACCTGGCCAAAGAAATGACCAAAGAGGCCCTGCCAATCAAATGCCTGGAAGCTGTGATCCTGGGAATGTATCCTTACTTCTTAGAAACATGCATGTGTGCCCATCCAAATGTGTTCTCCCTCCGTAGAGCCCTGCAAATCTGGGGATATCCACTTTCTATTAATGTGGTGTGACGGAGTCAGACCAGAAGGATATAGGAGAGTGCTGGAAGGCAGGTATATTAGTCTCAGGATGTGCAGGTCCTTGTTCCCTGGATAGCCAAACAAAGGCTACTCCAGGCCAATCAAGACACCTGGGGCCAATTAAGAACCTTCTAGAAAGGAGTAGAAACAGCTAGCCTAATTGGGACACCTGAAGCCAATCAGGGACTGGCTGAAACCAGATAAAAACCTCCCAGTTAGTCAGGTGGGTGTGGGTGTCAGGAGCTGTGGAAGGAAGTTATGCTGTTGGTGAGACTGAGTGTAGGACAACATATCATACTGAAGAAAGGAAGCCCTGAGGTAAGGGTGAAGTGGAGTTTGAAGAAGCAGGGACTGCTGTGGGGAAGTAGCCCAGGGAATTGTATTGTGTTTTGTGCCTAAAAGGTCAGCCATCTTAGCTGATAGTATTAGGGTCCCTGGACTGGAGTCCGGAGTAGAGGGCGGGCCCGGGCTCCCCCCTTTTTTCCATCTTCCATACTGGCCTGTGATGAAGGCAACTCACTAGGTGGTGACTCTTGCCAATTATACTGAGAAAGGGAGGTCACTCTGGGGCCTAGATGAGTTTCTGAGGCCCCTAAATCTGCCAGGAAGCGCAGGACCCACAAGTACAGACTTGGAGCTTTGTCACAGCGGATATCTGTTGACCATGTTTGTGGATCATGGATTGGATGCGGATACAAATTTTGTATCCGTTCAGAGCTCTATTCCCCCTGCTCCCTTATGCCCCTCTCATGCTGCTGGTACATTGCAAGGGGCCAAGCAGAGCACCCAAGTAGTGGAGTTAATTATTCAGGGTCCCTTCTCTCCCCTGCCTTAGGATTGAGTGTTTATTCCTTTTGGACATAACTGGAGAAGAGAGAGAGAGAAAGATGGGGGGATTAAACAGGAAGGAAAATAGTGTCAGGTCAGAAACCCTGTTGCACAGTGGGGATGTATCACTCACTGTATGTGACCTTGCACTTTCTCTGCAGTACAGGCAGACATGGAAGGGAACCTGTCAGACTCTCCCTTGGATAATCCTTGCTTTTAGGCCCAGACTTGTGCCAGTCCCTCTGTACACACACATCCTGGGAAACACATCTCCTCTGGGACCTGCCAGGCTGAATCCAACAGGGGCCACGTTTATGTATTTATTGGAGTTGCCTCAGTGATGGAGAAGCATTTGAAAGTTAGGTTAATTGGGCTGCATGTTTTGGAAAGCTAGTTGTCTTCAGATGCAGTGCTTTTATGAAATGCCAGTCTCAGGATCTTGATGGCTCAGGAGAATGGGTTACATTTTACTTGTAGGGCACCAGATCCAATCCCTCCTAGGCTGATAGTGATGGTCAGTTTAACTAACGTGCCTAGTGGCCTCTGTGAGATGGTGGCCCTGGTCCTCCCAGCTCCTAGGAGGACAGGTGTTGACACTGCAAAACTGCCATTATAACTGGCTTCCCTTTGGGGGCAGTCTTGTTGGAGAAGGTGAGGACTGAGCATCCCTCTGATCCCAGGGCAGGGTAGACTTGTCTTGTGCGGGGCTGGAGCTATAGCTGCTCTGCGGGGTTTGGTCTCCAGGGCTGTCAATCAGGTACATGTTGTCAGCAATGAATCTGCTTTCCAGTCTAGGCTGGCTGAGACGTTTTGCGGGGATGGGGAGGAAGAATCTTACTCCTTTTCTTGGCATTACCAGTTGTTTCCTGAATGGGGTGACGTTGCCAGTTACCTCACCAACAACATGCCCACACTGGAGCGTTTCCCCATCAGCTTCAAAACTCACTTCTCAGGGAACTACTTCCGCCACATTGTGCTGGGGGTGAACTTTGGGGGTCGCTATGGGGCACTGGGCATCAGCCGGCGCGAGGAACTCATGTACAAGGCGCCCACCTTCCGCACACTGAGCGAGCTGATCTTCAACTACGAAGAGGCATACCACCGCTGCTGGCATGTCCTCAAAAAGGTGAAGCTGGGCCATTGTGTGTCCCATGACCCACACAGCGTGGAGCAGATTGAGTGGAAGCACTCCATTCTGGATGTGGAAAAGCTGGGCCATGAAGACTTACGCAAGGAGCTCGAGAGACATGCCCGGGACATGCGGCTAAAGGTGAGAAGCTGGGAGGTGCTGGGGAAACCTACCTGCTGCTCTTGAAAACTGCAGGCGTGAATTTTGTTATTGGTGCCAAAACATTGGAGTTTAATTGGCTCCTGGCATTAGTATGCTGGGAGGTACAGATCGTGTTGGGTTGGGGTGCAGGGAGGTGGAGGAAGGGGATAAGGATTCTGGTCTCATTTCTGCAGACTCTAGTCCCAATGGGGTGCAGACCCCTCTCCACTTGGCAGGTGTAGATGCTATGTATCAAGGCACAGCTCTTGCCCAAGAGCTGGGAATATGAATCTTATGCCTTCAGGTATGCCTGGTGAGCACTGAACAGATGAGCCAAGACGCATACTTGCTCAGAAGTTTTGGGTGGAAAGGTGTGCTCTCTAAAGGCAGGTTACAGTAGAGCTACATAATGCTCATTACTGCCTTCTCTTTTTTTCCTTTTAATTTTCTTCATCTCACTGTCACCCCTTCCCAGACAATGAAGTACCTTGGGTTTTATGTTCTCCAGCCACTGCTAGCCCTGGCTTCTCTCCTATCTTGTTGTTTTCCTCCTGCAGATCGGCAAAGGAACAGGGCCACCATCTCCCACCAAGGATAGGAAGAAAGATGTGTCCTCTCCACAGCGGGGCCAGTCCAGTCCACACCGTCGCAACAGCCGTGGGGAGAGGCGGTGAGTGGGGTTGGTGGATGGCTTGGTTGGAGGATCTTTCTCAGTCGTGCTATACGATTTTCCCTCCATCCTCTTACACCCTTGGATAAAGTAGATTTCTGAGAACTCTCTTGGTATGGTCCAGAACTGGAGAGATCTCTCAGCTGCATTGGTGTGTCTCTTTTTCTCTCCCGCCAACCCCTCTGCCCCAGCAATCTCTCTCCCGTTCAGCTCTGTCACTGCTTTCTCTTACGTGAGTTGCTGCCTTCCCACTTTCAAACTATAGCTAAAATTAGGGGCAGGCTGCAGGTAGAGGAGGGTCACCCCATCTATTGCCTAATGTGGGGTGAGTCACACACATAATGCCCAAAAGAGACTCTGAACCTGCATCATTGGTCAGTGAGAACTGGTGTGCCTTTGAGACTGCTTTCAGGCCTACCCCAAATCTATCTTCCCAGGAGAGTATCTCAAGTGGAGTTGCTGGGCTTCCCACTCTGTATTCCATCCTCTTCTGGGAGTTAGTGGGGTGAAGAAGAGCCACCCCTGCCACTCTAGCAGTTTGGGATCTGGTAAAGGGGATGAAACTCCTCTTCTCCTGTTGGCACCTCTCAATCTGACAGGTTTGAGTAATGATCTCAAATTGCAGTGGGAGAAGTTTCGGTTGGATATTAGGAAAAAAGATTTCACTAGGAGGGTGGTGAAGCACTTGAATGAGTTACATGGGGAGATGGTGGAATCTCCTTCCTTAGAGGTTTTTAAGGTCAGGCTTTACAAAGCCCTGGCTGGGATGATTTAGTTGGGGACTGATCCTGCTTTGAGCAGGGGGTTGGAGTGGATGACCTCCTGAGGTCCCTTCCAACCCTGATATTCTATGATTCTGTGCTACCTTGTCAGAGGAGAAATTGATAATGCCTCTGAATATCTACTTCCCTCTTTCTTCACAGGCTGTCTGGTGAGAAGAAGCCTGCCGAATCCAAAGCCATGCCAGACCTCAATGGGTATCAAATCCGGGTGTGAAGAGAGGCAGACCTTATGTGCCTGGCTCCATCGACTCTTCGCTGGCCACACCTGAGACCAGGATCCACCTGAAGCAAGCTCGACATGGGGAAGGGGAAGTGGGACTGGAGGGCTGATCTTCCAAGTACTTCTATTAGGCCTATCCCAGACGTGTATCCTCGGGGTCAGACAAGTCACCTGCCTGTCTTCTCGGGAAGAGCACTTTTTAATTCAACAAAACAAGTTTTTAAGAGAACAGATCTGCCAGTTGATGGGAAGATGCTGCAGGGTGCCCAGGAAGGCTCCTGCTGTGATGTGGTGAGGGGTTGAGTGAGTGAGGCCAAGCAGAGCTCAGGCTTTGCATGGAATCCTTTGGGCTGACAAAGATGACAGGTGGGGCATTTTGTCCACAGTGCCTCTTCCTCTTCTATGCTGAAAGTCGTCTCAAACCAGCACAAAGACCCTGGGCTTGAAGGAGGGGAAGGTATTGGAATGGAAAGATCCCTGCCTCTGGTAAAGGAAGGATTTCTGGTTTTGTAACTTCTCTGTGTTTTGCTACTGTCACTCTCTTGTTGGGGAGGGAGGGAGTGAAATGCACCATCCCCTTCCCCATCCCCTGTGCCTGCAGGGAAGAGGAATACGCCCTGGAATAATACTTGCATCACTAATACAAATGCAACTTGTCACGTGGTGTTGAGGACCTCAGATGCAGTGAATCCACCACTCTAACATTCTGTCTGGTCTGCAATGTATCCCACTATGGCTCATTGACTCTAGGGGAGATGAGTATGTGTTTCCTTTCCTGTGAGGTGCTTTGGATGCTTCCCTTCAGGGCAGGCTGCTCTGGAAATGCCCATGCTGTTGTAATGTGGAAACAGGCTGCTGGACAGCTCTATCTATAGGAATCGGTGTTTAGCTAGTAGAATGGTTAGAAACTGTGTCTCCCCTATTTCCTTCTCAATGGTGGTCACTGGAAGCTGTGGGAAAAGCTTTGGCCACTGAGGTGCAAACTCCACCAGAAAGCAAGTGACTCTAATGCATATGAGTAGCCTTCACAAGCATCTTTCTCTCTAGGAAGGAAAGAGCTTCAGTTTTTCCTTGCTGGGTTGTAGCATTAGTCTCGGTGTGGGGGGGTTTCCTTCCAATCCTGGCCACTTGCTTAATTCTGGAATATTCAAGCCACTACCCCCATCAAACTCCCTCTTTAGCTCTTATGAAGCTACTATTGTGACACCTTGCACTTCCTGCTTACAGAGTCTGGCTCCATATCACCCTGTGAGGAAGGGCTACTTTTCCTGGGTGCTCAGAGCCACAGTGGAATTTGGGAACCAGCCATAAAACAGAAGGTTACAGGCTCCAGTGCAGTACTCTGCTCAAGGGGCCAGTGTCCTGGTGAATCCTTAAGCAAAAAAAGATGGTGTTTTGTGGTCATGTTGCCCTGTTCACCCCCACCCCTTGTCTACATCCACAGCTGGCCAATGCCTGATGGAGTGCCTCTAAAAGTGAGGCATACTACCTCTAGGAACACACAGGGCACTGCCACAGCAAATCCCATGTGGTACCCCTAAGGATGCTTTCAGGAAACAAATGCTATTGGGGGTAGGATGTGGAAATGTTTCTCAGACTGAAATCAGATGAGGTGTTGCTTTAGGGTAGTAACTCCCAGCCCTTTCATGCACTGGTCTACGACTCTATGCTCCCTCCTTCCCTTCATCTGTGGAGGTTTTGGAGCAACCCATGCTCAGGCTGGGCAAGAGGGGCAGAAATAAATGAGACACGCTGCCACACCAAGTCCAACCCAGGGGCTCAGGCCCAAGTTAAACCTAGGGTACCAGTCCAGTCAAGATTGAAATGTCTCTGGGGAATCACTGTTCCTGGGTATCCCATTTCTCCTAACTGTTCAGTCTGGCCCATTTTGATTGCAGCAGTCTGTCTGTCCCAGGAGCATGGAACATAGCTGTGTGCCTGTCCTCCTCCTGTCTGTTCTGACAGACTCTGTACTTAACAACACTAAATATGTTAATGGTGACCATTCTCCTGCAAGAGGGGCTGGCCCTTCCATCTGACTAAAGCCTTGGCAGCTCACAAATTTCCATTCAAAGGAGAGGCACAGCTAAGCACTCCACATGCTGCATGTCAGAACTGAGGAGCATTGGCAGATACATGTGTGGGGCCCCAAACTTGGCATACGAGGGGTGCTGCAGCTCATGGCAGAGTTGATTCAGAGAGGGATAGCGGGGAGTGGGTCAAGCCTGAGGCATGTTGACATAAATAGGGGTTGGTGAAATCTTTAACATTAGATCCTGTTACACTACAAAAAGTGTCTAAACATTTATGAAATCTGGCTGTATCCAAATCATGTTAAACATTCTGTATTCTTTCTTCCCTGCCTGAGTGCATGTTGGAAGCATGATTCAGACTGGAACTACGGTAGATAACTGGGATTTCTAGCATAACATGGGTGGGCCACCGATATTTTGGTACTGTTGAATGGGGCCTTGCATCAAGTAATATCTTCTGTTAGTTGAAGCCGTATTAATCCTTAAAGCACTGCTCCAGAGGGATCTAACTGACCCCTTACAGGTGCCTGATCATAACCTTTCACCACCAGTTAGTTATTCTGCGCTTATCACTGCAGTTTGTTAGTCCAGGCTCCTTTTTAGAGGTCTGTCGTTTCTGCAGCATGATGTGTGACAGGAAGAAAGATTGAATAGGGAGGTAGCATAACTTGCTACTTGCCCAGAATTACGAGGGTAATCTTGAAGAATTTAACAAAAGTGACAGGTGCCAAAAATGGCAGGGATTGGTTCCCATTTGTGGATTACTAAGCAGAGCTAGGTACCAGTCTCTTAAGAGATGAGGCTAACCACACATCTCTAGCTTACGTGGCTCCTAGACTAGCACGTTGGCTCTTGTGAATTGCATTCTGGGGCCCCTATTTCTCCCCATTCATTGTATAGGAGTCTACACACCTAACTAGACTTTGTATATCACCGTGGTATGCCTGTGATTTTTTTCTAGCTGCCTAAAAGTTAGGCACTGTGACACTCAGAGTAGGAAGTCCCTTCATGGATCCCACACTTGATTCTCTGTAGATGGATTGGAGAATGAGAGAATTGTGCAGTTGAGAGGAGTCAGCTGCATGCTAATGATTCTTTTGCAGAAGCAGGGCAGGGGCAAGCTCAGCGACACTAAAAGATCATCAGTATAGAATGGATGAAACAAAATGCTTTGTGCCACCTGTAATTCAAGCTATGTGGCTTGTTCATGCAGAATGTAACTGAGACCAGTAGTACAGATAATTAAGTACACATTTGAAAAAATGAATGGCAGGTAGATATTTTCCAAGGTCTCTTACGTCTCATCCCTCAGTGTATTCTCTAGCTGGTGCCAGACGTGAATATCCTCTTTCAAGGTGTAGCTACATGATTAAATGCATTAGAAGGGTTTAAATTCTTCTAAAGCATCTGTTGCTGACCACTTTTCAAGACTGATAAAAGAGTAGATGTTGCACTGGTTTGTTCCTACGCAGAGTGGTCGAAATACTTTGACAGCTGTGCTGCTTGTATCTCAGTAGTTGCCCTCCTTCTTTATTCCTCTAGTAAGTGATAGGCACCATCAGCAACTTCATGCATGTGGCAATAGTTGCTGTTCTTAGGCTGAGCCACTGGGGACAAACCCCCAGGCTGAAGGGAGAGACATCCTATACCAGTTACATAGTGCAGATCATAATGATCACAGCAGGAGTCCCCCTCTCTTGGAAAAAGTTGAATGAACTCATCAGACTGTGGCTGTATCTTCCATACTCCTGTTCAGGGGAGTAATCCTAGTTGAGGATTACCTGAGGCCTCTTGCTTGCTTCTTCTGGTGCTGCCTGCATGCTGGATTTGGAACCACCTCTTCTTAGTGCACCTGTATCTCTACTCTGGGGCAGTGCTGGGAGATTGGAAATGACCTGATCATTTTTTCCCCTCCACTTTTTCGCTCTTGCTCTTTCTCTTTTCACTCTGTACTGGTGACTGTAGCAAGATAGGAGCCAGTCCAGTATAAATCCCACCTTTCCCTGCCACCTCAGAGTCCACTGTAGCAGAGGGCAGGACACTGCTGCCCAGGGACAAAAAGTATTGCTGCAGTTTAGCCACTACCATGAAAAACTCTGGGCATATAGCTTAAGGACCTTAATTCACCAGTTAAGTAGCAATGCCATCTTTCGCTCCTCTGCCCATACTGCTTGGCCTGGTCTGTTTCCTCCAGCCCCAACAGTAGTAGCCTGACTGCTAGACCCAAAAATGGGACCATGTTGTAGCTTAAGGGTGAAGTTGGTCCTTTCACTGTATCCCAAACCTCTGTAAGAAAGTCAGTTTAAAGCTATTAGGAATGAATGATGGCAATGGGGCTGGATCAACTGATAATTCATAATGTTTCCAGAGCAAAACATGACCCATGTGGAGTCCAGGGCAGAGGATTTTGTCCAGTACTAGCTTGGAGTCCTTTTAATAAGATCTTATACAAACATCACCAGTGGGGGTTTTTATTATGTGTTTAAATCCTACTTCTTCAGGCTCTCCTCCTCATGTTTCGTAGTCCATGCAGCTCTGAAACCTGAGGGGAGCAAGTGCCTCCATACATGAGCCAGACCATATCTGCATTGTACGTCAGACATGACCAAATTGTGGGTTGTGGAGCCCTCTATGCCCCCACCCCCATTCTCTACCTACCAGCCTTCTGCCCTGTGGGGAGCGAGGTCTCAAGGATTTAGCCCTGCAGGAGGACATCGCCCTGTGGGGCAGGTTGGGCATGTTTTGCAGCTCTCGAACTTCTGAAGACTATCTTTTGTGGCTTGGAGGGTCAGTAAGTTTTGCCACCCTGGTATATGTGGCCAACCAGGGCTACAGAGAGAGGGCCTTTATTGAATTCCTGTTAGCAAAACCACTTTTAAATATGAATGCTGGGTTCAAAACACAGTTCTTCCTAACGCTTCTGTGGTGCTGGTGTAGACAGGACCTCACCTTCAACAACTTAATTCTACATCTGTCTGAAAATGAATGAAGCAGCAAGCAGAGACCAAAGGGTTCCTCCCTGGAGACTCTGGCCTGGTACAAATATACCAGGCTGACAGCTGAAAAGTGGGCTCAGGTTCCATCAGTGTCTGTGCAATAGTCTAGGCTTGTGAGACTCCAGTGTTGCTCTGAAACCACTCTGCAGTGAATTACTGCATTTCATGGTATGCCACAGTTGGGGACTGTGTAATGCTTTGTATTTAGGTGTGCTTATCTGACCCCTTGTGCCACCCAGTTAGTATGTACTGCACATCTCTCTAGTGTACTCTGTATCTTGCCAGTTAGAGTAGATGACTTCAGAGCCTTGTCTTGGATGTAGTTTGTGTTTAGCAGGAGAAGTAAGTTTTTTGCACAGTAGCAGAAAAAGGAGTTATTTGCTGTGTTGCTGTTATCAGAGCTGCTTTACGTGAAGAATGGTGCCATGGTATTTCAGCTATAACCCTGAACCAGGCTCTGACCCCATAAGTCACCTGAAAGGCTGGTTCACACATGGTACAGTATAAACTGGAACAAGTGTCCCTAAAATAGTCTCTTAAGCCAAGAAATCACAGGCTAGAAAAGAATCCTACATTGCTAAGGGGCAGAAGTCTGAACTAGATAGGATGTAGTAGGCCTGATCCAACTGCAGAGGCTCTTGCTACTGACTTGGGCCAGTTGTTTTAGGCGCTTATTCCATGGGATAGAAGTATCCAGGGAACAGCTGTAAACAGGGAATGCTCTTTTCCTTCCGTCTTTCTTGTGAGTCTGCTTCCTTAAAACAGCACCATGTGCTCTAATAGTCTTGCACTGTTGCCCTGTCTCTAAGGAATGGAATCTGCATAGGAGGGAGCCTGTGATCCAACTCACATCAGCAGTTGTTCTTGCCGGGCTCCTGCTCTGCCAAAACAAGGTGGAGTGAGTCTGTATGCAGTCAAGCTCTGCTCTTCAGGGAGTTTAAAATGCTTGCTGGTCACTTTCACATGTGTATTCATATCACAACCACTCTCCCTCAGGGTGGTGCCTAGGCACTGTCTGCTCAGGAGCAAACAAGCTTAGGCCAAGGCGGCAACTGAATCTCCTACACCTCTGCAGAGCAGAGTTTCCCTCCAGGTCAGGGCTGAGATGGTGCTAGTGGGACTTGCATAGTCCCTTCCATGCACATCAGTATTTATCCTGTTTCTGTTACTCTATGGTGCAACAGAACCTTTTACATTTTCACTGATACAGCTCAGAACTAACCAAGAAATGAAGGTTTTCCTTCTTTATGGACTGTTTCAAGCGTCTTTTTTTGTAATTAACCAGTTGTGGGTCTCTTTCTATAGTCAACGCAGAACCTGTATCTAGATTTAGTTCTAACTACACCTGTGTATCATATCAGTATTTTCTCCTCCTTTCACATTAGGAAATAAAGTTCCTGTCTCCACATCTCTTGCCTTGTGCAGAGAACAACATGAAAACTGCCTCTGTGTTCATTATTGCCGATCAGTAAAACCAGAGCCCAGATCCTGTTTAAACTTCTTGTCTGGCTATAGGGTGAGGCTAGCTCTCTGGGAAAGACGTGCCCTATGCAAGCACCAAAAGGGAATAAATACAAGTGGTTTTCACAGGAAAGGGGGAAAAAAACCTAGACCATCCCCCTCATTCATCTTCTGCATTGGTAAATATGCCCCTGCCAGCCAAAGCCCCCTCAGCAACCAAGAATGAAATACACAGCATCCTAGCACCAGAGGAAAGGTACTGAGCAACCAGGTTCTCGTCATACTGCTAATCAAGCGGAGGCAAACTTCAGGATGATGTGGTAGTCCAAAAGGTGCTTGAAGCAAAGCTCTCTTCTTGTGAGTAAGACAAGCTTTTCTCCAGCCAGCTGTCCTCACGAGCAGCAGGTACTGACCAAACTTAGAATTCTAACTTATGCTTCAGAGAGCCTTGACTGTATGTCCTCACCAGCTCAGTCTCTCTGGTAATTCTTTTCTTAAAGCACAGAGTAGCCTAATAAGGAAAGGCAGCTGCAAAACTGTCCCTTGTCCATGAAGGAGGATCCAATTTTTATGTCTTATACAAAATATTGCTTAACTGTAGAGAGCTGAGTAACAACAGAACATGAGCACATGGAGATGCTGATGAGGCTTACAGCAGGCACGGGTGTGAAAGAGAGGGAGATACCGCATGGGGTCCTCCTGCTTTATGTTCAGCAGGGCAAGATGGAACTTACAGTGGTCCCTCTGAGCTGAAATAGGTTCTGCATCAATGAGGAAGCCTTAGTACAATATTAAAAGTAATAGGAACAAGCCCCTTGCCAACCAATTGCTGTGGCCTTCGTCCCTATGGTGACTTCACCATTAACCTTCAGCTCTTTCTTATAGCAGAGAAGTTTACAGTTAGAGCCCAGCACGGGTACAAGAGTCTATAGATATCTACATCCCTAGATTTTGCAGGGCTCTGTTTATAGCAAGTTCACTGGCAAATATCACTTCCCTCCATTGCTGAATAGAATTACAACAGCATTCCCCTCCCCCATCACAACTAAATTCAAGATTCACAAGATCTTAGGAAAATCTTAGGAAAAGAGAAAAGGCTATGGCAAACATGCTCTTGCAATAGTTAAGTGTCTGTCATGGAAACTATTACCTGTCCTAATATTTTTACTCTGTATGTGTGTCATTTCCTTTTGTTTCCAGAGGTTCCTGGAAGAAAAGCAAAACTATGCAGAGTGAGTGTGCATGTTGCCTGATTAAGCATTTGAGTCAGGAAGTGCTTAAGTTAAGGCCATATATGCCTTTATCTCCACACATGCTTTTCTCAGATAATACCATATTATGCTATTCCCCTCCCACCCACAGCTGTATATGTGGTGTCTTCTAGTGATCATTTAATATGTTTTATACACATCCAGAATCCATACATCATTTATAATCAAGGTTGTAGAAGATAAATTGTCTGGTATTATTTCAGAAATACTCTAGGCCTATGTCATTTTAAAAAACTGCTTGGAAACGCATAGACACCAGAGATAAGGCTGCACCTGCAATTTCAGCTTTGGCCTTTTCTGACTTGACTTGAGTGCTCAGTTGTGAAACCTTCCTTTTTTTAAACTGAATTTCTTAGGTGCTCCCTGATCCCTATTATGGGGGTGGTGAAGAATAAAGGCCATCCAGAATCTGCTACAATTTGGCTGGGACCTTAATAGAATACTGTCCCACCTACAGTGCACACTCAGTGAGGCTCCCACAAAAAGTCTTCTCCCCTATCTACTGTAGGAGAGTCCCTGTGAAAGTCAAACTCTGTAGGGGAGGGAACAGAAAATCTGCAGCCTCCTTGACACTTTACTATGCAGTGAATGAAACAGGGCTCAACCTACCTAATTCAACATACAGGGCACCCTCATTTTCTAAGTACTGATGATTTTTTTTTTTAAAAAAAAAAAAGCTCATTTGCTTTTTTTCAGCAGAACATACACAAGCATTTCTCAAAGACAGCTACTTCTATGCCAAATTTTAAACTTTCTACCTTTGGCCATTTCCGCATTAGAACTATATAAAGAAGGTTACATACAAACACATCTTTTTGCTTCAAATTTTAAAAAAGTCCCCCTTGTGTTGTGCGCAGCTTTAGAAACATTTCAGTGTGATAACTTTTTTATTTAAACAAATATTAAGCTCCTTAAATAGTTGGTCACATTCTTATATCAGTTACACTGGTTAAAATCCTGATTTCCAGAGTTCATTGAAGGCAATGGAATTACTCCAGCTATACACTTGTGGAACCCACCTATTAGAATCTAAGCCAGTGTCTTTGAAGTTATGCTCTGCAACCTTAGCTTTAGCTGTGATTACTCAATACGTTGCACTTAGCTGCATTAGTTTTGAATGCCTTAAGTTTTCCAGTGGATTTCTGGCTCACCTAGAACCTTAAGCCAATCAGACGTACAAATAGAAGCTCACAGGCAAAGGGTTAGATGGATTTGTTTGTCTGTTTGGGAATACAGAAACCCCCATTATAAAGAAGTTAAAATAAAAGTATTACAGAAATTAATGCAATCGTTCGAGCAACCACCTGTAGCAACTTTTTCATAATTACATTTACCTCACCAACCAATGCCACCCCAAAACCAATATAAGCTGGGGAAAGAGATACTGTATAAACATACAAGAATGATTGCAACTATGGCCTAGCCAGTGTTTCTCAAACATTTGTATTGGTGACCTCTTTCACACAGCAACCATCTGAGTGTGACCTCCTTATAACTAAAAACACTTAAAAATATGTAACACTATTATAAATGCTGGAGGTGAAGTGGGATTTGAAGATGGAGGCTGACAAGTGCAACCTCCTGAAGAGTCCCAACCCTGTTTGAGAACCCCTGGCCTAGACCCACAAAGGGACTTAGACTGGTGCAAAATTTAACTTTTAGGCACCTAGAAAATCACTGGAACAATGGGATCCACAAACCCTGAGTCAGGCACCCTATATAATGAATAGGGAGTGATAGGCCCCTAAGAATTCATTGATCCATAAAAGTCAGCACGCTACTGCAAGGAGCTGCCTAAATCAGCCAATGGGAGATACTGATGAGGGTGTGTCCTAAGCACTTCCCCTCTCACAGAGTGTGGCACCTAAGTATGGGCTGCAGGGAGGCACCTACCTCTGCCTGTGATCCACAGCTAGGAACCTCCCTTTTGAAGTAAGACAGCTTAGGTGTCTAAGCTGTTTCTTATGAGAATGAGTTAGGTGGGTACCTAACTTCAACAAACAGCTGAGGAGGGAGAGAAAGAACTGGCAGCCCCAGATTCCCCTGTAACTTTTAGCCCAGTGGTCAGGGTACTGACCTGGGATATGGCAGACCCTGGTTCAACTCCCTCCTCTATCTTATGAGAAGGGATCTGAAGAGAGATCTTCCACCTCTCAGGTAAGTGCCACAGCCTCTAGACTATGGAATGATTCTCACTCTCTCTGGGCCAATTCATATTTAATTAAAATATTTTCAATCAGAGAGTGGGATATTCTGATGTGAGTCTCTCTCATAGTTCAGTGGTTAGGACAGGGATTGCACTGGGTTTAGGTGTGAGACAATGAGGCAGCAGTTCACATGCTCAGTGGCAAAAACAAACAGCTGGGGAACTTCTTCAGTGGATGTTTAAGCACTGAGTGTAAGCAGCAGCTGAGCGGGGACACTGTGGACTGCAGTGGTGTCTAAAACTGGGACTCAGATGCCTAAGTCCTTTTGTGGACCTGCCCCTACAATCCTACTCCCCCACAAGAGAATATTGGACAGCACACACACAAATAGACAATAGAATCCTACTCACCCACTTCCCACATCAGGGTAATAATGGGTCCAGTCGCCCACACGTAGGCAGACATCACTCCCAACACAATGGGGTGAGAGGAAAAGGACAAAGTACAGTTCTCTCTTACCCTGCTGTAAAGATAACATGGGAGCCCAATAATGAAGGTCTGGCTGAGCCGCTGAGACAACCTGAAGGTTGGACATAAGCTCTAGGAACCAGCAACAGCTTCTCCTACTTTCAGAAGAAAGGTTTGTAGGTTGAGCTCACTTTAGTTTTAGAAGCTATTTTAGAACAGCCCAAATAAGCTATGTCAGAATGGCAACAGGGGTTGGGGCTTTTCATGGCCTGTTTTGATGTGAATGCCTAGTTTATACAGATCATCAGCCAGGCCCAACCTCTCCCCACTTCTTGCCGTGACTCTTTCACAACTAACACCCTATCTCACCCCTCTTCCACACAGCTAGCTAGCTAACCAACCAAAGTGTAACCAGGCCCCTTAAGGGGAGGGGGTTCTGCCCTCAGGAGTCCCAGCAGCCACTTTTACTTTGCATTTTTTCTGAAGTTATAAAATTTTATTTTTCAAATAAGATGTTTAAGAAAGTAACACTTAAAACACAAACTTCTCCAACGCATTATTCAAAACAATCCAGTCAAAGTTATTTCAAGCTTCTCACCCTCCTTCCCCCCAAAAACCTGGCAACGCAGGGTCAGGAGACTTTTCAGCCTCCAAAGTGGAGTTTAAGGGTGGAGAACTCTGCTAACATTCTTCTCATAACTCATTGATTAATATTGAGCACCAACAGTCAGGTCATGCTGAGGAATCTGACCTGCAGGGTCCAGAACCAGAAGGAAAAAAAAAAAAAAAAAGTACTGAAGCTTTGGCTTCAAACCCATAGAGCTCCAAATCACAGCTCACCCTCTTCACAGGATAGAGCCGGACTATGGCAATAATATGCACACACAATAACACGTTTGGCCAGGAGGACATCTGATCTGTCCTGAGCCTTGACTACTACATTGTGCAGACCAGTGAAGTACCTACTAAAAGGAAGAGGAAGCAGCTATTCCTCCACTTCCTCTGGCACCCCTTCTCTCTTGAGCATTGTTCTGCAAGCAGGTATGACCACAGCCCTCACCACTCTCACATTCTTATTAGTCCAGAGCTGTCCACTCTTCCTTCTGCATGAAACCTCTAGGAAGGGCTTGGGCAAATCCTTCTCTATCACTTATAGGTGCCAAGAGAGGCACTAGGAACTGTTCTGAGATGGTCAGGAAGGCAGTGAAGGAGCCTTTTCAAGGATTTCAGATTTATGTTGTGGCAATTCCAGGGCTTTCTATGATGGTTCTGGAGAACCAGCATCACAATATCACACTAATCCTTGTGTCAGACCTTACTGGTGCAGGGGTCTCATAATGATAGAAAGCTCCATAAAGAAAATTATTGAAACTTCAGACTCTCACTCTGCTGATGTGCGTGCTGGGTGCAGACCTGCGTGAACCTGATGGAAACTCTCTTTAGATATCCCTAGGTAAAGGCTACTTCAATTCCATTTCCGAGCCACCATCAAGCCCAGTCCTGTCTTAAGTTACAGGTGGCAGAAGAGATGCCTGGATGAATCCAAGGGGAATGCATTCCATACATTGTTGCTAGGAAATTAAAAAGAATCACCATTTTAGTGTGGCAGATGATGATTGGGAGCAACACCTGCTGTTGGCAGCAAGTAGCCAACTAAAAAAAAAGCCCACGAGTCTCAGAACTGCACCTGATCTTTCCCAGATCACCGAGAAGTGGCACTCAGAGACAAGTAAATAAGCTGAAGTCATGTTGATTCCTGCAGTGTAAGAAGATCACAGCTAGAACATCTACCAGAGGTAGCAGGACCAAATAGGTAAGAAAGTTAATTGCCCAGGTCCCTTTAAGAGAGAGTGCAGCCAAAGAACAATTGGGCATCAGCCAGAAATGGAGTCCCATGGAGTAACAATGCAGGGAAGGGCTCAACCTTCCCGGCCCCCTCATGCTCCTGTTACATGAGGGGTGGAGGGAAATGGAATTGAGGCTCTGAATGCACAATTTGTATTCTGCATTCAGTCCAGCTCGTCTGAGGGGACCCACACAATCCCTCTCTCTAAGGCACTGGAGATCTCCAAGCCAAAGCTAGTTAGCAGACAGACGTGATCAGACGAGCAAAAGGGATTGGGTAAGCCATTTGCCAACCACAGGACATCTTCAGAGAGCAGGGAGAGGCGGCCAAGCAGCTTCAGGGCTCCATCTCGATATAGTCTGCGACCTGGCAAGGGAACGGGAAGGACGTGTCAGATGGAGACTGGAGCTTCATGCTCAAACTCTTTGCACAGACACAGGGCAGCGAACATATACTGCACGGTCAGGGAAGCAAGGGCGTGTCCACACAGACATCTATACAGAACAGCATGTTCCTCTTCATGCCTGGATACTATAGCAACAGGCACCCTAGACTGCTACTGATATGTGGATTCATGCTTCGGCACACACAGGAGCTGCAACACATTGCAGTCAGCATGCAGCTGCTCGCAGGGAAGCTCTTGCCTGTTGTACTCAAATTCCCAGGTGAATTTAGGCCTCTACTTGAAGAGACTTGTGTACCATTGGCTATGAAACTGTCATACCTTAACCGTGTCAGCCCAATGAGCCATTGGCTCGGGAGAAACAAAATTTGACTTGTGAAGACTCTTCGCACTCTATTCCCACCCCACCGCCAAAGAGCCCACGCTGAGCTGATCTGGACCTCAGAGGGCGTGGGAGCTGGATGCAGTTACTTGCAGAGCCTCATCAACTCAACTCCTCCTTCAAACAGTGTGACGCTTGTAGGGGGTATCACTGAGAGGTGAAGTGAGGTGTATGCTGCCTTGAAGGACACAAACTACAAGGCCAGAGGAGCCCAGATCTCAATGTCAACTGCCTGTGGGGCTGTTCCAGAGCATAAGCTATGTGAACTCAAGGCAAAGTGTTGAGCAACCAGAAAATAACATTCCATTCTCCTTTGATTTCCCCTTAAAATCTATGGCCAGGACAGGCAGAACTATTGTATCTCCTCAATAGCATAAAATAGAGATCTTCTCACCCAATCTGGGGAGGAGAACATTTCCCCACAGTATATCACTCAGCCCCTACTGGGCACACAGCCCTGGAAATTGCATGCTGCCACACCCAGCGGCCCACACTGCCCACCATGGTAAGCTCCATTTTGCTGTACCACACAGTTCCCTCCTAGCATGCGGGGGATAAGCTCTCAGGCAGTCCCATGTTGCCACACTCACCCCCTTCGCTCCCATTCTCAATAGGCTCTGCTGAGTAGAAGATATAATCAACTGTAGCTCCACGGCCCATGGGCATGGTTGTGACCTCAGGGCGACCTCTCTGGGGCAAGAAGTGGCTATAGGCAGAGGTCAGATTAAGGCCATGCCGGATAACACCTGGAAACCTGCGGAGAAGAAACAGCTCCCCCATTCCCTCACATGGGAGAGGGGATGCAAAGCTCAGTGTTGGAATCTAAGCAAACCAAGCCACCTTCCTGATGCAGCTGTTTGTAGACTATTTCTACACATATTTTTCAATATACACTAGACCCTCGCTAGAACGTGAGTCGGCAGAACATGAATTCGGCTATAACGCGGCCTCAGCATGGATCCCAAATCCGCATTCTAGCAAGGGTCCAATGTATTTTAATGCTCATATTAGTGAGGGACTATTAAGGCCAATTCTGCTAAGACACTGAATGGATAGGGACTCCCTCACCATCAACATACTGTTCTGCCAACTGCATTCCTGATCTGCAGCACCAAGCCAGTATTGACAACAGAAGTTCTCAGCTGCTAGTGCAACCTGGTAAGGATCTGGCCAGCTGTAGACGGATTTTTGTGATTCTTTCCTACCCCTGGTGTGTTCTTTTTCTAGCCTGGGAGAAGGGACCATGGAAATATTTAAACCTTGACATTAATTTCGCTTCCTGTGCCCATTTTTCAAGCACTCCACCATGGCCACTCCAAGGAGGGGTGCCATTAGCTTCATAGGGCCCAGCTGAAGTCTCCCTCCCTCCTGGTTACCTTGGGAAGAAGAGCTCTGGATCAGGATCATT
The DNA here is from genome assembly GCA_007922305.1 of Dermatemys mawii. NCBI lineage: Eukaryota > Metazoa > Chordata > Testudines > Dermatemydidae > Dermatemys > Dermatemys mawii. Next base: position 60,378,801 of record ML677332.1, read on the forward strand.
CACCATGGTGAGATGCTTGGGCCAATGTGCAGGAGGATCTAAAAAGGAGCAGAGAGATTCCAATTTGACCTGTCACTGGGCCTGGAGCAGTTTGTTCATTTTGGGTTTGGAAGTTCCTCCCAGGACCCAAAAGGTCTCTTATTCCAGCCCAAAGAGTCCCTCCTTATCCTAAACATGGCCTCCCGGATAGGCACTCTCAAGAGTGATAGTACATGCTGGGAAGTCAGGGCATGGTTCCTGGTCTGAGACAGGAGGCCTAGTTATAGTGGTGCTGAAAGAGTAACAAGTTGATACCAGGCCAAAAACCAAAGCCTAACCCCTACTTCCCCCCCCACAAAAGTCAATGGGCCGATCTCAGCAACAAATTGGTGCAACCAACATATCCAAGTCAATCAGCTCCTGTGCTTAGAGCTGCGGACATTACCATTGCCCAGAGGCTGATCCCTGTGGCCCCGTACTACAACCTCTGCTGCCAGAGAAACTTAGACAGTCACAGAATTGGGATCATGAAATGGGTTGCCAGCCCAGAGGAGATGGGGAAGAGGAGAACAGAACCAAACATGTCAAAAGGCACAGAGATGAGGAGAGGTTCTGCTTCTCTAATAGCAGATCTAATGCCAGCCTGTGGTCACCTACTGAGGCCAACCCACATTAGCACTGAGGCAGCTCAGGTGCCACCATGAATTTTTTCCAGTGGATCTGGAAGCGCAGAAGGAATGGAAAAATACCTGTCCCTCTCCAAAACAAAGGGAGGACAGAAAAGAGACTAAATAAATATGGAGATATACCTATCTCACAGAACTGGAAAGACCTTGAAAGTCATTGAGTCCAGTCCCCTGCCTGCACTAGCACGACCAAGTACTGTCCCTGACAGATCTTTTGCCCCAGATCCCTAAATGACCCCCTCAAGGATTGAACTCATAATCCTGGCTTTAGCAAGCCAATGCTCAAACCACTGAGCTATCTCTCCCTCAAGAGACTGAACCCTCTCTTCCATTCCTCCACACGGGGGTAAAACACATAAATCAACAAATCAAGACTTGCTATACAAAGAGCAGGTCAGTAGCTGAGAGCTGCTCCTGAGCTTTTATGGAATCTATTTGTGACCACGGGAGTATGATACAATGGTGGGCTCCCACCTTCCCCAATCCTTGCCTTTTCTGGGACTCATCCAGCCAATAACAAGCCAAGACTGGTCTCCACTTATTGGCTTCAAGTCTTGCCAAAGGCAACTCATGCTTGCAGAAAAGATGTTGAAGTAGGGAGAACTTGCTCCAGTACCTGGTTTAACATCTGTCACACCCTTCCACAGAATCAGATGTGCAGGTCGTTCACAGGCAGCATCACAGAAACGGAACTGAAGCAGGAAGTCCCGGCCGTATTTGCGTCTGTCTGCAGAGCAGAGCCAGTTCAAAGGAAGGAAATAACCAAGAAGTCAGCTCTCGCTTTAGGTTTCCATGCCAAAAATACTATCAGAGTACATGAATGTCATGGTGATGGGCACAATAGAAGAACATGAATATAGAACAAACATGGTGATAGAAGAGGAAGAGACTGTCTAGACTGCAGCCCAGATACTCTAACACCTATTGCTGATGCACTCATCACTGTGGTATCTGGGGGTTCCACAAATTAAGAGCTTCCCCTTCCCCAAAAATGGTCTGCAGTGGCAAGATACCAGTCAATTTCTAAGAAAAGCATTTGTGGTGTTTATGACACAGATGTTGGAGAAAAACCCCGCTTGAAGGAGGGGGAAGAATATGGGTTAAGGCTGATTTCTAGGGAGTTCATATCCACTAAACTTCCACCAAGAACACCCTGGCCTGGGCTTCATAAGCTGAACCATCTCTGGAGAGCAAAGTGAGAGCCTAAGTGGGCTCTACACCACATAGCGCTTTGAAGAAAAAGACTAGGCCCTTCAAGCTTACCCCAAATATGACTATGATATGTGAAGTACTGTGGGACATTCAGCTTCCAGCAAGTGCAGGAATATGCCAGAAACCCAGGCTGAGATGAGTTGTGGGGCATACAAGTGATATAGTTCAAATCAGGTACTCTGAGAGGAGAGAATCCATGTCAAGGAGAGTGCCTGGTGCAGCACATTCCCCAGTTCTACCCTGGAGGTTGTGCCAATGTCCTGCCAAGAGTGGAGACTGCAGATCAATGAGAGGGAGCAAGACCCGCACAATATTCATCTTCATTTAGTCCACGGTCACACCACAGCTCACCTGATTTCTTTGGCTGGCAAAGAGTGACATATTGACAGTTGTCCGTAATACCCAGAGAGCTGTGCCAGAGTGGGGTTTGCATCTTCCGCTGGTGCAGCTGTTGGGAGAAGTCTTCCTGTCCAGAAACCTGCATAAAGGCAACAGAGTAGAAGTGAGGGGAACAAAGCACGAGGAGGAAAATAGTTAAAGCGAGGCCAGCAATGTGCCAGGCACAATACACAGCACCCACACAGAGCCACACCCCAGCACAACCACTTGCACAGAATAAGTATCATGTAAACCTGTAGTGCAGCTACTAGCTGGGGAGCATATAGTAAAAAGGAGGGGGGTGGGGAAAGAAAAAAAAATCTGTTTGAAATATTTCATTCAAACCATTCTGAAAGCGAGCTTAGTACATGTGTTTGGGTGCACAGCCAAAGAGTACGTGTAAAGGAGCAATGCTTGCATGGATGTACATTTCAGGAACAGAACTAGGTTTAGGTCCAACATTTAGATATTACTCCCATGAATATGGATTTGCACACCCCCCCACACAGTTACTATCACCCAAGTACAAGTGATGGATGAGTGAAGGAGAATGATGAACTGACCAGTCCAGTTTCACTACATGAGCTAACACCACAAACAAGCAACGAAGCAGTGAAAAAGAAACAAGATTTTAAAAATTCTCTCTGCTTTAGTAACCTCCACTGTTGTTAGGAACACAGAACTCAATTTACTGTATGTCTATGAATTTGATGCTGAGTGGGGCTCATTCTTCATAAAAGGAAGTAGCCTTATAATAGTGACCAGAGACACAACTATATAAATACTCTACTCCCTTCAATCCAAAGAGCTGCTCCATGACATTCCCTATCTACACTTACCTTCCAGGCTGGCATCCCATGGTAGGAGAGCTGACCATTCCGGATGAACTTGTACAGTGGAGAGTCAGGCACAGCGTTCAGGTCTCCACACAAGATGACAGGACAGTAGCCGCCCTCCACAGTTTTTGCAACCTTGTCAACCTCTGCTAGGAGCAAGGCCATCTGTGCAAGTTTGATATCTCCTCGGCGTGGATTATACAGCACATGAGTGTTAGCCACACATAGAGGGCTTGTTGTCTTCTGTCCTACACTCTCTGGGAGTAGAGGTTGCAGCAGCAGCACCAGACCCACATTGTCTCTGTTTAGGATGTCCAGGCCAGGCCGGAAGTATTCTACTGGGCTGGCACTGATCAGCTGGAACCTGCTGTGCTTGTAGCAAACTGCGCAGCCATCTGTCTTTCTTCCTGTTCTCCGTTTGTATAAGCACACAAAGCCTGAAAAAAACCCAACACCCATCAGGAAGGCCCAAATGGCTAGGAGCCTTGGCACCTCTTTAGTGAGGCAAAGTACAGGAAATCTGTTTTGCAGGGTCTAAATAGCACAACCTATGGCGCTCCCACTACTCCCCTTGGCAGACGGTTCCTCACTGGCAGGAAGATTTTCCTAACACCCAGTTTGAATTTTCTTCTTGCTCATTTTCGGCCCATACTTCTAGTTATGCCCTCAGTGTTGCTCTAATCAATCTCTCTTCCTCTGGCTCCTGCCCTTGTAGGCAGTACTGTCCTGTTAGCCATCATGTACCATCAAGTATCTTTTGTTCTCTCTCTATAAGCTAGGCCCCCGATGAGTTTTGTTGCTTTCATCTGCCAATCTGGGGAAGAAACGGTCACAACAGGAACAGGATGTGATGAAGTGGAAATGTTCTTAATGTTTTCTCTGAATACTGGGTGGGTGCCTCAGTTTCCCCTATGCATTTCTTAAGTAGCTACGTGGTGGAATAAGGGTTTGTGATAGTTGCAGAGCCCTAGAGGGCTAGTGTGATGCTGTCTGCACAAAGAATGGCCTACACAGAGAATGTCTCCTGGAAACTGATGGCCTGGGCCCCTCCACTGCAAAGGTGCCAACTGACGATGTTTGAGAACAAAGAGATCAGGTGACCTCCTGGCCCGGGAAAGAAACAAAGGCCAGAGGAGGGGTTGGAGAGTTTCAGTTTGGAGCTGGCTGGGGAAATAGAGGGAGGCCCATCTGGGGCTCTGGGCTCCCTGGCCCTCAAGATTGACCTGACTGAGGGGTCCTGTTCTCTGGACCTACAAGCTCTGTTTTGGACCATGTTCCTGTCGTCTAATAAACCTTTTGTTTACTGGCTGGATGAGAGTCACATCTGACTGTGGAGCTGGGGTGCAGGGCCCTCTGGCTTCCCCAGGAGCCCTGCTGGGCAGACTCACTGTGGAAGTGCACGGTGTGGAAGAGGATGCTGAATGCTCCAAGGTCAGCCCCAGGAAGACTGAAGCTGTGTAAGCTTCTTGCCCTGGAGACAGTATGCTCACAGAGAGGAGGCTACACCAGAGTCCTCACTGGCTTCACATGGAGTAATTCCAGAGCATCGCCCAGTGACTCTGTGACACAGGACAACAACTGAAGGGTGCAGATAGCTTCAGAAATGTGGCCATCAAAACCTGGGGTGGGGACTACTTCTGTAAACAGAAGTATAGCTCTGAAGATATCAACATGGAGTGTACTCAGCAAGTCTCAACCAAACCTGTAGAAAAGAGAGGGACATACCCATCATCCTGAACGTTGGCTCCAGCTGCTCCCAGTAGTGATTCTCCTGCACTTCCTGGAGACACAGAATCTGCAAGGAAGGCAAAGACCTTGCTCACTCCACCATTGTTTGGCAATTGCTTTGGGGATTTTTTGAGGAGAGGGGTTGGGACAGTGAGGGAAGAGAAGGAAAAATAATTTCCCACACTTAACCTCTTCACCAAGAAATGCTAAGCAACTTTTCCTCCAGCTAAAACACTGGCTCTCAACCTTTCCAGACGACTGTACCCCTTTCAGGAATCTGATTTGTCTTGGGTACCCCCAAATTTCACATCACTTAAAAACTACTTGCTTACAAAATCAGTCATAAAAATGCAAAAGTGTCATAGCACATCATTACTGAAAGACTGCTGACTCTCATTTTACCATATGATTATAAAATAAATCAATTGGAATATAAATATTGTACTTATATTTCAGTGTATGATATACAGATCAGTATAAACAAATAATTGTTTATGAAATTTTAATTTGTATGGACTTTGCTAGTGCTTTTTATGTAGCCTGTTGTAAAACTAGGCAAATATCTAGATCAGTTCATGTACTCCCTGGGAGTCCTCTGGGGTACCCCAGGGGTACACATACCCTTAGTGGTTCTCAACCAAGACAGAGCATGCAGGATGACTTCTGAAGCACATACTTCTCCTTCAGTTATCCAGTGGGGAACCAAAAATGAAATAAAATTCACTTCTCTTCCTTAGCGGTGAGCACACTTCTTCCACAGCATGCTAAGCTAGCTTGAGGAATACAGAAGTAAGCAAGGAACAGGAAGTTCACCCCCCATAAAGGCCTTATCTCTGGGCTTGTTCCAGATTGCCCTATAGGCTCTGCCTCCTCCCCAAGGACTGCAGCACGTTGTCCTGCTCCCACTTCTATCAGGAAAAGTTGAGCCCCTCCAATCAAACAATAGATCCTAGTAAGCTTATAGCAGCCAGTGGGCACAGAACCAGGGATCCTAATAACTCCAGAAGCGCTGGCTTCACACCCCAAAAACTTGATGATAGCTGACCTGGAAGGGACTGGGTAGTACTCACATCGGGGTCCCAGTGCTGGATCTCCTGCAAGAGATTTGGGAGACGATAGCTCCAGTCCAGGATATTTGGCTGGCAATGCAGGTAGAGATCAGGGCTTTGCTCCACCAGGTCCTGGGCCAGAATGTTGTAAGACATGACACGGAATTCAAACAGAGGTCCATTCTCTGAGCCCAGCTCTGGAACAGCAAGGTGTGTAGAGAGATCCTCCCAGTCCCTCCATAAAATCTCTGTATGCAGGAGAGAGGAAGACAGGTCAGATATATGCTGGGTATCCCTCCCTGTCCTATTTCCTGGAATGCCCCTGTACTAGCTGGGACATAGGGATTAGCTGTTCTCCTATTCCCTGAATCTGGACATTTTGAACTCTAAAGGGGCCCTGGGATGTTTTTCTTTGATTAATCTGAATAGCTGTCAACAGGGATGGAATGGCAGGGTCCTAGTGGGGAGAAAATGTTTTGGAAAAACTCAACCATTCTTTGGAGGCCATCTCCAGTATGAAGTGGGCACCTATGTTAACTTCATAGGAATTGTGATTAGCAATACTAGCCAACCCAATAATGCCATAAGCCTTGGTCTTTCCATTAGGAAAGCGTACTTTTGTCATATTCATTACCAGATGCAACCATCCTGGCATGGAAAGATGCAACCTATGCCTAACAGACAGCAAATGCAGACATACCCAACTCACCCAGGATTTAGCATCCACATGCAGGGAGATCAGAAAGTTTTGTAACAATAGCTCATCCCAATCTAACACCACACAGTCAGATTCAAACAAGGCTATATTAACTACTGACCGTGGTAAGGTGTCTCTGCTGGAAAAGGCTGGAATTGTCCTGTGTCATAAAAGGGCCAGGCTGTGGCCTCCACTGGCACTATCTCTGTGTCATGCGCTAAGCTCCAGCCCAGCACAGCAGAATCTTCATCTTCCCTTTCCAGGGCTGAAGGGGTGCAGCCACTAATCTGGTGATCGGTCTGTGTCCTTACAGCTGCCCACGCTGCTATGCCCCCCATAGCCACACTTCCCTCTTCTGGTAATTTTGCCAGTGTGACTGCAGCATGTTCCTTTGGTCCTAGAGACATTAAGGTATGTAGCTCATCATGTTGCTGATCACTGCACCATGTGACCTCTGAAGCCACGTTCAGACTGCTGAGGCTGCTCATCAATAATTCTGAGCCTTCCAGCCAGTCACTAGTCAGTGTGACTGATACCTTTCCCACCGCTGGAGCACTCTCACTGCTGTGTAGCCCACCAGCTCCTTCCTCCAGCTGCTGCTGCAGCAGGGCTTCCCGCTCTTCTGGGACTGATTTCCCACCGGGCACAGAAGAGATGCCCCCTATCTGGGTGGTCGGGCTTTTCGCCAGAAGCACATTCTTTCGACACGTAAAGAAAGCATCTGTCAAAAAGTCAATACAAGACAATGGTTAAATTCCACAGTTCTCTTCACTCACTGGCTCATTTAGAGAAATCAGTTACTATTTGGTGCAACGGAATCATCTGAATGCAGAAAAGCACTAAGTGGGTTCTCAAAAAAGGTGCATAGTCATAGTTCTGAGTAATTAAGGCTGCCTTTTGGACCATATCCTGACTTTAGTTATGCCGGTGCAATGCCATTGACTTCAATGAGGTGGTGCTGCTTTAACTGACAGTAAAATTTAGGCTGGTTTTATATTATTGTTTATACAGTGCAATAGGTGGCCAGCAGAGCAGCATCTATGCCATAGTACTGGCCCTTCTTTGGCATCTTCCATACAAACACACATACATTTAGTCACATGGGACAGAGACATCAGGAAGGAAGCTCTAGCAGCTGACTTTTGGAATGGATGAATTTTCAGGAAATGAACAAGGGGTCCTCATCTGGCAGCACGTTTAGATATCAGGAATTTCCATAATTGCAGAGACCCAATATACAAGACCCATTCCACATTGAATTGTCTTTGCAAACGCATATAAGAAAAGGAGTGGAGAGACCAACACAGGAAGCACAAACACAGAGGTTAAAGATGGCAAAGCCCCATTAGGGAAAACACTACCATGAAAGAAACCATGGTCTGAGAATAGGAAGACGATGATATTCACCCAGTGGGGATGACTGACATCTGTAATGGGCCAAATACTTCAGTGCATGTTCAACACAAGAATATACTAGCTTCACTAGTATTTCCCCTGTATACTGTTCAAGATGATAAAAGCATTTGTGTTTTTGCTAATATCTCTGTGCAACCATATCCCCATTACTGATTAGGATATTGTGTTCTCTGAAAATCATTCATTTTCTTTTCCTGTTCCTTGCTCACTCTTTATACCCTGTAATGGGAGGGTCACCCTGGAAAACAGTATGCAAGTGTCAGCACTATCATGACAAGCTTTCACTGACATTTTCTAAGTTAAAATATTTTGTATGTGTGAGAAGCAAAGCACTGACAGAGACATAGTCCCCATATCAGTATATCTCAGCATGTCTAATATGCTCAACACTGTCATATCCAGGCACACCATTTGAACTTCTAGTAATAATAAGAAGTATTATTATAATGTACAAGCATGTAAGTCTGATTACAGAAAGGTCATTACAACCACCGCTAAGCAGGTCATAGTGATCATTATGAACATTAATTCATGCTGTGAGGATCTGGAAGAGCCCATCTCTCTTACACTACCTTCTGCAATCCTGTTTAGAAACTGAGTTATATTTATATCACCAGAGAGGGTAAAAAGGAAGCATCCACCTGCCCCAGAATCTGCTTACAAACCAATCGGTATGTACCAAGCAATTGCTGAGGGCGGGGGGATTTCCCTTCAAGCTGTGAGGAACCCCATCCAATGTTTGTCATCACTTTCTGAAGTATCCCATTCCCATACTCACATCCTGCTCCTCTGGCCACAGAGGAATAAATGGAGCTCTTACCATGTCACTGAGATGGCCAGAGGAGTCATTACACAGGGAAGATGGGGCCAGAAAAGATCCCCTCTCCCACCAAATCCCCCAGAAGTGGGGGACAGCCTCAGATGCCATCATGATTGCACCCTGGTGTATCACCAGAGCACTGAAATACCAGCAGCACCCAGAAAACTACAGAGAGACATTTTTAGATACATAAAGTTCTGAGAACCACCTGGGATGAAGGGTGCTATAGAAATAGTTTTTAATCTAATGATATCGATTCACCAATCCTAGCTCAGGACTACACTGGGAGCCTCTGCATGATCTGTAAATAGGATAAGCCTTGAAATCCCATTTTAAGAGGCAAAAAGAAGGGGTTGGGGGCTCTGCCCACTTACTCATCAAAAGAATTGGCAGCCACTTGATTAGTATCTCAACAGAAGACTATTACACAGGTGCTCTGATCTACCATAAATGGCTAAGACCTTCCAACCCAAAAGACCACCTTTACCCTATGTCATACTGCTGCAACCTGTTCAGCACAGGCGCTGAAGCCCCCATATTACACAGGTGTTAGCAGGGCACTTAGGACTTGCTCCCCTCCCACCTTTCTTTTGAAACAGTTTGACTCCTGATCTTTAGAAGAGAGGTGAGAATTAAGAGGGAGATGAGTGTGTGTGTTTTTCACTATTAGTCTATCTTTGACCTGGATATTGCTCACTGGAGATTGAGGGAGTAAGAATGGTTATGAGAAATGAATGGTACTACAAATCAGAGTCTGTCTGTACATAAATGCTTTTCCAAAATAAAGTAGGGTGTGAATTTAGAAGGGATTAGGTATTTCAGAGTAACTGCATGTGTAGACAAGCAGTTATAAAAATGTATTTTTAAGTATTCTCAAGGCACTTACTTTTGGATCCACCCTATTTTATTTTAATAGGAGAGGATGTATAAAGTGGAAAAAAAATTTCTAAAGACATTCCCCTTGAAATTGTTTGCTTTAAGTATATTCCCCCAAGAAGAATGCTCCATTGCAGTGGTCCCCAAACATTTTACCTCACACGCCCCTTACCCCTGTCCACACACTGCTACCCCTGAGCTGGGAGTGGGGCTGTGGCTCTGAGGAGAACAGGGGACACAGAGGGGGTAAGGGGGCTGAGGCTGGGGCTACAGCTGTGGCAGGAGTGGAGCCTTGACCAGCAGCCATGGCAAAGGCTGAACCCCAGGTGCTGGGCTGTTGGCAACCAGGACCATGGGCATGGCATCAGTGGCTGAGAGCGGATCCTTAGACATGGGAGTGAGAGAGGAGCTCCAGGTGTGGGGCTAGTAGCTGATCCCCAGCGTGGGGCCAGCTGCCAGACTGGAGCTAAGTGGTGCTCTCTCTCCACCCCTCGTGGAGGCTGGCCCAGGCCCCAGCTGCACCCATTAGGGGGGGCATGCCCCACAGACTGGGGAGCTCTGGTCTCTTGCTAATAGTCAGCACTAGCCTGGAGGTGCTCGTCTCTCCAGTAAACACACTGCTGCCTATTATTCTTTTGAGCAATCAGAACTGGAGTTTCCTTAGGAGCTGCTCCCCCTGTACACAATGGTTGGGGTTGGGAGGAGGACCTAGAGATGGTCTCACCTTACCATTCTACCAAGCCTCCACTCTCTCTTTTAAATCCTCCTCTGATTAGCTATCAAATTAGATGACTACTAATCCTTTTACTCCTTTAAAACAAACAGAGAGAGAGAGAGAAATTGAATAACTGTTCAGCCAGCTCTAGAGCACAGCTTCAGATGCCTCTCAGCTCTGCTTCCATTTGCCTAGAACTCAAGCTCCTCAGGAGACGGACATTGTCTTCTGATGTGAAAGCACTTAGATCACTGCTAAACAGTGCTTCAATTACAGAAGGACTGGAGGGATGGCTGGGCAGTGGGCCCCCTTACTAGTTTTATGGGCTACCTCACTTCTATTTAATGGCCCCCTTTAGTCTCACTACTGTTTACACCAAGACATTCAGAACACTTCCCCCCCCCCCCACATAATTTTAGCATTGTTGCTAGGCCTATATAAACAATAACTATCAGGCCAGGGCTATCCAAACAGCCTGGGGCTTCCTTGGTTTCCCCAGAGTTCCTTGGTGAGAGCTGGGGAGGTGATACCCAAGAGGGCCTGGGAGAGCTGGTCTCTCCAGGAAACATCAGTGAGAGCTGGGTGGGGTCTGAGAAGGCATGTCACCCCAGGCCCAGGAGCTGAGTGGGGGTCACCCCAGGAGTGTAGGGGAGGCCTGTCAGCCCAGGAGCTGGGGGGGGGGGTTCCCCAGGGGGTAGGGGAGGCCTGTCACCCCAGGCCTGGGAGCTGAGAGGAGGTCATCCCAGGAGGGTAAGAAGGCCTGTCGACCCAGGAGCTGAGGGGGGTCACACCAAGAGTGTAGGGGAGGCTTGTCAGCCCAGGAGCTGAGGGAGGGGTCTCCTGGAGGGCAGGGAAGGCCTGTTACCCCAGGCCCAGGAGCTGAAGGGGATCACCCTGGGGAGGGGGGAGGCCTGTCAGCCCAGGAGCTGGGGGAGGTCACCCCACGGGGTAGGGGAGGCCTGTCAGCCCAGGCCCAGGAGCTGAGAGAGGGTCACCCCGGGGAGGGTGAGAAGGCCTGTCCCCCCCGGGTCCTGGGGGGAGGCCTGTCAGCCCAGGAGCTCAGGGAGGAGTCTCCCGGGCGGCAGGGGAGGCTTGTCACCCCAGGCCCAGGAGCTGAGTGGGGGAGTCTCCCGGGGGCTGTCACCTCGGGCCCGAGGTCATCTAGGTGCTCCACGACGCACCGCTCAGGGCGGGCTGCAGGGCTCCGGGCTGCCGCGGTCCGCGCGGCGGGGCCGTGGGCGGCGCCGCACGGGCCGTGGGAGGGGCCCGGGGAGGGGGCTGTTACCTCGGAGGGCGCGGAGGAGCCGCGCCGCGGGCAGCAGCAGGTAGCAGAGCACGGTGCCGATCATGCTGCCCGGCCCGATCCCGATCCTCTCCCAGCCTCTGTCCACGCGCCAGCCCGGCTCCGCCTCAACAACAACTTTATTGGGAGCCGCCGCCGGCCCGGCCTTGGCACAGCGCTGTCCCGCGCCCCCGGCAGGGACTCAGCCCGCCCGTCCTGGGGCCGGAGGGAGAAGGGACGGAGACTGAGCGCGGCGGGGAGTAGAGCTGGGGGATGAGGCCTGTAAACTTCTCCAATCCCAGGAGCGTCTGGCCGCTGCTCCCCCGGCCCCGCGTCCCCACCCCTGAGTCTGCGTTGTGAAGCTGTGCTGCGTGTGATCGCGTTTGGGTGTCCGCCCATCTCACACCGAGGGTCACCATTCATACAGGGTGACCAGATGTCCTTATTTCGTAGGGACAGGCCTGATTTTTGGGGCTTTTTTTTATGTAGGCTCCTGTTACCCCTCACTGCCTGTCCCGATTTTTTACACTTGCTGTCTGGACACTCTACCATTCAAGTTCCTAAATAGAGGACGCTGCACCAGCGGGAGGGGAGGGTGCAGTTGAGGGGTGTGTGTCCTGAGAGTGGTATTTGGAGGAGGGGGTGTACTAGGAGGGGTATTTGGGGGATGCTGGATGGGGCATTGGGGTGGTGCCTGTGACCTCATTCTCAAGGTGGTGGGCAACGTTGTGCTCCTTGTCACAGTGGTAGGGTGATTGGCGCAGGCCTGGGACACAGCTCCCCTCTTCAGTCAGCATAGGGTGACCAGATGTCCCAATTTTATAGGGACAGTCCCAATTTTTGGGCCTTTCTCTTATATAGGCTCCTATTACCCCCCACCTCCTGTCCCAATTTTTCACACTTGCTGTCTGGTCACCCTAAGTCAGCACCTCCCTGCAGGCCTGCCCTTCCCCTTAAGCTGGGGAGCATGGCTCTGGTCCTGTTACCCCTCCTAGCTGGGCTCTGAGGCCCCACAGCAGGGCAGGTAGCCTGATGAAGAGGTGCTTGGTGGCTCCACTTATTTGACAGGCCAGGATTTGGCAGCTGAGGATGCAGGGGAGGGACCAGTTGGGACCTGGAAATGGCTCTTTCTGAGTGGCAACAGTGGATCCCCAAGGAAAAATCCTGGACATTTCCTCTTATTTGAAAAAATCTGCCTGGATAGAGAGTGATGGACCAAAAATTGACCATGTCTGGGAAAAACCTAGACATATGGTAACCCTAGTCATACCTGCTCAGAGCTGTGTGTGGTGTTCCGTGGAGGAAATCAGGCAGGAGCAGCATATATTACACCCATCTGGGCTGTATTTTTCATTGCCTTGATATTGCTGGATGTTTATCAAAACTGAGCCTAAACAAGAATTCCATCAACTCCAAATGGGCCCTGAATTCACATACCTAACCACCTTTTCCACTCACATTGGCCAATGAGTTACAAAAGATTGCAATATCTGGCTACAGACACATTCCCTAATGCCATCCAATCCACACTGGTATCCTGTAAGGTTTGTGCAGAACAATACATCAAGACCATGATGATGCACTAAAGAAAATGCTAGAATGCACACATATTAAACAGGTACAAGATCCATTTTTTTAAAATCTACTTAAAAGTCTTTGGAAATGTATTTTCAAACAAGTCATCTCGTATCATTTGAAAATCAAAACAATAAAGAAAATAGTTTTACTGAACAATTGCAGATATCAAGTCATTTTAGGCATGAATAGTTATTGATCATGTTCCCTTCCTAACTTTACAAGTGTAATTGCTTCTCTTCGGGATCTTATAAATATACAAAATCAGTGTGGACAAAAGGACAGTCTGAAACAGGTGATGTCATCATATGTAGCCTTGATGAACAGATGAGCATGTTGTTTTTCAACCCTTCCTTTAATAGAAGACTGTCAGAAGCCCTCAAACTTCAGAGCTATATAGAATCAAACAGACCCAGCTAGTCATGATCACATTGTGGCCCATGTAAGTGGAAGCCTGTCACATATTGAAACCAGATAGTTTCATCTGGAAAGAAAAGAATTTGAACATTTTGCTACATTCATCATTCTGACCATATTAAAAATCTGAAACCAAACTATCAGATAAAATTGAATACCAATATGCCCCGTTACTCCAAGTATACTCTTGATGTCTTATACACAAGTAGTAAGACACAGAACTGGAAAGACTAAAGCTGCTGACTGTATCTCCAAACATCCCTTAAAAATAAACTCATCACCTGCTGATGAGCACATTAATCATATCTCCATCAAAAAAACTCTGAAAGCTCTAGCCAAAAAGGACATTGCTGACATGTTGTTAACAGAACCTGCACTGACTGTCGCAATACAGTTCGTAAGACAAAATGACTGGTGATCTGTAGAGTATTTTCAAAATAATATAATTTTGTTTCAAAACCATAGAGCAAAATGTACCATGCATGAATCTACCATCTCAACAGCTCACAATATTTACGGTGTTTATCACAACACTGCTGTGAGAAAGAGACTTTACTTTTATCCCTGTTTTACAGCTGAAGCTCAGACGAAGTGGCTTGTCTAAGGTCATACAGGAAGTCTGTGACAGAGCAGGTAACTGAACTCAGGTCTCTTAGGCTACATTCTAACTACTGGTCTATTCTTCCTCTTTATTTAGCTACCGGAAAAGAAGGTGATAATAGCCCAGAGGCAGCAGGCTATTGAAACAGCAAATAATAATTACTTGGGCATTTTTAAAATAAAGTCAATCTTTGAGAGAAGAGGTTTAGTGTCCAAGAACTAACCAACATTGGGACAATAACACTGAAATATGTGAGGACTGTTAACTAGTGTCACAAGGAATATTATTTAGTACCACAAGCAAGCTAATGTCTGAGCTACCAAAATTGTAATGCCTGCACTAGAAAAAGTATTCACAAATAAAATCAAAACATACAATGGGCCTGCATTTCAAGGTCAAACCTTCCATTGGCTTACACAACATTTTACTCTTCTGCACCAAAGTATAATCCTGTTTGAACTCTGACAACTGGAATAGTTGAGAGATTTATATAAAACATGGGTAAACAAAATTACCAAAATGTCTAAAATACCCAGTTCTTTGGGACAGAGACTTTTTCTTTATATCTATATAGCACTTAGCAATTTGTGTGTGCTATATACATTGTGAAACCTCTATGAGAAACTATCTTTATTGGGCTACCTCCGCTAGTGGAAGACTGTCCCTAAATGTACTGAGTATAGTTCTCCTCCACCTTTATTAAAAAGCTTCTTTTGTTAAGAAAATGATTTTTGTCAGCCTTTTGAGTGGTCCCTTAACACTGTAAATAAATAAATAAAAAGCACTGATCCAATTCCTTTGACAATTCAGTGGAGCCTCATCTTTGGCATCAGTTAAGATTGCTTGGATAAATAATAAATACCTGTGTTTAGGGCACCTTTAGGTGTTTATATCTTTAGAGAGCACATCTGTATACAATAGGCAAGATGCAATTACTCAAGTTGGAATCTGTTCAGGACATCGGGACTAATAAACCAACTTTTTCAAAAAGTGCTGATAGTTCTTTAAAGACTACAAATGGTCATGACTGAATTTCTCATTTGAAAATGTACCAGGCTGGGACACTGATTCACTAGTGATTCTGGGAGGTGAGCAGCCCTTACCAGCTTATTAGCACCACTTTCTGAAATACTCACCCAAATGCAGACCAGTTCTGGTCCTACTTAGTGGGATCTGATGCACCCAAAGACTGATGTGATATGACTTCAGGATATCTCGTGGTAAGTTTCACGTATCTTGAGTCACAATGTGTAGATGAGGTCATGGAATGCTTGAGAAGAAATAAAAGAGGGGCCTTGCAAAAACTTTCCACGAGACCCAGGCAGACCCAGTGATTGGGAAATGTCATCTTCCTATTCAGAAACAGTATAAATCAAGATTACAAATCGTATAGATGACTCTCTTGCTCGTGGAGGTTTTCTGTGATTGATAATTAGGGTCGGGTGGCTGTGGCAGGGGTTTTGTATAAGGAGGTCATAGGTTGTCAGACAGAGATGACTGCAAACTACTAATTTGCAGAGGAGAAAAAGCAAAGTAACAAGCGGCACTCTCAGTGTGGTGACAAGGACACACACCATGGAGCATGAGTTTTCTGGCTCTGAGGAGGATGAAGGTGGGATTTTTAGTTAATAAATTGTTTTAAAAATAATCTAAGGAAAACCACCAGAACTGCCACAGGTGTTACCACTGCTATAAGAGGGCTCCATATACATGTAAGACTCCCCCGCTCCCCAAACTGGGTAATTAGGTAGCCATTGGTGAAAAATCTGGAGCCTGCTGAAGTAAACCAGGATGTATAGCGCTTATACACTCAGATAAAAACATAGGAGCTGCCATATTGGAGCAAACCAAAAGCCTATCTAGTCTGGGATCTTGCTTCCAGCTGAGGTCAACGTTTGATCTTTCAGAGGAAAATAAAAAGCTCTATAATAGGTCTAGGGAAGAGCCAGGTCTTAGGAAGTAGTGAGCATCCTCAACTACCATTTACTTCAATAACTTATGTTCTTATGAAGGGTGCTCAATGCCTTGCAGGATTAGGCCCTAGTTGGGCAGTTGCTATCACTGAATGTGACATGGCAGGGATGGGGGGATAGAATACTTTTCTGACCCTTTTGTTGGCCATCATGCTTATACTCTGAAGCACTAAGGTCTGTACCCTTTGTAATATTATGACCCTAACAGAGTATAGTTGCTCCTATTTAATTTCTTCAGTAAGATGCTCACACTTGGATGATTTTTGACCATAGTTTAATGAACTTTGGCTTTCTAACTTAATTATTGTAAAAATTCACTTTATTTAAAATGTACAAGTAATTGAGCCATTGTTACAATAAACCAAGATTAAATAGTTACGGCAGGGCCAAGCATTCATATTAACACAAACTTTCCATACAGATATTAAACAAATCTTACTCATAAACTGTATTTGTGACCTTTAAGAGCTCCCTTTGTGTTTGGTCAACATCTGACTAGATCCTGCTGTAAGACTGTCTGTCATTTTTTCCATTGGAAGCATTTTACATACTTTATTTCCTATACCACTAATGTTGGAGGATCTGTATTTTCCTAACCATGAACTATCATGCATCTGGTGCTAGTAGTAATCGTGTTATTCATAGATGCACAGATTCTAAGGCTGCAAAGGTCAACTATGATAATCTAATCTGACCTCCTTATACAAGCCATAGAAATTCCCAAAATAATTCCTGTTTGAACTAGAGCAGATCTTTTAGAAAAACAGTCAATCTTGCTTTAGAAATTGCTGGTGGCAGAGAATCTACCACAACCCTTGTTAAATTGTCCCACTGTGTAATTAATTACCCTCACTATTAAAAACTTACACCTTATTTCTAGTCTGAATTTGTCTAGTTTCAATTTCCAGCCATTGGATCTTGTTTGTTTGATAGATTAAAAAGACCATCATCAAATATTTGTTCTTCCGGTAGGTTCTTGCAGACTGTGATCAAGGCACTCCTTAGCCTTCTCTTTGTTAAGCTAAATAAATTGAGCTGTTTGAGTTTATCACTATATGCCATGTTTTCCAATCCTTTAATCATTCTTTGGCTCTTCTCAGAACCCTCTTAATTCATCAACACGTTTCTTGAAGTGTGGACTCCAAAACAGGACACAATATTCCAGCAGTGCTAGCACCAGAGCTAAATATAGATATAAAATAACCTCTCTACCCCTGCTCAAGATTCTGGTGTTTATGCACTCAAGGGTTCAAAGGTCCTTCCCCAATTCAATAGTCTCTTTTGGACTGTAACATAATAACATCGCTATGGGTTCTGTGGGTAGCCCAGGGGTGGTCAAACTTTTAGGCCCGAGGGCC
>ML677332.1:60396798-60406847 GCA_007922305.1 Dermatemys mawii
CAGAATGCTGCTCACGTGGCGTGCTGAGGCTGGGGGCTGGGGGAAGCGGAGGAAGGACCAGGAGCAGCAGGATGTGGCCTGTGGGCCATAGTTTGCCCATCCCTGGGGTAGCCTAACTTTAATTATTTTGAAACTTTTATTTGCTGCTTTTGTGTACAAAATACTATTATATCACGGCACTCCCTTGTAGTGCTCATTACAGAGTACTACATATTTAACTCACTGAAACAAAGACATTATTTTAAATTAATGGGTCACAAAGATTTAGTGTGTTCCTTTTAGAGAAAAGGAACACTAATTTACTTTGTGTGATCTCCATAACAGTAGGCATATTTATGAAATTTCACCAACTTTAAAAAATATGTTTCCAAAGATTTTAGGCACAACAAAGGATTTTATATCTTACTAAAGTACTGATTTTGTTGGAGGGTTCTCTTAAAACTAGTTCATCAAATAGTCAGAAGTAAAGAAAGGGAAACTCATTTGTCCAGCTACTTGGCAGGAAAGGGGTGTTATCCCTTTAAGGGCTCTCTTTGACAGGGGGGTGAAGGGAGAAAGGAATAAACAGAAAGGATAGGAAGACTTTGGAAGCAAGTTTTTTGTACTACAGTAATTAAAATTAAAATGTGTATTTTAGATAAGGGTAGTCTTTTGAAGGATTTGTTTTGTATGTCTGAAGATCCAAGCATTTAAGGCTAAAGATAAATACTCAGATTGTGCATCTAAAAATCTATGCAAGGATTTTTTAGAGATGTAATTTTTGAATCTTCACCAACATACAAATGAAATATTTTTAAAGCAAATTTTAAACTAAGGTCTTGTAGACTAAATTGTTCTGAGTAAATATTACAGTAAAGCACAACTGTTTTTGTCAGTAAATTCAGACACTGACAGTATATACCTGGGGTTGGCAAATGACTGTTAACTGACTTCATTACCACTTGAATGCCTCTTTAACAGTTTCAACATTGTGCTAATAGGTCTGGCAGGCTGGAAAATTTTTTAACTTTTCAGTTACTAGATCACCTCTGGAGGAAGACTCACCAAACTGCAGCAGCCAGTTGTGGGATGCTGTAAGAAGGATCAAAACAGGAATAGGATGAGGTGGGAGGTAGACACTAAGACCCAAGGGTGCCCCAAATTTTCAGGTACCCTATGCAGCTACATATACTGCGTATACCTAAGGACAGCAGTGTGGTGGCAGAGGTGATGCAGGCCCACCTAAAGCCACTGCCTCCAAGCCCAGGGCACTAACGGTGGCTGAGGAGTCCACCACTGGGTCAGTGGGATCCTCCTGCAACACGCTGACTGGGTCGCAGGCCAGTTTTCAACCAAACGGTTGTCTAGTTCCCCTGGGCTACTTCCTATCTCCCCCTCGGGGTGTACCTGGGTCTATAAAGGTTCTCTGTATTGTCCAGGTAGAAGGCCAGCGGTAGTTCCGGCAACTCCTCCTAGGCTTGGTAAGTGTGTGGCTCAGGCAGCACTGGCCAGTCCTCAGCGCCACAAGGGTCCACGGCAGTCTCCCAGTTCAGGGGCAGGCTGGAGACATTTGGCTCCTTCAGTGGCTACAGCCCAACTGAGCTTTCAGACTGGCCTTTTGTACTTCCTGTCCCGTCCACTGACTTCCAGTGGGTGGGGTCAATACAGCCTGGCTCCACCCACCAGGGATCTGCGAGTGGGCCCCCGCCCCGGGTCAGTGGAAGGCCTCTCCACTTCAGTACACTGCCCCAGACAGCTTAAGTATGAATTACTCTTCTGACTTGTCTAATGTCCATGTGGCACAATTTAAAGAGGTAACAAACAAAAGGGATGGGCCTAGAATAGAATAGACAGTGTTAAGAATGTGTAAAAAAAGCACCTGCAAAGTGGCTGGATTCATGACTTACTACGTCTCACTCCAAGCCACAGAGACTAAAATCCCCTCTCACCACTATGACTGAAGTACACTGAAAAGACAGTGTGTGTGTCAGGGGGAAGTCTGCCATAATACTACCCTGGCAATACCAGTAGCCTGGATAAATGAAGGACATGAGTCTCCATAACTGTCATCCTGGCACCTTTCACCACATTTAGTTTTAATAATAATAATACTTATGCTAAACAATCTGTTCCACCAGATCTGAAGAAAAGCTCTGATACTTGACAGCTTGTCTCTTTTACCAACAGAAGTTGATCTAACAGACAATATTACCTCACCCGCCTTATCTCTTTAAAAATAAA
Source organism: Dermatemys mawii (assembly GCA_007922305.1). NCBI lineage: Eukaryota > Metazoa > Chordata > Testudines > Dermatemydidae > Dermatemys > Dermatemys mawii. The sequence continues at coordinate 60,399,019 of ML677332.1, forward strand.
GATATTAATATATTTAGTGCATAATAATAATTTTATAAAATGTTACACTTTAAAAACCCCTTGCCTTTGCTTTTCTTGAATAGCACTTTAGATATACTACTAACTTCTACAGCACCAAAGGTATGCATGGCTTTTCATAGACAAAAAGCCACAAGGAGCTCAAATCTGGATCCCTTACTTCACAGGAATTTCGTAGGTGGCACCGGATTGAGTGCTATGTTGGACACAAAACAACAAGAGATGTCATAGGATGGTGGGAGTCTGCGAGAACTAGTGTTACAAAAAGAGATTAAACATTCCTCAGAGCTGGGGCTTTATTTTTATTATTATGCCCAACACAACGGATATCTGATCCTGAGAGGGCCTTTGAGCACTGCCACAATACAAATAAATAATAACAATGAAAGGTCACAAGAAAAACTATTGTATATCTCCACTTAGTCACTTCTGTTTGGTGTGTCTTTTGAGTTGTTTATACAGGGTTTAAAGATACTTTTTTCTTTCTTTGTCCCCTTCTCCTCCTTTTAAAAAACAAAGTTAGCAAATGACTCATTTGAACAAGCAAAGTCTGGCAAAAGGGCCCGAGTCTTAAGGGGGGAGGTCGGTGCTGAAGGCTAACTGAGTGGAGTGAGTGAGATGTCCTGTCACCTGACCTAGCTGGCAGTCATCCTCTTACACACATCTCTGGCTGGACACCTAAACTGTGGATTCCATGTCAAGCTTTAATATTGAATGAGAAGGGGACAAAATTACAGGTCAATAACCAGTCAGTAAAGGAAAGTAAGAAGTCAACGGAAAAGGCAGCAAAGAGGTAACAGTGAAAAAAGAGAAAGATAAATAGTAAGATTACTTTTCCCTGCACTTGTCAGCCAGGATTGGGTGTGGTGACATTATTCTTCTTGGCTCTTGTATCATTTTATTCCCCCATAGGGTAGTTTTCCAATCTCTCTTTCTCCCTAATTGTAAAATAAATTATGAATTGGGGGTGAGAGAGGCTGTATCACATCCACTGGTATATGATTACAAGTCTAGCTCCTGACTGACAGCTCAGTCCTGGTGTACAGTGGCATTTATACCATTTCTCCTCCACCTTACTTGAAATACACAACAAAGCACTCTCTGACTGATGCAAAGGCAGCACACAGGCTGAGAGACAGCCACCCCGGAAGGAAAAGTTTAAAGTAACTGGCATAGTTTTGGCTTGAGGGTTAACAGAAGGGCTAGGACACGAGGAGTGGGAGGATCTGCTTTCCAGTGACTGTTGGTTTCAGAAATCAGGGAGAGGGAAGATGCAGGTCACCAGAATCGACTAGTGTGAGAGAACAAATAGCCCTCCATAAACTTGGCCTTCCAGCTTATTTGAGAATTTGCTCCAAAAGATGCCAAACCATTGGGTGTCCAACCACCTCCAACTGCTCAGGTAAGAACATTCATACACCAGTGACAGCTTCCAAGTAAGTATAGTGCAGTAGAGGGACACTATAGATTTGGGGCTGGGGAAGAAAGTACCTGAAACATTTTTAAGGGGGCCCTGGGATTCAGTGAAGGGAGAAAAAGGTTCTCTTTGTGGTGTCTTGTGGGGTATTGCGTATGCTTTAAGTTTGCATTCACAGAATGAAGCAGATCAGTTTCATTCCAGATCAGAATGAGATGTCTGAGGACAGACTGTCTGTGGAATCCCTGTCGCTTGTTGACCAATCCAACAGCCTAGAAGAGGAAAAGACGAGAGCAGATAGCTCTGACACAGACCTAGAGATTGAAGGTGAGCATTTACTGGCCACGCTTCCAAGTAAACCATTTCCTTCACAGTCAGTGCAGCACCTATTAGCAAGAGATTAATATAAGAAGTGGAGTCCCTCAGCAGGGACCAAGGACACTGCCCTAGTAGGAATCTCAGCACCCTTCCTGTTTTCCAGCAGTATGGGTAGGAAAAGGATGGACTTCTCACTGAGGGCTCTGTCTCTAGAACATGCTGGTGGAGCCCCTCTTATCTTTAGTGTCATTCTCTAGCTAGTGGGTTTAGCCCTTTAGCTAGTAAATGTCCAGTTAATCAAACTCTGCTCACATTTTTATATATGGCAAAGGTGTCTGGAGCCTAGGATCGGCACTTTGTTAATGTACTATAAATTGAAAAGAGAAAGTAAGAAAATTAAAAACCAGAAGAATCTAAGTAAAAGATGTTTGGGAAAGTCCTCAAACATAACTGGCAAAAGTACTTTAACTAGAGTGGAGTTTGTGCTGAGGTTATACATTGCATAAATGTAGCAATATGGAGAATACAACCTCTAAATATTGGGTTTGATGAAGAAAGTCCAAATGACAGGGTTCTACGGAAATGCAGCCATCAGCTGTCCTGATCTGTTTTACTGCAGCTGTGTCAGCAACTTCCAGTGGCCAAGGTGATGAGAACACAGTTTCTTTCTGCCACTTGTAAGCCAACATGCGGCAGGTTTACCAGCCTCCTCTGGCACCATCTGCCATAGGCTTCAGTTACGATAAATAAAATAAGGCTTCCTTGCCTGATATCAGAAGTGCTTGTTTAGACCTGGAATAATTTAGTCACATTCCAGGTTTCTGAAGTTAGATATGAGAAACCAAAGCATGTTTCTGACAGTCAAACACAGAAGGAGTGGGTACAGGATACGTTGTCCCAGAAACAGATGTCTTTAAGAGCAGAGATCTTATTTTTATCCTGTGGAATTCCATTTTCCTCAGCTTAGCTCAACAAGGCAAAATTAGACATAGGCCAGCCACAAAAAAACCCAGCCCATGAATCTGGCGTGGCCTGTTGACTGAAAGGTTGAATTTGATTCATGAATCTGAAAACATGCAGAGTAAGGGTCTCATGAGCACAAAAAGCACAAGTGTGGTTTCTTGGCTCCCTGCAAGCCTAGCAACTCTTGGGCTACGCCCAGTCTCCCCCATCATCACAGTTGTGGGGGAGAGAACTTCTCACATGATCCTAATCTCTCCTTCCATCAAATTGCGAGGTCAGCGCTGAGCAAAAGGGAGAAATGCACAGATTCTTAGTAGCTCAATTTTTCTGGGCAGATTGCTTGACTCAGGCCTTCCAGCTCTTCCTTATGAGGTAACCTATAGACCCCAGCAAGGAATCAACCAGTTCCCTCTGCAGGTGAAGAAAGAGCTGCAGTGAGCAGGGGAAGAGAGACGGGACACTGAGTACACTGCTCACAAGCCTCCTTTGTTTCTGTAGATAACGAGAGGTTCTTTGCAACCATGAAAGGCGCAGAGCTATATCTAGAGGCTTGCAAACTGGTGGGAGTGGTACCTGTCTCTTACTTCATTCGGAACATAGAGGAGCCTTACATGAACCTGAACCACCATGGTCTAGGACCCAAAGGTGCCAAAGCCATTGCCATCGCACTGGTGGTGAGTACCTGATCAGGGATGGAAGTAAGTGGTGTCAACTGAAAGCCAACAGGCTTACTAGGTCTCTCAAAATTTTGGAGGCTATTATTTAATGTGGGGGGAAGGGGTGGGTAAATCTACATTATCTGCACAGGAGCCTCAAGAAACCTCACCATTTCTAACCCTCTACACAGAACATAAGACCTACCATGCTGGCTCAGACCAATGGTCCATCTAACCCAGTAGCCTGTCTTCCTACAGTGGCCAATGCCAGGTGTGTCAGAAGGAATGAACAGAACAGGCAATCATGAAGTGATCCATCCCCTGTCATCTACTCCCAGGTTCTGGCAATCAGAGGCTAGGGACACTCAGAGCATGGGTGTTGCATTTCTGATTATCCTCGCTAATAGCCATTGATGGACCTATCCTCCAAGAACTTATCTGGGTCTTTTTTGAACCTGTTATAGTTTTGGCCTTTACAACATCCCCTGATAATGAGTTCTAAAGGTTGACTGTGCATTGTGTAGAGAAGTAGTTTCTTTTGTTTGTTTAAACCAGCTGCCTAGTAATTTCATTGGGTGATTCCTGAAATGTCTTGTATCATGTGAAGGAGTAAATAACATTTCTTTATTCACTTTCTCCACACCAGTCAAGATTGTATAGACCTCTATCATATCCCCTCTTAGTCATCTCTTTTCCAAGCTGAAAAGTCCCAGTCTTTTCAATTTCTCCCCATGTGGCATCTGTTCCATACCCCTAATCATTTTTGTTGCCTTTCTCTGTACCTGTTCCAATTCTAATACATATTTTTGAGGTGAGGCAACCAGATCTGCATGCAGTATTCAAGATGTGAGCTTACCATGGATTTATATAGTGGCATTATGATGTTTTCAGTCTTATTATCTATTCCCTTCCTAATGGTTCCTAACATTCTATTAGCTTTTTTGACTGCTGATGTATTTTGAGCGGATGTTTTCAAAGAACTATACACAATGACTTCAAGATCTCTTTTTTGAGTGGTAATAGCTAATTTTTAGAGCCCATCATTTTGTATGTATAGTTGGGATTATGTTTTCCAATGTGCATTACTTTATATTTATCAACACTGAATTTTATCTGCCATTTTTTTACCCGGTCAGCCAGTTTTGTGAGACCCCTTTGTAGCTCTGCTTTAGACATATCTTGAATAATTTTGTACTATCTGCAAATTTTGCCTCCTCACAGTTTAATCCTTTTTCCAGATCATTTATAAATATGTTGAACAGTACTGGTCCCAGTACAGGCCCCTAGTGAACAGCACTACTTACCTCTCTCCATTCTGAAAACTAACCATTTATTCCTACCATTTGTTTCCTATCATTTAACCAGTTACTGATCCATGAGAGGACCTTCCCTCTTATGCCATGACATCTTACTGTGCTTAACAGCCTTTGGTCAGGAACCTTATCAAAAGCTTTCTGAAAGTCTAAGTACACTATATCCACTCAATCACCCTGGTCTACGTTTGCTGACCCCCTCAAAGAATTCTAATAGATTGATGAGGCATGATTTCCCTTTACAAAAGCCATGTTGACTCTTCCCCAACAAATCGTGTTCATCTATGTGTCTGATAATTCTGTTCTTTACTATAGTTCCAACCAGTTTTCCTGGTAGTAAAGTTAGACTTATTGGCCTGTAATTGCCAGGATTGCCTCTGGAGCCTTTTTTAAAAAATTGGTGTGTCATTAGCTATCCTCCAGTCATCTGGTACAGAACCTGATTTAAATAATGGGTTACATATCACAGTTAGTAGTTCTGCAATTTCATATTTGAGTTCCTTTGGAACTCTTGGGTGAATACCATCTGGCCCTGGTGATTTATTACTATTAAATTTATCAATTTAATTTATCAAAGCTGTTGCAGCTTCTAACCTTCCAAACAAAAAAAGGAACTTCTTTGCTGACCGTAGGAGGTCCTACAGGCCCCTTGGGGCCTTATTTTTCAACACTCCTACAGGCCAAGGGAGTAAGACAGCAAGACTGATACCCCAACCCTGGCTCTCTGCTAACTACTGGGAAGGCCCAGGGAGCCTAAGACTGAGACTGGGAATTGAACCTGATTCTCCCATAATAGCAGTGAAGAACATGAATGACTTGGAAGCTACACCACTTAACCAAGTCTCTTTCATGTCCCAAAACCTTTCTTTCTGTCCCAGCTCTGCCCTTTTTCAGTGACCACAGTTATGTTAGGCACAGTTCCTGCAGTGCCTTATATGGGAGGAATAAAGGGACTGTATAAATAACACGGAGGACATTGCTCATTTCACTAACATTCCAGCAATTCTCTGTCTCTCTATGTCTTGTTTGGTCTGTTTCAGTCCAACACAACCATCACTCATCTGGAGCTGGAAGATAACTGGATCCTGGCTGAAGGAGTCATGTGTCTGGTACAGATGCTGCGAGAGAACTGCTACATTCAAGAGCTGGTATCCAATTTTCCTCCTAGTTCTAAAACATTGGAACATGGCAACATAGGAGGCATAAAAGCTCCCACCATTAGTCATCTCATCCAGTATCCCTCTTTATTGGGTCAGACCACTGATCTTTCAGGTCTCGTATCCTGACCTTGTGCTATACCAAATCGTACACTGCATTTTTAATATAAAACAGCAGTATCTGCCTCAGATTTTCTGCACAAAATATCTGAAGAAATTTTGAATTTTCTGAATTTCAATAAAATCAGTTAATTAGTTTCCAAGTTCCAATTGCTTCCTCACAAAAAAATTCACATTCTGAATGTCATAGTTTTTGTGCACCCCAGCTTAAAAAGTACAAGCTGCAGAAAAACAAAATAGCGAGACCACAATGGGCTCCCCAGAGCTATGGAATTATTTAGTTAATTTGCAGGAACACATAAAATGATTACCTTCTTTCTCATATACACATCCTTCTACAGTATGGTTAGCCAATGGAAAAAATGTTCTGTATCAGAGACTTTCATGCTCCAACAAGGTGTGTGGAAGCCCTTCTGAACAGATTCAGCGAGGAATACAAAATTACTTTTTTATATATGCTCTGAGTAATGTTCCCTATATCCAAAATTGGGGGCATATGGAATAGATTTTGTAAGGCCTTGGGCTTTGTGCTGCATCAAAGACTATCTTTGATAAAGTAACTGCTGGTTCATTGAAGACTAAGACCTCAGTGAAGTTGTTGGCTCTGGAGTTTTGCTCCTATTACAAAGGAAATTGGGTTGCACATACAAGTATAATAATAATAAAAAAAGGAAACCTCTGGTTTTAATTACTGTCTAGGAATGACCCTGCCTGACAGTGCACTGACTAGTGCCTCTGTCCTGCTGATCTTGGATTCTCTTGGCCTTTCTTGCACATTCAGCCACAAACAAAACTAAAAGCAGATCCATTCTGGGGGGGTTTCCTTTCATATGCTTGATACTTCCCTTTCAGAACATCTCCAATAACCACATAGGCACAGAAGGAGCAGAAGCCATCTCCAGGATATTCCTGGATAATATTTCTAGTCTCCGGGCTGTTCAGCTCTCAGGTGGGTCCATGCATTCTAAGAAGGGGGCGGGGGAGGAGTTCAATATGACAATATTTTTCACTTCTATAGCTCTTCTCATCCTGAAAGCACAGTATAGACTATGGGCCAGGTTTTGCTCACATGTATATGTACTCTGGTGTAAATCCAGAGTAACTGCATTGAAGTCTAGATTTATATTTCTATTTATACCAAGAAAAGAATCTGGCCCTGTATACATATAGCACCTCTAAAATACAGCCACCTCTGAGCAATTTCGGTATGGCCCTCAGCTAGGCAATGTCTGAGTGATCTCTGGGTCCTAAAACAACAGTAGAAAGGAGGCCAAAAGAAGAGAAAGTGGGGAGGTGACCTGTTTAAACTCTATTTGTTCTTCATTATTATGGGAGGCCATTCCAGCCAGCCTAGGAGGTTATCCCAGTCACAGTGCAATTTCACAAAGGAGACCTTTGGGCTCTGTTAACACATGCTTCTCCTCTGCAGGAAACTACTTTGGGGAGGAAACTGCACAGTACTTCGCCGAGGCACTACTGGTGAGTAACTTGCTATGCAAGGAGGAGGTAGACGGGAGAGTGGGCCTGGCAGGGAGCAAGTTTCTGCACAAAGCCATTCACAATCCTATATGTATTATGGGTAAAGCTGCAAAACTTTCATGGAAGTCATGGGTTCCATGACATTCCAGGACCTCCATGACTTCTGCAGCAGCCAGTGCGGCTGACACCAGGTGGCCTGCTCAGGTGGCCTAGGCAGCTGGTCCTGTGTGCTGCCCCAGAGCAGCTGTCCAGAAGCAGTAGCAGTGTCCCACCACCCCCTCCCCACCATCCTGTGGCATCAGTGGCAGCGGGGCCTTGGGCAGCAGCAGCGCCCTAGGCCACCTCCTCCCCAGCAGCAGCAGTGGTAAAACCCTGGGACTCCTCCTCC
>ML677332.1:60406857-60467622 GCA_007922305.1 Dermatemys mawii
CCTCCTCCCCAGCAGCAGCAGTGGTAAAACCCTGGGACTCCTCCTCCCCAGCAGCAGCGGGGCCCTGAGCTCCGCCTCCCAGAAACAACAGCAGCAGCAGCAGCGTGACCCCAGAGTGCCCTCCCCCTGGAGCAGCAGCATCACTTGGAACATCCCCCGCAGCAGCAGCATCTGCGGGAGCGCCCCCTCTCTCCAGCACCTAAGATTTAGTTATGGGTATTTTTAGTAAAAATCATGGACATCTCACAGACTGTGACTTTTTGGTTATTGCCTGTGACTTGTCCATGACTTTTAATAATAACAGCTGTGACAAAATTGTAGCCTTATTTAAGGGCTCTCCCCTTACTTGGTTTGATTCCCATATATTAGTCCAACATGATTTCCATAATTCTGATGAGTGCTTGTCACTCACTTTAGAAAGGAGACAGGCTAGGGGGACACTGAGAAGTGTGTACTGTTGTGTATTTGGTTATCGTGGTAATAAAATTTCTGCTCCCAAGAATACAACATGTTCCAGGTTAATGTTTTCTCGGGACAGCTGTTAGGGTTTGGCTAGGAGATGAACCCTCTGCAGTGCATAACAGGAGTACAGAAGGGGATTTTTGGGATGCAACGCTTTCAAGAAACATAAGTGGTCTGATTGAAATCACTTTGAGAGTCACAAGTGAAAAGAAGCTTAGTGCTTTTCTCAATTTAGTCTCTATCACAAAACCGTTATGTAGTTTGGCATCACTGGACGTTTCTGCCTAGGACCTGAATTTGTAACATGAAGTGCTATAGGTTAAGAATGAGCCACATTGGTAGAGGTAGAATATGGGGACCAAAGTGGAATAGCAGGGTGTGCTGCAGAACAGGACGAGGTCTATGAACAGAGCTGTCAGAGTGAAGTTTGAACAATTCTTGTTGTTACTGTGCCTAGCTGCATAAAGTCCTTTTGACTCCTCTGTTTCATGAGGAAAAAATGCCATGTTAAAAGACTGACAAACCTGCTTTGTTCTGGGAATCATAATCCTCTATCTCCGTGCTGACAAATGCTGTGCACTAGAATAGCTGAGAGCCTATATTTCATTCTCTTCTGGGGTCTTAGGATGGCAGCTGACTGCAGCTGGATGGAAGATCTGATTCTCTCTGTATCATTTCTTTCCCTAGGGCAATTACCGAGTGAAGGAGCTGGACCTCAGCCACAATGAGTTCTCTGAGAAGGGAGGAGAGTATCTGGGACAGATGTTGGGTAACTCCATTCATTACTTACACAGAGCCAGCTGGGCAGTCAGTACAGGCACTCTTTGCCTAAGAGACCTCTTTGGGGCCAACCCTGATGCAGAAGTGAATCCATCATTTTTCTTACATTTTACAGCAAGAAGGTTTACAGCAAGAAGGACCCGATGACTACTGCAAAGGGCTGGGAGCCAGGGCTTTAACCCTCCTGGCTGGGCCATTGATTCACCCTTAATTCCACATCACTTTGAGTGACCCTCTCAACTTCCCTGGAGCTAAGACTTCTCAATCTGCCAAAATCCAAATCTCAGGTGCTAATAGTGTCACAGGGAAAGACCTTTACAAATCTCTCTCTTTCTCTTAGCATTTCTGCCTGTCTATCACAGTGGCCTCTTGGCAGCAAATGTATGCTTTTTAACCACACAGTGCTCTCTTAAACTATACTGAAATCCTTTCTTTGATCCAAATAACACTTTCATTTTCCTGATTTAATATTTTCACCATCATGGATTTACTATTAAGATCATGCCAGGTCTTTAGAAGACTGATAAATTCAATCCTGTGATGGGTGACAAGGGACTGTGTTTGTGCCTCAGTTAATCCAGTGGGAAAACAGGGGCTAAAGATAAACAGGGGCCCTCAAAGTGTCTGAGCCCAGCTCTTCCTTCCTTCCAGCTCCACTGAGGCACACAATTAAAAGATCTTTGCAAAACCATTTTAATAGATTTTTTTTTAAATTGGATAAACTTGCCAGCTGCTGAGATCCAAACTGCTGTCCATGGAGAATCATCATAAAATCAGATAGGAACATGTTGGCAGCCAGCCTCTCACACAATCGGAGGTCATTTTCCAACACTGTAGCAGGCCTCCTCTCTCACTAATGGATTCACACAAATCCTACCCTGAGTAAAATTGCCACCATGTGCCCTGCTTTGCAGCTGGACTGGCACAGACACACATACAGCTGTGTACATGACACAAAGGGTTGAATTTCTATTTGCTTGCTAATCAGTTGCAGGCAGAGTGCGTCTTGCTTTTTTGTGTGTGTAGGAGGGAGAATCCCACCCATCTGTTACAGAAAGTGAGCGTCCATTGTTATTAACCCCCTCTCACTCCTCCAGTGTAATATGTTCTTTGCATAAACCAGAGAAACTGTGTTCTTCTGCCTCCTAGAGCTGAAAATTACATCTCCAGTTCAAAGTGGAGATGTACCCTGCATCACCAACATAGTTTCTGCTCTTCATATTCTCTAGTGAGCACGGAGACTCTGGCTAGAGTTAAAACGAGGCAGGTTTCACCTGCTGCAAGTCAGTTCATGTTGTTGGTGGATCTGTAATAACCCTTTGTCTTGGTCTCTTAGCCCTGGTCTACACTGGAGGTGGGGATCGACCTAAGATACCCAACTTCAGCTACAAGAATAGCGTAGCTGAAGTCAATATATTTAGGTCAACTTACTGCGGAGTCTTCACAGCATTGAATCAACTGCTGCCGCTCACCCATCGACTCCGCCTGCGCCTCTCGCAGTGGTGGAGTTCTGGAGTGGACAGAAGAGCCCTCATGGATCAATTTATTGCGTCTAGACTAGCCTTAGCAATTGTTTGGTGGAGGAATCTGGGCTCTGGAACTTAAGCTGCCCTTCAGTGGCATCTCTGCTTTTCTGATCAGGTTGATAGCCCTCAGAATGTTGCTGGGCCTGCCCTGCTCCAAGAAGTATCTGCAGTATAGGCTATTTCACACTCTGCTCTTGTACAGAGCACCCTTTGGCCCCACAGGACCAGCTACTAACTCAGAGGACTCCACTGCATACTGTCACAGTTCAGGACAACTACACCTGTATTTCCCCTCAGAGGTCCAACAAGAGCACCCTCTCCCAGGCCTCCAGCTCCCCAACTCTTGCCTTTCCTGTATTTCAGTGCATTCTGACTGAGGTACTTCCACGTAGAGGCAGGCTGCCCAAGCACACTTGCTTGCTTTTTCTTCAGAGATGGTTAATGGTGTGACTGCCCAGAACTATAAGTTACCATACAGTTCTTTCTGAGCAAGTCTATTTGATTCTTCAGGTCAAAGCATTACAGAGAAAACAATAAAAACAATAAAATAACATAAACGCATGTTAATAATTTTATCAGAGATCACCCCAACCCTTACATGGGCTCTGGCAGGAGCAATCCTTTAATGTCCACCAGGGGTTTTCTTGTGATTTCAAATTCATCACAGCCTCAGCTCCTAACAAGCACAGTCATAACATGTTTAGTCCACCCTTTATACAGTTCAGTGGTCTTTGATCTGGAATTTCCAGGAACAGGTAATAAGTAGACAATGGGTTTTCCTCCCCCGATAGAGCTCAAAAGGGTGGATTCCAAGTAGGTCTTAATCCCAGATACTTCCACTCTACATGAATTATTCCAAAAAACCCTTTGAAATTCCTAATTCCTTCCATAGAGGACATTAGTCAGTCTCCTTAGCGAAGTTACAGACAATTTCCCACTAACACATACACAACTGCATATTTAATACAATGGACCACAAAGATATTGAATCTAATTTAATAAGGCTTAACTTAAATCAATAAAGTTCATTCATGGCATTGCAGAAAATTGTCAGTCTGTCACACACACCTTACAAAAGGAGTATTTGGTGCTCAGACGACTATCAGATTCCCACTGGAGGAAGGGGCAGTGGTCCCTGGTATCACTATCATGTTTCAGTGACGGGAGTGTTATTAGTCGGGATGGCAGCAGCAGTGTCGAGTGAGGAATCAGTATGGAGGGATACCAGCAGCAGGTTGTTTCTCTAATATAGGATGTGTTATTATTCCTTTAAGATCTCTAATAGTGCCTGTAGCCTGTTTCTGCAGTCTGTGTCTAGTGTCTTGCAAGGTGGGGAAATGGAGAGTCTTTTGTATGAATATATTTGCAGGTATTTGTGCATGTATCTGTCTGCAGCTCTGTGTGTAGTAACTGCAAGTGTGTGGGGGGGTTGAGTGAGAGAGAGAGAGACTGTGTGAATCTGTCTTTGAGAATGCTTACTATGTTTGTTGAGCTATATTATTTATCTATATGTGTTCATTTGTATTATATATTGCACTGTGTGTGCCTGGGATTACCTCATGTCTCCCCACTCCTTCAATAACATGAATCTTTGGTGCCTTTTCAAATGCATTTTTGTTCATTCTCCTTCTTCAGCCAACATCTCTTTTCCTCTTCCTCAGCCAACAATGAAGCGCTGGAGTCTCTGAACCTGAGCTGGAACCACTTGCGGATGAAGGGGGCTGTGGCACTGGGTGCTGCTCTCAGAGTAAGCCTCCCTCCTAAACAGCGATAAGCCTGACCCTTCTTGTTAGCTGACCAGATGTCCTGATTTTATAGGGACAGTCCCGATTTTTGGGTCTTTTTCTTATATGGGCTCCTATTACCTCTCACCCCCGTCCCTATTTTTCACACTTGCTGTTTGGTCACCCTAACTGACAGTCAGTGCTGGGAGAAAGTTGTTTACACCAGTGGGCTGTGGGCTGGCTCTGGTTAGCTCACACAGGTGCAGTCCCACTCAGCACTGCTGGGAAGAATTTTGCATCACTTTGAGCTCAGGGCTGGCACTGGTAGATCACATCTGTGAGGAAACTCACACTGCTCGAGCCCCAGCTGGCATTTGCTAGGTCCTGCTATGAGGCCTCTGACAGGGGGTGGAATCCTATCTAGCAAAGACAACAGTGAAGAAGCAAATAGAGCTCTTAAGTCCCCAGTTGGTTCACTGCCTCAGTCATGAAAGGGCGTTTCACAGGAGGAACAGACTGATGCATACGCTGGATTTGCAATGACTGTGATGCCAGTGGTGATCACTTCTCTTCTCTGTCTGGAGGTCAATGGAACGCTGAAGATACTTGACCTCTCATGGAATGGCTTTGGGAATGAGGGGGCTCTGGCCCTTGGAGAAGCTCTCAAACTCAACAACGTTCTGGTCCAACTGGACATCAGCAGCAACCATATCAACAATGAAGGGGCTGGGAAGCTCGCCAGGGGCCTAGAGGTCAATGGAAATCTCAGAATCCTGAAGGTAAAGACAAAGCCTGAAGTGGGATAGGAGTAAGGGAAGGGAGTGGAAAACCCTTAGCCAAGGTGTGAGGAAAACTCTGATAGAGCTGCCTAAACTGAAATGGAGAACAATTGGTTTTATGCTAAGTCAGAGGCAGGCAAAGGAGGAGAAAAAGGAGGTGACCAGAATGTATTGGCTTTGCAGAGTTTAATGGGAAGGTGACAAGATGGACAGATAATGAAGATAAACTTGTTGAAAGGGCACAGTTGGGCCATGACCCTCCTAAAGTCAAGACTGAGGGGGAAACAGATACACCCACACTCATTGCCAGGAAGTGAAATTCTCCTATTAATCTGTTTCCATTTGTCTTCCACCACAGATGTCTCATAATCCCCTAACTGTAGAGGGTGCCGTTGCACTTGTCACATCCATAAGGAAGAATCCAAAATCCAAGATGGAAGAGATCAACTTCTCAGTAAGATGGTGTTAGGGTTGGTAGAGTCCCAAAATATAAACAGGCAAGTCGCATCTTGTGCAAGGGTTCCGTTCTGCAGTTACCGCGTAAAGTGGAAACCGCATATAGCCAGAACCCATTGACTTCAATGGGAGGTGAAATTGCGCCCCCCTGCAGGAAGTTTAAAAAAAAATTCTCCTTTCTTTTTTTGTTTTTGCGGACCGCATAAAGTGGAAATCGCGTATGTTAAATACGCCTAAGACACGACATGCCTGTACATTAGAACTTTTTGGAGCTACTTGAATTCTAGCACTAACCCCTTTCAGAACGCTTTAAGGTCTGTCTTCTGGGTTACCTGTATCAGTTCAGCTCCAGCCACTAATGACAAACAGTTACTATTTAACAGCTCTTCAATGGCATGAGTGGAAGTTGTGAGGTCTCAATCTAGTTCCTGGTAGATAGTTATCTAGATAGTTATCACCATTACAGTTAGCATTAATTGGCCATCTTGACTGCAATCTCAGAAAAGAGGACAAAGCATGAGTTTGCCATGGAGGCTGAACTCCCTTCTCATGCTACAATATGACCTTCCAGGGCAGTATAGTAGAGTATGTGCCCAGATACTATGGTGATTGCTGTGTAGAAACAGGTGTTTCAAGTTCCTAAGTAGCATTTTTATTCCAAAAATTACTAACATGTTATAGCCATACAACATATTATAGCCATACCAAGAAATGATAGGACAAATCTTAATAATTGCCTCTCTTAATGCTCCATGTGATACTCACTATTTTAGTCACACATGGTTCTTTGCCAGATCTTAGGAGATACCACAATTAAAGAGAAGCAAAATAATCACTATGAGTATTTTATTATTAAAGAAAAAAAACAGAACACAAACAAGAAATAACAATGATTACTTCAGTTACAAACTCTTCTGCATGCCTCTCTGTGGAGAGCTTTTTTACTTCAAAAGTGGGTCTTCTTCTAATGGAGCTACAGGTCTTTAGATAAACTAAAACCAAACAATATTATTCCCCAAATCAGTAATGAGTCCTGTCTAAGTATATCACAGATAACAAACAGTTATAGATCGACAAAAGAATTTCGTTCAAGGATAGGTGATTCCTATTTGGTTTATCATGGATAACATAAACACATAAGAGACACGATAAATCGATCCCTGATACATCAAACACTACCCGCTGATCTGGCGGGTAGTATAGACGTACCCTAACTAGCATCATCAGCTTCAGCCTCACTGTAGAGCCCTGCAAAGCCACAGATATCTGCAGATAATTTTTGTGGGTAGCGGATCAGATTCAGATACACATTTGTATATCCATGCAGGGCTCTCTACATAATGAAACAGAGTTTTATGAAAAGTACTGAAAATTCTAGGTGTCAGGTGAAACTCAACCCTCTCCCAGATTCCCCTGTTCCTGTAGGGTGGACTGAAAAGAGGCATTATTGGAGAAACTAACCCCTTTGATGTAAGATCACAGTTTCAATATTCTTTTTTCTGCAGAAAGCCAAGCAATACTGAGCAGGTCATATGTTGAACAAGTGGGGAGGGGGCCATCTCCTGGTAATTGTCTGATGACCGACTATTTGAGCAAGGTGGAAGATGTGTTTCAGCTTATAGGCATTTGTCTTGTGTAAAACTTAAGTAAATGTTGTGTATCAGAAGTGGTGATGGGTGGTGGGGATAAAGAAAGGGAATATATGTTCACAGGCTGAAGTACTGGAGAATCCTGGGTCCCCAGTGGGTCCACTAAAGTGAAGTGTGGGGAGGAGAGAAGGTATGAAGCATGGGGAGAATAGTTAATATTGACATAAGATGGGGTTCATTAATACAGGAGGTTTCTTACTTTCATTAAATCCCCAGGCAGACTGGACAATATGGCCGGGATGCCTGTGCTGAGTGTAGTGTCCTCTTTCCCCTACATTAGAATGTGCTTGTGAATGGAAGCTTCCTCAAGCTGCTGGATGTGGTGTGTCAGGTGCACCCTGAATTAGATGTCATCTATGGTGGGGTTCAAGGCTTCATCTCCAAGAAGTCTGAACAGCATCCAGACCCCATGAAGCTGATTCAGGTGAGCAGTCCAGATTGGTTCCATAGTCTCTCCACACCCAGTGTACAAACTCTAGGCTACTGCAGAGAGTTGTGAACTTTCTTCTCAGCAGAAAATTCAGCCAGTCAGGACCCTCCAAAAGAGGCCACACAGTCTCCTCTTGTATTGTGAAACGGAGCGTTCCATAATTACACATTAAATTCCATGTAGAATTACTTAATAAATCTTTCCGGTTTTTAGGGGAAACACATGGCCATGGATTGGATGGTTCACAGGGGTCTGAATAGGATACAAACTTTTTTTAACCTCTATTCTGGTGGTTTGAATTTCATTCAGGTCAGTAGTGACTAAAAATCATTAGTAATAATAATTCTATGACTTTGTATGACAGCTTTAATCCAAGGATTTCAAAGCACTTTACAAAAATGGGTCAGTATGATCTCTCTTTTACAGGTGAGGAAACTGAGGCACAAGGAAGTTAAATGGCTTGCCTCATTTCACACATCAAGTCAGTGGCAGAGTTGAGAATACAACCCAGCTCTTCTGATTCCCAGTCCTATTCTATTATCACCTGACAGTACTACTCCCTTATCTAACTGGTGGGTGTCAGATGAGCTGTCTGAAACATGCTGGTGGATCTCAGTTCAGATCATCACAAAACCTGAACTACCCCAGTTGAATTTAATAGGACCCCTATTTGTCACACTATTGGAGCCTTCAAGATTAAGCTATACAAGATATTATATCATTTATTAACAAACATTGCCAGAAACTTTATATAAGTGGCTATTTTCAAAGGCCTGTAATTTCTATAAGTGACAGCAGGTGGCGATGTCCCCCTTGCTGGGACAGGAGAGTCATAAAATCTGATGTGGTGATCTGGATGAAAATTTTTTCGTGACCAGGCTGCCACTTGTAATCCAGCTGCATTCCTCTGTGTCTAAGCAGAACATTAGCCAGTTATCCTCTGCAACACTATATGTGGCTTTGAATAAGTGTGTTGGGCTCTATACAAGGTGCTAGGAGCCCTAGTGTACAGCTTGGGTGCACTTGGAACAGCTGGTTGCACTGAAGGTGTGAGAAGTGGTGAGAGCCACAGAGAACTGTTCACTGTGTGTACAGAGCTTGATGGCCAACACAGACCTGGGATGAGAGTGAACAGCAAAGACGACGTGTTTGCAATAGAATATGGTATTAAAAATAGACAAAGCTGTTTTGGGTTGCATGTGCAGAAGCATCGCAATTTACAGCAAGAAAATGCTAGCCCCTCTCTACATGGCATCAGGAATAAAAAAAAATATTAAAGCTAATGTTAAAATTATCTAATATATGGGTTAAAGAAAGAGTTTATATACATCCTGGTATAATGCTTAAATTATCCAAAAGTACAAAGTTTGCTTTAAAAAATCATAAAATATAGATGGTACATAATCTGCAATATCCCAAATTAAGGCTGATACATTTAACAATACAGTTTAAATATTAGCATCCATATATTCAAGTATATCACTCATAAAAAGTTATACTAAAAGTAGCTTGTGGAAAGCAAATACAGTAATAAATGTAGATTGTCCCTCAGTAATTGAGGATATAGGATAGGTTGTCCCTCACTAAATACAATCCATCAGAGAAGTATTTCACTTACTTTCCTGACTTCACTTCTCAGTGGCACTCTAGCTCATTTCTCCTGGAATATTACATTCAGGTCTGGACTCCTTGGGACCAGTAACATATTGTCAGAGTAGAGGGAGTTCAGAGAAAGGCAATAAAAATGATCAGGCACCTAAAGGAAAGAACTGATTTAGGAGGACAGATCCAAAGAACGAAATATTTTTCACTTGATCAAATAATGACTTGCGGGGTGGGGACTTGAGAATCATATATAAATATTTGAAGGATAAAGAGCAAGGAGACAGAAGAATTATTTAGGGTTGTTCCAATGGGATCTAAGTAGGAAGAACAGAATGAACCTGAGCAAAGGAAACTTTAGCCTGAAAATCAGGACAAAGGGCTCCATTAGATACTCAGATACCACAATAATGAGCACAGTATAAATTCCTAGAAAGATACCAGACTGCAGAATAGTCTCCCTAGGGAAATGACGGAGGCAGTTACTGAACACTATTTCAGTTTTATCTTTGTTTCTCTGCTTTTCCTAGAACTACTTGGATGAGCGCAAGTTGAGACTCTGGGATTTCTTTAGGAACATGGACAAAGATGGAAGTATGAAGATCCCCGTGGCAGAATTCCGGAAAGCCATGATGCAGGTGTGCTTCAGAAACAGTGTCTTCTAACGTTTTCAGGACAGGGTATTGTTATGGGGAAGCTCACACTGCTGAAGCCCCCTAGCTGGTGCTAGTTGAGCCCTGCTGTCAGGGGCGGCTCCGAGCACAAGCCCCCCAAGCAGATGCTTGGGGCGGCCAACTTCGGGAGTCAGTGCGCTGTCTGTGATTGGGGTGGCGCACCGCGTGTTTCAGTGGCATTTCGGCGGCCATACTAGCGAGAAACCTGGAGCCGGCCCTGTCTGCTGTGAGGACACTCACACCACTAGGCTAACTCCACATGTGCCATGAGAAACACTTATCTCTCAATGAAGCACAAAGGAAATGCCATCAGACCTAATATTTGATGTGAATGGATCCATTCTGGAATAACATTAACCATGTAAAATCCCAGTATTCCAACTCCCGCCTATCCTGGTTCCTCCAGAGTACTTAAAAGAAACATAGGTGATAAAAGGAGACTGATTGTGTGAAATATGTCTATTGGATCTTTATGGATGATCTCTGCTCAGTGCTATGGAAAAAAGCAAAGCCATTTCAGTTCCGGCCAACACATCCTGAGGAAAAATCCCTTCTTGGCCCCAACTACAGTGATCAGTTCAACATTGTGCCTGTGAGAGAGCATCCACAATTCAATGTTTGATCTTGTTTACACCTGACAAACAAGGAGTGTAAAAAACAATTGCACTTTTTCTTGAATACTCGGTAAGGTGGATTTGGCCACCTGATGAAATTCTCCCCTCCCTTTCCAGTTGCTCCAGGGTATTCACCTGCTTATTAAATACTGAATGCTGGTAAAAAGAGTTCTTTGTGCAAAGAACATAAGAATGGCCATACTGGTCAGACCATAGGTCCATCCAGCCCAGTATCCTGTCTACTGACAGTGGCCAATGCCAGGTGCCCCAGAGTGACTGAACCTAAGAGGTAATGATCAAGTGATCATAAGAAGGCAAGCTACCTGGCACCACTTGTATTGCAGCCACTGGGAGCCACGAGAGGGGAGATCATCACAAATCTCCTTTCTCCCTTCTACCCCCAGCAATCAAGAATTCCACTAGATCGAGCCCAGATTGGGGAACTGGTGCACAAATTGGACCGGCACCGGACAGGGATGGTGGATTACAGGTGAGTGAAGCACCTCCTGCACTTGCTTGCTCTCTCATTTTCTTATTTTCTTTATTTGTCTCAGTTCTGATTGACACTGAATGAACCTATGCTAGTTCACTCTGGAGGGGAGGACACAGCTAGGTCACATTGGTCATTCAGGGATTCATCATACTCTGTGGCATGATACAGACTTCCTTTTTGAGTAGCTTAGAGGCGAGATTACCAGTTGTATGCATAGCAACCCCTTTGATCCAGGCCAGAAGTTCTATATTTTTCTGCACTCTTTTCTACAAATACCACAAAATCCCTCATGTTTCCCGAGCCTGCTGTGAAATGGCATGAATCTCACAGAGGAATGACATTTGCATTGCTACATATGTTCTTGTGTGGCAGTTATGGACTCTCTAGGTATCATCTCAGCATCATTCTGCACTCTGAAACCCAGGAGAAAAATCCAAAAAGGTAGCAAATTTCTGCTTTCAGACCCTCTATTCCATCCTGAGAAACCTCCATTTCTTTGCTTCCTTCTATGATACTTCTTATGGGTCCCTGTCTTCCGCACAAACCTACTTTCAAACCACAGTGCCTTCCATAATTTTGAATAAATATCAGCCTATAGGAGTACTGTGGAAATTATGAGAGTCTGAGTGGTCAGACACTCCAAGACTGTTAGGAGCTGCAGGCCAAGCTACTTGTCCTGGGAATGGAAATTACCCCTATCTTTGCAGTCTCAGATGCGACTGATGATCTCAAAGCTCTGATAATTTTGCCAGAATATCCTCACCCTTCAGACACTGCCATGGATTTTAAATATTTCATATTATACCCTAGATTTAAGATTTGAAGCAGATGGGCCAGTTTTGCAAATGTTAATCTATTCCTATCCAGCTGGATCCATTTCATGTGTCATAGTGTTACTGTCACATATGTGGACAAGAGATGAGACAAGTCTAACTTTGATGTCCAGGTCGCTCCCATCTCAGGCAATTTTTTCATGGCCTTCTCAGTGTCTTTCAGGCATCTAGGAGGCAGGAGGAGGTTCATTAAACTGATTTTAAATCCTGATTTTCTTCTTTCACCTTTTAAATCAGTTATTTAAAAGAGAAGCAGCCAGCACAGAAGCCTAAACAAAATGAGGAGGAGGAACCTTAGGAGAGAAGCCAGGAGGCAGGTCAGCTGGTGAAAGGTGGAAGGATAAGTGCTGGAAAGAAGCTAAAACAAAGTGACCTATGGCTTGGGGAAGTAGAGGAATGGGGGACTTTTGATAGTCAAGGCTATTGAATCTAGAAAATAAAGCTTACATTCCTCTACATGTCTTCGACAGGTTTGTGAAGGTTGTAGTATAGTCCTGTTGACCAAGGGGAGAGAAGATAGCTCCATGCAAGGCCAGGTACCAGCACATCTTGTGCTACAATCTGGGAGCGCTGCACTTATTTGCAGAGAGGGAGAGGGAAAAGGAGAAGGAGGGCTGTAATGGGGGAGTCCCATGGAGTTATGGGCTACCATTGCCCCCTTTCTGTAGCAGTGTGGTCGAGGTCTAAATGAAATCCTGTGCAGACACCACCAGACAGATCTTAGCAGCCTTGATTCGGGGACCTTGAAGGCAAGAGGAGAATTAAAGAGGGGAGCAGCCACTCTTAATGCTGCAAAAGGATTAAGAGGAATATGGGTTTAAACAAATATATCCAGGGGGAAAGATATACTAGAAAGGCAGGAGTGGGACGAAATCCATGACAGACCTAAAATTGCTGGTATACTGAATTGCTTTTCCAAATTTGTCTTTTACAAGAAAAATAAAAAGGTCTGACAATTACAAGAGGTAATGGAGACATTTTAAATATGATAAACAGGCAATACCTTGGAAAATATGAACAGGTACAAATTAGCAGATCCCGATAAAACGCACTTTAGGATGTTTGCTAAAAATTGACTGTGCTGCTAGCAAATGTTGGACAACTGGGGAATTGCTGTACTAGAGGACTGGAAAACAGCTACGAGGGAATCAGTTGTCAAAAAAAGAAAGAAGAATGATCCTGGCAATTACTATCTGGTAAGTCTGAACTTCTGCCCCCATCAAAATTCCCATCCAAAATCTCCATTGATTTAAAGTTAAAGTTACTCAAGTGTACTTCCTCACAACAATGTAAACTCTTACAAGCAATGAAACCATAAACTGAGGCAACAGTCACACTCAAGACCGATCTCCAAGCATTAGATCACTATCATCATAATTCTATTACTTTCCAGAATTTACCTCTGTGTTCTCAATCTCTCTCTCCTTCAGTAAACTTTGTCCTTTCTCTTACTGGTACCTTTATCCTGAGCAGATGCCTTTGTATGACCTGAGAGCTTCTCTGCTGCCATCAACTCTCCCCACAGATCGTAGTTTAAATAATCCCCTCAAATCTTGTTATGTGAAGGCAATGGGTTGAATGCTGGGAAAATGAAATGTAAGGACACTGGAATTGAAGCTAGGGATTTCTATGTGTGGACACTGAGTGGGTTGAATAGTGGAGGGATGATGAGAGGAAGGGGAAATTAATGTTTAATTAAAAAGAACATAAGAATGGCTATACTGGATTAGACCAATGGTCCATCTAGCCCAGTATCCTGCATTCCCACAGCAGCCAATGCCAGATGCTTCAGAGGGAATGAACAGAACAGGGCAATTAACGAGTGATCCAACTCCTGTTGTCCACTCCCAGCTTCTGGCAGTCAGAGGCAAGGGACTTCCAGAGCATTGCATCCCTGACCATCTTGGCTAATACCCATAGGTGGACCTATCCTCCATGAATTTACCTAATTCTTTTTTTAACCCAGTTACAGTTTTGGCCTTCACAATGTCCCCTGACAATGAATTCTACAACTTGACTGTGTGTTGTGTGAAGAAATACCTCCTTTTGTTTGTTTTTATCCTGCTGCCTATTAATTTCATCCAGTGACCACTGGTTCTTGCGTTACAACAACAAGCTTGTAGCTAATAAACTGAAAGCCTCATCTCACCAAATGTCTCTGCTTATATTTGGTATCCCTTTCTCCCATCTTTTGTTTGTCTTTGATTTGCACGATCATATGCTCTTCAGGACAGGGACTGAGACTTCTTCTGTATTTGGAAAGCACCAGCCACATGGTGGATGCTACTACAAACTAAATAATTAATAATATTAGAGAGACACTTGAGGGAATCAGAAATAAGCATGATTAAAAGATAAATAGGTAGTTTGGCTAAGATATGACTAAGGTAGACATGATGACAGTCTACAAGTAACTTTGGGGTGTAAACACCGAGAGAAAGGAATTATGTAGGGTGCTTCAAAGGGATATAACTTGGAGTTGTGGGATAAAGGTAAAGAAACACCATTACACCATGTTGTTAGAGGTGAATGTTAATAGCCACTACTCAGGGAGGTCACTAAAGAGCGTATAACAAGGAACTAAGAGTTTGGTAAACTGAAAATAAAGACAATTTGCATTTACCCCAGCCATGGTGTCCTGGGCCTCTGTAATATTTCTACAACCATCACCTTGCCGCCTACTAAATTTTTTAAAGAGAGTTAGATGTAGTACCTGAAACTACATCAGTCCCAGATAGATCTTGCTACTGTTTGTAGTTTCACAACATTTTTTCTATTTTTAGAAAATGTTTTTCTCTCCTTTGTTGCTATGTGAAAGATCCATACAAATGACAAGGCAAACTGACTAACTAAGGATCCAATCCTTCAAGCAGTTACTGCCAGGCCTAGTGCAAGATAGCATGAGTAGGACCACTGAAATCAGTGAACCTGATCCTCTGTTGCCCTACACTTTTATTATTATTATTACTAATCATCATAATCATAGTGCCAGGAAGACCCAGTCATGAACCAGGACCCCACTGTGTTAGGTGTTGTACAAACACAGAACAAAAAGACAGTCCCTGACCCAAAGAGTTTACAATCTATGTAGTAATTTACACCAACACAAACTGAATGCAAAGTTGGGGAGGTGTTAGAATGATAGCTTGGTGATGTAATAGTATGTTATACCCACCTCACATTCAGTTTCCACAGGTATAAATGATTACATAGACACAGTGCAGCAGAGAACCAGGTCCGATGGTACTACTCTGTAGTAATCACTGGGCCTGGCAGTAAATGGTTGCAGGCTCAGGCCCTGATTGACTATTCAAGGAATCAGTGAAATTGACTGTACCCATAGTGCAGTCAAATGCACAAAATAAACAATCTGAAATCACAGAGAAAGTATTTTTCACTCTTTAATTTCTAGGAATTTTATGGGTCACTTATATAAAACTAGTTAAAACCAGGGGTAAGCACCACCATGTTGCATAACGGACACTTGACAAAATTACCGGACTTAGTGACGGACGTTGGCAGGGGCTTATGTCATTCAGTCATTTAACCCATAAAATAGCACACATAATTTTCCACACTAAAAAAAAATAGTAACCTAGCTATCTAGTGAATTATTATTATTATTAATAATAATAATAATGAATAATAAATAAATAATTTCATTGAGATTTTTAGCTGAAAGGTGCTATACAAGTACAAAGTATTATTATTTAAAATAAGCAATTACTCTTCTCTAGCCTGTGACTTCATGATCTTTTTCAAGGCATAGCAAGAGCCTGGCTGTGTACAATGTATAATTCGTTACCTAAATTATTTTATTATTGGATTAATTGCCTAGTTAGTTGGCTTTCTTCTTGCAATGACACAATAGTGATGAATTGTTTGTTATAAATACATATACTTCGTGGCAGAGGAAGGGGACAGCTAGAAAAATATAATTGCTAACTGTTAAGATTTAATATTCTGTGTTCAAAAGATGTTAGGAGTTTATCTAAAATTGCCAATAGGAAAAAACTCTGAGTTCAAAGGAAGCTGTTCCTTTGAATTCCAAAGAATTAGGTAAATTCATGGAGGATATGTCCACAAATAGATATTAGCCAAGATGGTTAGGGATGCAATGTTCTGGGTGTCCCTTGCCTCTGACTGCCAGAAGCTGGGAGTGGACAACAGGAGCTAATTGTTCTGTTCAGTTCAGTGCACTCTTCTGAAAGCTTACCTAGAACAAGGTTCTGATTGCAGATGAAGTGGTGAGCTGTATGAGAAAAGAAAAAAGGCTTAATGGGGACCTGGTGTGTGGCACCATAGCCGTACAATAATACAAATAATAAATAATAATAATCTTGGAAACCAGCCTCCAAATAATTTTACTCATGTTGAATTAAATGGAACTATACAAATGAGTAAAATTATTCACGAGTAAATGTTGGCAGGATTGGGCCCACAGTTTTTCTAATGAAAATCTGCATTTCTGAGTTTTTAGGTGGAAACCATGTAACCAGTGAAAGTTAACACGACTGGTTAAACTTTGGAGCCCCGCACCAGAAACTGCAAACCAATTTCCACTTGGTTTTTAAGTCTGGACAAGGAAAAGGATTTCACCATTGAATGTCAATCAAAATAAAATTGAATGTGTATAGTCCAGGGGTTCCCAAACTTGTTCCGTGGCTTGGCCAGGGTAAGCTCCTGGCTGGCCGCCAGATGTTTTGTTTGTGGCTACAGGTTTGGCCACTCGCAGCTCCCACTCGCCGCAGTTTGCCATTCCTGGCCAATGGGAACTGTAGGAAGCAGCGTGGGCCAGGCTACCACTTCCAAACCTACGGCCACTCTGGTAAACAAAACATCTTGCGGCCAGCCAGGATGTAAAGTGTGTCTAGTAGGAGCAGGTTGTAATCACCCGCCCACGCTCTGATATCATTACACTGCTTATCCAGAGTGATTTTCACTTACAGTTAGCTACCTGCTACAGAGATTATCCAGACTAGAGCTGTGTGGATAACTAACGGAGTTTGGTGAGTAAACCAGAACAAAAATCATTTTGTACTGACCTAAAACAATTTTTATTATTTTGTAAACAAAACAAATTTTAAAAGGTTCAGTTTGACCCCAAATAAAATGTTTTATTTTCAAGTTTTTTTAACTTTTAACAATTTTTTAATAACATTCTAAACAAAAAGTTGTTTCAAATCAAAAAGTAAAATCATTTTTTGACTTCTTTGGGGTTTTTTTTTAACTGAAACAAGTCAACCAGTTCAACACAAATTCACTAAATGTTTTGGTCACTCAGAGTCTGTCTTTCATGAAAAAAAGTTTCATCTAAAAAACATCACCAGTTCCAGTCCAGACAGAATCCCACAGCTCTTGCCTGTGCCTTCACATTGCACTGAACAGAGAACATAGGCCGCAGTATGCTGACCTTCTCTGACGCCTGGGGGCAGCGGCCTCTGCAAGATCTTGACAGTGTATGATTCAAAGGGAGCCAAAGCGTGAGAAGACAAATCCAAGATAGTGTTTTGGGCTCATCAGTACCTAGAGCCTCCTGACTATGGCCAGAAAAGAGAATGGACTCAAGGAATGGGGAGCAGCAAGTTGCCCTGATTACCTGTAGAGCTCTGCCTCCTAAGGGAACAGATGGATCTCTACAACCACAGTAACCTGTTAACTTCCCATTTTCTCTATCCCTGCTTCTTCACTATCTCTTGCTATGTAGGAGCCTGGTGGACACACAGAAGCAGATGGTACAAGACCAGCGATGGCAGCTAAGGAGGGAAGAGTCACGGCAGAAGAAGGAGAAGTACAAGAGTGAGCGAGTGCTGCAGACTTTCAAGAGTGCTATGGAAAT
Source organism: Dermatemys mawii (assembly GCA_007922305.1). Lineage (NCBI taxonomy): Eukaryota > Metazoa > Chordata > Testudines > Dermatemydidae > Dermatemys > Dermatemys mawii. The sequence goes on from ML677332.1 coordinate 60,424,719, forward strand.
GGTCACATCACGCAGTTCCCTGGTGATGTGTTCTGGCCAGAAGACACTGGCACTGCCCAAGTCTGATCCTGCCCACTTCTCAACTACTTCTCTCAGCTCATGGTGCCAACCAGCCACCAGCGGGGAATTCAAAAGCAGCCAGAACTCTGCTGAGCCAGCGTTCAGTGAGCAAAAAGGCCCCTCCAACCATCAGCTGTCCCAGAGTGAACCACATTCAGCCTCATGGACCATGTCAGCCTCTGACCTGGAAGTGAAATTCTACTCGCAGCCCAACCTCAGCATCTCAGAAGCCCAAACCCACTCCCAGTAGTACAATATAGCATCCTCTGACCTGGAAACAAACTCCAAGGCCCAATCTAGTGACAGTGCCACTTCTTACAGGGTGATGCAACGGGAGACCCAAAGTTCTGCTCACGAGTCCCACTACTTGGCCACAAACTGCCATGCTGCCTCATCTCCACAGAAGCATGGGCACAGTGCTAAGTAATCCGAATGACAAGACTGAAGTGATGGGAAATGACCAGTCCAACAAGGGGTCATGGGGGTCTCAGAGGGTGATAGTACATAGGGATGTGTGTGGTTTATTTCCTGGCAACTAACCCATCCTCTTTCTTCTATCCCCTTTTCACTGCAGTTCATTTGTGCTGTACTTCAGAAATGCCCTATCTAGCCAAATGCAAGCTATAAAAATTCACACCTGTCACACACTCAGGTGAAGGGAAATAATACCCAACACCATAAGGAACAGTGAGACTCCACATTCTAGCTCACTGTGACCTGGAAGCTGAAGTGATGACAAAACAAAGGTGAACCTGATATTCAGGCAGTCAGATACCACAGTGATGAGCATAGGGTGACCAGACAGCAAGTGTGAAAAATTGGGACCGGGGATGGGAGGGTGAAGGTAATAGGAGCCTATACAAGACCCAAAAATTGGGACTGTCCCTATAAAATCAGGACACCTGGTCACCCTAGAGGAGCACAGTGTAATGCTTTAATGAACAAGTTAGATGGAATAGGTAAGCATGCTTCACTATCTCAAGTGTTGGGTGAGCTGTTGGTACCCTGGGTTTGCTCCCCTAGTTAGGGTGTTGTAGTTGACAGTGCCTTGGGTTAAAGTACTCTCTGGGTTAGAGTGCTGGATGGGTACAAGCGTCCTAGGTATGCTCCCCTTGAATGCTACGTGATTTTGGGTACCTCAGGTGGATGTGATTGTTGATTGGGATGTGGATGCCCTGCGTGTGCTTATTTGGTAGGAATGAGGGTATCTTGTATGTGCTCTCCTTGCTCCCCGATTAAGGAGAGGGATTCCTCAGAACACTCCTCCTGGATGTAACAATGAGTAATGGGATACAGTTAAGAAATAGAAAATTTAAGTTTCATAGCAATACAAACTTCCTAACTGTAAAATGGTTTAGTGGTTCTCAGCCTTGGGACTGAGACCCAGGCTGGGGCCCAAAGATGCTTTCATTGGGAAGGTGTCACAAAACTGTACAACATTTAAACTGGCATTAGAAAACTGATCTGTAGCCCTTGTGGTTGCAAAGAACATCAGAATGGCCATACTGGGTCAACGGCTTGTGCCAGATGCTTCAGAGAGAATAAACAGAACAGGGCAATTGTTGATTGATCCATCCCCTGTTGTCTAGTCCTGGCTTCTGCCATTTAGAGGCTTGTTGTTGTTGTTCATCCTTAGAGTTTGAATATGACCATGACATCACTGGTTGGTTTCATTCTGGTGAACACATGAGTGGCTGATCAGGCCAATTTGAGCTTTGAACTGCCTGTGGCAAATTAAACAATAGATGCTGCTATCGGTTGCTTGATTAATAAAAGACATGCTACTGTTGTGAGATTTATGCTGCTGGTGCTTCTGCTCTGCCTCAGCAGTTCTCCTGTACTCATAGACTGTAGCTCCAGTATAGATGAGGCTTTGCCAGGTAGCACGATCATGAGCAATATCTTCCCAAAACTCTGGGTCAGTGTTAAACCGCCCCAAGGATAACTTGAGAGAGTCCTTGAAATGTTTCTTTTGGCCTCCCTGAGAGCACTTTCCCTCCTTTAGCTCACCATAAAATATTTTCTTTGGCAGTTGCTCATCTGACATTCTGGTGACATGGCTTGCCCATCTCATCTGTGATTTCATCAACACAGTATGGATGCTTGGAATGGCTGCTCATATGAGAACCTCAGTATCTGGGACCTTGTCTTTCCATCTTATTCTCATCAGTTTCCTCAGACAGCCCATGTGAAAGTGATTCAGCTCCATAGCAACATGGCTGTACACTGTCCAGGTTTCTCACGCATACATCAAAGTTGGCAATACAATGTCTTTGTTGACCTTCAGATTTGTTTGTTGATTAATGCCTCTATGCTCTCTCATGTGCACATAGTCTGCCAAAGGCCACACTTGCTTTGGCAATTCTGGCATTGGTTTCATCGATGTGAACTGCACATGACAGTCTACTGCTGAGTCAGGTGAACTTGTCCATTGTCTGGAGAGTTTGGCCATTCACTGTGATAGTAGGCTGTACATAAGGCTTCCTGGTGCCGGCTGGTACATCACTTCTGTCTTGATGTTGATTATGAGACCACAAGCTGAAGAGAATGTCCATACTCTGCTGCATGTTAGACTCAGATCTGGCATGCAGGGAACACTCATCAGCAAACAGAAGATCACGAACAGTGACTTCCTGTACCTTCGTCTTCATCTGTAGTCTCATCAAATTGAAGAGCTTGCCATCAGTCTGGTATCTGATGCCAAATGAGGAGTCAGAGTCACAAAAAGCATCTTTAAGCATGGCAGAGAACATCATAGTGAAGAGATTTGGGGCCAACACACAGCCCCGCTTGACTCCATTGGTGACTGGGAATGGTTCAGATGACTCAATGTCATCCACAATGCGAGCGAGAATGCGATCATGGAATTGCCGAACCACTGTGATGAATTTCTTCGGGCAACCCAATTTTGCCATGATCTTCCAAACGCCCTTTTTGACTCAGTGTATCAAATACTTTTGTCAGGTCAATGAAAGTCATGTACATATTGGAGTTCTGTTCCTGGCATTTCTCATGAAGATGACAAGCTGCAAACCCCATTTCTATAGTCCTGAGTCATTTTCTGAAGCCACGTTGACTCTCAGACAGGAGCCCTTGTTCAATGTGTTGCATAAGGTGATTCAGCAGAATTCTGTAAAGAATTTTGCCACCTACTGACAACAGGGAGATGCCCCAATAGTTGTTGAGTTGTTGTACGATTGTCTGTTGCCTTTCCACTTGTACAAGTGAATGATGTATGCATCCTTGTACTCTTGGGATATAGTTCCTTGAGTACATATTGACTGGAAAATTTCAGTCAATTTCAGATCTGTGTGTGAGCCTCTGAACTTGTAGACTTCAGATGGTATAGTATAGGGGTCGGCAATCTTTCAGAAGTCGTGTGCTGAGTCTTCATTTATTCACTTTAAGGTTTCGCGTGCTGGTAATACACTTTAATGTTTTTTAGAAGGTCTCTTGCTATAATCTATATATTATATAACTAAACTATTGTCGTATTGTAAATAAACAAGGTTTTAAAAATGTTTTAAAAGCTTCATTTAAAATTAAATTAAAATGCTGATCTTATGCCGCCAGCCCACTCAGCCCGCTGCTGGTCTGGGGTCCCATTCACAGACTATAGCACCTGCTGCTTTGCTGTTCATTTATCACCACAGTAGGTGAGAGGGGGATGAATAATTGATATCATGACCAGCACGTGAACTGGATTTAAATGAGGGAAAATTGCAGAGTCACTCTCACTTTCTGATTCAGGCCTGTCTCAGTCCAATGGCATGACAACATTGTGATGTCTGGAGACAAGTCTGGATGCAGTGGATGGCCATCAGGTCTTACTGCACCCAAATTGAGGCCGTAGGCTATCCACACAGTTCTTGCCATACACCTTCACAGCTAGAGAGATGAGCATATCTGCTTAACTGCCTGGTCAACCAGAGAGAACTTTCCAGAGGAAGCCAAGTATAGCTGTCTACTTTAGTCCACAGTCATAGGTAGTACCATCTACTGTTACTTATGATCTTGTCTTGAAAAGTCTGGACAACGCTTGGTCTGGAACCTCATCTTAGACCTGTGGTGATCTGGTAGACTAAGGGTGGCACTACTAGAAGTACAAGACTCCAGACTATGTAGTTCTGAGGGTCATTGAGATACACCAGCCTCTTCACTGCAACAAGGTAATGGTTAGGGGATTAGGATACCCCAAACATGGGGTTGCATTCCTGATCATCTTGACCAATAGCCATTGATGGACCTGTGCTCCATCATTTGAATGTAAATTGCTGCAGAAACTAGGATTATTGAATATTCAGCTTGTTTTCACAGAAACATGTAGGGGGAAAATATTTATAAAAGGGTAAACTAAAATATATGTACCTGGATACAAGCTTTGCTAATTTAGCATCAGGTTCTGCCCCCATGGCAAAACTGCTATTGACTTCAGTGGGCCCTAAAGTCAATGGCACTTCCATAGTCCTCTGTATTTCTATTTTTGTAAAAACATTACACTTTTGTTCAAACTTTGAAACAAGCATGAAATTATTGTACTTATTTCTATGTGAATTTTTAAGGCTTTTGAGCAGATTTCTTTAATTTTTGACTTTTGAGCAGATTTCTACTTTTTGTCCACGGCATATGCTACAATGAACTTAATAATACAGCATGTATTGGTCTTTTGGGCTGAAACAGTACAAAGGACTAGAAGAATCATAGAGTTTAAAGCCAGAAAGGACCACCAGATCATCTAGATTCTGGGATATGGGCTCACAGGAGACAAAATAAGGGGATGGTTTGGAGACCAGAGGTGGGAAATAGTTGAAAAACCTTGTCTATAGAATTGTCTCCTCGAGGGAAATGACCGAAGTCTCAGAATCTGGGATTTTTAAAGATGCATTAGACACAGCCTAGAGAATAGCATTAAGGAACATTGCTGCTCTTACTCAAGCAGGGAGTGGGTGGTGGTGAAGGATTGGGGTAATGGAAAGATGGGAGCTACTAGGTAATATTCATCTCTGATTCTATGATACATTTCAAAGAGAGGAAGTGGTAGAAGTAGGAGCTCTGAGTCCGAAGGACTATTTAGTTTATGCTAATGAAAAATGTTTCTTGTTATCTTGTTAACAAATATGTAAAACAACTGATGATGCTATTTAGGGATCTGATGTCTTGAGCTTCACTTCTGTAGATACAATGAAACTGACAGAACTATGCATGTTACCTATGTAGTCCTCTCTCTCTGTCCCAGTACCTTCTGTGTGTGTGTACATATATATATATATATATATATATATATTAAACATAATGGGCCCAATTCTCCTCTTACTTAAACCTATTTTATTTGTTTTACTCCCCTGTAAATGTACTGCCTTTAATGGAGTTTCTCTAATTTACATCAGTGTAGATGAGAGGAGAATCAGTCCCAAAGTATATGTAGAATGTGGGTACGCAACAAATAAAAAGACTACATGTGATTTCAGTGTTCAAAATGCAGTAGTCTGAGTATTGTCTTAACACATGTACAAATGAGTCTGTTTCTTCTTTTACTCGATGAAATTTCAACCATTAGTATTGGAATTTACAAAGAAGGAAAGATAAACAAGTTGGGCCTCAGAGCTCCCTGCCTTCCGAAGACTTCATTGAGTGTTCTGGGGCGGCAGCACTTGCAGGATCAAGACTTTTTTATAAAAATTTCACTAGAGGCCTAATAAAAGCTCCCAGAATAGTAGGCACAAATGAGACCGGTGAAGAAGGAGACTCCTTATGATGGAACAAGACAAATGAGGCACTGGCTTGATTGCAGTACATGATACTTGCATGAAATATCAAGAAAAATTATTAGCATGATTTTATTACTGAATCTGTTATGAGATTTGGCTTTTATGGTCATTATGTTTTGATAAATAACAAGTAGTATCTGAATGTTATTTTTTATTTCTTGCAAGTGCAAAAATGTTAACAGATTTACAAAAATTAAAAAACAAACAATTTGAAAATAAAAACCTAAAGTTTTCCATACAAATTAATACCTAAATCCTGCTTTTTGCAAGGACTCTATGTTGTTTGGACAGAGTGAGAGGCTTTGAGCAATGAGGTAGTAAAAGGGGAAGCATTTACAATTGACATGTATGTGACTAAAGTGAAGCTTATTGATTTGTAGAGAAAATCCCTGACTTCAGTCTATGTCTGTCTGTCCTTCTTTAGAGATTGTCTACACACAAAAGTTGTGTAGTTTTAATTATAGCTGTACAGTTAAAGCAGTACAACAACCCCACCCCATCACTGGGAAGGGAAATACACTATACAGGTATGAGGCACCTTTATACCTTCATACCAGTAAAACTGTATCCACACCAGGGATGTACTGGCGTAGCTATTTTGATAAAAAATAATCCCACTCCTGTCTGAAATAGCTAGACCAGTTCAAAATCTGTCTGTCAATCAAGCCTGAAGCAGTGAGCTTTCTGAGGGAGGAACCATCTATTCTTATATGGATGGAAAGCACCTAGGACATCATGGACGCTACATTAAACTAATAATAACCATTATAGCCAGAATGGAAAACCTAAATTTCAGGCCCCTGCCTCCTGATGCCTTGAGACACACAGACTTGTTACTGGAACTGAGTAATTCTGTTTTGCATGAATTTTTACGACATACATAGGGACAGTTTCCAGCCTTGGCCACTAGGTGTCACGTCAGTATCAAAAGTCAGAAGATGAAATGGGCTGTCTCATTCCTGGCCATCCATTGGGAGAGATGAGTTGATGTCAGTAGCAATTGTCCTAATACTAGCACCAAGAACTTTGTGCTTGTAGCTTGGACTCTTTGGTGATTAGACCCCTCTCAGACAATCTTCTGCCCAAGGCCTGTCCTCAGATCCCCTTGTGGATCTCCTTTGCTCTTTCCTTCATGAAAACATTGCCACAGTGACTCTCCCTTCCTCTAAGGAGAACTAGGAGTGGCACCAACACTTTTCTCGGTGTCAGCTGGTAGGTCCCAGTCATCCTGTGGCTGACCTTGCTACCTTAAGTGTGAAAGAGCAAGTTTGGCTTTCAAGGTGGCCTGAAATGGGGGAGCAGTGACCAGCTTATTCAAAGTCCTCCTTTCTATCAGTCCCTTTTCACAGAGCCACTTCAGCAGTGCAAACAGCATTACTGAAAGGTTTGCAGCGTTAAAAAGCCAACTGGTGCAGGAACACAAAGCAAAGGTGAAGGGTAGAATATGAGGCAGTGTGAATATGAGCAGAAGAAATGTGGCTGTGTGTGCATCACTATTCACACGAGAATGCCAGTGGCCAAAAAATAAGATCTCAGAATTTAAAACATTTTTTAAATGAAATGGACAATTTGGGAAAAACAATAAGAAAGAAACAGCTGTGTCAGAGGAAATGTGTGTAAGAGAGCTAGAGGGGGCATATATGTGAGAGATAATACCTGTACAGAGTGTGAATGAGTGTATATGTGAGAGTAAGAGGCAAGTATGCAAGTGAATGAATGTGTAAATAGTGAGGCCCTAACTGCGGGTGAGAAACGTAAAGAGAAGTTCAGACAAAGCACAAATTTGGAAAAGTTCTGGCCTATTGAAACCACAATTTTCTCACTTTTCTCTAAGCTGTGGCAGAAGTAATTCATATACCTGTGGTGTCTGACAACATATCGCTAAATAAATGGGTGCTATGGAAGAAAGTTTTACATTTATGAAGAAATAAGTTCAGTAGTTCAAAAGTCCTATCAGGTGGGCTAGTCCATCCTCTGATCAGTTCCCTTACAGGAATTACCATAAACTTTTTGGCCCGAGGACTGCATAAGGGTATGGAAATTATATGGTGCACCAGGATTGCTCCTGAACCAAAGTTGTCTCCAATACATTCCAAGAATTTATTGGACATTTTGTGTTTTGATGTATTACTATTCCAACAGATGTTTGAGCAGTTAAAGTCCCACATTACTATCAGGTCTTGTGTTTTGGATATTTGTGTTATTTGTTCTAGATGCCTCATCCACCTCCTCCTCCTGAATTGGTGGTCTGCAGTAGACCCCTACTATAACATTACCCTTTTATCTTCACCCAAAGACTTTCAGTTGGTCTGCCTCCCACATCCTTCTGGACCTCAGAGTATATATTCTTGATGCACAATGCAACACCTCTGCCCTTCTTTCTCTGCCTGTCTTGCCTGAACAAAGTATACTCCTCTATACCAATTCTATACCATTCTAGTGATGAGATTTATCCCATAAAGTCTCTTAGATGTCAATTACGTCATAATTTAGCTTATGTACTAATACTTCCAGTTCTTCCTCTTTATTCCCCATACTCCATACATATGTAACAGAGATCTAAGATGCTAAGCTAATTCTTCCCACCAAGCACTTTTAGTCCACTTGTTGCACCTAATGACCCTGTTATAATATACCATTTCCCCACACCAACCCTCTGTTAAGATCACCTTTTTTATATCTGTCTGTTGGGTTTTGTCAGCTGTCCCCTTTGAGTGTAGTTTAAAGTTTACACCTAGTATATTGTCTGTTTGTGTGTCTATCTCTATGTCTTTCTTTAGGAGCGTGCAAAAGGATCTCTACTGTTCAACCCCAAGCTTCACATAGCAGCTGTGGATGGGATTGATTGGCTGGTCTTCTATTTACAGCCAGCAGAGGGCACTCTACGCTTACAAGTACATCCCTGGCACACATTCCAGGAAAAACTCCTACACAAATACACACACACGCACCAAAAAGGCTCAACTCAAAACAAACTCTATCGAGAAAAGGTTCTTTAAACCCCTTAAAATCCAGTCAGGCAACAGACTTGTGAGCCAAAGAGAATGTGTGAGGCCCAGGGCTGCCAGTGAGACAGAGCAGAGGCTGGATGGCTAAGCTTGAACTTTGCAAGGCTGTTTCTTTGCAGAGGGACCACCCCAGTGCTCTCATGGATTACTGGGCGGTCTAGTCCCAATGTCACATTGTTTTCCTGCGCAGTGGAAAAGCCACAACGCAAGCTTCTCTCTAGGGGGTGGAGACAGACGCAGGCGGAGTCAGATCCCACGTACTTGAACCTTTAACTTCCTTTTCCGTAATTTGGAACATACTTGTTCCCCTTCCAGAACCCATTTTAATTCCTTCCTTCAGGCTGTAGAAATAGGGTGTTTTTTAAATTTCAAAAAAAAAGTCCTGCTGCTTATTGGAGGCTCCAAAACAACACAAGGAAATGTGAGTGCACAGCCCTCCCTGTCCACCTCCGACACAACCGCTCAGGGGGACCAGATTTCCCTTCCCCCACTGTTGTGGCTGCTGCAATAACAGGTTTTGAACACAGTTGGTTTTGCCTGAAACAAGATAAAAAATAACATCTCATCTTCAAAAGGAAAGCACCTTTTTTTGCTTTGCAGCATTTTGGTGCTGTTCAGAGGGACAGGAACCTAAAGCAGCCCGAGGAGGCACTTACAGAGCTTGGGGCACCCACATCAGTGCTGGGAAATAAAACAGCTTGTTTGCCCTTACACATCTTCTGGCCTCTTCTCTTGAATAAATGCTCCTCCTCCCTTCTCTTGCCCATCCATTTTCAGCCCCCACATCCCCTATATTTCCGGAGGAACAGAGGCCAATATAACTTTCTCTTGTTCCCTCTATCAGTATAACCATAGACATCAGTTCTGAGATTAGTCTTAGTTAACTGCTGATGTAGAATCTGTAGGGGGAGTGCCTCCTTGTTTATGGTGGGTCCTACAAATATGGTGGATGTATATATAGATTAAAATTGGTGATGCAACGGATTGAGAAAGAAATAGAAAAGAACACTATCAGTTTAGATTCCTGAAAATCTTCTTAGCAGATTCAGACCACCATGAAAGTGGACTTCCTAACAGTAATGGCCTCTCTTACTTCCCCATTGTCTCTGTTCCATCATCTGGGCTCTGGGCTATAATGGGCATTGCTGCAACCTCTCCCTGAGCATAATTCAGAAAAGGGCAGTGTAAGGGGAAAGGCATTGTGTTTGTGTTTCAATGGAAGTAAAAGTTACCACTGAGGTTGTTGGGGTGTGCAGGGGATGGGCGGAATCCTAGCTGCTCTTTCCCCAGCACTGCCTTTGTCATTTTTGCGGGAGGAATACTACATGAACTTGTAGCTTGTCAGGCTCTTAAGAGGAGTTCCCAAGGGAGTAGTGTCAGAAGGAGACCTTAGCCCTCCTCCCTATAGATCCCTCCAAACCAGAAAAACATGTACGAGATGGGGAGCGCTCCAATTTTGGTGGCCATTGTCATGGGTCTTGATGACATGTGCTAATGTAGCACCATATATGTGTTTGTGAGTATGTACATGTATGTATGCATATGTGTGTGTGTGTGTGCATGTATGTCTTTGTGTTCCAAGGAAGTTGTGAAGTGTCTGAGGGCTTGGCTACACTTGCAGCTGTAGAGCGCTTTGGATTAAACCAGCCTTTGGAGAGCGCTCTAGAAAAATCTCCAGTCTGTCCACAGTCAGCTGCAAGCGCTCTGGCGTGGCCACATTTGCAGAACTTGTAGCGGCATTGGGAGCGGTGCATTATGGGCAGCTATCCCAGCATTCAAGTGGCTGCAACATGTTTTTCAAATGAGGGGGGTGGGGTGAAGTTTGTTGTGTGTATGTGGAGGGAAAGAGAGAGCGGATTTTTGGAGTGCTGAGAGTGTGTCAGCATGCTATCTTGTAAATTCAGATCCTCCTAGTCCCGCTGCTTCTCACGCACTCACTCAGTAAAGTTTGCTTTGTTGATTTGCCCCGTTGCAGATAAGCTGCCGGCTGTCTGAAATGGAGCTCTGAATAGGCAATTCCGCATTCCTCCAGTTGAGTTCAAAACAAAGGGAAGAGAGGCCACTTGACTTAAGAAGATTAGGGGCATTTCTGGTGGTCAGTCAATGCTCAGTAACATTACTACCCGTTTACACTGGAGCTGCAGTGTCTCACCCAATACACAACAGTTGTTAATCCTCTTGCAAGGTGGAGTACCAAGAGCACTCCAGCCAGGGAGTCAGAGCACTCTACGTGCCTTGTCAGTGTGGACGGGTAGTAAGGTAGAGTGCTCTGGGAGGCTTTATTGCGGTATAAAGTGCCAGTGTAGCCAATCCCCAAGACAGTAGTTAAGTGCATGTATGTATTACTGGAGGCAGTTGCATTAATGTGTTAGTAGGGGGCAATATCTGTGTGTACCAGGGAGGGAGCTGTGTGTGTTCCTAAGGACAGCTATGGGTTGAAGGGGACAGGGTATGGAGCTGTGCAGGAGAAGCATCCCTTGTGTGCCACACCTTTCCCATTCTCCCCCCATCCTCAAAAAAACCCCCACCCACTTACACACACATTATGGAGAGCCAGGATGGGAAGTGGAATTGACAGGGCCATTTTATTTCCTCTAATGTCTGGCTAGAGGAAGGAGAGCCAGGGATCTCCCGTTTTCCCTGGTAGGGTGACAGACAGAGGTGGTGAGCGTGCCTTCTTTCTCTCTCTTTGCCTCCCTAGAGGGATAGAGGAACAGGCCAAGTGAGAGATCTTCTTGTGAAAAGGAGGCAGTCAATAGGGGAATCCCAGCTAGGAGACACCTCTTCTTCACCTTGTGGTGATACTGCTCCACCTACTCGTACAAAGCCACCAAAAGTCGCCATCCAAGCACCAGCTCCTCATGCTCCTCCACCTTCACAGCCAGCCTCCATCCAGAAGAGTCCTTATTTCACCAAACAGTGAGAAGGGGGAACTCTGAAGGAGCAGCACCCCCACAAGTCAGAGAGAGAGAGTGGTGTCTGTCTCTCTGCTTTCAACAGATGTGGAGCTTTGCTCCCCACACTCACACCTGCTTTAATCCTTCTCCCAACCACCAGCTAAATCACCAAAATAAAATTGTTTTGTCTCTTCTGATTCAAGAGTTTCTGGAGAAAGGGCGAATCCAGACCTGGGTTTCTTGTTTCTATTTCTGAGAAACAAATCCAGCTTGCTTAGGGAATTTTCATTCTATGGCAGACACAGAGACAAGTTATAAAAGTTACACAGAAAACCAGGTGTATCAGCAGTCACTGGTGCTACTTGTGTGGAGGGTGTGAGAGGGCAAGGTCAGAGCACAGGTGATTCTTATAGCAGCCCTTAAGATGGCAAAAGTTAAAGCTGTAAGCCTCCTTTGCCCTCGGCCCGGGGTCCTATGCTGAGTGGAGTTTGACTAGATCCAAAGAGCTGAGCCAATATCTATAGGTAAGTTGTTTTTATTATATAAATATCAGCTATCCAGAGCTGCCCCTCCACTTAGCCACATAGGTTGGTTATTTCCTTGTAGACATAAGTCTTGGGAAAGAACTTGAAGGAGGAGAGGGTAGTGGGTTTATGGATCAGTTCAGGGAAACCATGGAGACAGCATAGGAGAAAGTATAGAAGAAGGGGAAGAAGAAAACAATTGGGTGGTCAAAGGTGGCTTAACTGGCAGAATGGATGGGGTGGAGGGCAATGTCATAAGAGACAACAGCATATAAGTAGTGAGGAGCATTGCTGTAAATAACCTTGAAGTGAGGATAAGAAGCTTGAACTTAATGTCATGGGAAAGGCTGACAGTGCAGGGATTTAAAGATGAGGGTAACATGGTCAGAGCAATGGGCAAGGGTGGTGACCTTACTAGTTGCACTTTGAATGTACTGGGGGGATGTAAGGCAGGTGTTGAGAAGGTGGAAGTTGAAGTAGTCAGGATAGTAGATGATGACTGCAATAACAAGGAGGCCATCACCATGAGCAGGCTGGCATCTAATCATATCCCACCATAATGTGCACAGTTTCGAAGTTCCTGAAGCCCAAAGAAAGAGTATTCTGTAGAGCAGGGATCCTCCCTCAACTCTGTAGAACAGGGAAGAAGGATACCTTGTGGTTAAGGTAAAGCACTAGAAGTCTGGAACTCCTCAATTCTTTGACACTGACTTGCTGTGTGACATTGGGCAAGTCTCACTCTCTAATCTTCAGTTTCTTCCTTAGTAAAATGGAGTGAATGACACTGATGTAAGCTGTGAGAGGGAACATATGAATGTACAGTGCTTTGAGAGCCTCAAAGGAAAGGAATTAGGAGAGGGCAAAGGAGTGATATGACATTTTGAAAAGGCTTATGTCTGTGAAAAAGAAGAGACCTGATGAGGAATCTCATTCCAATTCGATTGCCAGCATATTCCAGCAGTCCTCAGATCTTTCTTAATATCAGTCATGGGGCCAGAAGAAAACAAGCCCATGGTTCATTTTGCTCTGGCAGGACTGGACTCTGCTTGAAAATCTTAGGAAACCTCCTGAGTCAGCAGCTCACTTGGAATAGCCTGCATTCCCAGACACAGTAACTTGATTCCACTCCTGGCTCAAGGCAGCCGCTAGCTGAAAGGCTAAATAAAACCCCCTCTTGGCCCATTAATGAGGCCTATTCTGAGTTCAGGAGAAACTAGTCTGACTGATGAACTCCCTTGGCTCAGGGGCTCTGGGCTAGGGCTGCTAGGAGAGTTATTCTTTCTTTATTCAGCAGATAGAATTATGTTAATGGAGAGCATATGGGAGGGGAGGGAGTGCTGTGGAGATGGCTGGAATACAGCCAGACTCCATCAAAACCCCAAGAAACCTATCCTCCATCCAGGCAATACAGAAGCAGGCCATGGAGAGACAGATGAGAAGTCCAGCTGTGATATGGGGGAGTTGGGAAACCACATCTCAGCCCTCTCCCTGTCTGTTACCTCCTCCTACAAACACAACATAGAAGTCAGTTTTATCATAGACTCATAAAGTCAAAGAATTTAGATTGTAAGTTCTTCTGAGCAGCAAATGTGCTTTAACTAGGGGCCTGATCCTGGGAGTCTTGCTGTGGAATTCAATGCAAGCAAGAACAGACCCCTGTCTGGAAAGTGCTGTGTAATTTATGGTGCTATATAAAGGATTAACTTGACTATCAAAAAGTTAGAGATGGAAAAGCCCCATTAACTTCTACAGTCCACCTTCCAGGGCCAACACAGGATTCTTGCCTATCGTATCTCCTAGTCGAGTGTGAAAAGGAACTCCCATTTTGTTATTTCTTACTGTAATTTAAACATGAGCCCCTGCCATGATTACTGTATTATATTCTTGCTTTGATATGGAAAACAGGGGTGGACAAAGTGCATCATATGAGACCCACAAGTGCCTTCACCTTAAAAATGGAGGAGTGGCTTGTGAAGAGTCTACAGCTCCCAGCATTCAGTATTTCAGCTTGAGCTGAGAGGCTTTTCATTAAAGATGAGAGCAACTGGAATTGATCCCTGTTATAAAAATTGGGGTGTTGCTTCTCAGCTCCTGACAAATTGCTCATGCAGCCCAAACTAGGCAGAGTTTGAGCACCCCTTAATGCTCTGTCTGGCATCATTCCCCAGTGCTGAATTAACTAACGGGTACATCTTCACTGCAAAGTGAGCTCAGAGGATCAGCAGCTGGGTCTGAATGCCCATGTTAGCCTCGCTTGGGTTTATGTAGCAGCAAAGCCACATTCAAGTTACTATTTCCTCACTGGTGCTACTCTCACCTTGCGTGTTGCTAGGACTTCTGGGGGCACATCCCATTGTTCTTCGTGATGCAGTAAGCACAAAGTGATTTGTGGAACAATGTGTCCATCTTTCCGGACACATGGGGGGAATTGTGGGAAAGCACTGGAGAACTCAAGCTATTTATCCTGCATCCTCACTGTAAAATAGAACTCAAACTCTAATCCATCCCCCCAGACATGCCAGCTAGCCCAGGTTAAGAGTACTGCCAGGTGATAGGTTTTTGTGTGTAGACAGGACAGGGATTAGAAACAACACCACAGGAAGAGCTTGGGCTAACTTTGCAGGGAAGATGCACTTTATAAGAAAAAAAAGAGAACAAGATTTTCATTTGAGCAGAAGGTTCAGGGTGAGAGGCCAACAGTCTCTCCTCCCTATCCCCAAAGTTAAAAACCTCAGGTGCCAGGGGCAGGAAGTTCTTAGTGGAGGGCCTTCAGCTCTGAAATCCCTGTTACAAATGAAGCTGAGCTTGCATCTCACCACTTTCAGAGGACAATACAAAATGCCCCTTTACACCGATATCCCCTCTACAAAGTTATTTGCTCAAGGACCTGGAGACAGCTTCTCAATGATCATCCTGTAAAACGATTAATTAGAAAAACAAAAGCCCTGATTCTCCACTAAGACATAGTGAAAAGCAATGGCTGCACGGAGCTGGTGATGGCTCTGATCCTTAACCATCTGGCTCTTGATGGAAATCAGTGCAAAAGGGGACCTATTAGTTTATGCTACTGGCATAAACTCTGTAATAGAGCTTATTCCAGTGGTGATTCGGTGTATTGGAGCTCTCAGTTCCACCTGCCCAGTCCCATCTCTCCTTATGCTGGGGGTGGGGGACAGCTAGCATAGAGGAGGCAGCAACGTCACCTGAGCCAGATTAACACTGGCAGAGATTCCCCCTACATAGGAGGAATTCTCCTGTGGGAATCTCCAGCCAGTTTAAGTTCACTTTCTGCTGCATAATTAACACAAAGTGAACTTGGCAGATGGAGACCAGAGAATCCAGCCCGATGTGCCTTAGGGCCTACAGAAATTATGGTACAAACAGAGCTGCAACAATGTCTCTTCTAATTTTTGTAATCTGTCACCTAGATACTACAATGATAGGTGCATTAGAAATCCACAGACAAATCAGATATGATTAGATCAAACTTATGATGGCCCAAATACCAGGTGATTCAGAGGTTCAGAGGCTAGCAAAGCATCAAAAATGTAGTGGTTGCATCTCCAAATCTTTTTTATCTGGGAATAGGACATCTTAGTAGAGTAGGTTTTCTCCTGAGGTTTCAGATTCTTTGCAGTTTCCTGCAGGTCAGAAATACCATGAAAAAACCCTCCATCATAGTGTTTTGATAATTCCCCAAATGGTTCCAGATGGTACATAGAAGCCCAGAGACTATGACAATGAGAGGGAAAAATGGCAGAGTTTAGTTAAATCTCAATAAAGGTTCCATGGGGAGGGGCGATATGGATCTGGAACCATTTATATCTGTTACCAATTCAAAACTGCCTAGTGCAGAAGTGACTGAATTTTGATGGCTGATTATTGGTTTACTTGAAATGAGTTATAGGGTCTCCATCCAGTTCCCAAAGTACAAGTGTCTGTAGTATTCTAAGGGTACAGCTGTACTACCCACTGGATCAGCAGGCAGTGCTCAATGTATCGGGGATCAATTTATCACATCTCATCTAGACGTGATAAATCAATCTCTGAACGCGCTCCCCATCAACTATGGAACTCCATCTCGGCAGGAGGAGTAAATAGAGTCGGCGGGGGAACAGTCGTGGTCGACTCGCAGCTGTAAAGACAGTCAGGTAAGTCGACCTAAGATACTGCGACTTCAGCTACGCTATTGGTGTAGCTGAAGTTGCATATCTTAGGTCGACCCTCCTGCCCGCCCCGCCATGTAGCCCAGCTCTAAGTAGCAGGGATCTGCATGAATGAGAACAACAACACACTGGCTGGGAGACAGCACATATGGGAAACTTGCCCTACTGCTACTTGCACTGTCCTTGTTTTTCAGGTATTAGATATATACACAGGCCTGTAGACTCCAGGGTTTTCATTATGGCATCATTCCCTAGAACTAGTTTAACTGAAAAAAAATGATTTCATTTTCATCTGAGGAAAAGGTTCAGGACAGGAAGTCAACCGGATCTCCTCTGCACTCCCGAAAAGGACAGTAATTTATTGGTGACTTCAGATTTTTAACTAGCATTCCAATTTACTTCACAACATTTCAAACGTACAAAAGCTCAGTAAATCTCTAGAGCACACAGTAAAAAGTATTCACAAAGGCTGGAAAATTGTAATTCTGGATTTGAACAATTCATGTTTACGATCAGACATGTCAAGCTTTAGAGAATCCACCATTTCAACGACCCCCAAATGGCAGTAAGTCTAGATTATGTACAGAAAGTGCACAGGGAGTCTGGGAATTTATGCCAGAGAAATGCTGGAATATTTTACTGACCTACGTGCATTTTTTTTACTGACCGTTCATTTTTTATTTGTAAATACTGGCAGTTGAATTTGGGGTTGTTCTATTATTGAGACCGGGGTTGACAACTTCTTGTTAAAATGGAGTCTGGACAATTCAGTGTGCCTGGTGCCATTGGCAGAAGAGTGCTGAAAACTCAAAAGAATTTGGATGGCCTTGAAGGAGCACAATTCAGTAGAAATTCAGTAGAAAACCTGCAATGGGAATGTGCATGTTCCTAGAACATTTCAGAATTGCAATATGAGAGAGGTCTCTCCCCAGTGAATCTCTACTCCAGTACACCAGCATAGTGCTAGGGGATGCTGTGCTTGAAGTTAACGTGGGTGACTTGGTATGGAATAGTCTTCCCTCTAAGTCAGTAGTAACCTCAAGCATCCAGTGTGGTTCAAGTGGGCGCTGCGCAGTTAGAGGTGTAAAGCTGAAGCTCCAACTATAATATAGGCATAGCTTGATTTCTGTATTTTGGGGGTGGGGGCAGTTCCAGTCAGGGCAACAGAGCCGTGGAAGGGGGCAAATTCTGTGTCTTATGCAAGTGCCTCCCCAAATTATGCCCACGTCAGTAGTCCTCTTCATGGGTGGAAGGGTTCCATAAGAATGTTTTCTTTAGATCTGGAACTCATGTTAAATGGTCAAATTCCTTCTAGAATTTTATTGAAATCATATGAAAATACGTAAGGCACAAAATTTTAATGCAACACTCTAAATCAGACCCAAATTCACTGAGAGAGAACTTTAAGTGAACTTTGACCTACTTTCAAGAAGAACCTTAATCAAATCCAAATTTCATGTAGTTTCAGGTTTTGTTACAAATATTTGTTGGTGTTTTAATCTCACCTTTCTCTGGGCTCTTTAATTGTTGCATGTAACTTTCCCAAAAGTCAGGATGTTAATTGTGTACTCTTATCTGAGCCTGATAAACCTTCTGTGTGTCCCACGTATGACCCATGGCATCTTCTAAGGACACTTCTACTGCACTGCAAAGGTATTATGTTCTAATGATCACAAAAAGTGTCCATCCTGCTCAAAAAAGAAAACATAATAGGCTCTAAAGGTACTTTCTTGCTGGAAGAGATATAAACTGGCTATCTCAGCTTGTCTCTCCCAGATTTAAAAAACCAGCCACAACTATGCCAGAAGAGCATGCAGAGAAAGGCTTTTGTCTTAGTGCATTGCCCCTGGCCCTGCCCCACCACGCTAATGATACTGCTCTTGATTGCCTGTTTGTCAGTCTTTCTCCCACATCACTCTTTAGCACAAAAATCCCTCCTTTGACTAGTCTATAAACCCACTACCACAAACCTCTCCTCCTTCAAAGATTTCCTCAAGATCCCCATCTGCCATGGGGCCTCCAGGAATCAGGGATCAATTACCAACTGATAATGACTAGCCAGGGTGGCAGTAAGGATTTCCTATATTGATTTTATGTCATTATTCGTATCTTATAATTATACTGAATGACTCAAAACTATCTGTGCACAACTTTATACATATTCCAATAACTGTTACCTTCAATACCATCTCTTCCAACTATCTGCTACACTTACCAGTAGTATCTTGTCCTAAATTGGATTGTAAGTTCTTAAAGGTAGGGATCATGCCTTCCTATCCATTTGTGCAGTGTCTAGCACAAGAGGCCCACAATCCGGATTGGGGCCTCTGGGCACTACTGTAATAAATAAATAAATATAGATTGGGCCCAGTCTGAAGAATTCAGTAGGGCCAACCAGTCACGGAATTAGTAACTTCCTGGAAAAGGACAGAATTGCTTCCTTTTCAAAAGCCACAGATCAGGGTGGAAGACATGCAAAAGGTTTTAGATCTAGAGATTATTGGTACTGGAATAATTCTGTCCTTCTGCAGGCAGCGTCGGCTCATAAATAGGGCAGTTGTCAGGGAGTCAAGAGACCTGTTTTCTACTCCCAGCTCTGTTACTGATTCACTTTATGGCCCTGGTCAATTTACTTCAGCTCTGTACCTCAGTTTCTCCATTTGTGAAATAGTAGGGATAGGTCTTCAGTATTTCCAATGTAATCATTCAAAAGTCAGGTCCTTCCAAATCATGAGATTGGTTTTTAAAGAATATATTTTTAGGTTTTTAATGTGCCTTTGGTTTTTGGAGCCACTGGAGGGAGGTGTCACATTTTTAAGCTTTTCTCTGCAACCATGAAGGCCAGAAACTTGTTTAGTTTTTTTTCATGAAAGCTGAAAGTCTCACATATCAGATAGTATGAGACTGAGACTTGCACTAAATCATGAGCAATAGCAACACTGGACCTCTGGAAAGTGCTAAATGAAAAAAGGTGTAAGTGACAAGTATTACTAAAGAGTTGCACATTTTATTGCTTCTGAAGGCCAACCTCATTGTACACACCAAGGACTCCTGGTTGGTTGGTGGGCCAGCAGTCTAGGCAGCTTGCCTAGTTTCCAGCAAATATTTTATCAAAAATGACACTTCCCGCAGAATGTTTCCATTTTGATAAGTCAGCATTTTTGACAGAAAAAATATTGCTGGAAAATTTCCAAGCAGCTGTACTCCTCCTACCCATAATGTTGTGTCCCACCTTCCCATCCCCCTAACCCTGTGTTCCCCACCCCTAATCAGAGGCTCTGTATACCCCATTTTCCCCATTCCACATACCAGAATCCCTCATTCTTCCCTTCCCATGCCAGGGGATTTTTGTGCCCTCTCATCCTTCCACTCCAAGGGCTCTGTGTATCCCCATTTCCCATTCCTCAACTCCCAGAAGCTCCTTAGTGGCATCAAAGGCAAATCAGCCAATCATCCCCCATCTTCTGTTGCCTCAACTCCCAAGTGGGATTGGGACATCAAAGGTAAATCAGCCAATCAGACTTTTCTGGCTGTCATCAAAAATCAATAGGATTCTTCCCACTGATGCCTAGAATACTCCATGAAATTTTGGAATTTATTGGACGTGATCTTCAAAGATTATTGTATTACAGACAGACAAACAGAAATGCCATCTAGTTGAATACTTGGCCAGGTGAAGTGAAGCCTACAACTTTATTTTAGAAACCTAATAGCACAGGAAAACAAAACTATACATGCTCCTTGGATATCAGCTGCTTCCTGTTTAAGGATTACCATCCCCAATATCACACAGTCATGATGATGATGAGTCTTTAGTCCTTCACTAGTACCTTCCAGGAATCCAAACACCCTTCACAAATATTAATGAATTACAGTTCTCTGGAAGTTCAGGATTATTATACCTCTCTTATACTTGGGGAAACTGAGGAGCAGGGAGAAATGACTCATCCAAGATTACACATCATATCAGTGGCAGAGAGTGGAAAATAACCCAGGAGCCCCTGAGTTTCAGTCCTATGATCTAACCCACAGACCATATTGCCTTATGTCCAAAGGATATAGTACTGCAGAATGTTTCAGCTACACCCTAGTGCACCACTAATTCAAAGAAATCCATTCTGAGTGCAGGAAGGCCTTAATTGCAATGGTGGTGTAAAAGACAATGGGTCCAGCCTGTTCTGAGACTATGCAGGCTTTTGTATCCTGCTTAAAGATACAGCTGAAGGACTGAGGCTATTAAC
This sequence comes from Dermatemys mawii, assembly GCA_007922305.1. Taxonomy (NCBI): domain Eukaryota; kingdom Metazoa; phylum Chordata; order Testudines; family Dermatemydidae; genus Dermatemys; species Dermatemys mawii. The sequence continues at coordinate 60,445,383 of ML677332.1, forward strand.
TTGCTTTACTGCAATTCTGGGAATACCTGAAAGTGAACCCACAGTGTAACAGAGTTGTGGCACATAGGAATGCTGAGTATAAGACAAGTACCTTTTATCTAGTTGTCACAGGAAGCGAAGATTCCACCCTCTCCAGTGTCTCTTCAGTATCACTTCTAAGAAAATCTGGAATTGCTGCAGTTGTCCTCTCCAATCTGTTACAGGCTGAGGAATTCAGGTGACTTCAGTTGCTCCATTTTCACCAAAAATGCAGAGTTCTTCTGACAACATGTAAAAAGAGGTGGGGCACATACAAGGGTGCTGGTAAGGGACTACTTTCATTCCTGGCCCATCAAATGACACAGGTAAGAGTTACATGAATTATTCTGAAGTTGCACTTTTAGAAGGTGGTTCAGGAAGGAGTTAAAATCAATATATAACTGCACAAAGGAGATCAGTGCAAATAAGACTAGCCTATTCAATACAAAGTGCAGGAGCACTATGTTACATTAACAAAACAGCAGGAGCAGTGGAGGATTCACATCCAAATAGGATAAAAAGCAGGACCTACAAAAAGTCACGGTGTAAACATCTCCTGCTGGCTATGCAGCAGCAGTTCACTAATAGTTCCAATCATTTTGTTTCAAGTGCAATTGGAAACAAAGTATTTGTTTGCCAAAGAGAAAGGAACAAAAATGTGTTGCTCAGAAGATTTAATTTCCCCATGTCTAAAGGGAAATCAACAAACAATGGAAAGCAACATAAAAACATATGCATGAAAGACTGTTGTTATTTAAAACTAGTTGACATAGTCACTTTCAGTGGAATCTGGCCGTCGCTATACAGTATTTAATTCAAAAATTCCTCAGGAATGAAAGTCTTTTGCAGGCCAGTTTAACTTGGCTGGGGCTGGTCTTTGCTTTTTCCCACATTCCACCAGCTGAAGTTAGAAGTTGGCAGCAGGGAGCCTGATTCCTCTGTCTCTTCCTGTGAGTAACACATTCAGCCAGCAGCTGAGCTCCTCTTTTTAAGTTGTCTCCTAAAATGGCTGCTTGGGGAAGCCGGAATCAGAAGGATATTAAATTAAAATCTTTCCTGCCTTCTGAGAAAGCAAGAATGCTGCTGAAGGGAGATGCCATGGAGGATCCAGAGAAGGAAAAGAAGCAGAGGACTGGGGTTTCCAAGGTCCATGATGGGCAATGTTCAGTCCTGTATCAATAACAGCTTTAATGTCTGACACCTCAAGCCCCAGAATAGGAGCTTTATCTCACTGGGAAGGAGGCATTCCCACTTTTTCAGTAGAATGCAACACATTTGCTTCTTACTCTGGAAGCAGCAGACATTGGTCTTTATCATCATGATATCTATAGAAAGAATTTTTTTAAAGAAATTAAAATGAATTAGATACCATTTCACTCTCTTTCAAAAACCTGTACAGTTGAACACAGAGCATTTGGCTGTCTGAATTTACAGTTAGAGGGTTACAACAATTAGTCCTAATAAAATATTCTGTACCAAAAGCGGCATATATACAAAACATCTAAAGATTTTACATGGAAAAACACTTGTGAGTAATGTGATTGAACCAAAGTCATGCTAATAAATAAACCTTTCCTAACCCAGCAGTCAGTATATCGTATATATTATTTGCTCTCTTTCTGTCTTTTGATATATTCATCTTAAGTCTGCCAGAGTCATAGTATTGTGTCTGGACGGCTCCTCCAGGCTGCAGGAGTGGGTGGGGGACTGATACTTCAACTACAGATGTGTTATTTCTATCCTTTTAACTGTTCCTCTGAAAAACAAAAAGCCTTGTGTTGCTATGGAGACAGTATCTCTTGCACTGATGTACCCAGTGGGCGGCAGCAGCTTCCTAGCTGTGGAAATGGCCTAAAGCCTAATGCCTGAGTGTGATGGATGCTTCTGAACAGATTCTAAAGGCAGAGGATTGAACTTAACTGGTAGGCATTGCTTTACCAAGATGTCCAGAGAAGACTAACATCATGGGCACAGGGCACTAGTGACTTAATTCATGAAGGGATACTTAAAGTGAGACATAGTGAACTGGGAAACAGTAAGTGTATGTCTACACAGCCGCTAGGAGTGAGTCTCAGAGTTCGGGTTGACAGACTTGTGCTAGCAGAGTTCATGCTAAAAATAGCAATGTGGATGAAGGAGGGTGGGCTTCAGAGCCTGAACCTGAATGTCAAAGCAACATCTACACAGGTATTTTTGGTGCACTAATCCAGGCCCCATTAGTGAGAGTTTGTCAATCTGACTGCAAGACTCGCTTCTTGTAATTGTATAGACATCCCATACGAAGCCCAGAGTTAGTGCGCAAAAACCTCCATGCCAAGAAGGGCTCTGGAGTCTGCATCCAAAAATGGAATCTAAAATGACAGCTTTGATTCATCTAAGATGGCAAGTATCTTTAAAGGGTTATAATATTTGTATTCACTTCATTATTTCCCATAATAAAAAGAGACAAGGTGTGTGAGGTAATATCTTTTACTGGACCAACTTCTGTTGATGAGAGAGACAAGCTTTCAAACAGAAGTCGGTCCAGTAAAAGATATTACCTCACCGACCTTGTCTCTCTAATATCCTGGGACCGACATGGTTACAATAGCACTGCATATAATAAAAAGAGGCAGAACTAGGAATAATGAAATGAAGAAAGGGAAAATTTAGACTAAATATCAGGAAAAACTTAGTAAGATCTATTTGGCTGAGGAACAGCCTCCATGATTGGAGTAAATTAAAGTAGGATTGGAAAACAGAATAGAATATGTACTTTGGAGGGAATGATCCTGCTCCATTCCCCATGAGATAGCCTATCAGGACTTTTCCATAGCTATAGTCTAGGATTCTGTGGAAACGTGTTTTACCATTACTTCTGAAAATGAAGATGAATAGGGCCTGTCCCACCTAAACTAAGAACATGATCTGTGTTATGCAGGTCAGAGTAAAGAATCAGAATGGTCCCTTTAGGCCTTTAAATCTATGAATATATGAACATAGCATTTACCAGACAGAATCAGAATACTGATCCACCAAGTGCTGCCTCTGAGAGGTTCCACACAGTGATGCCTCAGAGAACGATAAGAAAAATTAATAACCCACCTTAAATTATTAAAAATTAATTAAAAATTAATAATCCCCTTCCCCACGTACAGTGGTCAATTATGCACTGCTGTATGTGGGGAAGGGGGGAAAATTCCTTCCTGACACTTGTGGTGGGAAAAGACCCTAAAGCGTAAAACTTTTCTCACTCTAAGTTTTTATATGGTGCTTATCACAATGGTTTCTGAACACCCACATTTGATTGCCACAATCTTCCTAGGCAGAACTGCAAATATTATTACTGATCAGAAAATTAGTCAGACCCTTTTCAAAGCCAGGTCCCGTATGTGGCCTGGATTCAACCCTGGTGTATAAGGGGCACATTAATTGAAGTCAATGGAGTAAACTGGAATTATACAAGGCTATTTTTGGCCCCTTGCCTCTGCAGTAGCCCAGAGATTTACAAAACAAACACAGTAAACTGCCTCAGCAAAGACTTGGCTCTGTTTTTTCTAGAAGAGCTATGTTTCTGGTTTACCATATGGCCCTCTTGGTTATGTATAGTCTAAACCTTACTCTCTTCTCTTGGGATAGGCCCTCCGCCTCAGGAGTGTTGCCCAGTTCCTTCTATGTGTTTCCTCCCCAAAGCAGTTTTCCTTCATTACTGCTCAAGAAACTGAGAAAGGCTGTTGACAAGAAGAAGCCCTATTAGCAGAGACACCCTCATGGAGGTGTTTAGGAAGAGACATTAGGCTGCTGTCTAAACCATGTGCCAATCCTACTAGCCAGGGTTTATTCCTCCTGACATCTGCTTTCTGAGGTATTGTCGTTCATACTATATTCTGTCAAAAGCCATTTTGCCACCCAGCTGTGCGGCATCCTGCGCCGTGTTGCTGCAGGAGCTTACCATAGCCCATCCACTGTCCTGCAGAGGTGACATTCAGCCCAAAACCAGAGACCCTGCGTGACAGCACAAACCCTTATTGCAGAGTACTAGAGCTTTCTTCCCTTGTGGAGAAAGGAGATATCCTCACAGACTGGCTGAAGATTTAGAATTTAGAAACTGCTTAAAACATTAGAGATGTGGAAATTATACAATTAGGCCACCTGCTTTGCAGCCAGCTTGCCTTGGACTGTGATCACATCAGAGCTCACAAGCTAAGCAGGGTCAGGTCAGGCTGATACTTGTATTGGAACTTCTAGGCCCAGGTTCTGCAGGAAGTGGTAAAGTGGTGAGTACTGAGCCCAATGCGCCTGTGTTAGGGAGTGCTGTACTGCTGGATGTGCCACCTTTTTTATAAGAATTGAAAGCATGGTCCTCTTCCCATCCTTAAAGATACTACAGAACTTTTCAAGAGTTGGGATGTTAATTCAGATGTGCAATCCAAATCCTAGCTCAATCATTTCCTTTCTACCTTCCTTAATTCTCCATATAATTTCAGTCAGATACAGTGCTCCCCTTCTCTACCTGAATTAAACTGCTGCATAGCATTGATGTGCACTCTTAAACAGGTTCCCTCTTCCTCCTTTCCTTCAAGTAATGGGTAAAGGTATCTCTGGGATGAAAACTTTATATAAATATATATTTTCATTTTGTTCTCTGGAAACAGAGGTGGCTAATGGGGAGTAACAGACAGTGCTGTCAGTGAGGCTACACTGTGCGGACTTGATAAGTAAAGGAGGTTTCCATCTCACCACAATATCTGTGGAAGAACTTCCCATTAGTCCCAATACTCCTTCTTACTCTTCTCTTTGTGTTCAAAGTGAAAGGTAATACAATATTCTACAGTAATAAGGGACAAACTGCTTCATTATCACTTCTGCATTTTCGACCAGGGGTCTCAAACATGTGGCCTGCAGGCCGCATGCGGCCCGTAGAATTCTTTGCTGCAGCTCGCCAAGCTCCCCCCGCACCGCCCACCCCTGCTCTCCCCCAAGTTACTTCCTGTGGCTGCCAAACTCCCCTCATCACCACCACCCTGAGTTATTTCCTGGGGCCACTAAGCTCTCCACCTCCCCCGCCACGAGCTGCTCCCTACTCTTCTATCTACCTTCAGGCAGTTCCCTCTGCCAAACAGGTGTTTGGCGGCTTAGCAGTTTCCAGGAGGGAGGGAAGAGAAGAAGGGAAACAAGGAGGGGATTTGTGGAAGGGGTTGGAATAGGCCAGCGAAGGGGTTGAGTTGGGGTGGAGACTTTGGAGAAGGGGTTGGAATGGGAGCAGGGAAGGGATAGGAAGAGGTGGGGCAGGGGCGAGGCCTCATGGAAGGGGTGGCATGGGGGTGGGGCCAGGCGCAGCGGGGGGGAGGGTGTCAGTGATGCGGCCCTTGGGCCAATGCATTAGTCCTCATGTGGCCCTCTTAGTCATTTGAGTTTGAGATCTCTGTTTTAGACCATAATGTAGAACAGTGGTCACCAACCGTTAGATCGCGATCAACTCGTTTATCCTGGAGCTTCTGAGAGTCAGTTGCGATCTCCTGCCACTAAAAGTCTGACGATGCAGGGGGGCTAAGACTGCCTGCCTGCCCCAGCCCCACGTTGCCCCTGGAAGTGGTCAGCATGCCCCTGCGGCCCCTTGGGGGAGGCACGGGTCTCCACACACTGCTCCAGCCTGCAGGACCATCCCCGCAGCTCCCACTGGCCACTGTTCCCCGTACCCGGCCAATGGGAGCTGCAGGGGCGGTGCTTGCAGGTGGGAGAAGCATGTAGAGCCATGTGCCTGGCCCGCAATCACTGACTGGGAGCTGACCGAGGTAAGTGCTGCCTGGTGGGAGCCTGCATACCATTCCCACATCCCAACCCTCATCTCTGAGCCCCCTCCCGGAGACAGCACCCCATAGCCCCTCCTGCACCCTGACCCCTCCTTCTGCATCCAAACTCCCTCCCACAACTTGCACCCCTCACTCCCTTCTGCACCCCAACCTCTTTCCCCAGGTTCAGCCCGAAGCCCCCTCTCACCCTCCAAATCTCTTGGCCCCAGCCCAGAGCTCACACCCCCTCCCCAGCCCCAAATCCCTGCCCCAGCCCAGTGAAAGTGAGTGAGTGTGGGGGAGAGCAAGCGACAGAGGTATGGGGGGATAGAGTAAGTGGGGCAGGGCTACATGGAAGGGGTGGGGCCTCAGGGAAGATGCAGGGTAGATCCTGAGTTGCACTTAAATTCAAAAAGTAATCTTGTGTATAAAAAGGTTGGAGACAAGGATAGTTTTCCTTGTTAGAAAAGGAAAACTATCCCTTGGCCTAGTCTAGGAGTCTCAGTTCAGTGCTGGTGTCCCATGTTCTCCTCCTGAATCAGCTGGTAGGACAAAAAAGCCAGGATCCGGGTCTCACATGCTGGCAGGGCCACTTAGAAGGGAAGAGATGTGGACACTGGTGCCTGTGCGGATTACTATAATTATAGAGCAGATGAGATTTGTATCCACTTACCCCAGGGCTGAATTTAGCTGAGGGAATATGTGAGCTTAGACAAGGTCCCTCTCTGATCCCAGCCATTTCCCTGATCCATCTATTCCATTGTGGGTTGGGAGAGGAGCTGAGAGAAACAGCTTCACTTACTAATACAAAATAAAGAAATTACTTTAATAATATGAGGAAATCAAGGGAGGGGAACAATAGGAAAAGAGGGAGAGAGATAGGAAAAGAGCAGGAGGAAGGCAGGGGATCTCTCCAGCCCTTCTTAAAAAGTGCTGGATAATTCATGGCTCTTGTGTACACTTCTCCAGACCACATCACAGACATTCCAAGCTAATGGGTTCCATCTGCAGGAGCCATGTGCTCCGCAGCCCACTCCCATGCTGGCATTCCTGCCAGCAGAGGAGTGTCTCCCTCCAGACCCTTCCCAACTTTTGAATGTCATGTGCTGTCCTCGGAGCAGGGGTTTGGTACATGGTGGTTCTGTCCCCTCAGAAACTCCCCAAGGCTCACTTGCTCTCCGTCTGTGCCTCACATGTCTAAGATGGACTCCACAATATTTACACTAAAAATGCCTGTGTATCTCAATCAACTTTAGGACGCCATATTTCTGGATGAACCAAACCATACAGTATGTCAGGCTTATTGGTCTTGGAATGCTTATAGGTGAAGGCCAAGTGGCGGGTGCTGCAGAGATAGATTGAGGTGCATCAATAGGGTTTTTGGGGAAGACAGAACTGGAATGGCAGGAGCTACAGGGCCCAAGTAGGGCAGCACCATCTGAGATGTGTGGGGTCAGGGGCCACAGGGCAGGCCTGAGGTATATTGACAGGGCTGTGTATAGGTCCCAGTGCTGCAATAGTGGGAGTGTAGCAAACAAGAGTGAGGTGTACTCTCACAGCTGGGTAAAGGGAGGACCAAGGATGGCAAGACTGAAAGAGCAGGATAAGGCTAAAGGGCAGGATTGAGTTGCTCCTTTAAAAACATTAATATCCAATGCAAAACAAACTCCTTGGAAGAGAGGACCTAAGGTAGCTAGCAACTTGCTGAAGACATAGTAGGTAGGGCTACATGTGCGGAGTGGAGGCCTCTGGAGAGTGAGCCTAGTGACCATGTGCTGTTCATGGGCAGGAGCTCAGCAATGCCTCTCTTCTTCCTTCAGTTCCCTCACTAGAGAAGCCAGAATTTTCTAACTCCACAAAGCCTACACTGTCCCTTTTTCTGGCTGCAGCTGGATCACAGCCCAGCAATCCCTTATTGCTGACTGCAAGCTACACTATGGAGGAAGTCCTCCCAAGTGGCCCATGGAGGCGCACTGCTGGCCTGCTGCCTCTAGAGCACCACCGCTGTAAGAGCGCCTGTGGTCCCACTTCCATGTCTCTCCCTCCGTTGTCCTCCCCACGCTGCACCTCTTCCTGCTCTGGTTCCCCTCGTGGCCTCCCTGCCTCCCTCTCACACTCCTCTGCCACTTCCCCTGTAGTCCTCCTTCCCCCTCCCCCCGCCGCTCCCACCTCTTCGCCCTCTGATAGGCAGAGAGGCACAGCAGAGCCCCTCAGGGGAGGGGGCAGAGAGAGGTGCGAGCAACGGGGGGGGCCCTCGGGGAAGAGGGCAGAGAGACTTGAGCAGGGGAGCCTTGGGGAAGGAGGCCGAGTGGGGGCGGGCCTTGGAGTGGAGCAGAGGCAGGGCCATGGTCCAGATGCCAGTGCCCCCCCCCCCGCCAACTTCTAGAAAGCTATGCACTAGATGCTATTTATAATAATAACTCTTTTTCCTTATTAGCTTCTTCCAACACAGGATTCATTCACTTTATTTAATTCCCCCTCACAAAATCTTCTAGAAAATGAGGATCATTATATTCTTTTACAAAAGGACAAACTGAGACACAGAGAGGGGAAATGACTTGGCTAAGTCTACGCAGCAAGTCAGTAACAGAGTAATGAGAAGAATCTCTGACTCCTGAGTCTCAGCCCTCTGCTCCGACCATTAGTCCACCCTGCTTCTTTTTTGTCTCTTTTGCCTTGGTGGTGGAAACATGGTGTTTAAAATCTTTCTGGAAAATTAGGTCTTGTCTATATGAACATTTCGCTTGTGGTAAACTGAGGTGCAATCTACTCTGCACTAGCCTCTCCTGCACTACGTGTCCATGTGGACCCAGCCACTGTGCATGAAAAGTTCCCCACGTTAAACCACTGTCATTTCAAAGCGGGTTAGGTCAAAGTGTACTAATGTACCTTTTTGTGCATGGCAGCTGGGTCCACACAGACACTTATTGCACAGAAGACTAGTGAGACATAAATTTACACCCCAGTTTGCCACAAACTAGTGTTTGTATAGACAAGCTTTCAGTCTCACCATCTTCATTCTTGACTAATTTTGAATTATGTCTCTAGCAATTTATGAAAATACAAAATACGCCCTTACCACCTCCTGAAGGTAGTGGCCTGCCCTAGGGCACAGGAAACAAATATGCTAGCAGTTTCACTCCCTGCGTCAAACTCCGCTGACCCGGTCTCTCTGTTGGGCCAACCCTTCCTTTCAATAATGAAAGCTCCAGGGGCTGAGCATGCTGCCTTCACAGTGTTTCTGGCCCCTGCCAGCAGGTCCAGCTCTAAAAAAAAACCTGAGCACTGCCCCGCTACCCCAAGATCACCACCCCTTAGAAGGCACCACCTCAACCATGTGCTCGGTGGGCTGGTGCCTGGAGCCGGCCCTGCCTGCCAGTCTTGGGGAAGACTGGACTGGGAAACTGAACTCAGGCCTCCTACATGAAAGTACACTGTACTAATCACAAGATCTCCAGGTCAACTCATGGCACATATACATCCCTCCACTGGTCCAGAGGACAGGAAATAAGGCCTGAGAACTGAACCCAGATCATCCTACTGGCAATGTAGAACATTCAAGGAACTGGATTCAAATTGAAGTGTCACATGATGACACTAGCCCTTTAAGAGTAAGGATACATGGCTTTTTAAAGACAGATCCAGGGTCCCAGGCTTGTCAGTGTTTCCAGGCCTGCACTTGTGTCCACATTGCATTGTAAACCTAGGCTTACAATTGCTGTATTCAGGGCACACAGCCATGCTAACACATCTATACTGCACTACGCAGACCTTCTGACTTAGGTCTGCAGTTTGAGTTGAATCCACACTGCAAAATGACTGAGTCATAGTGTAACTAAGGCTATGATCCAACCGCCTAGCAGGGTCCTAGGACTGCATCCTGAGTACTTTCTGACCTGAGTCGGACTCATTTGTGTGTGGACTGAAGGGGGTGTGGTTTCAAACCTAAGTCAGAGCCTGGGCTTTTAGGTGCAGTGGCTAGTGCACCTGTGCTGCATCAGCTGACCCAGATTTGGGTTATCTGGGCAAGGAGGAAGAGACCCACTGTTAGAGAGAGACTTAGGCCAGGTCTACACTATCCAACGGCTCGGCGGGTAGACAGTCTAGTCTAGATGTGATAAATCGATCCCCGAGCACTATCCTGTCGACTCCAGAACTCCACCACTGCGAGAGGCGCAGGTAGAGTCGACGGCGGAGCAGCAGCAGTCGACTCTCGCCGTGAAGATGCCGTGGTAAGTCAACCTAAATACATCAACTTCAGTTGCATATTTTAGGTTGATCCCCCCACCCACCCCCAGTGAAGACCAGGGCTTAGATGAGTCAGAGCTGGGAAGCTACAGGAAATAAGGGTTGCAGGACTACTAGTATCCCCTGTGGGAGGCAGGGGGTAGTGAGAGCCTGAGGTAAAAGGGAAAATTCCCTGGGGATTGTAGCACAGCGTGAGCCGAAGAACTTTGTTTAGGTTTCTTTTGCCTATGTCTGAGAAATAAAATTGTCTAAAAGAAATGTTGGGTGTGGCAGTAGATCCTTTTCAAGCTGGGGAGAAGCCCTGCTTTGTTGCACTATGTTTCCTACATAGTTAAAGTTAATTTAATATATTAAGAGTGATCTAGCCAAGGATCAGAGAGAGAGAAATTCTTTACAATAACCTCCCCCACTCTGCCTGCATTGTCTGTCTTGCAGTTTCTCTCTCTCTGCTAAGAGAGAAATTCTCTGCATCTGTCAAGTCTGATCTGCTCAGAGCTTCAATGAGAGTGAGAGGCAGTGAGGAGATGAGACAGGAATGCAACAGATCCCCAGGCTGTGACGAGGAGCTGAGATTCCTTAGTGCACCCTGTGCGGGTTGCCTTGTCATAAATCATTGTTTGTCAAATTCAGTATGCATCTTTAACACATACATGACACTTTCTTCTGGTAGTTCCACATGTCTGGAATTCTGCACAGCTGAGGACCATCCAAAAGATGTAAGAGATGGAAGGCATAGTCAAGGAGATAGGGAGATTGTGTACAGCAGAAAGGCAAAGCAGAAAGGAAACTCTTATCTATATATTTTCTGCTCCAGCTCTGCAATCTACACACAGCTTTATGATCCACATTTCTGGTAATGCTGCAAATCCATATGCTGGCACATGTTTTTATATCATCTAAACTGCAAAAATAGACTATGTACAGATCACTAGAATTCTAGACACAGTGAGAGTCCCAAAACCCTCTACAAAGAGCCCACCTGCTAGCTCAGCCTCTTCCCAAAAAGTGAGGGAAGGAGAGCCTGTTTTGGTCATTGCTGGTCCAGGGCAGAGTTCCTTGGGAATCATTGCTTTTGTTATTGTTTCCCCTGTTCCACTAACTTCATAGCTGACTTCCTGTTTAGACACTTCAGACCCTATACTGATATAACAGAAGTATAGTCCCATGTACACGATTTCAGGGCATTCAGCTGTGAAATTTCACTCCTTACTGGAGTGTGTGGCTACAGTTAGAACACAAGGAAGAGCATTACTGTAAAAAAATTAAGGCAATTTATATGCTGATATATTCACTGAACCTTAAAGAAGGCTCTGCATATGCACAGACAGGTTCTAACTGTACCCCAGGCCTAAGCCTCTACATACATAGGTATATATGTGGTATACACATGTAACAGCTACCATCTTGATCTGCACTGCAGATTGAACTGGTGATCTCCAGAATAAAAAGCATAAATCTAGATAGCTTCAGTTAAAGAAGCAGGTGCTCAGAAATAATCAAACCAGTATCCTCTGTGGAATGTACACTGAGAGGAACACATAACAGATACTGACCAGTGAGTTACATACTTCCTCTGGACAGAGGAAGCTCATCCCCAAGTATCTAAGGCCCTTTGAATCCCAGACAAAGCTTTGGTTATGCAACAACCACCATCTTGGCCAACACAAGGGATTGAACCATGTTCCACAGCTAAACATATGAACCTCAATAGTTAGTCTAACCTTCAAGCACTGTGGCTTGGGCATTGAGCGGGATACGTAACATACACTGAACAGTGGGTTACACACACACATGCTGCAAGTTTTGCTTTTGACAATTGCAAGTCATTATACAAATACATTCCCACACACTGCTGTTGTCAATGAGTCATTCAGCTCATCCAAGACAAATGCTGGTAAAATCTTTATATCACGATACATTACACTGGTCTACAATTTTTTAGAAGTCGTCTGCTTCAGAGATAAAATGTGATATTTATTATGTATTTTGATGTGCTGAATTCAAATATGACAATTAAAACAACTGATTGGCTACTGTTTCTAAGATATTTAAGTTTTAACATTTTATGTCTATGTATATTGTGTAGATAGTAGAGTTTTAATCATAAATTGTAAACCTAGGTCTTTTCATGTGTTTATGGTTGCTTTACATGATAATATTTCATCTGTCCTGTTTATGTAACCCTTTAAAAATCAGCAAAAGGGTTATATAAATAAAATGTATTATGAAACAAAAGGCAAAAAACTATTATGTACATAGTTTAGTCCTATTCAGTGTCTACTTGGCGCTTCTTGGCTTGTCCCTTGTATTCATTAAATGGAGCATCTCTTGTCACTGTCCAGCAATAGTCTGCAAGCATTGATGGGCTCCATTTGCCCTGATAGCGTTTCTCCATTGTTGCAATGTCCCGGTGAAATTGCTCGCCGTGCTTGTCGCTCACTGCTCCGCAGGTCGGTGGAAAAAAATCTAGATGAGAGTGCAAAAAATGTATCTTTAGTGACATGTTGCAACCAAGGCTTTTGTATGCCTTGAGGAGGTTTTCCACCAACAACCTGTAGTTGTCTGCCTTGTTGTTTCCGAGAAAATGTATTGCCACTGACTGGAAGGCTTTCCATGCCGTCTTTTCCTTGCCACGCAGTGCGTGGTCAAATGCATCATCTCAAAGAAGTTCATGAATCTGAGGATCAACAAAGACACCTTCCTTTTTCTTAGCTTCACTTAACCTTGGAAATTTTCCATGGAGGTACTTGAAAACTGCTTGTGTTTTGTCAATGGCCTTGACAAAGTTCTTCATCAGACCCAGCTTGATGTGTAAGGGTGGTAACAAAATCTTCCTCGATTCAACAAGTGGTGATTGCTGAACACTTTTCCTCCCAGGCTCCAATGACTGTCGGAGTGGCCAATCTTTCTTGATGTAGTGGGAATCTCTTGCACGACTATCCCACTCGCAGAGAAAACAGCAGTACTTTGTGTATCCAGTCTGCAGACCAAGCAAGAGAGCAACAACCTTCAAATCGCCACAAAGCTGCCACTGATGTTGGTCATAGTTTATGCACCTCAAAAGTTGTTTCATGTTGTCATAGGTTTCCTTCATATGGACTGCATGACCAACTGGAATTGATGGCAAAACATTGCCATTATGCAGCAAAAGAGCTTTAAGACTTGTCTTCGATGAATCAATGAAGAGTCTCCACTCATCTGGATCGTGAACGATGTTGAGAGCTGCCATTACACCATCGATGTTGTTGCAGGCTACAAGATCACCTTCCATGAAGAAGAATGGGACAAGATCCTTTTGACGGTCACGGAACATGGAAACCCTAACATCACCTGCCAGGAGATTCCACTGCTGTAGTCTGGAGCCCAACAGCTCTGCCTTACTCTTGGGTAGTTCCAAATCCCTGACAAGGTCATTCAGTTCAGCTTGTGTTATGAGGTGTGGTTCAGAGGAGGAGGATGGGAGAAAATGTGGGTCCTGTGACATTGATGGTTCAGGACCAGAAGTTTCATCCTCTTCCTCGTCTGACTCAAGTGAGAATGATTCTGGTGCATCAGGAACCGGAAGTCCTTCTCCGTGGGGTATTGGGCGTATAGCTGATGGAATGTTTGGATAATGCACAGTCCACTTTTTCTTCTTTGACACACCTTTCCCAACTGGAGGCACCATGCAGAAGTAACAATTGCTGGTATGATCTGTTGGCTCTCTCCAAATCATTGGCACTGAAAAAGGCATAGATTTCCTTTTCCTGTTCAACCACTGGCGAAGATTTGTTGCACAAGTGTTGCAGCATATGTGTGGGGCTCACTTCTTGTCCTGATCTCCAATTTTGCAGCCAAAATAAAGATGATAGGCTTTCTTAACCATAGTGGTTATATTGTGCTTTTGTGATGCAAAAGTCACTTCACCACAAACATAGCAGAAGTTATCTGCACTGTTCACACAAGTATGAGGCATCTCTGCTCACTTTGGCTAAACAGAAATGTGTCCCTTTGCAAAATCAAACACTGACAAATAAGAGAGCACGACACTGTATGATTTCTAGAGCTGATATAGGGCAATTTGTTCAGCAGAGTGATGTAAGCTTCGTTATGATTGCATCATCCATGACTTCTAGGAAGAACATGATGCAATTCATATCATGTATGACGCAATACCAGCTTCGGATTGCATCATTCATTGTTTTGCCTAAAAAGCAAGTACTGTCCAAACCCAGTCACAGATTTATTCATAGATGCAGTCAAAGATGTATTTTAGTCATTTCTGGTTTAAATTGAGATCCCTTCCCTTTATAACTCACTTATCCTCCGCCATTCCCATGTCAAGGGTCGTATATACTGACCCAATAGCATATCTTGAAAACTAGAGCCAATCAACAATTTTAAGCATCATTTTTGTTCTCAGTGACCCAGAATTAGTAAAGTTTGACTACATTTATTTCAGAAGCATTTTGGCTGTAGAGCAGTGTTATCAACTATTCTGTCTCTGACACACATGTTAAAGATAAGCTATTTTAGAAATGTTTTCAGGTGTTTCAAAACATGTTATCTGTCTATTTGTAAAGCTATATGGATGTTTTAGTAGCATAAGCCTAACTGCAAAATCTTTGGAGGTGCAGTACAAATAAAAGATTTAAACATCTAAAAATGAGCTAAAATAGCCTTTTAATACATAAACATGTCTTGACTTTGAAGTTCAATGTATTGGTAAATTCTAAGTTGAAAGCAAAGTACTTTGTGTCTCACTGGGAATCTCCATTTTCTGAGTTAATTATATTATTATTTGTAGTATTATAGCATCACCCACATGCCCATGTCAGGATCTGTGCACTCTGCACACACACAGTAAAACCTGGTTCCTGCCCAGAAGTGCTTAAGGTCTAATTTGAAACAAGAAGCAACAAGTGAATGTGACAAACACTGGGAGAGGTATGGAGGAGAACAGACAATGGGAACAGTGATAACTGCCACTTACATAGGTCAGTTACTACACATCTTGAAGGTGATTATCTGAAAAGGTTTTTTTAAAAATAAATTAATTAAATGCATAAAACAACACCTACTCTCCTTGGCTATCATCAGTGGCTGGCTGATTGCTTTCCAATGGGATAAAAGCTCCTGTTTCCAGAGCTGAGGGATCAGATTTTAAAACTGATAGTGGGTCTGGACTGAATCTTACGTAATCTGAACCTTGAGCCAGGGTAACTTTGAGAGGAAAGATCCATATTCAGGTGGAAACAAAGAAGCATTTCTCTGGCATGTTAATTTTTTAAAAAAGTAGTACCTGTTCGAAGCTACTCAGTGGTTTGAAATGTTAGCGGTTGTTCTGGTGCAGATTCATTAATAATAATTATTTTTGAGTGACCAAACTATAGTAGGCAGAATGCAAGTAAGGAAGTCAAACATGTTAAATCAATTTATTATGTGGCTCTACACTTACTCACTGGGATAGCACCATCACATATGTGTGTAGGTAACTGTACTTGTATCATTTTCTTCTAAATTTCTTTGGCACTTAAATTCATAAACGACATGCATACTGACAGCTTTTCTTTACTACTAGAAAACCTCACCTACTCACATAAGCTTTATATTAGATCTGAAGGTTATCAATTTCAGGATTTGCCAGACTGGGGAGGAAGTGAGTTGTGGAGTCAAGTGTTCAGTCCTCCTGATAAATAAATCAGTTCGAGCATCCCAGATGATCTCAGGGGCTCATACCACTTACACACAAACACACACACACACACACACCAGCTCTGACTGAAGCTGACTGAAGCTGACATTTATACACACAGACACATGTCCACTCTGGCTTATACCTCCCCTCGCACGGTCTACATATTATATAAGAATTTCACAATTTCATTCTGTAATACACTCTGAGGAACTTGGCATTTTGCCAGTTTCCAAAATGGCCTCATCTATCATCTAAATACCCCATGAAAGCCAGGGAATAAGGTCTGTAAAACAGCACAGATTAATGAAGCCACATCTACATCTTAATAGCTTTTATGTGAGCGCAGTGCTTATGTATGGGTATGTATTGCTTTTGTCTATGAAATGGGTGTTTCTGTCTCTGTAAATTTTGTGCGTGCATGTGTGTGTGTGTGTGTGTGTGTGTGTGTGTTTGATTCTGTCTGTCTTTATCAACCTGTGAATGTAATTCTGTGAGTATGGGTCTGAATGTGCATGCAGCTAGATGTGGGTGTGCATGTGGGTGATTTGGGGCTGGGGTAGAATTCTTTGTATTCCTATTTGTGGTGACTGTGTGCATATCAGTTTCTTTGTGTGAATGTAATTGTGGATGTTACATCTGCATGTGAAATTGTATGTATGTATGTGTGTGTGAGAGAGAGATAGAGAGACTTTGTGTGCCTCTGTTTGTTTATGCCAACGATGGGCCTTATATCATAGCATTATTTATAGCTGTCACTTCAGTGGCTGGCAGATGAGGCAGTACAGGCCTTTATTTCTCCAATGTGCTGGGGGAATTTCAGATATATAAATGAATTCTGGTGAAGTAATTATCGGAACCCTCCAGAGATCTGGCTTTGAAAACAAAGTTGCATATGCCAGCTTCACAAGAGCCTTGTGCTCTTTGCAAGCTCTTCCAGGCAAGGAACACATTGCAGCTGCAAAGGTAGCACAGTCTAGGGCAAGGAATGGCTAGGGCTAAGAGTGTCTATTTTTCAGCCTTTGAAAACGGATGCTGCAAAGGCTGGAGGCAGGAAAACAAAGTAAATGCAATAGAGACCCAGGTTAAAATCTAGGTTAAGTCATAAGAGAAAAGGGTCTCAGACTGGTCTCCAGTGAAGATTTGTTTACACTGCATACAACAACGGGATAGACCTGCCATTGTCCAATAGCCCAGATCAGTCCTTGTGTTGAGGACTGGGAAATCTATGAAACGCCCCTCACAGGGTTTCCTCTGTGTTGTTCCACTGAAATAGAGACTTTGCTCTCATATAAACACTTGGAATAGGCAGGAGGTTTTCTCCCCACTCCCCTGCATATCATAGTTTTAGGGGATTTGCCAAAGACCATCAATGTCTATGTGGAGTTGCTGTGCCTCAGCACTGCCTCCCTCCCACTGGCTGATATCCCTGGACTCCCCTCAGAAGAGATTCCATTGGATGAGGGTAGTGCACCAAAGTTAATCAACATAGTGATTCAATCAGTAATATCTCTGCTATAAAATCCACAGGAGACTTGTAAGGTCACCGTGCTTATTCCCTGCAGCCAGCCCCCCTCCAGTACTCATTCTCTCCTCCTTACACAGAGATCCCCATGCCCACAGGAAGGTTACTGTGTGGCTAGGTGGAATGATACCCCTGTCTCGATTTCATAGGGTTTTGTCTCCTCTGACACTGAAGGCAGAGGGAATAACTTGGGCCAATGTTTTTGGCTCCTCATTATGTTGTAAACAAGAACAGTTACTATGTGATTAAGCAGCTGTTATACAGATACTATCATCACTGTGCTTGGTTGCATACATGTTTATGTGTTGGCGCTGTGTTTCACACATCCAAGTGTGTGATTTCAGTTTGCATTTATGTGTGTGTATGTTTGTGCATGTCTGCTATAGTGTATTTGTGTGTGCACATTATAGGGTAATATATATATTTTTATGTGCACTATGTAAAAATAGGTGTTTGTGAGCATACACATGTAGGAGTACGAACATACATGTGTGAGATTGTGCGGGCAAAAGCAAATCAGTGTGAAAGTGAGCAAATCAGTGTTTTTCCCAGTAACTGTATCTATCTGGGTTTCCTGCATCCCTTCTAATTCTTGTGTTCTCTCTGTGTGTATGTGTGAACTCCTCTGCTGTCAGCTATTTCTCTTTGCCTTTTCTGCTCTTGTGTTTACTGGAGCCGAATTCAGAGACAATCTCTTGACAATTGCTCTTTGTTGATGACTCAGGTAATTGGTTACGGTACCTTGGAAGGCTGCCAGGTATGATGTCAGACCTCTGCAGGAAAAATATCCTATTCAGTTACTTGATACACCAGCTCCTGCCTCATCCTGGGGCAACAAAAAAGCTCTGAGTTGGAGGGGTAAAGACCTCCCAGGTGACCAGGTTAGTCCTCCTTTTTGTCTTGTTCTTGCATTGGCATCTAAGGCATCTTACAGCTTTTGTAGTATACTTTGGCCCACTAACATTTCCAGGACTAGATAAACTGCTTCCCATGGGGGTGCATCCAGAAATGATGCACAAATACCTTCTGGAATGGTGGATGAAGCATGAAGGGACATATGAATCTTTAGCGTATCTGGCATGTAAATATCTTGCAATGCCTACTGCAACAGTGCCACTTTCAGGTGACATTATGAACAAGAAGCAGGTTACATTATCTCCTGCAAATGTAAACAAACTTGTTTGTCTGAGTGATTGGCTGAACAAGAAAAAGGACTGAGTGGACTTGTAGACTCTAAAGTTTTACATTGTTTTATTTGTGAATGCAGTTACTTTTTGTACATAATTCTACATTTGTAAGTTCAACTTTAATGATAAAGAGATTGCACTATAGTACTTGTATTATGTGAATTGAAAAATACTGTTTCTTTTGGTTTTTACAGTGCAAATATTTAATAAAAATAAATGTAAAGTGAGCACTGTACACTTCGTATTCTGTGTTGTAATTGAAATCAATATATTTGAAAATGTAGAAAACATCCAAAAATAGTTAAATAAATGGTATGCTATTATTGTTTAACAGCACGATTAATCGCAATTAACTTTTTTAACTTCTTGACAGTCCTAATTCCCCTATATGGTTGTTCTGAGGTTATTTGTTTCTACCAATTCCTACACCTTACACTCTTGTGAAGTTGATGTGAATTGCGGATGTCAAGGAAACTGACTAGAGACCTAGAACATCGCTGAAGGGCAAACCAGAACTTCTCAGGAGGTTTAAGTAGGGAATCTCAGAAGACAAAGTATCATGGATTTATTGTGATTAATTTTTTTGATCATGATTAATTTTTTTGAGTTAATCGTGTGAGTTAATTGCAATTAATTGACAGCCTTGTGGGGGAATATATATATGAATCAGCCTTGGAAACAGGTCCTGGTGCAGTAAGAGAGTATTGTGCAGGGATCGGCAACCTTGGCACGCAGCCCCGCAGGGTAAGCACCCTTGGCAGCCTGGCTGGTTTGTTTACCTGCCGAGTCCGCAGGTTTGGCCGATCACAGCTCCTACTGGCCGCGGTTCACTGTTTCTGCAGCCCCCATTGGACCGGAGCGGCAAACCGCGGCCAGTGGGAGTCACGATCATCCGAACCTGTCGATTCGGCAGGTGAACAAACCGGCCAGGACCACCAAGTGTGCTTACTCTGTGGGGCCACGTGCCAAGGTTGCTGATCCCTGGTATTGTGGTATAGGAGTATAGAGAGCATAGCTACTGTAAAGGCGGGCCCACTGCTGACAAGGCTATGGCTAAGAGCAGAACATCCAGGATACATAGGGAAGGTAGAGTATAAATCTCTAGAGGATGAAGCAGGAACTCCGACAATGACGGTCCCAAGCCTGGATGAAAAAGGAAGAGGGTTGAGCATTGGGCTAGCAACCCCATCCCGTAAAAATTTACCCGCTACAGAAACGCAAGCAATAGATAATTCAGAGACCAACTTCCTAGAGAATGGCCCAGGACAGAATCCTCTGGCAATCTACTGTTGGCAGCCCATACCCTGAGAGGGGTGGAGGGCATAATGAAATGAATGAATGATAAAGCAGGCCAAAAGTAGCTGACCAAATGCCCTAGAAATAGCTCCAAGGAACAGCGAGACTACACAGTCTGAAGGCAGGTTCCAGAATTGTAATGCAGAAAGACCAAGCCAGCAGATAGCTTGAAAACAGCTTGACTACACGGTTTGAGGTTGGTCCACGAGTAGGAAACAAGTGGAACAGCCTGAAGAAGGCCTGACCGCCTAGGAAAGCCAAGACACAGTGCCTCACTGCACTGTACAAACACAGAACACAATAACAGTCCCTCCTGCAAGGAGTTCATAATCTAAGTATAAGACAAGAGACAAGTGACACAGATACATAGGACAGTGGAAAGAAAGAATGAGACATTAGGAGCATGAGAAAAGGACAATAGCTAAAGAATCTAGATAAAAAATGTTGAGGTGGGAAATGGCAGTTTGGAGTGTTTCCATCCCTCCTTATTTCTTACTTATGAGGGGAGACAATGAGGGTAAAGTTCAGTTGGATAGCATGGCCACCCATTGTGCTTGTCTCCTGCCACATGATGGGATGCTGCTATGAGAAGACATGTTGTGGCAGGCTATGGATGGAGTTTGTAATGGGGACAACAGATGCAGCAGGGAAGTGTTCCATTCGCAGCGTGATGCTGAATGCAGGTTAACCAGTGGAACTTTATTAAATGCTTTGGACTGCTCCAGCCATATGGCTACTTGCTTCCAGCCTGACTCCATTTTTCCTGAGCCCCTGATGTCTTGTCAATTATAGTCCCTGCAGAGTACATGGGCCCTCTCTCTCAAGTTCCACTGAAAGGAGCCATTTTTCCACTAGTGTTTATGATACAGAAGAGGTCAGCATGACTTTATTTTTGTTTTCATCCTTGTTGTGGGCACTTATCTCTTCAATCATGTCAGCAGGAATTTGGGCAGTATTCTTGATAGTTTGTTGTTGCTCCAAAACCATGAGGAAGTGGAGAGTTTGGTATCGTTTTTGAGTGGGAGTCACAAACATGGTAGCTATTGTCTTTTGATTTTTATTTTATTATTGCCAAAATTGTGAGTTTCTATCTAACTACACTATCAACCTAATAATTACTTTTTTTTAAAAAATCCTTCCCTGTGTCACTAACACTCAAGATTATTAAAACTGAAATAATATTTCAAATCTAATTTCCTTTTTAATATTTATGTTCTTTAATTACCCTTTGCGTTTCACTCATCCTATGACAGTGAAACCATAAGTATCAGTTCCCCTTTGTGTTTCTCAAGCACTAATCTATGGCTAGTGGGTTTGGGTTTCCAATATACCAGAGGGAAGTTTAAATATACCAGTGTTATTATTGAAATATTAATTCATGTAAACCTTTCCATTTTGTAACCCTTCCCCATTCTTGTTCCTAGCCCTGTTCTTTTTAACTATTCCTGAAATTTGAACTAATTACTTCAGTGTCCCCTTTAATATACTGATCTGTTGTAGGGGTCATGACATGAGAACTTAGCAGTGATATGGGGATATTCAGTAAATGATGATAAAGGGCCTGCAGCTCTTATTCACATGAGTAGTCCCAACGAGGTCAGGAGCTGCAGAGTCTCATTTAGGGCGACCAGATATCCTTATTTTATAGGGACAGTCTGAATTTTTGCATCTTTTTCTTATATAGGCTTCTGTTACCTCAACACCCCATGTCCTGATTTTTCACACTTGCTATCTGGTCACTCTAGTTTCATTTACATGAAGAAGGGCTACAGAATCTGGCTCTAAATGATTATAAATGATGTCCAGACAGTCACTAAGGGTATGTCTACACTGCAAAGAAAAACCCAGGTGCTAAGTGTCAAAGCCTGAGACAACAGAGTTGGGCTTGGGGAGTTCAGACTGAGAGACTAAATATTCCCGCTTAGCGTGGAGCCCAGGCTCTGAAAGCCAGTGAGGGGGATGGGTCTTGAAGCCCAGGCTTCAGCCTGAGCAGGAACATCTACACTGCTATTTTTATCCATGCAGTCCAAAACCAAGTCAATTGACCAGGGCTCTGAGATTTGATGCTGCAGGTATTTCTTTGCCGTGCAGACGTATCCTAAAGCGGGGTTGGGCAAACTACGGCCAGTGGGCCACATCGGCCCTTGCAACCGTCCTGCCCAGCCCCTCAGCTCCTGACTGGGGAGGCTACCCCCAGCGCCTCCCCTGCTGTCCCCCTTCCCCTGCAGCTACGCCACCGCACGGGCAACGCTCTGGGGGGCGGGGCTGCATGCTCCTGCGGGGCAGAACAACAGCATGTCTGGCTCTGGCCAGGTGGTTGCCAGACACTCTGCTCTGAGCGGCATGGTAAGGGGGCTGAAGCTGAGGGGTTAGATAAGGGGCAGGGAGTCCCAAGGGCATTCAGGGGACAGGGGGCGGTCAGATGGGGCGGATGTTCTGGGAGAGTGGTCAGGGAATGGGCAACAGAGGGGTTGGCTAGTGGAGTGGTTGGCTAGTGGGAATCCCCGAAGTTTGTCGGGGG
>ML677332.1:60467722-60490480 GCA_007922305.1 Dermatemys mawii
CTTAGATAGGAAGTACAGGTGGTTAGGGGTGTGGGGTCTCTGGACGGGGAGGTCAGGGGACAAAGAGCAGGAGGGGTTGGATGGATCGGTGGTTCTGAGGGGGGCAGTCAGGGGGCGGGAAGTGGGAGGGGGACAGGCTGTTTCGGGAGGCACAGCCTTGCCTACCTAGCCCTCCATACAATTTTGCAACCCCGATGTGGCTGTCGGGACAAAAAGTTTGCTCACTACTGCCCTAAGGTGTCTGGCAATAGACATGTTAGGTAGAATAATTTTTGGTGTGTCTGAGATAATTTATGGGATATAATCAGCAGGTGCTGGGATGAAAATCATGAGGAGCACAGATAATGACATATTTGGAGCCAACATGGCCTAATCATTTGAGTAAAAATGTTTATTTACCATGGGTATTTTCAGTATATCAGCAGAACAGATTGCACCCATGAGTACTAAGAGACTTGACCAAGGAGCAATCTGAATCGCTAATGCTGATTTTTAACAAACCTTGGAATACTGGGAAGTTCCAGGGAATTGGAAAAAATCAAACTTTGTGCCAATATTTAAAAAGGGCAAATGGAATTAACTGAAATACTAGGCTGGTTAGCCTGACATCGATCCCAGGCAAAATCATGGGAAGGCAGATATATAGGACTCAACACCTTACTTCAGAGTTGGCAGTTGTTTGGGTCAGTAAAGTCAGCAAGCGTGACTAGGAAACACACATGAAGCAGTTACTGTGGGTTGAGTAAAACGGGAACAGAGAAGCATTTTTTATAGAGTAAATGTTCTGACCATTTTTACAGTAGCCACTGGAGTCAGCAAATAATGACCCCCATCATATAACAGGTATATTAACCTTTTGTAGCTCTTCCTAAGCAAATGATAGCTGTGGGTGTTCAGCACTTTGAAAATTAAGCTACTTCTGTTCAGAGGCATAAATATGGATTGTGGAGCCTCACTTTAGATACCTTAGTTATTTGGGATTCAGATTTTTCATACGTTAATATCAATATCTACTTCTTTGGCTGTAGGAAGCGCAACTTCTACCAGCCCAAAACCTCCACTCCACAGTAAAAGCCCTGAAAGTCCCAGTACCTGTGACTGTGCACAGTCTGAGTTGGAAAGAGGTTGTCAAAACAGCAAAGCCCCTGGCTTGCTGCTCCTTGAGAGCTAGGACTTGTGCCCCTCACATGACTCCCTGGGAATATTAGTGACAACTGCAGCCACGAAGTTGCAGCTGGGTTCTTGGGAAAAAAGGAGAGAAAAATAGAACTGCAAGCTGGAAATTCACAAGAGGCTTCAAAGTAACTATATGTGTGTGAATATCTCTTTGTGTGTGTTTATGAGTGTCTTAGCATTGATGTGTTTGTGTCTGTAAGGATCTGTGTGTTTATGTAGGTGTCAGTTGTGAGAGAGACTGTACATGTGTGAATGAATATGAGTCTGTGTATGTATGTATTTATATGTCTCTGTGCATGAATGAGCTGTGCATGTATGTATTAGTATTTTTTTGTTCACACGCAACTGTGGGTAAATATTTCAGTGCATGTGTCTCTGTGTACAGATATACTGTACTGCTGTATCTATGTAATCTGCACGTATCTGTTTCTCTCTCTGTGTGAGATGGCTATCTGTGTGTGCGAGAGAGACAGAAAGTGAGACAAGATGGATTTCTTCTACTTCTTTTATATTTTATTGTACCTGATTATGACAGTTGTGACTGATGATTTGGAAAGACTCTGATTTGGAACGTCGAGACACTGAATGGCCATTTGAAATTGATTCATTTCCATATTATTTTGATTCTGGGATGCAGTTTTTTTCAGATGTTATTGCTGCTGCTGTGTTATTGCAAGCTCCAGTGCACACACTTGAGTTTTATCTGCACCATCACTGTGACACATGCCACTCAAAGAGATGGCTAAGCGGCTGCAACTTTAGATGACAGGAATCTGGAAAGCACACATTAAGGGCAAGCATCACGCCTCTGCCTCCCAGGCTGGCTGAGATAGGAAAGTTGGCAGCAGCAGGTGCAGCTATAACCTACTAGCTTCCTTTCTAATCTTCATCTGCCTCATCAGAACTATTACTTCTTTATTTAGTGTCATTATTGTGCTTGGTGCTGTACAAGTCAAAGACGAAGACATGTTCCCTGCCCTAAAGTCATGACATTCTAAATTAGATTGATCGATTATGTAACCTAGCTGATTTCTCTGTTTCTTAGGTTGTAACCTCTTTGGGGCCAGGACTATCTTTCCATATATATTTGTACAGTGTCTAGTACAACACACTCCAATTCTGACCCAGGCCTCTGGAAACCTCTGTAATATAACTAATAAATATTAATAATACTGGCCAGGGCTATTTAAAATGAAACTACCCCAACAAATAGTTATTTAATTGGAACTTAGAGTAGAAATAGCTCTCTACTTCCACAATTCCCTAAAACATTCAAGCACATACTTAACTTTGTGTTCTTAAGTCTACTGAGGAGTGTCCAGGTTTTTGGTGATAGGTAGGTGTGTTTGGAAGCAGTTCTCGTTTATTTCTCTGTTGTTTTGTTTATATATAGGAAGGTTCACACCAAGTGGTTGGTTGTAAAATCTGATAGGTCTAGAAATAGCTCGGGGTGGGCAAACTTTTTGGCCTGAGGGCCACATCATGGTTTGCAAAACTCTATGGAGGGCCGGGTATGGAAGGCTGTGCCTCCCCAAACAGCCTGGCCCCCGCCCGCTATCTGACCACTGGGATGATTTTTATGGAATGCCCACACAATGTAGGAGTGTATACATTTTCCACAGGCTTCCAGATGTATTCCTTAAGACCATAGTCCTCCCAGTCCACAAGATACCAGAGCCTATCACATATATGTTTGGAGTCCAGGATCTCATGAACTATACATTCCTTGTGGCCCTGTACTTGTACTGAAGTGGGAGGTAACTAGGTCCAGTAAGGAAAAGAGTAGGGTTTCAAAAGTGATACATGAAACACCAGGGGCATCTTTAGAGAGCAGAGTAGTTGGAGTTCAAAAGTGACTGAATTAACCTGTCATAATATCTTAAAAGGGCCTAGAAACAGAAAGACAGGCTTGCGAGGAGGCCTGTTTGGAGATGCTCCATGCAGAGCCTTTTTGTTCTATTAAATAGGTGGAGCCTTGCTGGCCCACATGCTGCTTATACTCCACTTTTGCTTTTTTCAGGTGTTTCTTTACTTCTTCCTGGGTCTGACATATCCATTGCTCCAGGTCTGAGGCAGCTGAGTTGGGCAAGGATGCAGGTATTTGTGAATCGAATCTGGGGTGGTACATCTAATTGTTAAAAAAGGGACTCTGATCCATAGATGCATGATTTGCGTTGTAATAGGCAAACTCCATGTAACGGAGAAGTGAAGAACAATCATCCTCATGATGATTAATGTAGCATCACAGATACTGCTCGAGAATCTAGTTAGCCCTTTCCATCTGGCCATTGGACTGGGGATGGTATGCAGAAAACAGACATATGCAGACTCCCAGCAAGTGCGGAGCCTTGTGCCAGATCCAGGCCATGAACTGCAATCCCCACCCCCACCAACAGAGGTGATGTGCTCTGAAAGGTCAAGGAGCCAGACTACGTCGCCAATCCAAAAATGGACAGTCTCTTCAGTGGAGGG
Organism: Dermatemys mawii; assembly: GCA_007922305.1. Classification (NCBI taxonomy): domain Eukaryota; kingdom Metazoa; phylum Chordata; order Testudines; family Dermatemydidae; genus Dermatemys; species Dermatemys mawii. The sequence continues at coordinate 60,471,371 of ML677332.1, forward strand.
GAGGCCTGTGCAAAGGAAGAAGGGGCCCATTTTGGTAAAGTGGTCCACTATCATTAAAACTTGTACATGTGTTGGACTCTGGTAATTCTATACTAAAGTCAACAGTGATGGCCACCCAGGGTTGAGGTGGGGTATCCAAATGCTGGAGGAAACCACAGGGCTTGTGGCATGGGGTGTTGGCACAGGCAGAAACATCACAGGAGGCAATGAACGACTGGATTGGGTACATCCAGGGACACCAAAAGGAACAGACTATTAGTCATTGGGTCTTGAAATATCCAAAGTGATCTACTAGGGGAAAATCATGGCTTTGTTGTAGGACTGTGACCCTTATGGGTCCTGGGGGCACCTAGACATGGCCTCTTATGGGAATGGGAATCATGTGGCTGCTTGGCGATAGTAGTTTGTTCATCAGGCAGAATTTCTGAGGCAGAGGTGGAGCATATAAATCTGAGTATATCCTGATGAGCTGCATTGTCAGAGTTACAGGATTGAAGAATGAAGGTTGGCTCCTGGCTGGGGTCTTGTGGGATAATACTGTATCTTAGGGTCAGGATATCTGCCTTGCCATTTTTGGATCCAGGGTGGTAGGATCATAGGGAAAAATAAGAACCACCAAAGCTGCCATTAGTTTAAGGCTTTCACTCTACATAGATATTCCAGGTTTTTGTGGTCAGTGAACACCTGGACTGGGTGACGAGCTCCTTCCGGACAGTGCCACCATTTTGCAAAGGAAATTTTTTATCACCAGGAGTTCCTTGTCAAGTATTTCATAATCAAGTCCTGCAGGGGAGTTTCCTGGAGTCATAAGCACATGGGTATAACATTTGTTTGGGGCCAAGTCGCTGGGAAAGGACAGCACCAACTGTCATGTTGGAGGCATCAGCTTCTATGATGAAGGCATGTGTGACATCACGGTAAGCTAATATAGGTGCTATAGTAAAAGGCAAATTTCAGTTGATCGAATGCATGCTGGGCCTTGGAAGATCAATGGAATTGGGCATTTTTCCAGAGGAGAGAAGTGAGTGGCTCTCTTTGTTTAAAAAAAAATCAGGATAAATCATCAATAGAAGTTGGCAAAACCCCAAGAACCACTGCAGGTCACATACCATGGGGGGCAGTTGGCCAGTCTTGGATCACTTGGGCCTTACTTGGGTCTATCTGGATTCCTTTTGGGGATAAGATAAAGCCCAAGAACTCTTAACAAAACCACAGTTCTTTAGCTTGTTGTAAAGGCCATGCTGCCACAAGTGTTCCAGGATGATTCAAACATGAGCAGTACACTGTTCAGGATAGTCAGAGAAGATCAGTGTGTCATCGAGGTAGACTACTATGTACTGGTCCAATATGTCTCAGAACATATATTTTATAAAATGTTGAAAAGTGGCCGGGCCTCAACCCGAAAGGCATTACCAGATATTCATAGTAGCCATACCAGGTCCAGAAGGCTATCTTCCACACGTCCCCTTCTCTGATTTGCACAAGTTGTATGCCCCCACAGAAGGCCAACTTGGGGAATATATGGCCAGCTCCAACACAATCCAGCAGTTTGGGAATCAGGGATGGTAGGTAACAATTCCTGATAGTTATCTCATTCAATGAGTGGTAGTCTATGTAGAGTTGGAGATTGCCGTCTTTCTTTTTGACAAACAGGACTGGTGTGCCAGCTGGCAAGGTTGACTTGTAGATAATCCTCCTGGAGATAGTCTCGGACTGCTGACAGTTCAGGTTCTGACATGGCATAAACTGGTCCAAATGGTATTTTGGCTCTGGGCTTCAGCTCTGTTGGGAAGTCATAGTCCTGGGCAGAGGTAAGGTTTCCGCATTCTTCTTTTTTAAATCACCAGCGTAGTCTTGATATTTCAAGGAGAGCTCAGGCTGTAACTAAAATGGAAGGTTCCTCCTGGATGGTCAATCCCACCTGAGTTTCTCGAGGTTTGGATGTTGGCACAGTGCTGGAGACAAAACTCTGACAGAAAACAGATTTCCTGTGCTTTCCACCAAATTACCAGGTTGTGGAGGGTCAGCCAAGAGATACCAAGGATTGGGGAAAGTGTGGAGAATGGATCACATCAAACTAAGACTTCTCAGTATCTCTGAATCAAGCCTTTAGGGGAGTTTTTTCCTCTGTTACTTGATCAGAAGATAAAGGAGAACTGCCAAGAGTCTCTATGAGATCAGGAATGACCTGGCATCACAAAAGAATCTGCTGGATTTGGGCTGCTGCTGCGTCTTTGAAGATGTCAGCTGCATGTAAGTCAATGAGGGCTGGTAGGATGATATTTTGCAGGGATGCCTCAAGTATGTGCAACTGGCCCAGCACCTGCAAATAGGAAGCCTTTGGGCAGGGCTCTGGGTGTGTTCCACCAAGACTAAAGTGTGGAGGAGGAGCTCTTTTCCCAGGTTCCTTGAAGTTCATATATGGCAGGCAGAGATGGAGTGACCTGATTCACTGCAGCAGAGAAAGAGATGGTGTTGGCATTGGCACTCCTTTTGTATGGTCCATTGACGGACCACATCCACCTGCATTGGCTCAGTAAGAAGCAGTGGTGAAAAGGTCACAGTACCTGGACTGGAGAGTTGACAGACCCCATATTTAACTCTCTTCACTCCTGTGACTGGTTGTCTATAAGATAGCAAGATTCATTAGGGTATCCAGGCTTATGGGAATCTGTACTCAGCCTAGTTTGTCTTTAATTTCTTCTTGGAGGCTCCATCGGAACTGGCCTACTTGTGCTGCCTCATTCCAGTCTGTATTGGCTGTGAGGCAAAATTGTGCAGCTACAGTGCCCTGCCCCTGTTGGAGCTTCCTTAGGGCAACCTCTGCTTTTCGACTTAGTTCCGTATGGGTTGTCTAATAATACCAATATGGGCCCCAGTTCAATAGAACTGGGCTGTCTCATTCCAAAAGCAGGGAGGGCCAGTTTAATGCTTCCCCAGAGAGTAGGCTGAGGACCAGGCTCACCTTTGCCTGATCAGTAGTAGAAGACTGAGGGTGCATCATGACCAGGAGGTGACACTGGCTTATGAAACTCCAGAATTGCTGGCAATTACCATCAAATCAGTCCAGCAGTTGTATCAGGGAATAGGGCTGCATAAGCCATGTGTGGGTTGTAGCACACAACTCCATGATTTGTTCCTGGAATAGGTGGTTTCTGAGATCAGCTAGATGACACAGGCCTGCAGGGCTTGGTTGTCTGCCTGAAGGTGAGTGGCCCACTTGAGTGCGTGTCGTGCTCCTGAAGGGTTAGCCAGGTCCATTCTGCTGGCATAAGGACCTCTCCTGGGGCCTAAGTGACATGGGTGGTCTAACCTAAGAATCAAAGCAGGAGTCAGGCCAAGTCAGATACTGGGAGGTCAGAGACCAAGACAGGTCATAGGGCAACCCAAGAGTCAGGAGGCAGGCAGGGTCAGGTTACCAGGAGATCAGAAGCAGGAGAGCAGAACCACAGATCGATAACCAGAATCAGGTCAGTTTGGGATACAAGGACACCTCTTGGGGAGTGGGAAGCACAATGCACACAGTCGAGTGTGCAAGGTGAATCCCTGTTGCATAGACAACTTCCTGTTCCTGTCTTGTGTTGGGTTTATATAGAAGCTGTGGACCCATCAGAAACCCCAGCATTCTGCCAATCAGGTTCCAGGACTAGAGTCTTCTGTTAGGTCAGCTTCTGCCCTAGCAATTGTTAGTGGGTAGCAGGTTGAAGCTTAGTCATTCTTAAGAGCCCTGTAGGCCCAGGTTTGAGACCTGTGGTCCATGACCATACGTTACCAGTTCCTCACAGCATAAAGAGCAAATTTCTGAGGTGGTGTAGAGAAGCATTTTTGGTTGTCAAAGAGAGTAGGATTTAGCCACTGTCATGGCAGAGGTTTTTAGGGAAAAATTATGTTTAAGAAAGCACTAATTAGCTCCTACATGTGAGTGCTGGATGGGCCAAGCCATAACTGTACATGTAGGCACACTGTCAGTATAATTTAGAGCCTAATTAGGACTCAAATGTAGCTTCTAAGTTTGGACAAATAAGTAATTAGGAAAACCCCACAATTCACAGGGAATCCTAGAAGTTTAAACTGGAAAATTCCTATTTAGTCCATCCCACTGGGAGTCAGTGCTGGATGGTCTCCTAACATTCTCCAGAGCTTTGCACAATGTGGTTTCATCACTTCCTTCAGGAAACTGATCCATATCACAGACCTCATGGACAGAGAGAATTGTTTTGCTGTCAATTTGAATGTGACTGAATTTGTGGGTGATGTTGTCCATAACGAACACTTAAAAGCCTTTTATAGGAAACTCAGCTATTGTGTCTGTTCTCTAGAGAGAAAAGAAACTACTCAGATGCAAGCCTCTTTTTCTGAGGAGCAAAAAAGCCTGACCTATAGTGTCCCTTCCTTGTGGCCTAAATCTCCTGAGAGAGCTCCAGTTTTGGCAGATCCATCTCACATCCACAGGAAACTGATAAACTGCCTAAACTTCATTTTGCAATGTCTGATTCTGAACTCTTATGTCCCATAAGGAAATCAGAGAAGAAGAACAAAAATATTAGGAGCTAGAATGATTAATTTTATTATTAATTGTTAGCTATTTATTTGTTTATGTGGAGTCACTGATGTTCATGGTGTAGAACAGAGAAGTAAGAAAACAAGTCCCATGCACTAAGGCACGAAAAATCTAAATCTGATGTGGAGATATCTAAAGACCTAAGTATATTTTACTTGGTTAAATATCAATTATGGAGCAAAGAACAAGGATAGCTGCAGTATTTGAAGGATGTGAACACCCAAGAAGGAGAGAAATTGTTCAGGTCTGTTAAAAGGGATTGGGGAATAATAGAAGTGGTGGGATGAAATTTGACAAAGGAAGATTTATGCTGAATATAAAGAAACGTTCCACAATTGTGAAATCTATGAGACTGTAGAATAGTCTCCCAAAGGAAGTTAGGGAAGCTCCATTGCTTGAGACCCTTCAAACTAGACTCAACAAAGCCCTAGAGGAGCACGTCGCAAACTTTTTCCTCCGCGGCCCCTCTCCGGTTTCTCGCGGACCAGGGGGTATGTCCACCAAAATGCTGCCGAACAGAAAGCTTCTGCTTTCGGTGGCACTTTGGCGGACATAAATAGAATACTTCCCATTTCGGTGGTGTCCCAGTGCTGATCCTGCAGACACTGCGCACCCCCGTGGGGGGTCCCGCACACCCGCTGGGGTGCATGCACCCCACTCTGAAGACCACTGCCCTAGAGAATATAATAAGTTCATTAGTTTATGTCAGTGTAGGGCTTAAAAATGGAAAGTGCTCTGGAAGAGCTAATTTATTAATTCTACAGTAGACTCTCGATTATCCAGGATTGAGTTAACCAGAAAGTGAATTAACCAGGATGTCAAAAAACCAAAAAAAATACACGTAACTCACAGGGCCGGCTCTGGCTTTGTTGCCACCCCAAGCATACAAAAAAAAAAACCCATCAGGGCACAGGGCAGCCAGTGAAACCAATATCCCCTCCCCCCGGCGCAGGGTGGCTGGTGAAGCAACTCCCCCTCCCCATATTTCCTGTGGATAGTGATTATCCAGGATTTTATTAACCAGAATTAATTTTTTCTCTATCATCCTGGATAATTGAGAGTCTACTGTATTTATTTATTACATAATGTAGGGAGCAATCCTGCACTGTTCCCCTCCACCCCCTCACCCCTACCCCTGGGAATGGATTAGACTGGACCTAAGGTCTTTCCCATCTCTTAAAGTCTCTGACCCTGTGATCTCCAGTGATCCCGAAAATAAAGGGATGGAATTTGTGACAATAAAGAAAAAAATCTTAAGGAGAAAACATTCTAAAGAGCCATTGGTTGGATCATTGACCTTTAGAAACATCTTAACGAGCGAGTGACAACAAAAACTAGATACAGGGGAGAGTCAACATAAGACTTGCAAACTGCATCCTGAAATACGTACATGGGGCCTTAATTGACTGCCTTGCCTGTGGTTCAACGCAGTCAAAGAGACTGCCTGCTCGTGGCCAGCAGGCTGTGTTCTAGGTCTGAGCTGGGCCCAGCAGTTGGAGTTTCTTATTCCTCTGATTTGTGCATGTGTTACATGACTATAGAAGGAGCAATCAGTCAACTCCAGGAACCTTGGCAACAGTCTCGTCCCCAGAAAACGCTTGCAGCAACTGAAGCAGTGATGACTCAGCAGCATGGTCTCTCTGGCCGCTTGCTGATCCCTGGCAAGGACTCTAGTCCAAGTTCTGGCTTCCTTGTTTGGGTCAATGCTTTCTTGCTGGCACAGTAGAGGAATTCCTGGATCCAGCTGGCCTTGGCATCAGAGAGAGAGTGAAAGGAACTGTTTGCAGCCAAACAGTTGTTCCCTCCTCCCTTTTTGATTAAAAACAAACTAAAAGTAACACAAAATCCTGTTAGTAAATTAAAGTGAAGGATCCAGATCATAGGCCCTGACTCCATTGGTGCTCCGGGGCTCAAGCACGCAGAGAAGAAAAAATAGGGGGTGCTCAGCTGTTCCATGAGCCCTGGGGTTGGCCACCGATCAGCTGTTTTGCGGGCCCAGAGGTGGCTGCTGATCAGCGAGTGGCTGGCAGGAGGTGGGGGATAAGGGGTGAAGAGGAGCAAGCAGCGGGCAGAGGGGCCTTGAGGGAGAAGGTGAAAAGAAGAGGGTCAAGGGCAGGGCAGGGCGGGGGCCTCAGGGGAAGAGGCCAAGTGGGTGGGGCGGGGCCTCAGGGGAAGAGGCCAAGTGGGAATGGGGGCCTCAGGGCTGGGTGGGGGTAGAGCACACACTAGGAAAAACAAAAGTCAGCCCTTATAATCCAGATGGCAAAGTTCAAAAGTGGTGGATGGAGGGACAGAGACAGCAGGAAGTCTGGGAGGCCAGTGTCCCTGATATCTCATTGTGAAGAAGACAGATTGCTGGTTTTGAGGATGAGCTGGGGACACATTATGACATCACTAAAGGGTTTATTTATTTTTACTGAACAAGGGTGTGGAAATGTGGTCTTAGGTGACTCCATTCACATTTCACTAGATTTAGGTCACTAATGCAGAGTCTGGATGGTCTCAAGTTGATTTCTCCTGAGGGAAATTTGTTTATATCACACAACCTTATCATCCAATTAAGCATAATTCTGGAGTAGAGATAGAATAGAGATTGGGGATTTAGTAGTGACAAGTCAGGATTGTGGTGCATCACAGAACTGTGTTAGGAACCCAGCACTGGAATAGCAAAGGATTCTGCGGTTTAGCATTGAGGTGATCAACAGTGCAGGGGATCCCATCACAAGAATAGCAAGATGTGGTGCAGGTAGGGACTGAGATGCATTGGCAAAGCTGGGGATAAGAGAAGGGCAGAACTGGAATAGCAGTGGGTACTACCAGTCTGGATTAACTTTCTTTGGCAGAGCTTTGCCAGGAAGCTTGGTCCTTTGTTATCTCCTCCCTTTCATAAGCACTAAAAATTCACCCAGAAACAATAACATGTGTGTGTGTGTAGCAATCTGCCTTCTCAGCAGCACCACCCCCCAATCTCTGGCCTCATTACTTGGAGCAGGAAATGAGTAAAACATAAATGACTTAAAAAGAGCCAGGAGGGGCCGTTTCTCTCCCTCCTTCCCTGGCAATGACCGTGTATAGTTACAGTTTAATCTTGGAAATGCCAGACAGCTGTTGCCTGTTGCTAGGATACTGGCACACATTATGCAGATGTCAGGGACCTCAAATGTCTGCCGGAAATTACAGCTCATGTTGTATGAGGAGAGACGTGCATTTCCCTGTCTGGGGAGCCCAGTGGGAGCCATCATCCCCCAGATGCACCCCACCCCTGAGGTGGGGCTGAGACTGACAGACTATGTCCTGACAAAACCCAGATAATAAATCGGCGCTGGAGTAAAAAATTAGAAGAAAAGAATCTATAAAAAATGTATCCAGCTTTGCATATGGGACATGGCAGGGGGAGGGGGAGGAGCCAGCTGGTGCAGTGCAAATCTCTGGAGCTGGCTGCTGCGTGCGTGCGTTGTAGCTGGATGCCTGAGAGAGGTGGATTTGGATTCAGCTTTACTCCCATGGGGCAGGCAGGTTGGCAGCATTCCCCAGTGTTCACAAGAAACACTGGGGTTTTACTGACTTGGTGCAGCAGAAGCTACTGTGAGAAGAGATAACTGGGCAAGGAGCTGAGGAAGTGAATGACCAGATGCACACACGAAAAGTGATGCCTTTTGGGGGAGGGATTTTTCAACATATGCCAACCAACACACAAACTGTAATGAGACCGAACATTTTAAAAACTGAAATCAGTATTTTCACTCCATAACACTTCTAACAGGAGCCCTGCATTTTGTCAAATTCTGGGGGGAGATCAAGATGAGCTGATAGTGTAGTGTTTGTGACATAAGGGCATGTTACCATGGAAATTACTGTGATGTTGCAGATTCAGCATGAGGGCACCACTAGGAAAGTTGGAGGGGGTAGAGGAAATAAGCCTTGTTAAAAGCCACAAACCTGTGACCCAAGAAATCCAGAGAAGTGCAGTATAAGAGAATGGATTAATGGTTTGGTCAGATCTGCACTGACACAGTTTACAGCGGTATATCTGCAATGCATAGGTGTGTATGCACAAGAAAGTTTGTACATGCACAAGCATAGGGGACACAGGAATATGTCGGTATGTGCAAGAGTGAAAATGCACAGGAGAGTGTATGTTCATGCAAAGACACAGGAGTATCTGTATGTGCCATAAGGCCAACATCAACACCCTAAATCCTCTGGCTTCAACAGGAATGAACATCATGCACAGGATGTGGTTCTATCATTGATCATACCAAAGTACTTCATACTCTTCCCCAGTCAATTACAATCTAACCAGAACTGCTCTAGGCCTGACTGAATGGGTACCATACAATTTAATACAAAACAAATGGGTAATAATTGAAACACCAACAGAGTCGTTCATGAAATAGATAGGATTTGCCCGATCCAACTATTGCTCTGTCTAGTCAGGTATCTCAAATACTTCCTCTTGGATATCTCAACATTAACTAAAATTTAACATGGCTAAGTTCCTAATCTTTCTTTACAAACCTACCCCACTTGGCCCATTCTTGTTACAGTTGACTCCTCTAGCATCTTCCCTGTCACACTGACCTATAACCTGGGGTCATCTTCAATTCTTTCCTCTCTCTTGCTCCACACATCCAGGCAGAAGGCAAATATTGTCATTTTATCCTACCCAGTATTACTAAGATTTGACCTTTTCTCTATAAATATCTCATGCAGGCCATCAGCATTCCTCACCTTTATTAGTGTAAAGTCCCCTTCTTTGGCCCAATACCCATATCTCCTGCTGCAATTTATACAAAATGAAGCTGCTAAGATTATCTTTCTTATTCATCATTTTATGTTACTCCTTTCTTAGAATCCCTCTTCTGGGTCTACCTTCTCCACCACATCACATCTAAGGCTCTTGTGATCATCTTCAAAGTCATCTGCATAATTCTGCTTACCTTTATCTCTTATTATGTTGCTTCTTTGTCCCCTTTGCTCTGCCAGTAATGTCAGACTCATTGTCCCAATTGTCTGCCTCTCCCACAAAAGTCTCCATGCCTTCTTCCAGGCTGCCTCTTATACAATGGAATTTATGGTCCACAAGGCCAATATTTTTTCATCCATTCCTGCAAAAGACCCACTTTTTTCTTCATTATCTTTACAAAACTAGCTGACTAAATTATCTTCTTATATATTTCATTTATTTACTAAATTTTGTGGAAGGAAGGGGTTAAATGTTAGGAGAGGGCTTTAGCAACACTGGAATTGTAGCTGAGAATTGGTGTGGGAGAAAAACAAGAAGGCTGAATTGTGAAGAGAGATGGTAAAAGGGGAGCTTTAAAAAAATGTAACTTCTAAGCCATGTGTTTCTTCTCACCATGATCCCTCTGTTTGTATGCTGTATTCCTTTCCCTGACCCTTTCTTTGAGTTTGGCTTTTCAGATTTTATACTCTCACGGGCAGGGACTGTATCCTTCTCTGCCTGGAAAGTGCAGAGTGCATTGTGAGCCTGGAAGTCATCTAATTAATTCATAAATAATAATAGGACCATGCCTCCTGCCGTACCAGGTCAAACCATTGCTCTGTCTAGCCTAATGCCTCACCTGTGCCATACTGGAATAGACCATCATTACAAATAATCCAGTATTTCGTCTCTGGTAATGGTCAATACTGGATGCTTCAGAGACAGGTGACCATCCTCCCGTCCCCTTTTAGTCACTTGTCCACTTTATGCATAATAGGTACAAATCATTTCTCTTTCCTAAGCAGTCCTTTGGTTCATCCCAGTCTAGTATCTCATCTGCTGTCCAAAAACAGACCAATGGCCCATCTAGTCTGGTAATTTGTTTCCAGCAGTTCTCAATGCCAAATTCTTCAGAGGAAGGCATATTAACTCTATAATATAGTGCACTGTGCAATATTCAGTGATGGGGAGGGTGGGGGCAAGGGATAGGATTCTTTCCTAGCCCTCCATTAGCTTCTGCTCAAACTTGTGGGTTGAAACTTTTTTGTAGCTATCATCATTGCAAATGTTATTCTCTTTCATATAAATGGCTTTCTTCTATAAAAATTAATATTTACCTCAATAAAATAGTGCACTGGCAAATTCCACAGTTTATCCTGCAGCTTTCTGCTTCAAAGAGAGAGAATCTGTGCCTGACAACTGCAAGTGATCTTTTATGAATCATGGAACTGAGTTATAAAGGAAACTAGGAACCTCATGGAATGTGTTTTGGTAGCTTTACTGTAGAGACAGGAATATCAGAGTATGGTGAAAAATTAAGATTAAAAGAAAGTCAGGGCATTATTTAGGTGGAAGGTTAACACCTGTGCTGTATTTTAGGTGATGTCCTTTACTTAGTTCCTAATATCCCACATCCTGTGTCCATACAAAGGGCATTTTGTCCTGTATTTCAGCAGCGCATCCTACAGTGTGAGGCTGCAGAGGTACACTTTTCTACCAGGAATAAAACATCCTTTGTTTTCTTGAAACATAGATAGTCACCGTATTTAGGGGCAGAGAGGTTGTTCCAGAGAGGTGGAAGCAGCATAAGGAAGGTGATGGCAGATGGATTTACTTCCTGTTGTGGAGAGATGATAAGGGAGAGTGAAAAAGGTATCTGGTATTTGAGGAATCTAGGAAATGGGATGTAGAACAGCAAGAAGTTGGGAACTCTTCTGTAACATGAATGTATCACATAGGGCTTGTGCTGGATGAAAATTCAGACTTGCTCCATTATATGGTACTATCTCCACTGAGGTATATATAAACAGAGTCTACAAGCCTTAATACTACTATTGCTTAAAGTCTCCATTAGATCAATTGGCAGAGGCCTGTATTTTTTCAATGGCAGAATCTGGGTTTTCCACAGTGGGGTGGGGGGTGAGTGTGATGCAGGTGGTAAGCAAAGTACCTGCTGGCCAAGGATTTGTTATAAAAACACTGCATTGTCCCTAGGAGTCATGAAAACTCATCTCTCACAACCTCTGAGTGCTTTGCCAATAGCACGCCAAGGTGACAGTAACCGGGGGAAGGGAAAGATATTGGAAAGGAGAACAAACGGGGCCAGGTAAACAGCGCTGCAGTAGCAGTGGTTGTCATGGTGACCAGAGGGGGAAAGGAGGCGGAGGAGAGGAGGGAAGCATATATTGATCCATAGTACTGTGCCAGCTCATCTGGCTTCTATCCACGTGCTGCTACAGAGGGAGAGAAAATCAAAGAGCCACACACAGAGCAGACAGGGCCTGAGATTCAATACGTGGCAGCAGCTAGATCAATAGATTGTTGGAAGGTGGGTAATTGACTCCCATTCTGCTCAGGAGAAGCAGATGCAGGGACAGAGATGCATTTGTTAGCTGTAGATTCCCAGCTCTACTTTATCAACCAGTTTGTTTGTCTAGGTAATTCGTTTGCTTGCTTGACAGCTTCTCTTCAACCTGATTTCTTGCTGCATCTGTCAAAGATGAGCATTGGCTGCACATCCTGTGCCATGACTATACTGAAGTTCCTGAGTCATTTTCTTCCATCCACCTCTTCTTTGTTCAGAGTGTCTTTACCCCACCCTGGCACTGAGATTTTAATGGGGGAGACTGGAGACAAAGAGAGTTTATTCTCATGGGATTTCTGATAGTTTCTGCTTTAACCTGCCTCTGAGATTTCTAAGAGCAGCTTCTCTAGTGGAAGCTCAACATTTCCTGTTCCGGCTAGAACCAAGAAGCAGAGAAACCACCAAAGAAATAAAACAAAATAGTTAAGCACAGTTTTGCACTTAATAAAACATCTGAATTATGGGTAACAGTTCACTGTGCTCTCTACAAAGTAACTGACACCACTTCCTGCAACAAACACCCCCTTAAAGCTATACTAAAGAAGAGGGAAGAACGCCACTTACTGAATGACTATAATCTTTTCCGTCAGATCTGTGGATTTTTCTTAGAGGTTTCTCTGCTAAGTACTGCTCTGTACAATTTGGCTTAGTTTATGGGTTAATAATGAAAAATAACCTATTTCCAATTCTGCTTTTTTTAAATTATATTGCTAGATTCATACTTTTGAGTCTTGTACTCCTTCAGCCTGATCCAATTTCCAGTTAAGTTTGTGACATCCTTTCCAACGATATCAATGAGAGTTGAGTAAGGCCCTTTTGTGAGACAGAAATAAACTCCCAGCTTTCAAGTAGTATTTTTAACCCATTGAAACACCAGCAGGTGTGTCTTATGTATAAACTAAAAGCAGGTGTCCCTGTGCCCTCTAAAACATTTTTCTTCATTTTCTTAATGAATGGGAAACTAAGAGCTTCTTAACCTCTTGGCATAAAATATGCCAGAAATAAATAGCAGTATGATAGAATGATTATAAAATAAGTTATTGCAAATGTTCACTTATCAGTTCTTGAGAGAAGGCAGACAGGTAGGTGAGAAGGAATCCAATCAGACTAAAATGTTTAAGGGAATAAAAGAATTTCTGCTAATCATGAAGGGACCAAAAAAAAAAAAGCTGTCCACCGCACCAGCAGACATGCTTTCCACACAAAAAGGAAGTGGGAAAGTTGGGCAAAATAGATGGTGAACAGTCAGAGGTAGGATTAAGCCCACATGTCCTCAAGATGAGGACAACAATATATAGTCTGCCCTGCAAAAAAATAAAGTAAAGTACATGTATTCCTCTAATCTAGCATCAAGTCAAGAGATGCACTGCTTCTGTAAAGAAGGATATCTTATTGCTGAATCACTGTGCCTGTCTGACATACACTACTGAAGCAACAGGCCACATAGTAATGCTGAAAAATGTAGGATGGATCTCAGAAATTTCAGCATAACTCCAGAGAGTCATCCACAACGTGTCTAGCCAGTTAATGTGCAAATCCAAAGGGACACCTCCCCACTCTTCTGAAACATAGTCTTATTACTTGGAAGGATGATGTAATCTGAATGCATCATGAGCATATCTGCAAGGGGCATGACATGATGCACCAGCAGCCTACATCTTTCTTAGAAGAGTCCTGGAAGAAATCTCTGGGGTCAAATCTGTGCCAAAAATGGAGCAGCCCACCTAAAATATCCTTTAACAGACTTTTACATCTAACCACACAGAGGCCTTGAAGATGGTATCAGTTCAAAATTGCTGTCACTTATTAAAATGCCACTTTCTAGGAATTTGCCCAGGAGTGTCACTGACAAAGAAATAGTTCCTCTTACTCACAAAGCAAGAGAAGTACACATCTAGTGTGTGGCCAAGCTGAACTACTGGGGAGAATATGATGGGATAACACAGAGGCTCCTGCTGGGCGGTTGGGTTCTGGGGTGGGGCCGGGGATGAGGGGCTTGGGCTCTGGGCAGGGTAGGGGGTTGGGGGGCAGGAGGGTGTGGAATCCAGGAGGAAATTTGGGTGCGGGAGGGGATTCTGGGCTGGAACTGGAGGTTCGGGTGCAGGAGCGGGTTCGGGGTGGGCAGTGGTGCTTACCGTGCTTACCATGGCACTCAGGAAGCAGTCGTCAAGTCCCTGCAGCCCCTAGGAGCACAGGCAGCCAGGGAGGCTCTGCACGCTGCCCTCGCACCTGCAGGCACTGCTCCATAGCTCCCATTGGTTGTGGTTCCCAGCCAATGGGAGCTGCAGAGCCGGCACTAGGGATGGGGGCAATGTGCGGAGACTTCCTGGCTGCTAGGACCTGCCAGCCGCTTCCAGGAGCCTACCTTAGCCCCTGAACCCTGCTGCACCACCAACTGGACTTTTAATGGCTTAGTTGGTGGTGCTGGCTGCAGCCACCAGGATCCCTTTTAGACTGGATGTTCCAGTTGAAAACCCTAGTGTGTGCAGTCCAAAGCTAGAGGAAAGACATCAGTTCTCCAGTTCTATAATAATACAATCACAAACAGGTATGAACATCAGCCTTCTAATGTCAGTCTGAACAATAGTCTATCCAAAACAGTTATTCCATGGAAAAATCAACAGACAAAGAATGTAAAAGAAAGGTATATTCTCTTGAACAAAGCTGCCAACAACCATATGGAAGTAAATGTGACTCTATACTCCAGCCTTCATAGTCTGAGAGAAAATTTCATAAGGAGCTGTGGCAAGTGATGTAAATCAGAGAAGTTTGTAGAAGGCTACATTGACTTTCAGATAGGCACAGAAACTGGCAAGTACAAAGATAGTGCAAAGCCATCTTGCTCCACTCCAGACTGTGACAGCTCAGAATTCGTTCCAATAATTCTTATTCACCACCATAAGAATGGCTATGCTGGCTCAAACAAGAGGTCCATATAGCCCAGTATTCTGTCTTCCAACAGTGGCCAGTGCCAGATGCTTCAGAGAGAATGAAGAGAATGGGGCAATTTATCCCGTCGGCCAGTTCCAGTTTCTGACAATCAGAAGCTTAGGGACATCCAGTTCATGGGGTTGCTTCCCTGACCATCTTGGCTAATAGTCACTGATGGACCTCTGTGAACTTACCTAATTCTTTTCTGAACCCAGTTATACTTTTGGCCTTCACAACATCCCCTGGCAACGAGTTCCACAAGCTGAATGTGCCTAGTGTGAAGAAATACAGTCTTCCTTTTGTCCAAAACCTGCTGCCTATTCATTTCATTGGCTAACCCCTGGTTCTTGAGTTATGTGAAGGGATAAATAACACTTCCTTATTCACTTTCTCCACATCATTCATAATTGTATAGACCTCTATTATATATCCCTTAGTCGTTTCTTTTCCAAGCTGAACAGTCCAAGTCTTTTTAATCTCTTCTCATATGGAAGCTGTTCCATATCCCTAATCATTTTTGTTGCACTTCTCTGTATCTTTTCTAGTTCTAATATATTTCTTTTGAGATGTGGTGACCAGAACAGCATGCAGTATTCAAGGTGTAGACATATCATGGATTTAGACAGTGGCATTGTGATAGTGACATTATGATATTTTCTGTCTTGTTATCACCTTTCTCGTTTTTTCTTTCCTACTTCTTCCTCTTCTCCCAATCTTTATTTGTACTACTTCACTGTTTCTCTCTTTCCTCCCTCCCTCTCCTCCACCAGCTATTTTCTCTTGCTACTCTTCATCTGTGAAATAGCTTACCTCTCCCTCATTAACTGGGCCAAGGACACAGCAGCACATTGATGGTTTTGTCTGCACAGCTGCTCTTGCCCCTAGGAGGCCACAAAAAGTGGAGAGTGCCTGAGTCAGAGACAGGTATCCTCTTAGTCTATTGGTTCAACTTCACAATGCAAGTATTTGTCCTATGGGACAAAGGCAAACAGTGGAAACCATCTTCTTGGTCTCACTGGAGAATCAAGGCAATCACAGAGGTAAAACAGCCAGCTGATGTCACCATGCAAGGCATAGGCAACGATGGTTTTAACACCACAGCTTCACGCCATGCCTGGTGCCTGCGTAGCCTTCATATTCAGTGTGGACGTTCCTTTCACTTTTAGGCACTATGTTTACACCTACTGCATATTTACATCTCTCCTTTTGCTCACCAGCTCAGAATTCTTGACCTCTTCTTCAAGCCTCTGCACAACTCCACCGTGACCTGCATCTCTGATTTTGTTTCTTACCATATCCCCCCACCATCTTCTTCACTCTGCCAATGATGTAAGCCTCACCATTCTCTTTGTGTCCTTTGCCAGCTCCCATTTCAATGCTGAGCTCTGTCCAGTGGAACAAGGATAGTCTCTTACTTCATATTTTTCAAAGTTGCATAATAGGGATTACCTTTAATACTGTGTAGGAGAATGAGATTTTTTTTCCTAGTCAGCAGGGCAGAGAGGGGGAGAAGAAGGTATCCAGGTGAGGAATCTAGGGAGAGAAGAGAAAAGTAACACGGAGTACAGTGAATGTGGGCAAGCAGAAGCCCGGATAAGCAAGGCATCAGACACAGATCTATGTGGGATATACACCCAACAAGCTTCTGGTATCACAGAACCTCAGTCCCCACACTACAACATGGATGGTTCTAGAGCAGACCTTGTTTACATAGCAGCAGTGCATGTGAGAACTGCCTTTGGAGAGCAATTCAGCTCTTCAGGAAGGTGAAAAGCAAGGTCGACCTCACACTGTTTGTTTGTTTGTTTGTTTGAAGGACCATGTGCTGTGGTCGGCAGTTGAAAGCTGTGAGCTTCTAAACAAGGTTTGAAATCCAGAAGCCTCTGTTCATTGGCTGAGCCTTAGTTAGGAACAGGGCTATCAGGAAGGCCAGAGCTTTATAAAGCAGTGAGTCAGCGACCAGGGAGTTTTGTGAACAGGGGCAGCTAACAGGGAGTTTCAAGAGGGAGTCTGGAAGGGGAGTGAGAAGTGGGTGAGGCACACTTGCCATTCTTTAAAATGATGCTTTAAATGACTGCTTCTTAGAGCAGCTGGTACAGGAACCCACAAGAGGAGAGGCAATTCTCAATTTAGTCCTGAGTGGAGCGCAGAATCTGGTCCAAAAGGTAACTATAACAGAACCCCTTGGAAATAGTGACCATAATATAATAACATTTAACATTCCTGTAGTGGAAAGAACACATTAGCAGCCCAACACGGTGGCATTTAATTTCAGAAAGGGGAACTATGCAAAAATGAGGAGGTTAGTTAAACAGAAATTAAAAGGTACAGTGACTAGAGTAAAATCCGTACGAACTGCACGGACACTTTTCAAAGACACCATAATAGAGTCCCAACTTAAATGTATATCCCAAATTTAAAAACACAGTAAAAAAATTAAAAAAAGAGCCACCATGGCTTAACAACCATGTAAAAGAAACAGTGAGAGATAAAAAAGGCATCTTTTAAAAAGTGGAAGTCACATCCTAGTGATGTAAATAGAGAGGATAAACACTGCCAAATTAAGTGTAAAAATGTAATAAGAAAAGTCAAAAAGGACTTTGAAGAAAAACTAGCCAAAAACTCAAAAGATAATAACAAAATGTTTTTAAAGAACATCAGAAGCAGGAAGCCTGCTAAACAACCAGTGGGGCCCTTGGACAATCGAGATACAAAAGTGACAAAGAGTCCTGTGGCACCTTAAAGACTAACTAAAATTTTAGAGCATAAGCTTTCGTGGGTTAATACCCACTTCGTCGGATGCATGCAGTGGAAGTATCCAGGGGCAGGTATAAATAGGTAGGCAAGAACCAGGTGGGAGATAACAAGGTTAGTCCAATGAGACTGAACCAGCTTGTTATCTCTAATCAGGGAGGGTGAGGTGTTCCTCTAGCAGCTGAACTGGAGGTGTGAATAGCGAGAGAAGAGAAGCTGCTTTTGTAGCTAGCTAGCCATTCAAAATCTCTATTCAGTCCCAAATTGATTGTGTCAAATTTGCAAATGAATTGCAGCTGTGCAGTCTCTCTTTGCAGTCTGGACTTGAAGTTTTTTTGCTGCAAAATGCTGACCTTTAAATCTTTAATGGTGTGTCCGGTGAGGTTGAAGTGCTCTCCTACAGGTTTTTGAATATTGCCATTCCTGATATCTGATTTGTGTCCATTTATCCTTTTTCGTAGGGACTGTCCAGTTTGGCCGATGTACATAGCAGAGGGACATTGCTGGCACATAATGGCGTATATTACATTGGTAGATGTGCAGGTGAATGAACTAGTGATGGTGTGGCTGATCTGGTTTGGTCCTGTGATGGTGTTGCTGGTGTAGATGTGTGGGCAGAGTTGGCATCGAGGTTTGTTGCATGGATTGGTTCCTGAGTTAGAGTTATTATGGCGCAGTGTGCTGTTGCTGGTGAGAATATGTTTGAGGGTGGCAGGTTGTCTGTAGGCCAGGACTGGCCTGCCTCCCAAGGCCTGTGAAAGTGAGGGATTGTTGTCCAGGATGGGTTGTAGATCACTGATGATGCTAACTGAATTAGCTAACAAACGTCACCCACTGATTTTAGAAAAGTCATGAAACTCTGGTGAAGTATGAAATATTCAAGAAAATCAAACATAGCCCCTATCCCAGTGCTTTCCCCAGATTCCATCTCCCCTCTCTTCTCTCCACCTTGCTCCTGTGATACTGTCCCTGCCTCCATCTCCCCTCTTCTCTCCCTTCATGGTATTGCCCACATTGGTGCTAACACTGACCCAGCTACCTCTCATTTCCACTCACCACTTACTTCCCACTTTGACTCCTGTGCTCTGCTCTTTCACTGCCATCTCCTTTCCCATCACATTTCATTTAATCCTGCACTCTCTGCCCCGCTCTCCATCTCTTCTGCAGGCACTTCCCCATCCCCTTAACTCTGCCCCTGGCTCCATCTCCTCTCCCATACCTCTGCAACCTCACCTCCCATGCTTGCTCTCCCTCCATCTTTTCACCCCTCAGCAGTCACTCTCCACCTCAGACCCTGTGCTCTTCCCTATTTCATTCTCAGTCTAAAGAAAACTCAGAACCCTTCTTTCACTAGATGGAGGCCTGAATTGCCTTCCCTCATCCCACCCTCCAGCACCCTTCCTTTTTCTATTTTAATAATTTTTATCTTTGATTAATAATAATAAATTTTAACACTGAAAAAAACTCTGTTACTAACCTTTCCGTAACTGTTGTTCTTCAAAATGTGTTGTACATGTCCATTCTAACACAGGTGTGTGCTTGCCTTGAGCACAG
>ML677332.1:60490490-60769274 GCA_007922305.1 Dermatemys mawii
CCGTCGGCTGTTCTCAGGGCAAGCACACACCGACACTGGAATGGATATGTGTAAGCACTCCAAAAAGAATGTAAGTTACCAATAAATTCCAGCAAAATGCCCTGAAAGTGGGATATATGAAGTTGTAAAATCCTTTGTACATTTCCAACATGTTGGACACGCCCTTAGAGAAAAGACAGCAGGGAATAATCCTCCTCTGTCCCCTTGGTAGTCTAGTCGGATTTTTCTGTCTTTAACTTCTATGATTCTGGAACATTTCCAGAAGTTACATGAGTTCCCCAGACTAAGACCCTGACGGTCCCAGACAGTGCATGCTGTCTCCTATTTAATAGTGGACACTGTACCCCTTGATGAAGCTTGGGTTCTCCAAAGACAAATTTCAAAATTTGGGAGCAGCCCCAACCCCAGGGCACAGACAATGTGGAGAGGAGAGAGATTTGAAGTGCCAGTGTTGGTCTGTGGCTCCATGCTAGGGATTAATTAGCGCAGATCAACCCAACAGGGTCAGCAGACCAGGCCAAGAACCTCAAGAAGCTCACCTTATACTAATCATCAGATTAGTACCTGTTCCTTTGCCCTTGTCTCCCAAGAAGGTAAAAAACAAAGCACACAGTATGATGGGAGAGTGATTGCACTCACCTCTGTTTTGCTCCCTTGTTTCTGAGAACTCAGAATTTCAAAGCAGGATAATTTTTTTTAACATGTTTTTTCCTCTGGGACTAGTTCTCCTGGTTCCCAGTCATTTCCTCCTGTTTCCATGGCAACTACAGCTGACTCAGATTTGTGGTTGCCATGGAAACTGTGCTAGTGCCCCTTTAAAGACTGCACTGAAAGAAGAATGAGATTTGCATCTCTGGTGCTGTGTGGAGCAAACCTTGTCTGACTCTCCTGGGGAGGACACACTGTATAAATTCAATACAAAACCCAAACTAAATCCTTTCTCAGATGGATTTTGAAAACTGGTGAAATGGGTACATAGTAGAGAAATTGGACACTTGTGTTTGGCTGCTCAGGGTTGTACAGGAATTTTCAGTGTGCTGTGGGCACACCAATTTCTTTAGAAATATCAGTTACAAGATGGCCATCTAGGGAGAGGTTAGACTTTACCTTGACCAGCTAACACATTTAAAACTATGCCTTGCTTTGTATACACTGGGATTTTAGCACAGGGGTGGGCAAACCTTTTGGCCCGAGGACTACAGCTAGGTATGGAAATTGTATGGCAAGCCATAATGCTCACAAAATCAGGGGGTCGGGGTACATAAGGAGGTGAAGGCTCTGGGTCTGGGTGCGGGCTCTGGGGTGGGGCCAGAAATGAGGGGTTGAGATGCAGGAGGGTGCTCCAGACTGGGATTGAGGGGTCTGGAGGGCAGGAGGGGGATCAGAGCTGGGACAGGGGATTGGGGCACAGGAGGGAGTCTGAGGTGCAGGCTCTGGGCAGCACTTACCTCAAGCAGCTCCCAGAAGTAGCAGCATGTCCCTCCTCTGACTCCCATGCGGGAGCTCTACGTGCTGCCCTCTTCACAGGCACTGCCCCTGCAGTTCCCATTGGCCATGGTTCCCAGCCTATAGGAGCTGCAGGGCCAGCACTTGGGGCAGGGACAGCGTGTGGAGCCTCCTGGCTGCCTCTACGCATAGGAACCTGAGGGGGGACATGCCACTGCTTCCAGGAGCCATGCGGAGCCACAGCATACATGAAGTGGAGCAAGCCCTGGACCCCACTCCCTGGCCAGGAGCTCTAGAACTGGATTAAAACATCTGCCAGGCTGAATGCATCCCCCAGGCCACAGTTTGCCCATCCCTGGAGTAGCACGTCAGCTAGCACATCTTAAAATACACCTTTTTCCTAGTGAAGACAAGGCCAAAGATTGTATAACCAGGCGTCTTGGCCCAAACTGGGATGCTCTCCTCCTTGCTTTAGTTACATAATGCCAAAGAGCAAATGTGCTTCCATTTATCTATTTGATTTTCCACATTGTCTGCCTCATATGGCTCTGTCCTGCAGGAATAGCTGCATATATGCTATGTGGGTTGTGGCTATGCCAGCCTCAGCCTTGCTATACCCTCACATAGGAGGACAGCTAGGAGTATCCCCAGAATCCCTGCCTGACCACCACTAGGCATGGTACCCAGAGGCATACTGCCTTTGAGTGGCAGTGCTTGAGATGAAGGTTTGACTATGACTGCATTATTTGTTCTGTGTTTATTGAAATTCCTATTTGGATTTTC
The DNA here is from genome assembly GCA_007922305.1 of Dermatemys mawii. NCBI lineage: Eukaryota > Metazoa > Chordata > Testudines > Dermatemydidae > Dermatemys > Dermatemys mawii. The sequence continues at coordinate 60,492,720 of ML677332.1, forward strand.
CATATTTTTTTTGACTTGTGTATAATCTGTTGGTGTTGTGGTCATTGCCGGAATGTTTCTTTGCTCTTTGTTTTTCTCTCCAGGAGCCATCACTTGGAGTGGTGAAGATTATCTTTGACAGGATAAAAGACCACCAAGCCCCTTCATGAGGCCCAATGAATCTCCATCCTCTTCTACTTTTTCCAGTTGATTCACCAGAGATTATACTATTTATGAGGGGTAACAGGGAATGACTAATCAGTGATGGAGAACTATGGGGAAGTCAATATATTTCCTTGGGGATATTTTGGGTGGAGAACTAGAAGTAGGGAGCCTATATTTGTTTCCTCACCGATGTCCCTTTTCTATCCTATGTTTTTCAGCACTCTGGAGGTTGAACATGTTCCTCTGGAGGGGTGCAGGCCCCCAGACAACCTAGAATAAAGGAAATTTTGAAAGGGAGACTTCTGTGTTAGACTGTACAATCTGTAATTTTTCCTTAATTTTTATTTTGGCAGAAGAATCTCTTTTGGTCCCATGGATGTATTGTAAAAATAAATTAAAAATAGGCCTTTAGGAATGTTTCATCTTCTATGACTGCTTGGGGAATGGGATTTGGAACCAAGTGGGCTGAGCTGAGACTACACATGCTCTGCCTCATGTGATCCTGGGCATGCCCTGAGCAAAGGTCAGGAATAGTCAAAGGCAACTCCGATTTCACCTGTTGAATTAGTCCTACTCATGCCAAAACTAGATAAGCCGCATATGTCTGGGTACATGGGAACTCAGAGCATCTTAAAATCTGACATGAGCAGTCAACCCTTAGCCTCACCTCTGTCCTGCCCCCTTTGTTCTCTACTCCCACTCGGGTTCCTTTTTTGGGAAGTGGTCTCTAGCTCCTCTCTGCCTCCCTCAAGAGGGGCACGGGTTATGGCAGGGAGCACTTAAGGCAGCATGAGGTCAGAGTATGCTACATTTGATATGTTCTCTACTCCAGTTACTTGATTCCCCTTCCTCTCTCTGGCAGGTGCTGCCAACAGAAGCACATCACATGGTATGGTTGGTGCAACTCCATCTTAGAGGAGCCCCAGTTTGCTTATTCACTGACCATCTGGGCTGCAGAGGGCTGCAATCAACTCCATACTAAGATGGACAGCGGGCCCTCAGCAATTCCCTTTATAGGTGTGTACTTGTTTCCCAGTTGTTTTATGTGAAAGCAGTCACAATGCAAACATTCTAATTCCTGCACTAGGGCATGACTTTGAGGTGAGGTGCCTTTGGCCGCTTTCCCTTCAGTTAAACCCAATGAATTGTTCGTGGACGGAGAGGGAGAGAGGAGGAGAAATGAGAGAGGAAAGGGGATCATGATGGGCCCCCAGGAAACTTCTGTTAGATAGTTTATTGGCAGCGTATAGGCCCCTCCCACCTAAAACACAGAAATTATCATTCACCTTGCTCCTGCAACTGACCTGGCCTGCGCTAGACTGGACAATAAGCACCAGCCCTCGAACCACTTCCACTGGCATTCCCAGGACTTAAAGGACTTCATCATAACAACACAACACCAAGACAGCACACTGCAGGCATTTGTGAATGAATCCACATCAACCTCTAGCAACTCTGTGAGGGAAACTGTGGCACAGAAAAGGAAATTATTTTGGAGAAAATTCAATAATGTTCACTTTTCATCTATGGAGGGTAAAATCAATATACCTTGCCATCATTTATGTTGCGATGATGAATGTGTAACACAGCTCTCCTTTAGTTATGGGAGGTGAAATCAATGGACCTCACCTTCATTTACATGGATAGGGGCCAACTCAATATGGCCCACCTTTATTTCTGGGGTGAACTCAGCGCAATTTTCTTTCCTTTATTGGTGGGGAATAATTACGGAGAAGTTTCGTGTGGATGGTTGTCTGGACTTGACATGGCCCATCTTCCTTTGGAAGAAATTGATTCAATATGACTCTCCCTTTATATAGAGAGGTCCCAGTACAGCTTGCCTTACTTTGTCTGAGAGGTGGACTAAACAGACCTCAGCTTCATGTATGGGAGGATGGACTCAATACAGCTTGCTTTCACGTATGGGTGGAAGGACTCATTATGGCTCAGCTTGCCTTCATGTTTGCAGGAGATGGACTCAATACAGCTGGGCTTCATGTGTGGGGTGATGGAGTTAGTACATCTCACCTTCATCTGTGGGTGAGATGGACTCGAAAAGGCTCATTCTCGTATACGAAGGGATGGACTCAATATAGTTTGCCTTCATGTCTGGGTGTTGGCTCAATAAGGCTTGCCTTCATTTATGGGAAGAAACTTAGTACAGCTCACCATCCGTTATGTAGGGGGTAAATTCAATACAAATTGCCTCCATTTATGTGTGTGGGAGGCTGTATTTCAATATGGCTCACCTTCCATTATAGTGGGATGGACTCAACACAGCCCTCCATTTATGTGGGGATGGACTTAATATTGTTCCAGTTTATTTATAATGGTTGGACTCAATATGGCTTGCTTTCCTTTATAGGGTGTTGTTATGAGTTGTAAATCAGTTGTGCAAGTGAAGAAATGGGTATAATGGATTCCAGATCCACACCATTATGGCAGCATCTTTAAGTGTGCAAGAGGGGAAGAGACTTCTTTACAGCTCCCTGGGGCATCATCAGGCAGAAGCATTAGGGCTACTGCAATAAGGAATGTGGGTTCCTGGGCAGTTTCCCCATGAGATATATAGCTGGCATAATTTTTTCATCACAGCACCATGCGTTCTCCAAGGATGTGGTTGATCCTTCTGCATTTCTGAGCTACTATTCCTTTCTCTCAAAAGGATACTAATTACAGTTATCCTATTTATACCCCCCAGAGGATCTCTCTTGAAAGAGAGGTGAAAGTCCAACAAGGAAGCATGAGACCTTTTCTGTAATCAACAGGCTGAAAGTCAAGCTTCCTGTAACTAGTTGGTCCATGGGCAGTGGAGAGTGGGATATGGAGTCTTTCACATTTAGGTTACTGGTTTAACTGTAGCTCAGGTTATCAGTCACTGAAAGTGACTTCTATTTGGTGGCCATGTGGGGCTCTATGTGCTGGTGGGTGTATACAAGGTCAAATGGATTTATTTGGGGTTTGAACCCCATTGGGAGTTGAATGCTGGAGACAGGAACACTTTTCAAGCTGTTTTCAGTTAAGCCTGCAGCTTTTGGGGAATGTGGTTCAGACCTGGGTCTGTGTTTGTAGCAGGCTAGTGGGTCTGGCACAGCCAGGCAGGGCATCAGCCTGCTACAAACCTGACCAAGCTGGCAAGGAAACAGGCTCAGAAGTAGTCTCAGCACATCAGGTGGCAGACCCAAAGGAGGTTTCAGTGATCCAACCCATTACAGTGGGTTTCAGTGTAATTCCTAGAGGATGTATCCCAGAACAAATAATAAAAAAAATACCAACATAATTAGCCATCTCACTGCAGCAAGGCCAAGGACAGAAAGGAGCACAGAGCCTTTCACCCCTATTAATACTTAACATTTTATAAACATTACTTAAATAAGCCCCAGAGGCCCTCTGGGAGATAGGTCATTATTATCCCCATTTTACTGATGGGGTAACTGAAGCACAGAGAGGTTAAAATATGACATGCTCTAAGTCACCCAGCTAGCAAGTGTCGCAGTCAGAAATAGGGTCCAGAAGCTCTGATTCTCAAATCTATTCTCTCCCACTAACAACTGCCTCACCAGTGAGCACCTTGAGAGGGCGCTACACTGATAAAAACATTATAACTAGGGAAGTATTATACTAGAGAAAGTATTATAACTAGTGGGTGTGATATATGGGAACCAATAACACATGGGGTACATTTCAGACGGGTGCACAGGGAACCAGACACAGAATCCAATACTCTTTCCTCTGCTGTTCCCCTAACACTAGAGAAGGACAAATAGTTTTCCTGTGACAAGTGGAAGGATCACCTCTGGGAATCATGAAGGGGTATTCCTGTGAGAAGTCAGCTGGTAACATTTCAGCAGCACATAAGGAAAGTCTTGCAGTGACACTAGACAGACCTTTCAGTCTAACTATCTCAGCATCTGCAGCTCCCATTTCGAGGTGAAAAGATATTAGATAAATGTAAATGCAGGGCACTTTACTAATGATGCAGAAAATGCAGTACAATGAAATCTTTACAGTCCCTACTGGCCTCCTGCCACACTGTTCCTTGCCTTTTGCTGTGCACTATGGGAAAATGGAGTAAGAACATGGGAAACAGAGGAATGCTTTTTTAGGCCAAGGTCTGATGCCTTTATTGGTTGGTGAGGGGTTACAGTGCACATTTTTGATAGGCAGGAGATTTACGAGGTGGAATGCAGCCACTGTGCCTTTTCAATCCTCACAGCAGTAGGCAGGTTTATTTCCATCACCACATTGCAGTGGCTGCTTTTAATGCTGCTGTATTTAAAATTGTACGTGTCTCTACATGAAACAGGGCTTTTCGCAGTCTGCCTTTTTATATCCTGTCAGGTTGGCTGGATAGACAGGATGGGGATGAGAATGTCTATTTGTGTGGGAAGGACTATTCTACCATGGATATGATTCAGTAACGAGTTTCTTTCTATTTAGAGTCCTCTTGGGTTTCCACATTCCTTCCCTCAGAGCCTCAGTCTCTTTCCATCTTTCCATTTCTCTTCTTCCTTCCAGATCCAAAGGTTAGCCCACTTTTTCCCATGCTTTCTTTCCTCACATCCCAATCTGTCCTAGCTTTACTCCTCCTCCCCTTCCTATACAAGTCCCCAGAATCCTTCTGTAAGATGCCCATCCTTGGCTCTCCATGTAAGCTCCTCTCTTTTATCTGGAAGCCTTCACATTCTAGTTCTCATCCTCCACTCTCGGCCACCTCTGTAAACCTGTTTAATGAGGGATCATATCTTTCACTGTCCTAATATAGCAGTAAATCTGAGAGAGAAAGAGAGTTAATGTCACTGGGTAAGTCAACATCTTCCCTCAAATGACTTTGGGAATTTTTCAGCACTTCTGGATGACTGTGAGAGTTCTGCCACTACTGAATTCCCCAAAGATACAAAAGGTTCAGGGTCCCGCGACAAGCACTTTGGGGGAAAGGATCAGAATTTAAAACAACCTTGACAAATTGAAAACAACAATATGAAATTCAATAAAGATAAGTACCAAGTACTTCACTTAGGAAGGAAAAATCAAATGCACAACCACACAATGGGGAATAACTGCCTCAGTGGTAGTACTGCTGAAAAGGATCTGGGTGAGTTATAGTGGATCATCAACTGAATATGAATCAACAATGTGATGCAGTTGTGAAAAAGGCTAATAATATTCTTGGGGTGTATTAACAGGAGTATGGTATGTAAGACCCAGGAGATAATTGTCCCACTCTACTCAGCATGGGTGAGATTTCAGCTGGAGTATGGTGTCCAGTTTTAGGCACTATAGTTAGGAATGTTATGGACATGTTGGAGATAGTCCAGAGGAGAGCAACAAAAATAATAAAAGGTTTAGAAAACCTGATCTATGAGGAAAGGTTACAAAAACTGAGTATGTTTAGCCTTGAGAAAAGACTAGGGAGGACCTGATAGCAATCTTCAAATATAGTAAGAACTGTTATATAGAAGACAGTGATGAATTGTTCTCCATGTCCACTGAAGGTCAGACAAGAAGTAATAGGTTTAATCTTCATCAAGGGAGAATTAAGTTAGGTATTAAGAAAACTTACTAATTATAAGTGTAGTTAAGCTCTGGAATAGTCTTCCAAGGGAGGTTGTGGAATCCCCAGCATTGAAGGTTTTTCAGAATAGGCTGGACAAATTCCTGTCATGAATTATCTAAATTTACTTGGTCCTGACTCAGTACACAGGGCTGGACTTGATGACTTCTTGAGGTCTCCTCCAGGCCTACTCTTCTATTATTCAATCCTCTAGATAGATGGGGGGAATTCATCTGTGACCTATGGTCGCTTTGCATCAGTAGAGCAGTGTAGAGCAGATATAAGTCCTTCCAGAAATATCCTTAATGCAAAAGAACCTCTTCTGGAGTGTCAGTTCTGGTTGTGCACGGCTTCCCATAGAAAGTCCCGATGAATGTAGCATTTTGCAGTGTGCTGAGTAGGGAGTGCATGTCAAGGGGTAGCCAGAGCAGACCTATGCCCAGTGATTCTGTACTTCTGCAGTATTTTAGAGGGGCCACTAAGGCAAAACTTAGGGCAATCCTTCACATGCACCCAGAGGCCTCAGAATCCATGTTACCTTTGTCTCTGTGCTAGTCTCAGTGCTGGCATAGGAATAAATCTTGCACAGAGACAAAAAGGTGAGGAAGGTGATGATTTGCAGTAGGGGATGGATTCTTAACACCTTATCTGTGTGAAATGACCACACAGACCTTTCATATTCCCTCCATCTCTATTTTGCATTAGGAAGCTGGGAGCAGAGGACACAGTAACAATCTTCTGCTGAAAAGAGCCCTGCTCTGCATTATTCATGTGCTTCCTTCCTATTTTGCACACTTATGTCAGTCCTCATGCAGCTAAAATATATGTTAAATGATTCACTCTTTCTCTCTCTCTCTCTCTCTCTCTCTCTTTCTTGTTCCCTCTCTTTTTGAAATGGGAGAATTTTTTAAAAGAACCTGTGATTAGAATTTTCCCTCCTTCTTCCCTTCCCACCACAATTCACAAGATACGTGTCTCTGGTCTCTTGATTTTAAGAGTGAAGTGGAGCAGAAGGCACATAACGGGGAAAATCCCAAGCAAAATCTTTCCCTGTTATATTGATCCAAATCTCATGAAGTCTAGAGAGGGAAAATCCCTATTATGGTAAGATATCGCATCTATTCTGTCCCCAACCCAAAGACCTTTGTGGAATAGCTCCCTTCTTAATATATGCAGTGCTTCGTCCAATTCAGTTTTAAGGGGATTGCTTTTTAAACTCCTCTGTCTGCTCTGTATCCCCCTTTTTAATCCAAGCAATGGGGATTCATTCCCTTCTTCTTCTTGAGAAACTACCACAGCCACATCTCAGAGAGATCCTAAAGGATAGCTGTAGGTAATTGCTCTGCCTTTTTTATCTTGTACAACCTGAATGATGCAGTTGAATGCCTTAGCCAATATGTGGTTGAGATTCAGGTATGCATTATTGTTAACTGACTAAAGCTCAATTCAGACTGAGGTACTGATGGTAGGTTGAGGGAAGCAGCCAAAGAAGATGGCAAAGGTAATTATCAGCTCCTTTGACTGCAGGTGTCTGTCCACAACTGGTCATCTGAGTTTGCATCATAGGGGTGCTGTTAGAGTCTGAATTGCTTTTACATGATCACAGTGCAGCAGTCACCAGTGCTGCATTTTTCCATCTGTACATGATCAGGAGCTCACAACCTTTTCTCTCAGATAAGGACCTTACAACTGTCATTCATGCATTTTGTCACTTTAAACTGTGATGTGTTCCACTAGTGGATCTACTTTAAATCTATTTCAAAACTGAAACAACAGCAGTATGCAATAGCCTTCCTGTTAACTGCGATTTCTCATCATGAGACACCAATGCTTGGGGATCTGCAATGAGTTCTCATTGGTTTCCTGGTGGAGTTTACGCTGTTTGTTCTGACCTACAGAGCCATGAATGGTCTGGGACATGTGTAACTGAGAAATACCTCTCTCTTGGTGAGGAATTGCACAGCTGTGATCAGCAGAGGCATGTAAAGTGACGCACTGTCAGAATAGGAGAGGGTGCTGCTAGCAGCGCAATCAGTTAGAGATTCTCAGTTTAGGAATTTGCTCCCTTCTTGTTCTGAAATAGACTTAATCTCTTGAACTTCATGGCGTGCTGCAAAGAGTATCTGTTTGCTAGGCTTTTGGAACTTAAGAATTGCCACTGAATCTGATCAGTTTGTTACCTTGTCTCTGACAGTGACCAGTATCAGATGCTTCAGAAGAAGGTGCAAGAAACCTGGATGAGGGCAGAGGATAGCATGTGATGGGACTTTAAGGTATATGGGTTGTTAGGAATTTTTGACTGATTAATTTAACAGCAATTTGCGTCAACTACACTGATGAGTAGTATTCTTTGTACAAATTTTTGTTTTAAGTAATCACCAGGTGTTTTGAACTGGGATTCATGTGTTCCTTTGTATTTAAATTTTTTTTAAAAAGCTCATAATAATACACTTTTTCTGATATTCACCCTAAGTATGCCTTTGCCTCTTTTAATCTCTGTCTTACTAGTTAAACCCCCTTTGAACAACCTGATCATTTCCTCTCCCTCATTGGAGTTTACACCCTCAGACATTTGTAGGCCCTCTCAGATCTGTTCCTCTTTGCAACGCTGCCAAGTTAACTGATTGTTCTAGCATCACCAGCCACAGTTAACTGCATCGGAGCCAAGCAACTGTGTAATGGTGAAGGAGCACAGAAAGCTTGGGTGAAAGGGAATCATCATCTTGTTCCCTCCCAATTCTGCCCCTACATGTGAAGTTGTACTGAGGACAGTGCCTATATCAGTGATAGAGCAAACACACTCATGGTTCCCCCTGACAGGATATGTCACTCAGTTTGCATCTCTGCTTCCTGTAATGCAGATTTCTGAATTGGCCTCTTGGCTCAGCTCAAGCATAGGATCAGTTTTTATCAATTTAGTATTTGGTATGTTTAGGAATTGCATCCTGCTTTGGCCCTGCAGCAGAGGGCCAGGATGGTCTCCTTTCTTCTGGCCACTTCTGTCTCTCCAATCACTACAGCTGGTTATTCTTTTGAGAGGAGAAGAGGAATATTGCCATTCGGGGCATTTTACCATCTATTACTTTTTTTTTTTTTTTTACTTTTTTTTTCATATTAAAGCCCTACAAGGACCAAAATGTGCTTGGCTTCCATCTTTCACACTCAGCAACAATGCTGCATGATTGAGGGGGGAGGGTGTTGGCTGCAGTGTGAGTTCCTGGGGGACTGAACTGCTCATCAAAGGGACTGGTATCCAGGCAACAAGCCTCCCTTGCCTTAGACAAGCAGAAACAGCTGGGAGTTTTGAAAGCTAAGGAGAAGCTACTGTAAAGAGAGAGAGAGAGAGAGAAAGAGAGGCAGAGGAGAGACAGGAGCCATGTTATTTTGAGTAGGTTATTTCTGCTTTCGCATAGGCATGACATTCAGCCCAGCTAGGATCATCAGTGCAGCAGCCCAAGAGCTGGAACAGGCAAACTCCTTGCCCGGTCCCTGATAAGAGAAGGGAAATCAGAGCATATTTTATTTTCAAATTTACAATACATGGGGAAAGGTTATTAATGCATTTCCCAGGAACAGTTCCCTATGTGTGTAATAAGGATAATCATACATCCCTAATTCACACAGGAATTGTGAGGATAAATTCATTAATGTTTGTATGGCTCATATACTATATGAATAGTTGCCAGTGAAGTAAACAGACAGGAAGAAAGCAACACTGGAACATGCAAGTACAGCCTGCTCAAACACTTGGAGCTCTCACACATTTGGCGACTCCACAGTTGAGAACGTGAGCATTTATTACTATCTTTAATTTCCTAAACAATAACAGCTTCACTTTTCACAGGCACCAGAGGCTGCCTGTGTTTTAAATCTTACATTAATATTGTCATAAAGCTCCAGGAATCTGGCTTCTGACATTCACTAGAACTCCAGATACTAGGTCTTCAATCTGAGACTTCTCTTGGGGCTTTGCCAGGAAGGTGCTGAGCTGGGTCACAGGGAGTTCTCCAAGAGAGGCAGGGAAAGGCTTTCTAGAAGAGAGATGGCTGGAGTGGACTTTCTTCCTAAAAATTAAGAACTGCCTGGCTCTTGTCCCAGGGGAATATTAGCCCCATCTCAGCTGAATACTCTCCCCTCACTGAATCTAGGCCTGCTCTGCTGGAGCTGATTCCTACTCTGAGGAGAAGGAAAAAAGTCCCATTCTCTTAGTGGACAAACCCAAAACTTCCTCTTGTAATGCTTCTATTTCATGGGACTGACTTTGGCACTTCAGGAGCTCTCCAGCTGAGGAGAAGCCTAACAAGCCATGTCAGTGCCAAATAAGCAGTCCTGAGGATTTGAAGAGCAAACTGTCATTCCTAGTTCTCCTTTTTCTCAGTCACACTCATCCCACCATCCTTCACTTTTTCCCTCACCCCATCTACCTCCCCACACAGCTCCTTCTCTTCCACATCCCTTCCTTCCCTTTCTTCTCTGGCTTCATTCTTTTCTCTCTCTCCTCCTTTCCTCTCTGCATTCCCATCCTTTCCTCTCTCCTTCAAATTAGATCCTACCACCTTATCCTGGTGAGCTGGATTGCCTCAATTGATGAGTGAGTGGAGCTTGTATGAGGTGCTTCACTGACCATCCAAATACACCCCAGAAAGAGGGGCACATTGGTTGGCTGTCCTTTGACTTTTTCTAGTGCCCTCCATCTCCTCTGCTGAGGAGCTCATAAAGTGCCATTTGCCAAGAGAAGAGAAATAAACCCTGAGGGTCTTGGGAGGAGCATACCAGAGCTAAAAATAGCCCTGGGTCAGCTGTGAATGAGCCTGAGGCTCCACTTCTCTTCCCTCCCTGCCTCCCGCACGCTGGCGCTGAAGTCACAAAGAGGACAAACAGTCATGATGAATCCTCTGTCTCTAATACAGCTCCTCCCTCATCCCCCTTGGCTTCCCTGCTGCCAGGGACTGTAATTGCTACACAGCTACAGAAAGAGGGAAACAAAAATAATGAAAAAGAACCTGCCACAAAATAACTCTTTGCCTGCTGTTACCACGTCTCCCTCAAATCATCTGTTTCAAGGAATCAGAGACCTAGCCCCGGTCTACACTAAAATGTTACATCAATCCAAGCCGCTTTATGTTGTCCTAATTGTGTATCTATCTACACTTAAGTTTGTCTCCCATCAGTGTAAGCTTTCTATTATGCTGACATAGGAACATCACCTCCCTGAGCAGAATTAAGCCATGATTGATGTACTTAAGTCGACAAAGCATTAATGTAGACACAGCATTACCTATGTCAACCCTACCAATCCTCCCGCAGCTGTCCCACAATGCTCAACACTGATCACTTTGGTCATCATTGTGAACTCTACTGTCCAGGGGGCCTGGAGACTAGAAGCCCCTCCATTCTTTACAATGCCATGAATTTTTGAAATCCCTTTTCCTGATTGTCCATGTTGGCAAGCGCACCTAGCATCCATTGTTATCTTCAGCTTCCCAGATGACCATGCTGGCTACGCACTCTGGATCAGGGGTGGGCAAAATGTTTTGGCCCAAGGGCCACATCTGGGTATAGAAATTGTATGGCAGGCTATGAATGCTCACAAAATTTGGGGTTGAGGTGTGGGAGGGGATGAGGGCTCTTGCTGGGGTGCGGGCTCTGAAGTGGGGCCAGAAGGAGGAGAGGAGTTCAGGGTGTAGGAGAGGTCTTGGGGGGCTGAGAGCTCCGGCTGGGCATGCAGGCGCTGGCGGGGGTGGGGGAGGCTGGGGATGAGGTGTTGGGGGTGCATGAGGATGCTCTTAGCTGGGACCAAGGGGTTTGGAAGATGGGAAGGGGATTAGGGCTGGGGCAGAAGGTTAGGGCATGGGAGAGGGTTATGGATGCAAGCTCTGGGCCATGCTTATCTCAAGCAGCTCCCAGAAGCAGCGGCATGTTCCCCCTCTTGCTCATACATGGAGGCAGGGCCAGGCGAGTCTGCGTGCTGCCCCATCTGCAAGTACAACCCATGCAGCTTCCATTGGCTGCGGTTCCCAGCCAACGGGAGCTGCGGGGGCCGCACTTGGAGACACTGTTAGCATATCTTAGGGCAACTTACCTGGCTGTCCCCATGGTGGTGCATCTCGAACATTGGAAAAGGGATAATCATTGGGTTTGACTTTTCAGGAAGGAGGATATAGAGTGGATAAGGGAGAGGCTGAAAAAACAAGTGCATTTAACCTCTCTCTCTGGGTCCTTGCAGCACTCCCAACCCCCACCCATCAGAGACAACTGATGACCTAGCATTCAAGACCAGGAAGACAGGAGGAGATTCGCAAGACTATAACAACAAAAAGTTTGTGTGTAGTTTTAATAAAGAAGAAACCAGGAAATGTCACTGTGCACTGCAGGAGTCATGACTGTTGCCAGGAAGCTTTGGAGGCAGACATCAGCCAGACTGGGATAAACCTCAGCTCAACAGCCAACATGTTCATCTTAATCTTGACCTGCAGTCCCACCTATTCTAACCCAGGGCTTCCCAAACAGCTTTGCTAATGCACTTCAATCTGGATCTGCAACATGCTTTTCTATTCCAGTCTTGGGCTCTCATTGCACACACTCCCCTCCCCCATTCTATCAAAGCTCCTCCATTCTGGTCTGTGGCATCCTTATCATTCTAATCCTGATCTCCCCTCTCCCCCCCTGCCTCTCCCCAAAAAACACCTCCCCTCCTGATCTCTGTCAATGTTCTCAATCCTGACATACAGCATTCCCTGCTCTTTTAGCCCTGGGTTACTCCTATAGCTTTTTCAATACACATCATTCCTCATGGTCCTGTAGCACCCCCTACTATTCCAGTCCTGGGCTCCCCTGGCCCCCAGCTCTACAGATACATCACCGTTCTAAGAAGCTCAGCATATTACATTCCTAATGGCTGCAGCCCGCAAGCCTCTTAAACAAAGTCAGGAGACTGCTGCATGACCTTGGGAATGCAAATTCCCTTTGTGAAGTCAAAGCAAGTAATTTCCTTCCTCAATCCCTCCTCTCTCCTTGGGCATGCAAGCCTGGCTAACAGGAAAACACACACACCCATTCACATGCCCGTGAACGCACACACACAGAGCTTTGTCAATGTTAATTGCCAGAAGCCAAGGCCCAGTCATCCTGTTGACTAATTTGTCAGACACCGCTGACTCAGCATTTCTGGGGGGCAGTTTTTTTGAAGCAGTAAGTGCAATTGGAAGTAAATGGCTCTTATTGTTTTTTCTCCCCTTCATACCGGTGTCTGCACTTACAGACATTTCCTGGCCAAGGTTTGATCTTGGCTTCAGCAGTGACACAAGAGCCCTGCTTGCCAGGCTGAGAGGGCTTCTCATTAAATCTTACTGGAATTAACAGACTCCAGAGTGAAGGGAAGGAGTGGGAATGTGTGACCTGGATTTGGAAACAGAGCAGCATATGCATGATCAGGCAGCAGCAAGGAGACAAGTGCTGACCTGAATTATAGGTGCTGTATGGAATAAAGACAAGAGACACCACCAAGCAGGTTCTGTCTCAAGCAAATGCCCCACAAATCTCCCTGAAATATTCAGCACTTCCTCACTTAGTGTTGCTACTGCTTGCTGCTTGCTCATCTGTGCCCAAGCAAAACTCCTAGCCAAGGACAGAAAATCTTGATGATGAGCTGCAGTTGACATTGAAAATGCACACACACTCATATACACATCCATGCATCAATGTTCCATACATAGAAATACAAACCCCTGGAACCATTCCACAGATCCATATGCACATAGACAGTCATGCTGCAGGCACATAAATGGATGCTCATGAACCACTCTGTAGACATAAAAATACATGCCACATATACACATATTCCAAGCCATATTCATAGGAAAACACACTCTTGCACCAAAATCAAATACATATATGCACATTAATGCATTCACATCACATTCATATGCATGTACACTCATGCCACAAACATGCATGCTCATGTTCCTATGCCACATACAGTACTCACATATTCACTCCTCCTGTACACTCATGTCATATACATACATACATGACTATCTTTGTATACATGCATGAACCCATGCCACATTCACATACATGTCACATGAACACACATATATATAAATACACACACACCTGCATCCACACACATACACATAGACCCCTGATACATGAGTTCATTGATTCTGTATTTTGTGAGGGTCTGTATGTGCTCTGTGAATTTCTCTGTAGAAAAGTAGTCTGTTAGGGCTGGGCTCCATTGGGTGAAGGGGGCTTGTCGACCTAAGATACGCAACTTCAGCTATGCGAATTGCGTAGCTGAAGCCACAGTATCTTAGGTCAACTTACCTGGCTGTCCCAATGGCAGCGAGTCGACCCGGGGCTGCTCCCCTGTCGAATCTGCTTCCTCCTCTTGCCGAGATGGAGTTCTGGAGTCAATTGGGAGTGCGTTCAGGGATCAATTTATCATGTCTAGATGAGACGCAATAAATTGATTCCCAATACATCGAACACTACCCACCGATCCGGCGGGTAGTACAGACGTACTCTTAGAGTGGAAGGGTTTTATTCTAGCAATTTAGCTTCTTAGGTTTTTTATGATCTGTTATTTCCATAATGCTATGTACTTTCTTCAGGGTTTGGTCTATGTATGACTTTGCTCATTATTCATTTCTCAGTTGGACTGTTTGTATCATGAGTCTTAGTGAGACTCATGATACAAACAGTGAAGTGTGCTCTTCTTACCGCATTTAAGTTTTTGGCCTCCTAATGTTTTGTGAGGTAAGAAGCATGTGTTACTTTGGCTGAGCTGGTACCAGAAGTGCAGAATTATTTCCTGTATATTGAGTGGCAGAGGAAATCATCCTGGCTCTGCCTGTAGGATTATTGGGGGAGTGCCTGTGTGTGCATAATACCTGTTTGCAGAACTGTATGGGCAGGGAATTTATTGGAACTTTGTCTGAGGTTGATTGAATAATTCATTGCAAGTAATATTCATGATGAATTTTGGACTCTTTTTTAGTTGAATAAATATCACAAATACATATTTCCATAATTTGGAGAGCTTTGGCTTTGTTCCATTCAATTTAGTTTGCAGTTACATCAGACTTCACTCTCACATAGTAGAATGAGCTGGATTCCATGGGTTACATGGATTTCATTAAGTTTTAGCCAGGTATATCATCAGTAGATTGTATTTTTATAGTTGTCTCTTTATAATATAGAGAACCTGCAGAGCTCTTCCTCACAATTTTTTTTAGACAGTCTGAAACTCCTTAATGCATAAAAGGTCCAGAAGTGTATAATTTGGGGTGTGTTCCATTTCTGTCTCTATTAGAGTTCATTTTACAGCGTTTTCTCCAAGAATTATGATTTTGGTCTCTTGCAGATTGACTTGTATGGCTCATCTGTTGCTGAATGTTTCTAACAAATTAAGATTCTTTTGAAGTCTGTCTTGTGTGAATAATAATATGTTCAGGTAATCAGAATATAGCAAACATTTTATCTCAGAGTAACTGTTTTGTGGGAGCCCTAAAAAATTATTATGATTATTTCAAGTTGTTTCTGATGACAAAGTACTTCAGTCATGTCAATTCAGCTACAGACTTAAGGATCTTTGCAGACTAATCCCATGCACTTCTGAACTTCTTCGAATTCAGACAATTCTCCTTTCAGGAGTTTATACTATAATTAGTATGTGAAGAGGTCTGCTTTGGTTACAAACTTTGAGAAATTTATATAGCAGGCTAACTAGAATTCTTTCTACCCATCCCAGTTTAGCTCTGAGCCCTTGTGGCTTTCTCAGACCCTGGGAATTTCTAAACTGTGCCACTGAGCCTGCCGACTTTATATAGTTTTTATATATAGTTTTATATAGACTTTATGTAGTCCAAAACTCTACAATGACTCAAAAAATAATAATTCAACCTCCTTAAATATTCAAAGATGCTAATTCTCATTGAAGGGGAATTAACTAAACAAATGTGGAGTTTCTAAGCCAAAGCATTTTTGAGATATGATGTTCTACCTATTAGAAGACTTTTCCAAAAGTTAAAACCCTCTCATTTTTCAAACCCATATAAAGACTCTGAGGCAATTCATCTCAATCTCTTCAAATGAATAAACCTTTGGCAGGACACCAAACATGAAAAATGTCAGGTAGAAAGGATATATGCTGAGAAAGATGGAGGTAGCAGTTTTAAAAATCAAACTTATCACAGAAAATTATTTACAGTGCTAAATATGGAATCATTACCATGGTTCTTTGTATATATTAGGGATCCTTATTCTTGAGTATAACTGACAAGTACTCAGTGTACATCTGAAGGAGAGAGGGGGCAAAGGTGGCTTTAAGACACCTGAGGAGAAGTGCCTCAGTCCTGATCCCTGATGTAAATTAGACCAGACTGACGATTGCTGCAGGTTTTTTCTTTAAGTGTTGGGAATCAGCAAAGCATAGGGAAACCCTACCCAGCCCTCCTCTCCCTTTTTCCTTGCACTGTCAGGCAGGAAGAAAGTGGTTTTGGAAGCACCACAGCTGCTCTATGCTACTGGAGGATTCCCCTAGCCCCGCCCTGGGTGAATCTTCCAGAGGTCAGTTAAAACAGATCTAAGCCGCAACAGAATGGCCCATATGATGTGTTCTAAATAACTGGTTCCAAAGAGAGAAGGTAAAGGTCCTTGAACTGTATTTTATGTCAAGTGTTATAAAATACCAGACTCAGATTATATATTTGTTCCTGCTGCAAAAATTCCTCAGGTTTTTCAAGGAAATTTTAAGTTCTATTTCCTTTGCCTGAGAATATTTTTCAGATGCAGAGAGATTTTCTCAGGAGGAGAAAATCCTCTGTCTCTTATCTCAATGCATGTTCTTTCATTTTATTTATGAAAGGAAATGGCTTCTGCTTTCACCAGCTTCACCTGAGGAACTACTGCTACAAAAAAGTTGGAGCCTGCCAAGAGAGTCCAGGAGGTGACTCTGTAATTCCACAGTCTCTCTCCTTCCCCTCTGCTCTCAGTCTCTCTCCAATATTTTATTAGGTTTTTTTCATTAGTTGGAAATCAATTATTTAAATTATAAGAATTTTAGGGCCATAAACTGATATCTGTGGGAGTTGCATGTGTATATCCTGGGCATTACACCAGCTAGTTAGTGTCTACTTCTTTCAGCACTGCTGGCATGCCCTTCAGTCCCTGCAGAGAAATAAGTACCCAGATTAAATTCTGCCCCCCTGCCCAAGTGTAAGGTTGCTCAGCCAGATTCCCATCCCATTCTTCCACTTCTTTTTCCTCCCATTTCCAGTTGTGACAGCTTATCCCAATAGAGCTGAGCTGTGTGTTCTGCCCTTCCCGGGCTGAAGAATGAGTTGCTAAATTACATTCATGGGCCTCTTTCTGCTCAACTCTGAGTGAAATGAAAGGCCTTTCCTGTCTGAACAGGCTTATCAAATTAAGGATCTCAGCTTCTGGTGTTGTGGTTTTTCGTGAAGTGATGGGAGGCACAGGCAATGGGGTATACTGTCCTAGATCAGAATTGTGCACTGCTGTGAAGGAAAGAGGGAGGACTACAACTCCTGGAGATTTAGGAAGGGAGAAAGCACAGATCCAGAGGACTGGTTTCCCAACACAGAATACAAGGAACTCCCTTTGATTTCAGGAGGAGCCCCTCTTACGGCAACCTTGGCTGTCTCATGTCCTACAGAGTGAATCACCACCTCTCTAGAGAAAGACTCTAGTGGAGGACTATAGAACCCCAGAGGGTATTTCCTACTCTTTGGGTTTAGCATGCTCCAGTCAGCACAGTGGCTGGAAAGTATGAGACTCGAACATGAATCTCTTTCCCCCCACCCCAATTATACATTTACTGGCAAGCAATGTTGTGTAGTGGTTATAGTAGGGGACTGGAAATCAGGAGTCCAGGGTTTATTTATTCTATGTAATTCATCAATCAATTTATGAATGGCATTTCCGATACCCCCATCATTATACTATCTAGGTACTAAATACAAAATTAAAAGTTGTATTATATTTGTTCATAAACTACTCTACTTTCCTCTTTCAGTGCTCCTGCTGCTATCCTCTAGAGATCCTTTTTTCCCCCTTCTTTGTCTCTCTCAAAGTTTCTCAATTAGAGAGACAAGGTGAGTGACATAATATCTTTTATTGGAGCAACTTCTGTTGGTGAGAGAGAAACTAGTTTTCCAGCTTACACAGAGCTCTTCAGGTCTGGGAAATGTATATCACAGCTAAATAAATACAAGGTGAATCAGATTATTTAGCATAAGTAGTTAACACATATTAAAAGGGACCATTCAGGATGAAGTGGCCTGTTAACACCCTCCAGTTGCAGAGGGGGAAGGAGGGAGCAGGGGAGGAGAGAAGGAAGGAGGATGGTTGTTAGTGGGTTATAGATTGTTGTAATAAGCCATAAATCCAGTGTCTCAATTCAGTCCATGATATTTGTCCATTCACTCTCTCTCTATTGTCACCTGTTACTGTTTCCCTCTGTGGTCTAGGACAACCTCTCAGTGCTTCAGGTTCCCCACCTGGGAACTATAATTCTGACCTACCTTCTAGGGGAAGGAGTTCTTCTGATGATTAATGAACTCACATTTGCAAAGGACTTTGAGATCCTCTGATGAAAGTTGCTGGAGAATGGCAGAAAATTACTGATTATTACTCATCCTCCTTCAGGCTGCCTCTCTGTTTCAGACCAGTTTGGACCAGTGCCCAAGACACAGGTATCCATTTTAACTGACTTCTTTTCCCTGTATACAGCCTTCATAATAAAGATTACTTCTGTATGCTGGCTCCCTAAACATACTGCAACCCAAGAAAAGGTGATGCCTCCAAACCCCACCCTCCCAACACAGGCAATCTCCTACCTGTTGAGCCAGACAAGAGAGGGTGCTGCTGTTTTGCTCTCCACATTGTGACCTGCTTCTTACAATGTTTCCTGTTTTCCCTCCCTCATGTCTCCTGCCATGAAAACAAGTGATTGCTTGTGAGCTAATCCTGTGTAGAGACTTCATTAAATAAATACAACTGGTACTAGGTGGTTTGTTTGTCTGGAGTTTCTTTTTTTGCCTTTGCTATCTTTGGAAGGCTAATCCTCTGGAGCTCAACCAGCAATTTCAGTCACCTCCAAGTAATCTTAATAAATCTGTTTACAAAGCAGCAGCCGCGGCTGCCCTGCAAGGGAGTGCTACAAGCCCCTCAGCAGCACTGCTATGGCTGAAATTCTTGTTTATTTCAGTCATAAATGAAAACTAGCATTTACTCAATACAATTCTGAAATCTTCCAGAATATGTCCTCTGGACAGCTGTGACTGAATATTTGCTGTTAAGGGGAAGATGATATTGGGGACCTGAGCTACATAAATTTCTTCCCCTTTTCTTCCATCAAAACAGTCAGCTGAGCCCCTCACCATTCTGTTTTACTTGGTAACAGAGTTGCAGCTGCATAAGCTACCTCCATGACCCACGCAAAAACACTGCTTGATGTTGTCTGAAAAATCAAAGCCTCCATGCCCCCATGGAAATAACGTTACTAACAAAATTGCTGGAACATGGGGCTATAGTCCACAAATTTCAGGACAGTGCGTTACTGGTTAGTGTAAGACACTGGGAATCAAGACTGTAGGTTTTATTGCTATTTTTTTACTGTGGGCTTGTCTACACTTACAGTGCAGCTGCACTACTATAGTGCTCAGTGAACACGATACCTATGCAAACAGAAGAGTTTCTTCTGTCAGTGTAGGTACTCACCTCCCTAAGAGGCAGCAGCTATGTTGATGGGAGAAGCCCTCCCATCAGGGCCGGGCTCTAGGCACCAGACTAGGAAGCATATGCTTGGGGAGGCACATTTTAAGGGACGGCATTTCGGCCAATCTTAG
This sequence comes from Dermatemys mawii, assembly GCA_007922305.1. Taxonomy (NCBI): domain Eukaryota; kingdom Metazoa; phylum Chordata; order Testudines; family Dermatemydidae; genus Dermatemys; species Dermatemys mawii. The sequence continues at coordinate 60,512,292 of ML677332.1, forward strand.
GGGGGGTGCTTGGGCGGCTTTTTTTTTCTTTGCTTCGGGCAGCAAAAAAGTTAGAGCTGGCCCTGCCTCCCATTGACCTAGCACTGTCTACAGCAGGGGTTACTTCAGTATAACTATGTCGCTCAGGGGTGTGGAATTTATATACACCTCTGAGCAACGCAGTGATACCAACATAAGTTCTTAGCGTAGACCAAGCCTGACTTACTGTGTGCTATCGCTCAAGTAGATAACACTCTGTTGTCTCAGGGTTATCTTGTCTGTTAAAGAGGTCCATATATCCATCTCACAGATTGATTTTGAGATTCATTAATACATAATAGTAAATATCCAATTAATACTTGTAGCACTTTGTAAATTCAGTGAGCTTTAGAAATATTAATTAATTAATCCTCAGACCCCCTTGTGAGTTATGGAAATGTTACTTGAGGGGAAACTGATGCGCAAAGCCATGAAGGGAGCTGCCTAAGATGATATAGCAGTAACAAGTCAGGTGCAAAGATGGGAAATTAACTCAAGATTTCTTGTGCTCATATCACTAGACTATGTTTTCTTTCCCAGGAACCCTACTAGCACTCTAGTTTCAGACCCATCTCAAGTTCTTTTGTTTAATGGCTTAATGCCTTAATTGGTGCTTGCTATGCACTTTAAAATCCTGGGATGACAGGCACTATGCATATCACTACTATATTCTGGCTACAGATTCCCCATTCTACCACTAGTGAAGTATGTCTGTTAAAACCTGCCCCAAGTTTTCATGACAGCTTTTCCACCTTCCGAGTTTCATGAGGACTGAGTGATCATGCACCAGGACAGGGCATGAATTCATCTTAGCAAACAAAGGAAAAAGGCACTTGAGAGCAATGCCAATGTCTCAGCTTCAATTACATTAATGGGGAAGCTAGGTGGGTCTGACCCTCCACTGACAGAAATCAATATGGAAAATGTTCACTACTGATTAATACTGGAACAGGCATAGCGGGGGCTGGACAGAAAGAGAGAATCCGGTTTCTAATACAAGCTCATCCTCCCTTACAGCCATCTCTGCAGAGTCAAGGCGAGGTTAAGCCGAACACTAAGAGATTTAAGGGGTTTGCGTTTTTATCCTACATTAAACTTTTGGCCTCACCCGTTCCAGCACCTGATTAGGGTTTTACCAGCTAAACCTGCCTCCAAGATCCCAATGAGTCACTGGGGACAGACAGCTGCATTTTAGGCATGTTATTTTTGTTTGTATCCTTTTCTATCTTTCTCTCTAATATTATGAATCTTATAGTCAGGGGCCAAATGAAGGGGAGATACATAAACCAGAACTGCACACAGGAATTTGCAAAGTCGAAGCCTTCGACAAGTTAAGAAAGAATGTACAAGGAGCACATTGTGGAAAGGAGCCTGACTCTATGAACAAGCATGATAGATTAATTTTGAGACTTTTCTACAGGAACAAGACTTTCCAAGCTGGGGGATGGAAAGAGCTGAAGAAAAGAGGAATAAATGATGGGGTGGGGAGAGAAGGAAGGAGAAGTTGTTGTAAACAAAAACAAAAGTGAGAGAAAGAGGTGACTGAATTTCCTTCTCACTCATGTTTCTGAATCCTGAAACCTCGTTAACCAAGAACTATCCTCAGATTTATCTTTCTGTATAATAATAGAAAATACATGCATATGTACATACAGAGAAACACAGACCTACAAACAAATGAGGCATACATAGAAATATAGACACAGAATGACAGACAAATATGGAGACATACAGATCACATATAAAGCGCCATATAGATACAGGAACACACACACATATGCAACACATGGATACATAGACATTATCAATAAAACCACCAATAAAATCCTGGTATTACTACAAGTTTCCTCCAACACTTGGATCCCACTCTACAGAGAACAAAAAGCTTCTCTTTGCCAGAGATTCTCTAGAGCATTTCATTCCACTCCAACATGCAAAGGTATCCCTTGTAACATGCTCTTTATCTCCATAAGCTGGGCGTGAGCAATACAACCCACTTGTGACCTTGCTCAGCAGGAGCAACACAACCCATTTGCGACCTTGCTTTGTCACATGTGTTTTAAAAGGGCAGCACTACAAAATAAAGAATGTTTTATTCTGTTTACAAGTCTGAATTTTCCTTCTCCTATTTTCCTAATTCCCACCTTTTACTTAATCTATCTCCAACCCTTTCTGGCTACCTCACATGCAATGGCGATGGTTGAACTCAGTATTGAAACATTCATAAGGGAACTGTATTTTAGCTACATGAACATACACTGTGCATACCCCTAAACATGTTTTTCTCAATGATGAGATCGACATAGATTCTGAGTGCCAGGCGACGAAAACTGCAGTTAGTTTCCCATCAGTCTATTTCTGCTGCAGTGTATGTGTGTGCGCATCAGGCTGTATATATATTTAACTCCACATGTTTTAATCTGAGAAGGTCATGAAATAGCAGCATAAACGCTCTTATTGTGGTAGATTGGAATGCGTTGGATCATCCACGTTGTCAGGCAAGGGGCCCTGGGCAATGGAAGGTAGTGCTGACATCACTGTCTCTCTCTGGGTTTTGCTTGGAGCTGCAGACAGAGAATGCACTGCAGTCAGTAACCCCTTCGTGCCCCAGTCCAGACTCTGCCAGGCTTTTCCCTCAATCCCTTCTTTCTCATTCTGTTTCTGCAGACTCAGCCAACAAGAAAGCCACTGCTGGACTGGGGGAAGGACATTTTTGGCCCAGCTTAGAAATGAAAAATTCCCTTCTTTGCCTCTTTGCTGATTTCCTATCCCCCAAGAAACAAACACTACTGATTTCTACCAGAAAGGAAACAAAGGGAGTGTTTCATCTTAGTTTTACAACAACGCAAGAACTTTATGAATCGAGTAGTATTTGTCACACACAAAACAGGCACACGCAATGTATCTATGATACATGCTATACACACACATATCTATATCTATTTGCAGAAGCTTTGTAAAAATTAACATTTAAAAACCTTAGTCTTGAAGCAATTGATCTAGATTCAAGAAAACGCCCAAATTCTGTACCTTTAGGTACCTGTAGTAGGGGAAAGGAGGTTCCAGTTGCAATTTGGCCTTCAGATAGTTTATTTAAATGTGAAAGGCCATGTTATTGTTGACTAGAGTCTCCTTTGCCTCCCAGACAGCCGCTGTCCATGACCTACACATGCACACATTAATCTCACACTTGGGCAGATATCCACAATGTCACAAAAATCACAGCATATTATACGGAGGGTGGCACTGAATCTTCCCAGGGAATAGAGAATCCAGTGCTAGGTCTGAACAGTGGCCATGGGGACTTCAGGGAAATAAGGAACCCAGCATAGTTCAAGTACCGTCCTGGAGATTTCAAGTCATGTTTTGAAATGTCATTGTGCACCTGTACCACTGCATGGTTTTTAGGCTGTGACAACCAGTAAGTGCAGAATGATTATTGAGTGTGCTTTTGGCTGTTTAAAGGGCCGCTGGTGCTGCCTATACGGGAGACTGGACCTGGCCCATTATAATAATCCTATGCTTAAAGCCACATGCTGTACACTCCATAATATTTGTGAAGGGAACGGGGAAAGCTTCACTCAGGGCTGGACCACTGAAGCTCAGCGCCTGGGGGCTGCATTTGAACAGCCAGAGACCAGGGCTATTAGAGGGGCACAGTGCAGGGCCATAAGAATCAGGGATGCCTTGAGGCAGCAATTTTAAGGTGAAAGCCACTAATATTTGTTGCTTTGCTCAGAAGTGCAGTGCTTGTAATGCTAGGAGGTGATTGTGATTGGTGCAGATGATGCATCATGAAGGTTTAAGAAAATTCCCTGTTGCTTTGCAGAGCTCTGTTTGCTTTCAGTTAATAAAATAAAGATTGCTTTCAAACCAAAACAATTATTTTATTAAAAACAACAGACGGAGGAGATGTACCAAAAAATACATCAGCACTGTGGGGAATGCGGGAAGGGAGGGTCCCAGGAGAAGGTGGGGTCCCAGGATGGTTAAAGATTTGTGTATGTCCAGGTATCATCTCCAACCTTCTCCTTACAGTGCAGCGGGTACTGTACTTCAGCAAGGCTAAATTTCAGAGGGACAGATGTTGAGTGCAGTGGGTACTGGGAGTCCTCGGTGCTGGACTGTGATGGGGGAGGAGTGGAATGCAGCAGGGATGGACTGGAGCCAACAGGCTGATTAGAGTGTATTGGCAGTGTTGGAGGGGCACATGAGAAAGAGTTTTGTGACAGCGACTGCAGAGGAGAAAGGGTGCTGAGATGCTTGGTTTGCAGTGCTAGTAGCGCCTGGATCATATCTGCTTGGTGCTCCATAACGTTTAAGAGCCACTCCATGGCTTCTTTCTGGTACGCCACATTCTTCTTTCTGTCCTTCTTGGTGTCTCACCACTCCTTCAATTCTTGTTTCTCGGCCGCGGAGTGCATCATGACCTCACACAGAAAGCCCTCTTTAGTTCTTTGTGGCCACTTTCTAATTCTGTGCAGCCATTCAGCTGGTGATAACAAAGAGGGAGGCTGGGCTCCCAATGTCATATCTGTGAAGCCAAAATGCAACATTTTACAGAAGCAGTACTGTTTACAACACAGAGACCACTGATTCAATGTTTTAAAATACAGCTATATTCACATACCTATTAACTGGCTGACCCCAGGCAAGCACACATGAGCCACAAGACCCCCAGAATGGTGAGTAACTGTAGTGGCAGGGAAAATCTGTGTTCCAGGACCGTACTGGGCACAGGGCTCTTGGGAAGATCCAGCACTGTAGCAGGAGGGCTTATAATCATTCCTGTCCCCACATTTTCCACAGGCTGTCTTCATTATGGAAGATATCTTGCTGCTGAGGGTGAGCAGGGAATCAAGGGAGGGTCTTCTTCTATCATGTGGCTTCTGCCCTGGCCCTTATGCGGCTCACCTGTGTGCAGCAATAGTACCCCTCTCCAGTGATGGCAGAGTGGGGCAGTAAAGTTACCCTTAATGGGGCAAGAAACAAAGCAGCTCTTCCAATGAATCTGCAGCAGCGGATTGCCCAACATCTCCATTAGAGTTTCCTGGAGACCTCTGAGGCAGCTTTTCGTGAAGTGAGGGAATCAGTCAACACCCTGTTCCACTGCTCAGACTAGGGCATGTGGTGGTACACGCATCATACAGACACAAGCCTGCTTTCTGCAACCTTCCCGCCCCCATCAGCTCACTTCAGCAATTTCCAGAATCAAAGCCACTTATCAGGGACTTCCTCTCCTGTTTGCCCTTCGCCAAGATTCAACAGCTATGACTGGCTAGCCTCCTCCAGTGTAGAGAAGAGCTCCTCGCTGCGTGCATCTCTGACCTCTGAGTCATCCTCTGCCTCTGGGTCCCTCATCTGCCTCCACATCCTCGTCCAAGATTTCCTCCTCCTAGCTCGATCCACTCTTGACTGGTTTGTGAGCCAGCAAAGTATTCACAGTCGACTTCGCAGTGGAGGTGGGGTTGCCACCAACTATCGCTTTCAGCTCTTTGTAGAACTGGCAGCTTGTGGGCACAGCACCAGAGTTGCGGTTTGCCTCTCATGCCTTGTGATAGGTGTTCTGCAGCTCCTTCACTTTGACCCTGCACTACAGTGTGTCCCAGTCATGGCCCCTTTCTGTTATATATCGTGAAATCTGTCTGTAGTATCATAACTGATATGGCTAGAGTGCAGCTGGGACTGGACAGCCTCCCTGTCCCAAATGCTGATGAGGTGCAGCAGCTGAGCATTGCTCCAAGCGGGGGATTGCTGGTGTATGGAGCAGGCATGGTCACCTAGAAAGACATGCTGAGACCACTGCTCTTGTCACTGAGCAAACAAGAAGGGGACTTTCAAAATTCCCAAGAAATGTTAAGGGGTGGGGATGATGGTTGGCCACCTGAGAGCAAGGCAGTAGCGTTCAAACTGATGACCAGAGAGGCAAGAACAGGCATTGTGAAACACCTCCGAGAGGCCAATCACAGCGCTTTAATAGACCAGGGTGTCTACATTGACACCACAGTGCTATATCCCCCAGTGCAGAAAGCTGTACACCTTTCACTGGGGTGCCTTTTTTTACAGCACTGCAACTGCACAGTTTCTGCACACTAAGTGGCTTTGCTGTGTATACACCTCAGATGTTATAATGCAGAAATCTGCTTTACTGTGCAGAAACTTGCCAGTGTAGACAAGGACTTAGTCACTATTCAAAGAACCCAAAGGGACTAACTTTCCCACCCCACCCCCCAATTAATGCCATGGAATCTGACAGAAACACTGATCTCTCCTCCACTCCCCATTTTGACCAGGAATTACAGCAATTTCGGTGCAAGCTTTGTCCATATATGGACTATGATTCCTAGACACACAAGATTATTTATGGACATCTCAGCCTTAATTGAATTTCCCAGATTTCCTGGATTCTAGCCAGACTTTTGATGCAAAAGTAATATACATGGTAAGGTCTTTGGAGCAGGAACCTTGTCCCTTTACCTCCTTGGAGATGTGAATGGCCCTCTATAGTGCTATATATATAAAATAATAATTTGAAAGTGCACATACTGGACAAACCTACATGTAGGTTCATTCCATATGTGCAACATATATTTAAGTAGCATAGATTTGTATCTTAGTAATTTTCATGATAACAGTATGTGCATACAACATATTGCTGGCATATATGCAAGATATATCTGGTGTATGTATGGATGTATATGCTTTATAGGCTTTTGTGGTCCCCAGCCAGCTTCAAACAAAAGCTACATTTTTGTTACAAAGACAAAATCATCCCTTCTGAAATCCACTTAATTACCAAAAATGTAATTCTAAAATAACACTTCATGACCATCAGCTCAAACTTTGCTCCTGAATGCACCTTCTCTAAAAGCAACAACAACTCATCCTCCCACAAGCAGACACCAACCCATCTTCCTTTTATTCAGGATGGAGTCTAATGAGTCACACTCACCCAATCAGTCTGCCTTAATTGAATTGCCAATCGCTCAAGGGTTCAACACCTGTTAATAGGGAGTGACAGGAGAATCCTAGTACTCTGTCACAAAGTGTATGTGGGTGGGGATTATCTGTTTTTATGTTATTTGAACAGGGTATGGTGTGTATATTTGTATGTGTGTATTTGAGCACAGGTGACTATTGGGCAGCCGTTCGTTCATTTTGTTGGTGCTGGAGTCACCAGAGAGTTTTGATTTTTATTGTTTTTGCTAGGAAGGGGTTAACTAGAATGCCCTTGCTGAGCTCCACCTCCCCTTGCATTCCAGTGTAAATGGTGTTTTGCAGAGCCTGGTTACCTATGGCAACAGCAGAGGGGAATATTGCAGACGAATCTTTTCAATCACAGGATTTACAGCCCATATGTTTATTCTGCAGTGAAACACTTCCAGCTCTCTGCTTCTGATGTGAGCTGGGAACCACGAGAGGCCTTTGCAGAGCCATTTAAAAGACATTGTGAGTTAGAAGCAAAGGACTTTTAATCAGAGGACTGCTTCAAAGAAGAATAAAAAACAGCAGAATCACAGCAATCTTCAGGATGGGCTAAACTAGCACTATACATAGCTATACTTATCCCAGGCAAAGACCTGTACACACTCTCTCTCTCTTTATGTAAAGCTTCTCTCTCCAAATCTTAGATTTCAAGCCTCAACTGTGCTGCAGCTGCTTTGCATTAACCACCAATGTAAAGTGGTCCTGAAGTTGGTATAGCCAGCTTTGGGAGGATCAACTCAGCATGAGATGTGTCCTTCTAGTACCACGTAGCCTCTTACAGAACTCCACTCCTCTTTGAGCTGTTGGCATTTGGCACAAATTAAAGAAGCCCCCAAGGTGCTCTAATTTATGCTAAGGGACTACCTTGGTGCAAAGGTAGTCCAGGACTGGAAGAAAGCAAAACCAACTTTGCACTTTCTTCCTGAGTTGTGCTTCAGGTTCCTCGGCCATAGTCCAGAATCATAGTCTCAATCTACAAAAAAAATCTGCAGATATATATTTTAGATACAAACTGCTTTTATGTATAATATGTCCATGTACTAGTGATAACAGCCTAGATCCACAAAGGGGACTTAGATGCCATGTTGCAATGGGAGGAACCACAAAGAGGACTTAAGACAAGGAAGACTTTGTAGCACCTTAGAGACTAACCAGTTTATTTCAGCATAAGCTTTCGTGGGCTATAGCCATGAAAGCTTATGCTGAAATAAACTGGTTAGTCTCTAAGGTGCTACAAAGTCTTGTCTTATTTACAGATACAGACTAACACAGCTGCTAATCTTAAAGGTGACTTAGATACCATGTTGCAACTTTATGTGACTCAGACATCCAGGCTCCCTATACTATGCACAGGGACAGTTAGGTGCTTAAGAAGAATGGGGCCCACAGAAGTCAGCACACTCAGCAAAGAGCCACCTAAGCAAGCTAGTCAACAGGAAGTGCTAACAGCTCCACCCCTCAAAGTTAGTTAGGGTATGGTTACATTTACAAGATTATAGCGCTATTGGTTATAGCAGTCCCCTTATACGGTAATATGTATAGCGCTATTGTATGTCCACACTCAGACGCGCCAGCGGTATAGCATGGCCACATTTGGGGCACTTAATGCGGCATTAAGAGCAGCGCATTAGGGCAGGTATCCCAGCATTCAGCTGGGTGCAACGTGCTTTTTAAACGAGGGGGGTGAGGGGGGACGCGTTGTGTGTATGTGGAGGGAGAAAGACAGTGGTTTTTCCATTCTTCTGAAAGCCTGTCAGCGAGCCTCCGTTCACAGAAGGCTTTGTTTTCACACAGGCTCCCTCCTTAAACATTTGCATCGCTTATCTGCCGAGTTGAGAGAGAAACTCTAAAAAGGTACTTCCGCATTCCTCCAGCTACAGCAGCTGCGCTACAGCCCTTATTCCCCATGCGGAGGTGGATTACCAGGAGCGCTATAACTCCGCGGTTATAGCGCTCTACGTGCCTTGCCAGTGTGGACGGGGAGGAGGTTATAGCGCTCGTGGGGGCTTTATAGCGCTATAAAGTGCCAGTGTAACCAAGCCCTCAGGCACATAACTGTGGGCCAGAGGGAGATGCTCCTCTGCTCAGGATTCACAGCTGCAAGCCTTCTCCTGGAGTGAGGTGCATATGCCCTTTCTCACAAAAAATTGTGTGGTGATGTCATCATTGCACCTCACATATACTAAATAACCTAGTAGTTCAAGCACTTATCCAGAGACCAGGTTCAAAAGCCCCCTCTGCCTGCTGTGGAGTAAGGTACTCTAACCAATAAGCCAGGGATAGGCAACCTATGGCATGTGTGCCAAAGGCGGCATGCAAGCTGATTTTCAGTGGTACTCACACTCTGGCCGCTGGTCTGGGGGGCTCTGCATTTTAATTTAATTTTAAATTAAGCTTCTTAAACATTTTTAAAACCTTATTTACTTTACATATAATAGTTTAGTTCTATATTATAGACTTATAGAAGGAGACCTTCTAAAAATCTTAAAATGTATTACTGGCACGCAAAACCTTAAATGAGAGTGAATAAATGAAGACTTGGCACACCACTTCTCAAAGGTTGCCAACCCCTGCGCTAAGCTGTGGGGTATTCTTAAAGAAGGCTTTGCAATCTCTCTTGTTAAAGCTGTTGTATGAACTACTTAACAGTCACTGGGCTAAAGACTGCACATAAATTACTCTGTAAGTCAGTGCTTACAGCATTTATCTATAATGCAGCAAACCCAAATTCAAGTCCCTGATCCCATGCTGTATACACTCAGGGGAACAGGAGAACTTGAGTTGAACAGGAGAACTTGAGACAGTGCCTCCTCTCCTTCTCCCCCCGCCCTCATAATATACTATAACTCAGTGATCGGGGCAATCTCCTGAGAAGTGAAAGTCTTAGGTTCAAATCCCTGCTTGATATTGTGTGAAGGGGAGTGAACCTGGCTCTCCCCCATCCTGTATGAGTGCTTCAGCCTGTGGATTAAAGGTTATAAGGGCAGCAGCTGTGTTTTGTGTCAGGCCCACTCGAGTAGGTGTGTTCTGAGCACATCTGCCAGATTGGGACTGACAGGCAGGGCAACATCTAATTTGAGGATCCTGCTGAGGCTTAGGCATTTGTGTGTCAGGACTGAGGCAGCAGTGCATATGCCCAGTGGCAGAAGTTCAGGTACCATGGGCACTTTGCCAATGGAAACAAGACCTAATAACATCAGGCAGCAGGTGAGCAGAGCTTTTGGGGATCTACATTTTGGATTTAAGTGTCTAAAGTAGCAGTTAGGTTCCTCAATCCCTTTGTGGATCTAGCCCATTGTTATTTGTTCTGATACCTTTGATTTTTGGTTTTATAACAATCTGAATTGGATTCTAAAGCCCTTGTGGTCAGGAGTATGCCTTATATCTGTAAAGTGACATGCAAATCCATAGTGCAATATGGGAAAGAAATAAGTGTGTTATATGTAAGGCTAAGATTTAGTCATGGGTGTTGTTAGTAAAAGTCATGGACAGATCACAGGCAGTAAACAAAATTTCATGGCCTAGTGACCTGTCCAAGATTTTTATCATAAATACCCCTGACTAAATTTTATCTGCTTCTGGGACACCACTGCTTGGGGAGGGGGCATGATGTGTCACTGGTCTGGGGGGCATTGCTGCTCAGGGGGACCCTGGGGCACTGCTGTTTCTTGGGGAGAGGCTGCTGCTGCTGTGAGGCGCAGGGTGAGGATGCTGATGCTGAGGAGGTGGGGGGCCTGGCCCTGCTGCTGCTTGAGGGGGACGTCAGGCACCACTGCTGCTCCAGGACTGCTGCGCAGTCAGCCCCCTCTAGCCACTGCTCAGGTGGCCTCAGGGCCAGCAGCACCAGCTGCTGCAGTTGTGTAAGGAGTCAGGAAGGTCCCACAAAGGCAGAGAATCCGTGACCTCTATGACAGCCTCACAGCTTTATTTATACACATTATATGTTAGTATTCAAGGCAATAATATTACTGTAGTTAAGGCTGAGGATAATTAATTGTAAACATGGACAGACAAACAGATAAGATTAAATTCACATGGAAACATACAAATTACAGTTTTCTCTCTGGAACTCTTGTGCCCCCATATGTTGCTATTTCTTTATTGAGCAAGCTGCAGAGTATGTTACATACTAACCCAGTTAATCTAGATGTTTGAGGGGAGGGAGGAAATGCTGTTTTTGTTGAATGAGAAGCTGGACATTTTGAAGGAATCTTCTGCTTGCTTCTGGAAGATCAGAAAGCAGGTCACTGCAAACTGTACTTGCTGTAACCTAGGAAGGGTTTGCCTTGCTGGTAAATATTTAGCGGTCATAAAGGTCTATTTTGTGATGCTGTCTATGGAGACCCTTTCCAAGATGCCTTTGTCCAGTGCTGCAGTTGGAATTTTGCACTCTTTGGGAAAAGGAAATACTAGAGAAAAAATGTTTTTGTTTGATCTTAGGATCTAATCAAGCTACAATTACCCCAAAGAATTCTGACATGGGTGCACCTGTCTTAATAAGATTTTTTTTAGGATAAGAAGCAACATTTTTTAAAAAATTAATTTCCTTCCCTCAACTGAGAAAACAAAAGCAGAATCTGGGTTATTGTTCAGGTCATAATTTGTGACGTTTCTTTGAAGCTATGGACCAAGGTAAATAGTTCATAACATATTTAGCAAATGATAATGCAAATCACAAAAAGCAGAGAAGAGGGGACGAAGAATCCATTCTCTTCCTGGGAAGAGAATGGCTTTTTAGAGTACGGGAATCGTTATCTCTCTCTCTATCTATCCTCACTATTTAATGCACTCATCACCACAGCATCTAAGCACCAAATACAAAACTAACATTTGGATTAGGTTTCTCTATCAAGTACCCTGCTTTGCACTACTTCTAGATTCAGCTTCTTGTTTTTATTTGTTCCGTAGAATTCATTATAGCAGGGTGGATTTCATTAAAAGGTAGGGTTTTCAGTGTGCTGTGAAAACAGTCAGGCTTGGGCTCATTTTGATCTAATAACTTAGGGGGCTTTTCCCATACAAATAAACCACTGAATTTGCCATTCTGTTTTCCTTGCCTTTGTCCATCTAGAATTTTAAAGCTTTTAGGAAAAGAATCGGAGGATCTGGAAGCACTAGGAATTGTGTATGGTTGAAGAATGGAGTAAAAAGAGCTGTTGTTCAAGATTGTGTAAGTTTCTCATTCTCTACTATTTCCTGAAAACAGGGGTTTGCGGAAAAAGCTCACAGACACGTAGCATTTTTCCATTAGCAGAGCAAGCAGCGGGAGGTAATGGGCTGGGGGGAGGGAGGTGATAATCAGAGATCTGCTTAGTCTTCAGAGAAAGAAAAACGCTTGGGCGCCTGCTTTGCCATAAATTGCATCTGGTGGTTGGAGCTACAGCAAGTTATTAAAGCGACTGCATTGAAGTCATAATTCAGCAGGTCAGCACCAAGCACACACTGCAATCCCTCCTCCATCATCCCTTCCAGACCCATTTTTGGAAAGGACTAAACACCAGTGGCCTGAGTCAGCTCTTACTACAGCACTTAATGATTTTTTTGCCCCTTGAAGGGGTGGGGGGACAGGGCAGAGACTTGAGGTAATTTGCTTTGGAGACTCACGGGGAGATGGAGCTGCCCATCCAAGCCTGGCTGATGGGGAAAGGTGGAATTCCACTCCCCAGATTTAGTTTTCTCTGCGCGATGTATGAAGCTCTGACAGCTTCGGCACAATCATCCACCAGCTCAGTGCCCCATCCATTCTGTCAAAATTCTGCTCACACAGTTTATTGTTGTTTGATCCAGCTGAATGTAAGGGCTGGAGACTGAATTGCACAAACACCAAGATGGATGCAAGAGCAGCAAGAACAAGGGCTGTGAGCAGCCAAGTTAACAAAAAACTCTTGTGCCCGCTATGAAGAGCCGGGATGGAGGAGGCAACATTTTACTATCATTTTGTTTTAATCTGTTTGTAAAGCTCCCATCCTCCTTCATTTGAGGAAAGCATCCTCCAAATAAAAAGCTTCAGTGTTATTTTTTATAAAAATCAAATAAATAAAAACTCTATCAATGTCCCACAAGTCTGAGCAACCTTGCATCATCCAACCTGGGTGCATGTGATCAAGAAGAAAATCTGAGAAGAAGATCAATAATAAAGCAGATTTCAGCCTTAGGCTTCCAGAAGAGCTATTATAAGCATGTATGTATGCATTTAAAAATATGTATTTTTAAAATGGTGCAAAACACCTTGTTGAGAGAACCTTCTAATTGCCATTTGGTGGGCTCTGAATGTTCAAGGCCACCATGGCTGGGGTTTGGTTGTCTTCTGTAAGTGGAAGGCTTTTCTCTCATCTTCTTGAGGGGGCAGAAATGCCCTGAAATCACCCTTAGACCCTCAGTATATGCTTCACAGAAACGTGCTTTGGGACTCTGTTTTTATTGGCCTGATTGTGAGGAGAACAGCAGGACAAGCTTCTGAGACCACAGGGCCCCTTCCTTTCTTTGGATGTTAAATATTTTCTTCATGAATCTAAGGACAAATAGTGAAACTGAAACTGCTGAGATGACAAGCAGGTGCATGAGGTTACCAATGATGCCATCTTAAGAAAACTCTGAGGGGAAGAGAAAATAAGAAAAAACACCACTGAGAGAGGTTTGCTCCAGTATTCTCAGGGACAACCAGGAATTATTTCTGGCTGCAGCAACCAGTATATTAGATATTTTTGTTTTATCTTTCCTGAAAATTGTGTTTGCTTGTAGACATTCTTGTATGTTGTTTGTTTTCTACTGAGTGCATAAATACTTATCTTTTGGAGATAATACCAAAATACTGGGATTCTCTTTCCATTGCCTATCAAGTCTCTAACAAATTTTCTCACAGTTCCCTTGCTGTATGACAGCTACTTTCACTCATGAGTACTCAGGACAAACAGAACATCCCACTTCCTGCTGGGTTGTGTGTGTGTGTTCTTAATTTTTATTAAGAATTTAGTACAGGCTTGACGTCTCAGGAAACTAAAATGCTCTGTGAGTTCACAGAACAGATATTGGCAAGACAAGCGTTCCACATCACTGACTCCTGCCAGCATGACTCCGACTTGATCTAGCTCCTTTAGGGGACAGAGTGAAGTTCATTCTCTATGGTCCATTCAGTCACTAACCTTTCTAAACAAGGGGACAATTTAGCATCAATTGTGGATATAGTTTCTATGATAGAGATAACCTGCCAATCCAGAATTGGGCTGTGACTTGTCAAAATAGTATAGTCAGGAATCTGTATGAAATTAAAGATGGCACTACTGAGTCAAGACCAGCATAGAACCAATAACCTGGAATTTAAAAGCTCTAAATCTCCCATTTTGTCTAAATTGCCCAGGACAGTGTGTTTTCTATATTCTGCAGAAGACACTTTATCATTAGAATCTTATTCTTGAGAATTCATTAATTTTATTCATGTCCAGAAAGTACTTTTGATAATGTAAAGCATTAGATACATGCTAAGCATCATTAATATAGTTATTGATCAAACTGTGAGGCAGATATTCTCATGTAAGAGCTACTCTGTCCCCCAAAATGTGAAAATATCACTCAAGCTTGCAGCATCACAACTGTGAAAATATTCTCCTGACAGCCTCTAGATGTTATTTTCACTGCTATTTCCAGCAACAAGGGGGCAGCAAGGAGCCTCAGTTAGAATTTGGAATTAAGCAAGAGCCAACATTACTGCACTGATATAATTTTTACTCCTTATTTATATTATCTCCTTAGATCAGTGCTAGAAACCTCAACCCTTGAGATATTGGATATTAAAATAGGCAAAGACCAAGAGACAGTACAGAATCTCACTCTGGCTTCCATCAGATAGACTTAGATGTGACTCAACAGGAGTTTCTTCATTCAGCATTTTTCAGTTGGGCTATGTGTGCACTGCAGGCTTTGGTTAATAAAGTGGTCGAAGTGCTGCACTTTCACAAACATGGACTGAGGTTCACAAATACTGCCCTCACAAATCAAGTGGATTCAAGCTTGATACCAATATTTCACACATGTCTACCTACAGGTGCTTTGATCAGTGGATCAGAATTTCATTTACTTTCTGTAGATTCTCTAACACCCTCAACAAATTCTCACCCTGCGTGCATTAGGAACCCTGGATAGTTTCCTGAGACCTCACCCAGTTAAACAGTGTAGTTCTCACAGCACTATGCTTCTGACAGTCCCTCTGCACCCTCCTCTGAAATGCCATGTCAGATCACTTCCAGAGAAATGCCCCTGGCTTTTGGGAAATGCTTAGTATTCAGATCTAAAAATAATATTTACTGGAGGATTTTAGAAATGCTTGGGAAATGCACTGACAATATCAAACATTAATTTCAAATATTTAGACAAAATATAGGTATGTTTGGGTGAAATGCTAAAGATCGTTTCATTCTTCAAAATGCAATTTAGATTGATATGGGAACTTGTGTATCTCCCTACAGCAATGCTCTCTATAAATCACAGCAGCTATCCCTCTGCCTCCTGCAGCAACAGGGCTCAAGAGGAACTATTTCCCTCCTCTCTCTCCAGCAATGGGAGAAACACACCAATGTCATAAAGCTGTACTAAGTCCAGGCTGTGCCGCATAGTCCACTTCTGAGACTGCCTCGTATTCTAGGCACATCCCTATGGCAATAAAATCCTCAGCATCACATCCCGGCCATGACAGCAGAGGGAATCTGGAGTAGCTAAAAATACAGATCCTGCTGCCTCAAAAGCTTGCACACAGCAGGCAACTACTTGTGACATCCACACCCCCTTCTCCCGTGCCAGATGCAGACAGCAAAGGCAGGTTGGGAGCAACCTCAGCTCCAAAGACAAAAGACGAGTAAGAGCACCATTATTACATGGTGATGGGTACTAAACACAAACACATCAATAAACCCTTTTGTGTCTGTCGGGAAGAAACAGAATTCTTCTTTCCCCCAGACCTGCCTGGTAACTCAGGACAGATAGGTGGGGTCTGTTGCTTTGTTGTTGTTTGTGGGGTGATCTTTCTCATTTAGCTTTGCATAGTTAAACACCCCAAAGGTCCCTGGCATTAGCATGCACTATAAATCTCCAGGACACTGCAGCTGTGACTGGATTATTTATAGCTCTGCTCTTACATTACCAACTCCAAAACATCACACAAAGAGGAAGGTAATGAAATCTCCATCTCTCCAGCCGTGCTCTCTAATCTGAAACGACATTTCTAGGAGCCATTTTCACTGAACCAGGGAGTCTAGAAACAAACACATTCTTATCCTCCCACTCACTGTCAGACAAACTCACAACTCTCATGCACATACACAATCGCACATTCTTCCTCTGCCTCTGGCACACAAACTCAGAAATAGTCATATATTCACAATCTATTCCTTTCTCACACATGTGCACACACACACACACATACACATCCTTTCTCTCTCGCCTGTTCATACAAACACAATCATGAACACACCCTGTACCATGAGGAGCAAAATTTAGCCCACTGAAATAGTCCATATTTTCACCTATGAAATGCAATAGATTTACAACCCTGTAAGATCAGAATCTGCCTCTAACTCTCCCTCATACATAAATATCCATAGCTGCTCTTGAAGTTGTCTCTCTCCTCAGCCCCTTCTCTATGCATTAATCATTCAATATTTAAATCATCATCCACTTGCTTCTTTTTGCTTTGTCAATGAATTTTTTTCAGCATTAATTATCAAACTCATTCTCTACTGAGGTTTTCTTGGCTGTTTTTAATTAGTGGGTGTAAGTGTCAATTTATAGTCATCTTGTTCCATCTTCAAAAATATTCTGTGTATCATCTACATTACAGAACACATTCTGTGTGTGAGAGAGACTGTGAATGTGTTTGAGATTATGAATGTGTGAGATTGTGAATGTGTGTGTGATCTGTGTGTATTTAGAAAATACATGGACATGTTTCAGCATTATAAAGTCTAGAGCCTTGGAGACTTTATTTTACAATTTGGATTTTATCCTATGACCAAAACATTCTATGGACTCTAATCCCAGTGACACACTGCATTGGATCAGCCAACTTTAGGTTACAGAGCAGCGAATCTGCTTTCTGGGGTGCTCATGACAAAGCACTCAAGCTTCACTCTCATGGTTTTTAATGAAAATGCTGGACTTTTTGGGTCCAGCACTCGTGCAATTCTGCAGTACCAAACTCGTGTATGCAATCCATTGCATATAAGCAGCCCTAAAATAGCAAACTAGTGTGGTGCAAACAATAACACATCTGGTGTAATAAAATACATAGATTACAGATTTTAGGTTATAGTGAACATTTTTTGCCATACAGATGGAAAAACAGTGTCAGAGAGGCTGAATTACATTTGAAAATATAATATCATTAATTATAAACTGATTATGGTCACTTTTGCATGTACAGTAGACCCTCAGAGTTACAAACACCTCAGGAACGGAGGTTGTTTGAAACACTGAAATTAACAAAATGTTATGGTTGTTCTTTCAAAAGGTTACAACTGAACACTGACTTAATACAGCTTTGAAAAACGTTACTATGCAGAAAAAATGCTGCTTTCCCTTTATTTTTGTTAGTAGTTTATGTTTAACACAGTACTGTACATTTTTCCTTTTTTTTTTTTTTCCCTTTCTTTCTTGTCTCTGCTGCTGCCTGATTGCGTATTTCCAGTTCCAAATGAGGTGTGGTTGACTGGTCAGTTCGTAACTCTGGTGTTCGTAACTCTAAGGTTCTACTGTATATCTTTCACAATTCTGAATGTTGTAGTCAACTATTCCAAAGCATAAGCTATTCCAGAGCATAAACGGTTCCCAATTTCTTTATTATGCTAGTAGGCTGCTGCTTGTATTTAATACAATGGGATGGATGTAATCAAAAACAGTTCGCTCCTTGGCAATTGTTTCAGTTACCAGATGCATAGAAATGGTGGGGGGCCCTTAGCTGCCAGTTTGGGATAAGACAGGCATTCGGGGGAAAGCCTTAGTTCTCTGTAAAAATAGATCACTAGACAATGTTAGAGCTAAGTCAAGAAAGTAAAGTAAATAAAATCTCCAAAGCAGTAGTGAAAATGTGATGGCTCTGAAATGCTTTCCCTCTGTTCTGACAATGGTTTAGGTTTGCCTGTTCCAAGTACAGCTATGATGTCATCCCTTTTCATAAAGCCTCCACTTCGGAGGGAACTAGATGGTTAAGGAGATCAAGAATATGATATGAAGCTTTTAACCTCAGGGGTAATTTTATCCAGATTCGCTAGTGACCAAAATGTGTTGCCATCAGATGGTTACTCAGTAGCCTGTGTTTGCAAGATTATGATCATTTGTATTATCATAGCACCTAGGAGTCCTGCTCATGGATTGTGACAGAGAAAGTACTTGGCAAAGGGTCCCCTAGCCTGACAAACTCATCACACCAAACATATGGCTTATAGGATATTTTGTATAAAGAGTAATATCTAAGGTGTGTATATATAGAAAGCTTGTGACTTGTCAAGATTAATAATCATTGGAAGATATATGTACAGGTAATATTTAAGAAATAATGTAGTTATACTGAAAGTATGCTTAATGGACTTGGAGTACCAATTAGACACATTTTCCCCTTTTTCGGGTGGGCCAAGGTGTCACTCTCCTTAGTTGCAATTGTTTAGCCTTGTGCAATAGCCCTGAGACTTTGAATGGGAAACCATTAAAGGCAAGTAATCAACCCACTTGAATGTAAAAAAGTAACTTTACAACAAGACAGGGATGTACCTGTCTATGAAGAGAAACAAAAGGCTGTACAACACCAGAGGAGGGAAAAGATCTCTGTATCAGTCACTGAGGAAACTGCTTGTGGAGCAGGGGCATTTTCATGAATGTTGGGATCCTGGTTCTTGTGAAATCAGCCAGCTCTGTAACACACTGAACTTTTTTTTGGGGGGGAAACATGATTTATTAGATAGGAAAGGAAACTATGAAGAAGTGTATGCCCTGCTTCACATTTTATGATTTTATTTCGTATTGCAACCATTTGTTTTCATCACTCCCTCCCTCTTGTTTCTAGTTGAATTTCTATTCTTTATTTAAATAAACCTTCCTTCGTTTGTTTTATTACAAGTGTGATACATGAACAGAGGTTCTCGACCAGCAGTATATGCACTCCTGGGGATACACAAAGGTCTTTGAGCGGATACATCAATTCATCTCTAGATATTTGCCTAGTATTACAACAAGCTACAATAAAAGCATTAGCAAAGTCTGCACAAACTAAAATTTCATATGGACAATGACTTGTTTATACTGCTTTATGTACTATACACTGAAATGTGAGTACAATATTTATATTCCAATTGATATATTTTATAAGAAGTTTTTCAGTAATAGTGTGCTATGACGCTTGTATTTTTAAGTCTGATTTTGTAAGCAAGTAATTTTTGAGTGAGGTGAAACTTGGGGGGTATGCAAGACAAATCAAACTCCTAAAAGGGGTATGCTAGTCTGGAAAGGTTGAGAGCTACAGATTTAATGTAAAACGAGTAAAATGGGTTATTCTGCTTCTGTGGGACAGAGGAACTGGGATTTCTGTGAGTTGTCAGTGTCAGGGGTTGGAATGATTCAAAGGGACTTGGTGATTGAGGTGCACCTTTTGTTAACCTGCAAGACAAAGTTAGGAGAGTGGCTAAAAGGCTAGTGGTGTTAAGAAAATAACATCCAGTAACCACAAACAAAACTCCCTCACGCTGAAGATAGTGGGTGACAAGCTGACACACAGTCCTGCCTGCCCCAAAAACCATCACATGGACCCCCATTGTGATAGGTGCTGTACACACACAGATGAGTTTGTAGTTTAGTTCAGTTTAACAGGACTGATGCCTGCCACAAAAAATACATCTCAACAGGCTCTAACTGGCCCCTTTGCTAACAGCTTCAGTGAAGAGGCCAGGGGCTGAATGAGCCATGAAGACTAAACTAGCTGGTCATTCCTAGAGGCTGCCTCTCCAGTTAAGAGGTGAGGTACTGGAAACTGTAGAGAGTAGGAAACTGGCACCGGTGTTACCTAGGCTATAGTTCTGTGAATAAACCGAAACTTTCAGATTCCAGGGCTGTCAGCCAACACTTTTAATTAGTACTTAAAAATTGAATAAATAAAGATTTTTATATTTTGTTCTACAGAGGAATATAAATAAGCAGAAATAACAGTATTTTTTCAAATAATGAAGTATCTCTCCAATGTAATGGAAGTTGTGTTGGTCAAATACTCCAGCACTGAGTTGGGAATATAGCTCTTGATTTTATTGCATTTATTTTTTTATATATCCTTTCATGTGCATCTCTGAAATGGTTAGCACAGTACCAAAGCAGCAGTATAATGTGTTATTCAGCCAGTAACATATTCAAATGCAGTATTACCTGTATCAATAATCTGAAGGTTTAAAAGAATATGAGTCCAATTCTTATTTTCACTAATGCCATTTTTCTGTTTTGGCAGTGTAAAGGGACCTGCCAAAATAGTGTAAATTAGTGCAAATGAGAATTGGGGCTTAGATAAGCATATCTGCCTCCAAGTCTCTACTAATTTCTTTCAATGTTTATTCTGGTGTTATCACATACTGACTAGTATATAAATAAAACATGACAAGGAATCTGAATAAGTGGGTGACAATAGCCTAATATTTTCTCTTAGAATATAGCTGGGATCAGTGTAGAGACCATAAAAAATTCTGGGGTTGATTAGTATCAGTCCAGTTCCTGGTGGACAACTGTTCAAGTCATTACAAAAACCATCTGCAACAACACAATTGATCCCACTGTTGGAAACTCAGTAGAGAGGCCAAGGAGCAATGGAGCGATCTCCATCACAATGGAGCGATCTCCTCTTTTCCCGGTATCTCCAGGGTGGGGGTGGAGTACATTTGTTGGACAATGTGGGTGAAGTTTGTACTTCCACAGCCTATGCTTTCTTTTTCCCCCAAGGATAGGCAACTTCAGTCATTAAAGTTGTCAGTCCAATGCCTTTTATCAGCATTCAATTCTCTGAAAGAATTTTTAATGTACTCAGTTTTTCAGTATTGTATTTTTATAGGCTATTTTTCTTACCTTTCATTTTCTGTAAAAACCAACTTAGTCTTTTAAACTCACATTTCCTTCTGATTTTATTCTTTTCCACTTGGCAAGTGTTGATATTTTTCTGACTTTCCAATGGTAAATAAAAGGGAATTGAAATCAGTATGACCCCTTTTTATTTACTTATATCTCTGGGCACTCCCATCATTGATAATATCTACAGAAAAGTGCACAGGTCTAGGGTTGTTGCTCCTGCAAAACCATCAGAAGAAGGTCACATATAGTTTAGTCTGACCTATTAAAATGGTGATGAAATGAAGTTCCTTTTCTAAGAAAGACAAAAAAGTGAACTTGACAAATCAGAGAACTGATATATCAACAAGATGAAATTCAAAAAGAAAACAGGCAAAACACTTCACTTAGGAAAAATCAATAGTACAGTTACAAAATGGGGAATAACTGGCTGGGTGGTAGTGCAGCTGAAAAGTATCTGGGGTTATAGTGGATCACAAATTGAGTATGAGTCAACAATGTGATGTAGTTTTGAAAAAAGGCTAATATCATTCTTGGGTGCATTAACAGGAGTGTGGTATGTAAGACATGGGAGGTAATTGCCCCGCTCTACTCAACCCCAGTGAAACTTCAGCTAGCATACTGTGTCCAATTCTGGGCACCACACTTTAGGAATGATGTGGATAAATTGGAAAGTCCAGAAGAGAGCAACAAAAGTGATAAAAGTTTAGAAAATCTGGCCTATGAGGAAAGATTAAAAAAACAACAACATTGGATATGTTTAGTCTTGAGAAAAGAAGACTCAGGGGGATTTGATAAGTCTTCAAATATGTTAAGGACTGTTATAAAGAGGATAGTGTTCTCCATGTCTGCTGGAGGTAGGACAAGTAGTAATGGATTTAATCTGCAGCAAGGGAGATTTAGGTTAGATAGCAGGAAAAGCTTTTTAACTATAATGGTAGTTAAGCTCTGGAACAGGTTTCCAAGGGAGCTTGTGGAATCCCCATCATTGGAAGTTTTTAAGAATCCCCATCATTGGAAAAACTTGTCAGGGATGATCTAGGTTTACTTGGTCCTGCCTCAGTCAATGCAGGGCGCTGGACATGATGACTTCTCAAAGTCCCTTTTAGCCTTCATTGGTATGATTCTATGAGTAGTTCAAATCTATCTAGTTAGGTCCAAATTGTCAGCCATCCTCCATTTTAGAGAGACAATGTGGGTAAGGTAATATCTTTTATTGGACCAACTTCTGTGGGGAGGGAGACAAGCTTTTGAGGTTACACAGAGCTCTTTCACTCTCTCTCACCAACAAAAGCTGGTCCAATAAAAAATGTTACCTCATGCACCTTGTGTCTCTCATATCCTGGAACCAACATAGCTATAACAGCACTGCATACACCCTCCATTATAAAGATGTAGTAAATTTGAATGCAATCACTCGCATGTGTACAATCTGCATTTATGCATGCAAATCGAGTGAGGGGGTGCAAAATTACATGATTTGAATATGTAATGCTAGAACTGAGCAAGTAATGTGCAACAAAAAAAGTATACTCTTATTTTCTTCACAAATTGTCTACAATCAGACTGGGGAATAGTATTTTTTTATTCAAAATTATTTGTCTATTTCATAAACAAATAATTTTGGGTCTTGCAGATTGTTTGTGAACTGTTCATTGTGAATATTTCAGGCTGAGTTGTTTAATTACATAAGTGAAGTAGTATTGGTTCTGTTTTATGTTTGGATATTCTGTATAACTAACCAACACAGAACAAACTGAATTCTACAATCAAATATACAATTTAAAAATTGCTGTCAGGGAATATTAAAGCTTAAAATTCATTTTTTGTCAGTATTTGCACAAATAAAGCTTGAGTATTAGAATGTTCATGGAAAGTGAATAATAAAGAGTTGTAAACACAGCTGCATCAGAAATTGTTTTTGAATTAAAATATTCATTGATTTTCCCCCATTATTCATGCAACCCAATTGCCATTCAGTGTGTACAAATATGTGGTTTGCATACAAAAGCAGGTGCGTGTGTAGAAAAAAAGACACTAGCTGAAAATCTCCTTAGAGTCTTGGGGATTTTGAGGGGTATATGTAACACAGATACTCCTTGCCAAAGGGTCCCCTATCCTTTGCAAACAACTCTCGCCTCAAACCTGACAAACTCACTATACCAAACACATGTCCTGAAGGGTATTTTTAACCAACAGGGGTAACAAATAAGGTGTCTACAGAAAGACTCTAACCTATCAAGATTCATAATTATGTTGAATGCTTATACAGGTAATATTTTAAAAGTATTTATATTGAAAGTATGATTTATGGTTGTGAAGTAAAAGTTAGTATCCAAGGGATAATATGTCTTGCGGGTGGCCCACTCAAACAGGAGGAAGTTGTCATTCCATCCAGGTTAGCCAGTGATGCAATGCAAAGCTTGCTCCAATGGAAAATTATAAGAAACAACTGCAAACAATCACAAATATTTGGAGGCAAAAATGGAACATTACAACAGAAAGGGGATCTCTGAATAGAGCTAAAAGACTGTTTCAGTACAACACATAGGGGAACAGGCACTCTGTACTGTCACTGGGGAAACCCCTTGTGAGAAGGAGGTGTCCTCATGAACGTTTGGATCCTGGTTCCTTTAAAGTCAGTAAACTCAGCAACAGAGAACCTTGGGGGAATACCTACTTTATTAGACAGAAAAGGTAACTATTAAGGTGTACAGCACACCCTATTTTGTGTTGGTTTATTTTATTTTGCATTGTAGTCATTTGTTTCCATCGCTCTCTCTTGTTTCTAGTTTAAGTTCTAGTCTTTCTTAAATAACCCTTATTTTATGTTAATACAAGTGGTATGTGTGACAAAGGAGTGGTAGTTTAAGGTAAAACTGGTAAGCTGGGGTATACTGTTCCTTTGAGACAGAGATTCCGGTATTTCTGTGAGTAGCCAGTGTCAGGGGCTGGATATCAATAGGCAATGATTCAAAGGGGTTTAGGGACTGGGTTG
Organism: Dermatemys mawii; assembly: GCA_007922305.1. Classification (NCBI taxonomy): domain Eukaryota; kingdom Metazoa; phylum Chordata; order Testudines; family Dermatemydidae; genus Dermatemys; species Dermatemys mawii. The sequence goes on from ML677332.1 coordinate 60,536,374, forward strand.
CACTTTCTGTTAACCTGCAAGGCAAAGACAGGCCTGGCACAGCCCCAGGAGAGTGCTTGAAAAGCTGGTAGTGTTAGGGAGTTCACACCCAGTTACCACAAGCAAGACTCCCTCATGCTGGATGTCAGGGGTAACAAGGTGACTCCCAGTCCTAAGAACCTGAGAACTGCCACAGTATACTAATCCCTCACTGGGCCTAAAGGGGTTAACAAGAGACTCTGGGTACAATCAACCTCACTCCACTATAGCTGCATAAATGTCAAACTAGGAGAGAGGAGTTAAAAGGGTGGAATCTGGCTAAATTAGGCCCTGACCAGGAAGGCGAGCAGATCTCTGGCTCTCATTCTGAGAGAAGCCTAGCTGGAGTCAGGGAGCTGAGCAGGACTGCTGGCAGATAGTCTCCTAGAAGAAACGTATATCTGCAACAGGGGAACAGACCCAGCTAGTTGCGAAAGAGTGTCAGAAAGTGAGTCTGCTCACAGCTCTATGGGCCAGTGAAGGGACCCGAAAGGAATGGTAAGACTTCTGCTGATTCAGGAACTACCCTGTGAGGGCAGAGGATAAAACTGTCCTGCAGCAGAACCTGCTGGGTGGTAGAAAGTGCTACAAAGCTCTGAAGTGAGCCTATAGAAGAGACTCAGAGAGAGGAAAGCTGATGATACATTGGGAATCCAGGAAGAGACTGAAGCAAAGGCTTAAGACAGGGCAAGGTAGGAAGGAGTCTATGGAGGCAGCAAGGAGTCTGTGTAGTCAGGCCTTGACTGTCTATTCAAGGGTCACAGGACCAGAACTCAATGGAGAGGGAGGACCTGGGTTCCCCTACTAGCCCACTGAGGAAGGTGGAGTGGACACCACACCCCCAACAAGGGATAAAGGAGTAGTATGTCTGAACTTGGATTGAGGGTCCAACTTGAAGCTCCATCACTATTACTTGTTGGACTACTGGTTTACCACTAGGGGCCGAGTCGCAAGAAGAAGCAGACCATCAGAGAGCCAGAACAGCTGTCAGCAGGTGGTGGTAAAGGAGGAGAGTCTGCCACACAAACACCACCAAACCCAGCCACCATGGGATTCCTGAGCCAGTGAGTCGCATGCTTACATGGATACTTTCTAAAGAACTACAGTATATATAGTATGATGTAGAGTAGCCACATCTTTGGGACAATAAAATTAGAAGCATTCTCTCACACACAGACATGGGGAGTGGAGGTGTTGGCTTAGTGCAAAATAAGCACATACCCAGAGAGGGCTTTGGGATCATCCCTGACTTTGGGCTCTTCTTCTCTCCCTCATCTCCTATGTCTGCCGATCTGTCTATTGCATCTCTGCTACTCTACACATGTATTACCATGCTTCCTTTGGTTCATTGTCATTTCTTGTGCTCTATCTGGCTCAGAATGTCTGTTTCAAAGGTAAACTTTTCAGGCACATAACGGTCTTATTGGTCTATAAAGCACCATGTACACATATGGTGCTCTAGCTGTAGAAGAAATAAATCAATCTACCTCTGCTGCAGTGAATAGCCAAACCTTCATCTGCTATGGTAGCTCCCTTCTCCATGACCTCCACAAGTCCCAGATTTCAATAATCAAGCACGTAAGGAATTCTGCTGTCTGTCCCCTAACAAGTGCAAAGAAGCATGATCATGTTGCCTCATCCTGTGACAGCTCCATTCGTTCCCTATTCATTTCAGGATTAAGTTAAAAATGGCCCTTCGTTGTCTGTAAAATCTGGCACAGACTGACTCCCACAGACTTTGTCTCTCTGTATTCCCCTCTCTGCTCTCTCCTCTTGTCTAGGGTGACCAGATGTCCCGATTTTATAGGGACAGTCTGATTTTGGGGTCTTTTTCTTATATAGGCTCCTATTACTCCCCACCCTCGTCCCGATTTTTCACATTTGCTGTTTGGACACCCTATGTCCAGTGTCAACCTCTTCTCTGTTCCTTTCCCCAGTTTCACCAGTGTTGTTACAAGAGCCTTCCCTTCTGTAGCTCCTGCTGTCTGGAACAAGTTTCTGATATCTCTGCCTCACAGACTCTCCATTTAATCTGAAATAATCACAACTAACACTTTTGTTTTCTCTCTTACTTCTATCTCATCGTTTCTTTCTCCATCTGCTATTATATATTTACCTCTGTAATTTAATTATCTAACTTTTCAAAACATTTTGGACTAGTTTATATGAAAAATACTATATAAAATAAAATTGTATTGTGGGTAATTGTTTTGCACTATTGTTGTTTTCATTTTTTCCAAGTGTTCTTTTGCAGCTAGTGTTTAAATATGCAAACCACTTCTGTGGCATGGAAAAACCTGCAGAAAATGTTGGACCTTTGTTTATACCTTTTTTTCAAAAGCAACATCTACATTTCTGTAATACTTTTACACTCCATGGTTCTGTTATAACTTCTAAACTGTATTCTAGTTTGTATTTATATGTATTCAGTATAGTGGAAAAGATTATTTCCCTTCCAAGAAAGTGTTACATGTTAATGATGACTCATTTCCAGGAAAGGAGGGAGGACTGAAGACATCCCCATCCTCCCCCCGACTCCCGCAGGAAGACATGCCTCTTGTCTGGACTGCATTCATTAGAACATTAGAACATAGGTACAGACATACTAAATCACATCCTGTGTCCATCAAGTCAAAAATCCTGTCTCTAAAACAGTGTCCCACTGTTTCAGAGGAAGGTGCAAGAAATCTGCAGTAGAAAGACATAGGATAGTCTGCCCCTATGGGAATTTTATAACCTCTAAGACTCCAATAATTAGAGATTGGCTTAAGCCTCGATGCATGAGGTTTTAGATCTCTTCCAAAACTATTTTAGTATTTACTATTATAACTGTGGATATTCTTGTTGTTCATATAAATGACCAATCCGTTTCTGATTCTAGCTAAGTCCTTGTAATCAATGCCATTCTGTGACAATGAGTTCCACAGTCTAATTATGTGGAAAAGTATTACCCTTTTCAATTCTGAATTTTCTACCTTTCAATTTCACGGAATGTTTCCTTGTTCTTGTCTTATGGGACAGGGAAAATAGATGTTCCAGATCTGTCTTCTCTGTATCATGATTTTATATAATTTTATCATGTTCCTTCTTATTCATCTCCTCTCTAAGATACACAACCCCAAGGTTTTCTATCACTCTTTCATATGAAATCTTTTCTATGCCCCTAATCATTCTTGTTGCCTGTCTCTGATTCCCTTATAATTCTGCAATATCTTTTTGAAATGGAGTGACCAGTACTAAGCAGTGTACTGACTTAGGACAAACCACTGATTTATATAATGGGCATTTCAATATTTTATGTATTGTTCAACACCCCATTCCTTATGCATCCCAGTATTTTGATTGCTTTTTTTTTAATTTTTATTTTTTTTAACCACAGCTGCACATTGTGCAGAAAAGTTTTCAGTGTCCACAATGATGCTTAGGTCCTTTTCCTGGGTTAATCCATTTAATTTAGAACTCAATATGGTGTAAAAATAGTTGATAATATTCCCTCCTTTGAGCATATCTTCATTTATCATTAATTTCATCTGCCACGCATTCACCTACTATAAGCATGATCGTTACTACTGCTATAAGCTTTCTTTGCTTACACATCCCCTTTCTACTCTTCATCATCCCACTCGTATCTTCTCTAATATTTAAATTATAAGCTTTTAAAATAAGAGACCATGTCTTAGTCTTTTGTGAAGCAACTAATACACCTTTAGTTGATACTAAATAAAAAATAATAATCAAGATAACTGACCAGATCAAAACTCAAATGCTGTCATATTGTGACATGCTTGACTCTGATTATATGTTGCCCCATCCCAGAAATCACTGATTGTAGGTAGTCCCTCATTCTTGGAAGTGTGATCAGAAGGGATGCTTCACCTCAAGGCCCAACAGTGGCACCTTTTTATTCTGTTTGTAGTGCCTATGCTGATTCTTAATGTCATGTGAACATTTCTGTGAATCTGTCCATCTAGATGTGTACGTGTCCCTCATAATACTTTATGAGCACCTTCCAAATACTTAGAATGAAAACAATAACAGTATTCCCAGCCTCCTTACTCTCTGCCTATAGAACACATCCTTACTTCATACTCTGCTCCAGATCGGGGGACTCCACATCTCCTTGACATGTGACCCTAAAGAGCTATATTTTCATTTCTTGATCTTTCCTGACAGCAATCCTCCCCGCACATCCAGAAATTTCATTTACATAAATGGAAAAAATACAGCAGAACATCAATGTAACCTTTATAAGCCTATGCTGTGGTAAAAGGGATGGGAAATCACTGGAGAAGAAGAATGTGAGTACAGTAGAACCTCAGAGTTACAAATGCCTTGGGAATGGAGGTTGTTCATAATTCTGAAATGTTCGTAACTGAACAAAATGTTATATGTTATGATTGTTCTTTCAAAAGTTTATAACTCAACATTGACTTAATGCAGCTTTGAAACTTTACTATGCAGAAGAAAAATGCTTTTAACCATCTTAATTTAAATGAAACAAGCACAGAAACAGTTTCCTTATCTTCTCAAATCTTTTTTATTTAATTTTCCCTTTCTTTTTTAAGTAATTTACATTTAACATGGTACTGAACTGTATTTGGGTTTTTTGGGTGTTTTTTTTTTTGGTCTCTGCTGCTGTCTGATTATGTACTTACGGTTCCAAATGAGGTGTGTGGCTGGCCGATCAGTTTATAACTGGTGTTGGTAACTCTGCCATCCACCTTCATAGCTTCAGAACCTCAATAAGACCTGTTTCTTGCCACAACGAGGCAGTGCAGACTTCCACACCTAAAACCCATGACTCAAATAATACTTAGAATGGTCTCAGAGCTTTTTATAATCAAAGTTCTTTACATATATCTAATTCAACATCACAACCTCCCTAACAGGTAGATAATGTTATTAACCCCATTTCACAAATAGAGAAACTTGAGGCAGAGAGGTTAAGTGACTTGCCTAAGGCCAGCTAAAGTCGTCAGAGCCAGGACTAAAACCAAAGAGGACCTTAGCTTTCCCCAAGCCTACACCTAAAGCACTGAATAGGTCTCTCTGGCTAATGACAAAAAGGATTTTATTAATTGTTTGAATACCTCAAATTGCTCCTAAAATAACAATCAGTACCTCACCTCATTAAAAAGAAATTTGTCAAATAGCCAGTCAGTTTGAGATGCATTTCCTGGGTTTTCAAACACTTCCTATCCATTTGCTAAATATTGTAGATGTGAGTTTTTAAAGTGGACAGTGAAAATCAAATTTTGACCCAAGATTCTTTTTAATAAAAACAATTTTAAAAAATATTAATACAAATGTTTATTTTTAAAAAAAAATTCTATGAAGAGAATGTGTTTATACCAATATGTAAACCCGCCCCTGAGGTATTTGCTAATGAAGCAGTGGGCTACCTTTAATACAAATAGCCTGATTCATATATCCTGACAGTTCAAAAATGAAATGCACAATAAAAAATATATTAAAGCAACATTCAAAAGTAGATTTTTTTTACAAAAAAAATCACTTTTAATTATGTAATTATGAGTATTCAGATTTTTGTAGTGTCTAGAAGCCCTAGTCATGGGCCAGGACCCCATTTTGGTAGGTGCTGTATGATTTATTTCTAACGGCAGGAAGGAGATGAATTGATTTTTAAATTATTTTTAATCTCACATTGCCCCTTAAACAATGGTGCTTCATATCCACACTTGTCATTGGGGCCATACATAGCTGGACAGCAGAGACAATGCTTACTTTGATATTGTGCATTTCCATGGCAACCTACTTATGTCATATTCAGACTATGACCCAGAGGGACCGTGGATGGAAATGGTGTTTAGCATCACCCAACAAAATGTCCCAGTTAACTGCTCTGATCATGAGAATTCTTATAATGACCACATTCATTTAAACAATATTTAGTTGTAGGTAATGTGTGGCGTGTTTATGATCCAGCTAGATTCTTTACACCTGCCTTCCTAGGCATGCCCCAACACAGCTAAGGATTGCAGATCTCCAGGGAAGAAGAAAAGGGTGGAGTCCTACCAAATGACAGAACCTTCCACCACAAGGTGGTTTCAAGCCCTAACTTGTAAAATATATGCAATTCACTAAGATAAAAATAAAACCATAAGAACTGAAAAGATGCTGCAACCCAATCATGGAAAGACCTTACACAAGTTGCTCCTTCATGAAACACATTCCATTACCAAGAAGCACTGCTTCCTCAGATGACATGGAGATTTCTGCATTAAAAGAGACAGATACACAAGTGACTGGGAACTTCTGCATCATTTCCCAATACTTACCTGTCACATAAACTTCCAGACAGCCCTTCAAGGAAAGATTATTTAATTGATCAATCAATTTCCCTTGGTTTCTGGTTAAGTCAGCTTGATCAAATGTCCATGCGATGATCACACAGTTGGTCATGTCCCTTGTGCCTCCATCTCTTCCACCCCCAAAACAGTAATGATCAAGGGGTACAACTGTACACTTGGGAAGTGGTCAGGGGGGAAGTTGATGGGGGAAAAAAAAAATTAAACTCAAGGCTACAACTGACATTTTTTCATGACAAAAGCATAAAAGAGTATATACAACACTTACCAAGTTACATTTCTTCAAAGGATGCTTCCTTCTGATGTAGAATAGGGAACAATCCTTCACTGAAAGAGGTGAGATAGAATAGATGGACTATATGTCCTTTTTTTGCCTTTACACTATAAACTCTTCAGGGAAAGGATTATAGTTATGTGTAGTGTGCAGTATCAAGGATATTAACAGCATCAAATAGGTAATAAATTACTGTAAAAATAAAGTCTATGGTTTACCCCCAGCTGGAGCCCATGCCAGAGCTTGTTCCTTAGTTTTAGTTCTATAGGTTTTGCCTCTTTCTTAAGATTATTTTTAAATGTTTTTTTCTTTAAAGAAAAGAAAAGGGAAGAACCAGTACTAAGAATCAAGGCCTAGTATGTCAAGTTGATCAGATCAAAGGCAGCAGCAACATAAGCTCAGTCAGAGGCCTATAAATTGTAAGAGCTATAATTCCAACAATAGGCAGATACTCAGTCCTCCTGCCCCTGCTTCCTTCCCTTCAAAAAGTGGCTGTCCTACCCCAACTGTAGACCAGTCTAAACATGGCTGTGACATGATTTTTCTCCTTCACTCTGCAAATGCTTAGTGAAAGACAGAATAATAGAAATGTAGGGCTGGAAGAGACTTTGAGAGGTCAAGTCCAGCTCCCTGAACTGTGGAAGGATCAGGTATACCTAGACCATCCATGACAGGTGTTTGTCTTGTTCTTAAAAACCTCCAGTGATGGGAATTCCAAAATGTCCCTTGGAAGCCTATTCCAGAACTTGGCTACAGATATAGTTAAAAGTATTTCCTAAGAGCTACCTAAAATCTTCTTTGGTGCAGATTAATCTCATTGCTTCTTGTCCTACCTTCAGTGGACATGGAGAACAACTGATCACTGTTCCTCTTTATAACAGCCCTTAACATATATGAAGACTGTTATCAGGTCCCCCCTCAGTCTACTTTTCTCAAGACAAAAAATGCCCATTTTTAAAAACCTTTCCTAAGACATGTTTTCTAAACCTTTTATCATTTTTGTTGCTCTCAGCTGGACTCTTTCTAATTTGTCCACAACATTTCTAAAGTGTTGCACTCAAAACTGGGCACAGTACTCCAGCTGAGGCCTCACCAGTGCTGAGTAGTGCAGGACAATTACCTCCTGTGTCTTACAAAAAACATTCCTGTCTCTTAATACACCCAACAATATTAGCTTTTTTTGCAGTTGTATTACACTGTTGATTCATATTCAATTTGTGCTCCACAATAACCCTAAAATCCTGTTCAGCAATATGACCACCTCTTACCAGTTATTCCCATTTTGTAGCTGTGCATTTGGGTTTTCCTTCCTGCGTCAAGTACGTAATACTTTTCTTTATTGAATTTCATCTTGTTGATTTCACACCAAATCTCCAATTTGTCAAAGTCATTTGGAATCTATTCCTGTCCACCAAAGAGCTTGCAACCCGATCCATCTTGGTGTCATCTTCAAATTTTATGAACATACTCTCCCCTCCATTATCCAAATCAATACTGAAAATATTGAATAATACAGATCCCAGGACTGACCCATGTGGGACTCCACTAGATACATCCTCCCAGTTTGACAATGAACCATTGAGAATTACTCTTGAGTACAGTCTTTCAACCAGTTTTTCACTCACCTTATACTAATTTCATCTAGAGTAGACCATATTTCCCTAGTTTCTTGTTTAGAATATCATGTGGGAATGTGTCAAAAAATTATTAAAATCAAGATATATCACATCTACTGCTTCCCCCATCCACTAGGCCAATAACTTTGTCAAAGAAGGAAAGTAGGTTGGTTTGGCATAATTTGTTCTTGAGAAATCCATACCCGCTATTCCTTAAATCTCATTGTCCTTTAGGTGCTTACAAATTGATTAATAATTTGTTTTGGTATCTTTCCAGTATCAGGGTTAGGCTGACTGATCTATAATTCACAGGGTCCTTTTTCTTTGCCTTTTAAAAGACCGGTACTATGTTTGCCCTTCGCTTGTCTTCTGGGACCTTCCCCGCCCTCCAGGAGTTCTCAAAGATAATTGCTCATGAACTCTAAGGCCAGAAGGGACCATCATGATCATTTAGTCTGAACTCCTGCACATCATAAGCCACAAAATCTCACCTACCCACTCCTGTATGACCTCTAGTTGAAGTACTTATGTTCTCAAATCATGATTTAAAGTCTTCAAGTTACAAGTCCACCATTTACCCTGGTTCAAACCAGCAAGTGACTTGTGCCCCATACTGCAGAGGAAGGAGAAAACCCTACAAGGTCTCTGCCAATCTGACCTGGGGGAAAATTCCTCCCCAACTCCAAATATGGCAATCAATTAGACCCTGAGCATGTTGGCAAGATCCATCAGCCAGAAACCTAGGAAAGAATTCACTGTAGTTACACATAGTCCTCCCCGCCATCTAGTGCCCCATCTCTAGCCATTGGAGATATTTGTTACTAGCAGTCACAGATAAGCCACATGCCACCATAGACAATCTTATCATACCATCCCCTCCATACACTTATCAACCTCGGCCTTGAAACCAGTTAGGTTTTTTGCTCCCACTGCTCGCCTTGGAAGGCTGTTCCACAACTTCACTCCTCTGATGATTAGAAACCTTTGTCTAATTTCAAGCCTAAACTTGTTGATGGCCAGTTTATATCCATTTGCTCTTGTGTCAACATTGGCCCTTAACTTAAATAACTCCTGGTGTTTATCCTTCTGATGTATTTATAGAGGGCAATCATATCTTGCTCTCAGCCTTTGGTTAGGCTAAACAAGCCAAGCTTCTTAAACCTCCTCTTGTAAGTTCTCAATTTCTCTAATCATACTACTACCCCTTCTCTGCGCCTGTTCCAGTTTGAATTCATCTTTCTGAAACACAGGAGACTAGGTTTTCACATAGTATTCCAAAGGAAGTCTCAAAGGGGGGGAGGGGGTAGTTAAGCCAATCTAATTCCCTGTGTAGACAGTGCTAGGTCGATGAAAGAATAACTCCATCAGCCTAGATATTGCCTTTCAGGGAGATGGATTACCTACATTGCCAAGAGACTCCTGGCTGTTGGCAAAGGTACTGTCCACATTGAAGTGCTACAGTGACACAGCTGTGCCACTGTACTGTTTTAAGTGTAGACAAGCCCTTAATAACCTGCTTAAGATGCTTGTTCATCCAGTTTAGTCTGCAAACCTTGCCTAAGAATCTTTCCCCCTTGCGTGGGATACAGGGTTTAGATATGTTCTGCAATTTTGACTTAAAGTAATCCCAAGACTTCAGTCCAATCCATTCCCTAACTACTTCCCTTAATTTTTTAAAGTTTGCCCTTTTGAAATCAAGGACTCGTCATTGCAGACATATTCAGTATTTTTCAAGGTATCAAAGTTAGGCTGACTGATCAGTAATTCCCCATGTCCTTTTTCTTCCCCTTTTTAGAAATAGGTATTATATTTGCTGTTCTGTGGTCTTCTGAGACCTCACCTGTCCTCCAGGAGCTCTCAATGATAATTGCTAACAGTTCCGAGATTGCTTCAGCTAGTATGCTAGGGTGAATTTCAGCAGGCTCTGCCCACTTGAATACATCTAATTTATCCAAATATATTTGAGTCTGTTCTTTTCCTATTTTGGCTTTCATTCCTTTGCCCTTTGTTAACATGAATTGTGTTGAGACGAGAGTGCCTTAGACAGCTTTTGATCATAACAATTTAAAGGAACCCTCCTGCCTTTGATCTGAATGTACTAAACTCTTACTGGAGCCAAGGGGGGAGCTCCTATCCTCTGACACATACACTCGCTATCCTTCACTCCAGCCCTTGGTGTATTGCATCAGCAAGAACTGCAGCAGACGCTAGCCTTGAAACCATTTGTACGAAGGACACTGAAAAGAAGCAAAAAGCCTGGTATTGTAAGGTAGCGCAAGTATTTCAGATTTTTGTGGTTATTACACAGGTTTCCTTATTCCTACCAAGGACCAGTAATCACAGGGCACAGTACCTGACCTTGGCTAAACTAACACAGAGTTGAGTATACCCTTGCTTCCTGGGTGTTGGGATCCTTAATTTGTATTAGTAAAGCATTGAGAACTGTGCATGAAAGTACCTTACTTGTAGCAGGGCAAAATATTAGTATTATCTCAGTAAGAAGCTTCTGTGCTGGCCCCTATACTGCTAGGGTGACCAGATGTCCCGATTTTATAAGGACAGTCCCGATATTTGGGGCTTTTTCTTATATAGACTCCTATTACCTCCCCATTCCCATCCCGATTTTTCACACTTGCTGTCTGGTCACCCTATATACCACACTAGGGTCACCCTCCTCATGGCATTTGGGCTTCAGTACTTCAAGACCAGAGGTAGTACACACATGAAACTAGAAGGCAGCTGGCACCGTCAGGCTGCTTAAGTGGTTGTTTGCCCAAAAGACTGAGGCAATACTGCCCTAAGCTTCCACCATGGCTGCTTTCTCTGCACATTCCTCCTGTGATTCTAATTATTACCCAGCATGCAGATAACCCTGAGTCAAGGCTTTGGAATGAGCATAGCTGCCAGGAGCTGCATGCTCTGAGTGGAGAGTTACAGTTTAAGTCAAGGTGAAGCTCCTTGCCTCCAACCAGCTGTACCCTGCCTTCCTCTGCTTCATATAGCCACCCCTTCACCTACTTGCAGAAAAGGAGATTTAAACTCCTTCACTCTGGAGAGCACACCCAAGGATCAGTCCCATTGAGAATCTCTCAACGTAACAGTAATCCTGAGGAGTTTAGCCTCTACTAATAAATCCCACCCCCATCCCCTCCCAGTCTGCTTCCACGCAAATCCACTTGTAGGTTGCTTGAACAATAGCAAAACTGTAATCAGCCCTCCCCTCTGGCAGCCTGCAGGGAGGAAGGGGAGGAGGATGACAGTGGGGAATTCTGCTCGGCTCCTTGAAGCTGCACAGACATGTTTCACAACCCCCACTCCAATCCTTTCTGCAGAGGGAGGGGGGAGAGTGTCACATGACTGTCTAGTCCGGGGGCCCAGTCAACTGGAGTTAATTCCATCTGTGTTCACATGCCATGGCATTCCAGTGCCGCCTCTCCCAGGGTTTTGCCTCTGCAAAGCAGCCAAGAACAGAGCTGCTGCTGCTGCAGCAAGAAACTGGGGTGGGGTTTCCAGCCTCAACCTTTATTCACAGCAGAGCTAAACAAAGCAAAGTTTCTTTCTCTTTAGCAAGAAAATAAACCTGACTTTGAGCTGGCCAATCCCCCTAACAGCTCCGGGTATTTACTCACAGAATGTTCACAGATGTGGAGAAGACACAGCTTTTGTTCTAGCTCTCTTTAAGAGAGGGAAACAATGGGGGAAAAACAGATCAAAATAGGGAAGGAATAGTTATTTTCCTTCTAAGAAACCATTTTCCACCTAACATGGAGAGTAGTAGCAAACAATTTTTTGATCTTTCTTGGTGAAAGAACATAAAACCAACAGAGAATGTGTTTTAGTTACGTTTGGCTTGAAGGGGAAGGGTTCTGATCTGCTGCCAACTCAGCTGAAATGCAAGAAGCCTAACCCTCCTAACCCTTACTCCCACCTCCTTCAAATAACCTTAGAAGGGCGCAATGGGAAGGCAATCCACACAGCAGCAGGAGGAATGCAGTATCACCCACTCAGCAGGCTTGTATGTGTGTATGAGACGCTCACATTTTTTTGGCTGCTGCAGCCACCATCAGCAAAAGAAAGAAATCAAACAAGCTCCATTTCAAAAAGGCAGGAAGCTAGTTGGACTGTACAACATAATTACCTTTAAACTAGCTGGCACTAGGTAATGTAGCTCGTTCAATCTGTCTGAAAATCATCTTGGACAAGCTAGTAGCAAGTGTCCCCCTCTATACCACCTCCTCCACTTATCTAACTGATCCCCTTTGCTTTTCTCTCTCTGTGGAGAGGTTGTTGATTTTAATTCCGTGGATGACTGACAGGGAGTAGTGGGTTTGCTATCAGAAATTTTAAATAACACAGAATCTCTCATTATTCTTTTAATGGGGTAAAAAACAATGTTCACCAAGAGTGAGTTTGAGTCCTACAAAACCCTAACTGAAGGGTAAGGAATGTGGGATTAGGCTATATTGTCACATTCTCATGTCAAACACGTGTAGTGAAAGGCACTTTCCTCTGAGAAGAATAATTGTGAAAAAGCCTCACTGCAGACATTCATTTTTAGTTTTAAAGACAAACAGGGAAAAAATTATGTCTGCAATTGTTTTCATATTACAATGCAAACAGCTTCATTCCCTCGAAATGTTTTTTTATTAGCAATTCCAAATGCATGGGCTGAATTGTAGAATGAAATCTCCAAAGACCTTGAAAACAAACCCAATAATATCCTTATTCAATTTATACCAACACTGATAATACCTTAAAACATGTATTTTTCCTTTTATTTTGGAGGGTATAGGCACATCCTCTCCCCCTCCAGGGAATGAATATTTGGGGATATGTACAGTGTTTTTGGTAGAAGATGCATGCTGTAATGGGTTTTGATGGCTGAAAGCCAAGAGGGAAGCTGTTCTACTTCAAGAATAGCCTTATAAGAGTCGGCATTACATTGACAGTTCAATACTATACTGAAAATTTACAGGATGTGTCACTTTGGCACAGAAGGAGGCTGCTAAGGCACAACATAAACCACCCTATTATGAATGGAGAATGGCTGCATACCAGCAAAAAGAAAATAGCAAGAATTGCAAACCAACCACTACACAGGAGTACAGTTGTGAATCTCAAACCTCCAAAGAGACAAAGCCCTTTCCTTGAGGTGAAAAAAAATTCTGCTTAGTTATAAGACATCTAAAGAAATAAAAACAACCTCAATCCAGTGACTACTCCACGTTTTCAAAGGTATGTTGGCAGCCAGTCAGAGTTTAAAGAGACTGTCATTTCAAAACAAAGGCACACATGACCAGTTTGGGCTAAAATGTTGAATGAAGCTGGAATCATGTTTGTGTGCCTAACACTGCTAAAAAAAATCACCACAAAGATAAAGATTTGTTTTAAATAAGACTTGCTAAGATCACAGCTCCTAATCAAATTGTGCATCATTTTCAACATATATAACCCATCCCCTTTGCTACAATTGTGTTAAGTTTTGTTCAAACATATAAATCTCTAGCTAAGAAAGAGCTACCAAGTTTTTAAAAAATATCCCATGCCAGGCTTATTCTGCCTCATTTCTTAGCAACTAAAGGTCCAAAGCTGCTTAAGGAAATGGCCAAAATAATCTATTATTGAAAAGCTGTTTGCAACAAAGTTTAAATACTTCCCCCATTAAATGAAAAAAGATAAAAATGAAAACCTAGAGAAATAAATAAGTAGATAATATTTATGAATACAAATTTCAGCAAAGATTAGTTTTAACTGACAAATCCTAAGGGGAAAGTGACACTAAAATATATATATAAATCAATGGAATCGCTGTAACTGAATCCCGCCCCCCCAATAAAAGATTACAGCTTGTTTGTCAGCTGTGGATATCTTTAAAAAGAAAAAGGTTGATGGACTGGGATCAAACAAATGCAGGCTGCTATGCTCAGACTGGCTGCTTAATGGATCACAGTAAAAGAAAAGGTCACATGGTTACCAAAAAAAAAAACAAAAAAAAAAAAACCACACAAAAAACCCTCCATACAACAAATGCCTTCTAGCTATGGTTAACTTTAATTAACTGCAGTATTACAATTCACTTCAAGCTTATTTTCCATACATGTCTACTGTCTATCACCTTTTCCTTGTCTGCTAAAAATCAGATTGGCAGTCCTTGAAAACGGATTGTTATTTTAAAAATACTAAATAACAAAAGCTTTTGGAGAATACTTAGCTATAGTTCCTTTCAATTACCTAAATCTACCAAAACAGTGCTTTCTATAATTAATGTCTGATTGCAGTATTACAAAAGTTGCTCTACTTATGTATTTAGTTAAATCAGGATATTCTAGTTTCTATAACATGTTTAAATGCTAAATCGCCAGCAGTGTTTTCTGTTTTAATAGTGGTTACAATCCACATATTAGTCTTATGTGTTAAACTGAAACTTCATGCATTTGCAGTAGGTAAAGACCTTGCTGGATAGTCAAGAAAACATAATTTTAATCCTGCTATCTCTGACTGGGGAATAAAATCCTATGTGGTAGGTCTCTGTTCAAAAAAATACACTTAAAAATGCTACCAATATAAATCTAAATTTTTTAAAATGTGTAGTTTGTATTCAATAATTAACTCAGAACCTTCTGTTGTATTATTAACCCAAGTTAATTATCTCAGAGGAATGGGTTATGAAATTCATGTGCAACAATACAACACTTGGCAGATGGTTAAAAAACATACAAGTTAATTTTCTTAAAACATGAATATAATAATACCAAGGGATGAGTCTCAAAGCAGGTAGGAAAGGAAACCACAAAGTAGCAGGAGACTCTAGCTACAAAAAAGAGTAAGGATGAATAATGCACACATAAAGACCATAGACTTAAGGCTTCTACCATTTCATTTATCACTTCTACCAGGAATAGAAACCAAGTTTATTATTAGCAGCAACCAGATACAAGGCCAAATGCCAACTAGACTTTTAAAAGTGCCTCCTCTTCACATCATAGTGTTTTTTTCCAGGGTCCCCAACGTTCAATGAAGCCCGTTGTTCACAACCTATGACACAATGCCCTAGGGATACCTCTCTGTTCTGTTAATGATACTGCAAAGGGGCTTATGCTGATGTTTTTGTTTAAGGTTTTCTATCCTTCCTGCCATTTGCCTCACAAAGAGGACAAAGTTCACACTAGGTTTGTTTGCAATTTCTAGCCAGTAAGAGCCTGTGTATTTACTTTGCCTGTTGACCACCTAATAGGTATTCCAGTGCCCCACCCCCTCATCTCCAGAAAATGCAGATGTCACTTTAAAAAGTTAATAAGGTGAACAATCACATTTGCCCATTGCCAGTAGGAATAGATTTGAGTGCAGTACAGATAGTAATCATTCTCCACCTGAGGGAGGAGGGGACACCACAAACCTTGAACTGCATTACCAACTTAGTTTTCATCAAATGTTCATCAAAACAAAATAAAAATCCAGTTACTACAGGCATTAGCTATGCTCAAGTGCAGCACAAACTGCATAAATTGTTAGCTGTCCTTTTTGTGCTGAGCTCAATTACATAGTCGTGCATTATCCAGAGTCCATTATCATTGCCAAGCTTCAATGAACACTTTTTTAATTGACTAAAGTTATTAGCCACAATGCTGGACTTTTGCATAAAAGACAGTTGATTTTTTCTAAGATTTCAGTGCTCAAATTGTACATGCAAAGGATGCATCTAGTGTAAAAACACTTTGCAGCTGGAAAGCTTTAGGGGGGAAATGAGATGCAGAAACAGTAAACAGAAAATGCTTAGTCAGCAACTGTTACTGCAACATTAAAGGTGAAATGTAAATAGGCACCAAGCCAAGATCTAGATAGGTTTGATAACATCATACATATATGCGAGTGTTTGTACAAATGTGACAATTATCAAAATGAAATGCAAGCTTTTGAATTAACAGACTTTTTAAAAGGCAACATGTTTTCCATCTCTTGCCCAAGCTCTAAGAAAAATAAAACTTGCTACTCAAGAAATATTAATATCAATTGAATTTATTACAATTTACTAAGCTCCAAGGCACATTACAGTGTTCTGTTAACTACAGAAATGTATAAAGGACAAACAGAGCATGTTTTCCATGTACAGCATTTTGCTCTACTGTTCAAAAGCATCCGTGCATCAATAAAGCAAAAACAAAAAACACATGAAGATTAAAAACGTTCAGATCAATAGAAACAAACTGAAACATTTTCCTTACAAACTTGCAACAAAAAACACCCCAAACCACCCCCACCGTTTGCAAACAAAAAACAAACAAACAAAAAAGAAAGTGAAAGACTAACACTCAGGGCTCCTAAAACATAAGCTGTCACCATTTTTGTAGCAATTTTTTTTTAGGCATCAACACTGGCCTTGGCAAAAAAAAAATATTTTTTTTGTATTTTTTGTGTTTTTTCTTTTTTCAAGAACTGCATACATTTACAAAAATACACACCAGCAGCAGGTAATCGCTAAGGGCTATTAACTTTGTACCTAGCCAACACACTGCCAAAGAAATGAGAACAGGTATTATGTAGTAACCAAACAATAGTATATTCTGTTTAACAAAAACCAGCTCTATCCTTCAAATGAAGAAGAGTACATACCTTTGTTTCAAAATATAGAAACATACGACGAAAATAATGTCTATACATAAGACTAACTTTTGCAGTTTGTTATATTCACAATTCTACATCTTCAGGAAGCTGAAGGAGTTTGATTTCCTATCTTTAAGGGTCTCTCTCCTTTTTCACTTTAACGTCCCCAGCTAAAATGGTAGCGATCTCGCCCTGCATAAATGCCCAAGGCACATTGGAACCTACTAGGGGGCATTTTTCTCCACTGGGGCAATAGACCTCGCCAGTTGCCCCTTGGGCCTTGATGCTCTCTCTGGAACAAGGGAAGCAGAACTTGTGGCTGGGCACAGATGGGCACTGAACAAAGTGGGTGTCCTCCAAGCGTTCGTGGCAAATGGTGCAGCACAGGGGCCCGCTATTGGCCATGGGGGAATCTGGAATGTTTTGGGGGTGCACTTGGTCCATACTAGGGTGGGCATTGGGGGGAGGAGGAGCCACCTGCAAGTTCATGTCCCCGTTGCGGGAAGCTAAGCGACGCTGGCCCGGCACAGAGGCCGGGGACACTGGACTGCTGCTGTTCCTGCGGGTGGAAGTGGTGGAGTGAACCGAGCTACCATCCTTGGGCGAGTGGGCATTACCCAGTGTGTCGGCCACCGACATGAGGGCGGCCATGGGGGACTGTCCGTTTTGAGGGGCCGACTCTGGCGGGGTGGTCCGGTTGGAGTGAGGCCCCAGAGGTGGTGGCGGTGGGGGTGGGGGGCCCCCTCCATGCACTGCCCCGAAGCCCCCAGCCGACATGGTGAGTTTAAGCGCTTCGCTCTGACTGGCCATCCATTGCTGCCGCTGCTGCTCGTCACTCAGCTTCAGGGCCCCCTCGGCCGAGTCCGAGGGCTCCGGGGACGCCTTCCTTTTGCGCATTCCCCCGCCACCACCGCCTCCCCCGGGGCCCCTGGAGGCGGCCCCAGCCCCCTGCGCCCCGCCGACTCCAGCTCCCCCCCGGGGTAGGCTCACCAGGGCAGTGGGAAGCATGGGGCAGCTAGCGTCCAGGTAGGGCTGGGGCAGCATGTCCGCGCCCACCAGCTCCTTGAAGAAACGCACGGACTCAGGCAGCAGGTCGCCCAGGAGCCGCCAGTCGCCGGAGCTGTGTTTCTTCTCGTACTCCAGGTACTTGAAGCCAGAGGAGAGGCCGCGGCCAAAGTCCTTCATACAGTCCTGGTACATCTGTTTGGCCACCCCCGAGGCGCTAGAGAAGACCGTGCCGGAGCCGCTCGGGTACTCAATGAAGAGCTTCAGCTCATAGTCCATGCCGGGCTTAGAAACTGCATCGAAGGCAAAGACGCGGCCGAGAAGTGCATGGTCCTTCTTGAAGCGGACCTCATAGGGGGTGCAGCCAGCCAGGGTAAGCAGCGTGTCCCGCACGATCTTGGGCTTGCTGGCCCACTCCTCGGCCCGGTTCCTCAGACTCTCGCTCAACTCGGCCAGTGCTTCTGCGTTGCGCTGCTTCTCCTTTAGCTCCCGCTCCTGATCGCTGCTGGACACCGAACCAGGGCGCTTGCCGCAGGCCTCGGAGGACGAGCCGCTACCACCCCCACATGTGCCCCCTTGCGAAGAGGCGGAGGAAGCTGGGGGTCCCCCACCCCGGCCACTCAGCCCCCCGTGTGGTGGTGGTAGCGCCACGCCAGAAGCTGTGGGGCCATTGAGTAAAGTCTGTGGTACCAGGTTCGGTGGCACATTCATTGGGGCCCCGCCAGCCCCTGGGGGAAGGCCAGGCACGAGACCCCCGTGTGCCCCCCGGCGGGAGGAAGAGGAAGAGGACGATGAGTTGGGGCTCTGGCGGTTCAACTCCGGGGGGCCGTCCTCAGGTGGCTTAGGGAAACCATTGGGGCCGCCTAGCCCATTGGGCAGGCGGGCAGAGTGGCTGCTGCCCAGACTTCCCGGGGGTGGGGGATATTCAAAGCGGCTGCGCTGCTCAGCTGTAGCTGCACTGAGTCCGTAGCGGTCCAGGCTGGACTGAGGAAGCCCGGCAGAAGCTGCTTTGGAGGAGGCGTCCACATGGTTGAGCTGCTGTTGGGCCGCCGCAGCCGCTTCTTTGGCTGAAAGCGGCACAGCCTTGACCCCGACAGGAGGCGGGGGGCCTGGAGAACGTCCGTCCTGGAAGCAGCCATGCGCCCTCTTCAGCTGCCGGGCTGTCTCGATCACAAATTCTATGCGGTCAGCACCCTCGTAGTTCACGCAGCCCCGGCACACAGGCTCAGTGAAGTCCCAGATCATGGCCCAGGGCATGCGGGGCAGGTCGCACAGGTAGCATGACTGTCTCCGAGACGAGGACACCTGCGCAGCAGACATGCTGGAGCTGGCTGTTGGAGCTTCCCGCTGCTGCAGAAGGGGTGGGGTGGGAGAGGGGTATCGCTGCGTCTAACACCCCCTACTGCTAATGAAGAGAGGGCTCTCAGACCTGGTGCTATTACCCCTCTGGCAGGGGTCGTCTAGCTTTTCACTCACTGTGGCTGCTGTACGGGGCTGCTTCTACCTGGTGCTGACACTGTTAATCCTGGGGTGGGGGATCTCTTCTACTGTTCCGAGGGGGGTGGGGGTCGCCTTCTTGCCGCTTCTGTTTCCTGCGTTGTCTTGCTCTCCCTGCTCCTCCGGGAGAGGAGGGAGGTGCACCGTGGAAGATGAGGGTCCCCTTTCTGTTCTCAACTGATGCCTTACGAGCTCGAACTCAGCTACCTGCTGATCCGCTGGTTAGAGAGAGGACCACAAGGAGTTGTTCGGTCCCGGGAGCCCTGGCGACTTTCCCGAGCACAAGATGAGGGAGCAGCCCGAGGGCAGCGGCGGCGACTTCTCACGGCGGCAGCAGCATGGCGAGCGGCGCCGCCTGCTACACACTCACATCCTCGATCGCTCCTCGGAATTTGAATTTGGAATCCTGAGTGTCACTGTGTGCTACTCTGCGTTCCAAGCCCGGCTCTGCCCCTCCTCCCCCTGCTCTCCCCCCTCTTTTCCTCCCTCCTCTCTCCCCAGCTCGGATGCCACCTGGGTGGAGCCCTCACGTCACCGCCATGCTCTCTCCTCTTCCCCCTCCCTCTCTCCCCTCCCCGCCCCCGCTGCAGTTCCCCTTTCGAGCACTGACCAGCTTCTTCCCCCTCCCCCCACTTCCTCTGTCTATGGACCCGGAGCCCACTTGTTGCTCTGAACTAGCGCATGCTCGGCACTCTGCCCATTTCCTCCCTTCTTGTGTGTACAACAGCTGAAGCGATGCAAGTTACCGCTGGAAATGAAAGGGAGAGACATACCAAAGGCTATGTTTGGAAACTTAAACACAAGATCGCTCCCTCTCCCTCCTCCCCACCCCTCATGGCAGCGTCTCCAAAACGAAAGCGCAGCCAGGAAGCACACGCAGAGCAGAATAATAATTGTTTTTCCTGGCTGGGCTTTCTAAATTCAAATGTCTCGTTTGCAGGAGTTTAGCTACGAATCACTCCATTTAGCCTCCCTGGCAATTGCACAACTTCCTGCCACCAAGTCTTTCGGTGGGTTTTACATACACGCTGGCTGCTAAAGCAAACGTACAAGGTTCCCAAACT
Source organism: Dermatemys mawii (assembly GCA_007922305.1). Taxonomy (NCBI): domain Eukaryota; kingdom Metazoa; phylum Chordata; order Testudines; family Dermatemydidae; genus Dermatemys; species Dermatemys mawii. Next base: position 60,556,778 of record ML677332.1, read on the forward strand.
AACCATGTTTGGAATCTTTATCTGATTTCGTTTTTTCAATTATCCTGGTGGCAGAATTACACGATTTCAGTAATCTCATGAATACATCAGGAGGTCTTCACTTTTGTTGTGTTTAAATGAGCCCTATTTGGTGAATGTTTAAGATTGAACTGAGAAACATCGCGCTATGCCTTGCGCAGGGGTGTAAGAGAGGCTAAGCAGGTGAGAAATCGGTGTGATATCTCACTGACACTAAGGGACACAGGATTTCCCCAGTGCTGTGATAATTCAAGGCTTTCGTTTTTTTTTCTCAATAGCCTTGATACGTTTGCATTAAAGTAGTAACAAGCGTAATATTCAAAGCAGCCTACGTTAATGCAAATTAGTTGTGGGTTCGTTTGACTAACAGAAAACAACTTTTACTTTCTAAACTGCTCTTCTGAAACTTGAACGTTCCCCTCCCCCTCCCTGTTGTGGACGCCAGTCCCCATGCTCAGGAGGAGGGACTGTGGATAATCCATTTTTATTCTCACTGCAGTCAGTTTCTGTTTTTCCAAACAATGAAATTGCTGTCCACCCCAAAGAATAATAAACTTTCACTGTTGGGACCTGATTACTAAGAATCTTGCAAGTATTCCTCTGCACACTGCAAACAGCATTGCGTCACTCACTCATATTCCAGCTCATGCTTGTAACCAGCTACCCAATGTGAGTCAACATTCACAAGGGAAAATATTGTTACACTCAGTGAAGCTGTAGGATATTACAGCTGCTTATGTTGGAGAACCTATTCCTTTATATTAATATTTATTCAACTCTCTCTCTTATTGAGCAAAAACATTGAAAAAAATTGTCATTTGATTTTTCTCTCTGACCCGTAAAGGCAATTCTGATTTCTATGGCATAGTGCCACTTTTCCCTATATATACACACAGGCATGTGTACATCATTAGCATTTACTGTTTTATATGCAGATTATATCAATAGCTATAGAAAATCAATCAATTTTCATTGTACCCTGTTCATATTTCACACTTTGGTAATGTTATTTCTTCAAATAAATATATTCCCTTTAAATCACCAATACTTCTCAATTCACTGATTGTCTAAAACATCTCAATATGTCTGATGATAATCTATAAAGAAGGCAAAGTTAATTTGATAATTATATGATCTTATTTTTTTAAGAGAAAGCTTGAAGAAATGCACACTATAAAAGTTACAGAAGTGGCAGGAGCAGATAAAATACAATAAGAGAATCAATTCTGACAAAATGACTTTATTTTTAAAAAGGGGAAAGCTTACAGAGGCACCAGATAGAGATAAAAGTCCTTGAATTATCTTAGTCTCCTCTGTGCAAATTTTCTGAAGGAGATGATCTCAAGGGAAAGTGGATTTCACACTTAGGAGTCTCATACCTAAATTGTGGACAAGATAGAGGCTTCACAGAAGCAAGATTCAAGCAGGACCGCTAGAGAGCTAGTTACAGTGAAAGTTTGCTTACAGCAAAAGGGATTTAGTGAAGGCTGTAGGATTTCTGCATTAATATGACTTTACTTGACTAAACAAGTGTGTTCTCTCTGATTCATAATGGAAGGTCAGCTCTTCTCCTATCCTTTTTACTGCTGTGTGTTGATCTTCATATGAGAAGAACTGGGCTATGGGAAAAGGTCACCTCTGCCCTTAAAAACTCAGATTGAGAGAGCTGAAGTTTTCCCCTTCATCTTGAGTGTCTGGGAATGCACAACTCTAGGATATCCTGACTGTATTTCATTCCCAGGGTTATACAGACTCAACAAATGACAAGGCGCTCTGTGTTTGAACCACCCCTCAGCCTGGCTCCTCGCTCCACTGAATCCTTCTTCAATAAAGCCCTTTTTTGGTAACACTCACCTCACAGTAACAGGCAGACTCCTTGGCTCACAAGAACAGTCTTTATAGAGGGTGTAAATAATCATCACCTTAGATATAATCTAGCCTCAGAAAACCATTTACAGGTGCTGTCAACTCCCTTTATAGTTTGTGTCTAGAAAGAAATTGAAGATTAGCATCTGTGACCTGACCGATCTGCCTTTACTTTGACTTGAAGGGATTACACAGTTGTGGAAATAGGTTTGTTTTTCTGTCATGATTAAACCTTTATTTAAACTTTGGTCATGGGCATGTACTGTACTTTATGCAAGTAACACTTTGGGATGAAATGCCAGCATTGCAACAATGTGGCTAGCATCAATGGTGATACCAGGAATACTGATTAAAGAAGAGAACTTCAATGTAAATGCAAATAAATGCCACAGCCATGCACCTTCAAAACGAACAGGTTGTCAGTATCAATCTTGTCTGTTAAAGGAAAATAGATTGAACGATGGCAATGTAACAAACAAAGAGAAAATCCATGGCTGCATTTGTCCTGGAAGAGTAGCAGTGTGCCTTTCTGCTCATCTCCCTTCTTTCTGTCATGTCCTTAACTATGCTAGTGGTAAGGCAAAAGGAGTCCAGATCAGTCTTCTTGGATTTACACCAAACAAGTCTGATGTTTATTTGGCTCTGAAATAATCCTGATTAAAATTACATTTGGAGGAGGAAAAGAAAGAATCCAAACAATTAACGTCCTGATTTGGTTCAAACAAACAAAAACAAAAATCAGAAAACAAAATACACAGTAACTTGTTTAATAATAGGACAGAGGATTATTTGAGAGAAGGAGCTAATGCAGCAACATATGTACTTCTTTCTGGTCAGAATCATCAGTCAGCACTTTAGATGCAGCTTTAGGGATTCTATTTAGATTACCTAAAGTTATGACCTGCCAGTAGCCCCAAAGACCAGGGGATATAATTTTCACTATCAGAAGTAAAATCTGCCATCTTCTTCCTTTAGTTGAAGGATAAATGTTACAGTCTGAGATCAATAACTCCTTTTGCTTTATTCCTATTTCCCATTTTATTTACCCAAAACATTAATTAAGAACACAGATGAATCTTTAATATCAGAGAAGGAAACAATGATCAGTGGAAATATCAACTGTATGAATACAAACCAGCAGGCATCTTTCTAAATGCAATTAGAAGATATAGGAAGTAGAGAGCACAATGCACCATTAAGAAGCTATAAAAACAAATGTAATATGTGCCTGACTAAAAACCAGTTAACTGGTTTCTGTTCCGTGCCATTCTTGTGCATTAGTTTCTAAAATACTGGAATTAGTATTAATCTTATGGCAAGAGTATTATTAATTATTGATCATCAGAACATTGTTAATGATGCAAAATACAGTACAACCCCAAAGTTTTCAGCAGTAATAGGACCACATGAACTAAGCACTTCTAGAATAAAAGACCTGGTTCTAAATGGTCAATCTAGGGGTACTTTTAAATCTTTGTTTATATTATGCTCTAGTTATTGTTTTGCACATAATCAATGTAGCAGTCTTAAGCAAATGATTCCCTCTTTAGGAGCTCATCTACAGAATTAGCATTTCCCTCAGTGGTCAAAATAGTAGCTACAGCTGAAGAAAAAAAGCAGGAAGGAAAAGATATATGGAGAGTGTGATTTACATAAATTTACCCCTGTATAGTAAAATACAAACAAAAATAATTCAGAATAAAATTTCTGGTTTTATTAAAACAATGACTATATTAACACTCAAAAGTAGTCAGGCTGTGCAGAGAAGTGTGTCAGTGAAATCAAATCACAAACGCTTTAGGAGGGAATTCTAGAATTTTGTCAAATTAAAAGTTATACAGCACTATATTCTTCTATAAACTGCCAGGAAGCATCAAAACACTTAGTTATAACAAATAAGAGTGTAATTATGTGTTTCTATTTATCATTTCAGTTAACTCTTCTCATCAGATTATAGTCCCTGTCCTAAAATTCTTCAGCTACTGGGTCCTCTTGATAAGCAAAGGACTTGTTTCCAGTCTACAAGGTAGGAATTTTCATTCCTTAATTTTTATTTTTGTAAATGGTGCCGGTGATTTATCTTTTTATTCTATAACCATATTTTCTCAAATGACATTTTCCTCCTGTGCGCTATCTCTGGGATTTTTCATTGCTTATTTTCCTCCTCCTTTTTTCTTGTCATATTACCATTTCTGCACCATTGCCCACACAATAACATTCAGTAATACAGGCCAGAATTTACTAACAGGTTACTCTACCTATGAGCCCTGTTGCTGCTAATGATGATGTCAAGTACTGACCTGAGTGCACAAAATAAATGCCTTTTTTTCTAAACCATCCAAAGGTCCAGTTTCTTCCCCACAAAGCACACATGGTTCCTCTGTTATATCCATTCCAACCAGTTTCTATACAGCTGTGAGACAGATTTCTGGTCATCAACATTTGTCAAATTTTACAGTGCAAAATCAGATACCTATAATTAATTCTGTTTGCTCTGCAAATGACTTGTGACTGCTGGATAGTGTATTTTATGCATAGTAGTCAGAAACTGGGTCCTCCACCATTATTTTTATTTTATCCATGGATCATGTATTCATCTTACATCTTTGTGACATAATAAACAATCAACAATAATGAATAAACTGAATTGGTACATTCTGTTTTTTTAAAGGCTGTTCCCACCAATAGCCACTTGCACTTTCGTGACAGTTAAGAATCTGCCAAACATTAGCTTAGTTACCAGCAAGACAGTCTTCCCCCTTCCCTACACCCCATACATAGATTGTTTATGAAAACGTGCTGCCAAGAAAAATATCCCTGCTTTTGGCCTCCACCAGTGATTAATAACACTTGAGAATTGAACAAAACTTTACTGTGTTTAAAAAAAAAAGAAGTGGGAGGTGGGAAGGGGGAGGAGAGAAAGCCAAATTAGAAAAAGCAGAAACCAAGCAAGCAGGAAAACTCAAATCTTTTAAACTATTTGACACAATATAACCTCCCATTCCCTTTGGAAGTAGGCCATTTGAGAGAAGTGAAACACCCCTGCCCCCCCACCCAACCTCGTTGTAAATGCTGATTAACACGGTGCTATTGAACGAATTATGCTTAGGAGCACAAGACAAAGGTGGGAATAGGCAAGGGTGGGGAGGATGAGGAGTTTTTCTTTTTATTTGGACTTCTATTAAGATGAGGTATGGGAGGAAAACAGAAAAAAATATAATGTACTTTTTTTCCCCCAAAGACTGAGGGTAAAATTCCTAAGGGACACCAAGTGCCAAAATTAACTGTCTTAGTGTATTACTTTTAGTCAGTATTGCTTAGATGAATCAAGTCAAGTCTTCAAGCAGCAGCCCAAGATAGCTGCAAGCTGAGAAAGAAGCACAAATTTCCTCGTCGTTCTGTGGTAAATCTCTGAAATTTGTGGAGATATGTTTGTTCTTGGGCTTCTCATCTCATTCTTTTCCCCCATGGGGTACTTTGAATATTATGTCTCATGTTTGGTATGATGGATTTATTTTATTTCATTTTATTTTTGAAATCTGGGTATAAGAAAAAAGCAAAATATGAGAACAAAAAAGGAAAGATGAAAAATAGGAATTTAAAACACACAGACACATATACATAGTATTTACTATAGTTTTCATTACTCTCCTGAAGAAATTAATGTAATAAAAGATAATAAACAGTTTTTGAACAGTGGGATATAGACTAGTGCAAATAGTTTACTGAAATTAATGGTGGTGGATTGAAGCAAACCTTCACTTTGGTATTAGTGCCAGACATAGTTTTCCTGAACCCTGTCCAACTGCCTGAGCGACAGACAGTTTTCATTCTATTTGTGCTAAAGGCTTATGACTAGTGCTGGAAAATGAAGCCCTTGCCCTTGATCTCAGTGCAGATTAAAAAAAAAAAGCAGAACTGTGCCAATTTGTTTCTTCTGCCAATAGAAGCCCTTGTGCCTTGGGTAATGCAAAACAATAAGAAGTTCTCATGAAAACTCTCCATTGAAAAGAAACCCACCAAGAGCCATGTCTCTCTGTTACATTCATCAGACAGTTTCTGAGATTCTCACAATGTCAGCAAACTGCAGAAGGCAAGGGCAGAAAATATCTACCAGCTGCTACTCAACTTTTTTTCTTTTCCATCTCTCACTGTTCAGCAGTTGGTGACACTGGATATAAAATGTATGCTATCATAAATAACAAAATTCCTTTTTCTGCTAATGCTGATCTTCCTACACTCCTGTACTGCATGCAAAATTTGTGGTTTGCAGTCCCCCTTGTCTGAAGCTGATCCTATTTCTGAAGGATGAAATATACATTTGAGACATACTCAGAGAGAGTTATAAACAGTGGCTACACTGTATTGCTGTCAGCCAACTAATCTGCAATTGCTTTTTCCTACGTTATTAATAAAATCAGAATCCCAAGCAGCAGGCGTTTGCTTTCATTGTACAGTCTGCACTTGTGACATGGTACATGTGGAAAATTTTGAGTGCACTGCAGTGAATGGTCTGTGGGTTAGTTTTTAGCTTCCGCTAAGTACCTGGCAGGCTGCCATAGCTGAAGGATTCTGGGAACTGAAAGGCTCCCAAGTACAAACTGCCAGCATTAAGTAGTCCTGACAGCTCTGCTCCTTCCACACTTGGCAGCAGTTCAAAGTGCTCTTTCATTTGAAAGGCTGGAAGACTGCCATGTGCAATGCAGATTTGCTGTGCCTGCTCTCATAAGGAACTGATAAATGCCGTTGCTGTTGCCATGGGGACAGGAGGCTATCAGAATGGCCTTGTGATCTGCAGCCTCTCAGCTCTGCTGGGTTTTTTTTTTTTTATGGTGAAATAAATGTTCTAGAAAAGGTTAACTCTTGAAGGGCAGGAAGCGATGGTTTGAAAGGACGGGGTGAGGTATTGCACACTTTTCTTCCATACGGTTTTGAACAAGATTAACATATACCTGCCAACTATCCCTATTTGTGAAAGTCTGTCTTTGGATTTTTTGAGGGATGACGAGGAGAAGAGAAAGAGAAGGGAAATGCTTTTCCCTCATTCTGTCCCATCAGAAATCTCTTTCATTAAATGGCTGCCTCCTTTCTTTCTGTAAATATCCCTATTTGTAGTTTTCAGATGTTGGCAGGTATGAGTTAATTTAGAGCTCAACCCTGCAAGCTGCCAGATGCCATCAGTTCTCCTTGACGTCACTGGAAGTTGTGGCTCTTTGTAGGATTGGACCCATTATGTAGACTCCATGTACGGTTGATGTATGCAAAAAGAATAAAATGCTGCATTTTTTAAAAGAGATTTTGGTGACAATATAAACCCTGAAAGTGAAGCTCAGCTCAGCTCATCAAGCCCCCATGATTAAAATAAAGACAGCCCTCAGCTATTTATACACAGTTTGAGTATGGCTATGAATGAGTATGCATATCTCTCTATATATAGATGGCATATATTTTATCTATATTTTTGTTTAGCCAGCAATTTACATCCATTTTAATGTGTATAATTTTCAACACATTACTCTTTCTGTTTCTGCAATAGCAATAAAATTAGGTGCTCTGAAGACATGTTGGTGAGGCACAGTAAATTTAATTCTGTTAAAACAAGGAGAATTCTAAGCATGACATCATATCATGGAGCAATACAGTGTATCTTTTCTATTTGTGAGATCATGCTGTACAACTCAGGGATACAAAAGTACATTATAAAGATCAAATATAATAATGTATTATATTCTATATATATATTATATAAGAATACATTCTTATATTTGATCTTTATAATGTTGTACTTTTGGACAGAGTATACATAATGTTGTACTTTTGGACAGAGTATACATAAAGAGCAATTCTACAAACAAAGCATACGATTGACATTTTAAATAAAACACAAAAGCAAAACAATATTTTGGGAACTTTGTGCTTTGTCAAATATCTGTTTTAATGTTTCCAGTTTTTGAATGCTTAATTTAAAACAAAACAAAACAAAAACCTAATCTGGTCTTTGGAAACCAATATATCTATATCTAACTGTGTACGATATTTTTTAATTAATTGTTGAGTACTGTCATCATGCTCGACCTTGAACAAACACAAAAGAAAGTAAATCCCTGTCCCATGAATTTACAATCTAACTTTTACAGATTATACAGTTAACCAGTTGATGGTTAATCTAGTTTTTTGCTTGAGATTATTCAAGTTACCACCATCTTAACTTTAGCCCTTTCTTAAGACCCATTTTTCCTATAAGCTTTCCAACAATAGGTCCTTTAAATTATAGTTGGATTTATTGTTAACAAGGTTCATGGATGAGAGTATCTGAAGTAAAGGTTTGAATGAAGATGGGGGTCATTTGGAAAATGAGATGCTTCTTATGCCTGGAACAAACATGGAAATATTTACACACATACAACACATAGACTTTCAGTACATTGACTGAACTCCAATTTAGCAAAACACAAAACTATGTTGAAGGGTATAAGGCAGCCGTGATTTTTACTGAGTTTCACATTTGATATTTAATATGATTAATAATGGTCGTATGTGCAAATCTAGATAAAAGCTACATGTACACATTTGTGAAGCAATTTCAACACTGCGAGCAATGCTGCATTTCCACAAGCCCTCACACCACACAATATTATGTCAAAGGAGATATTTCTTCATAACTGTATGGTTAAAAAATAATTGAGAAGTTTACTGTAATTCAACTGTAATTTCTTTACCTGATTCTCTCTGGGTTCTTGCCTATGGTTGTCATGGTAATTCTGGCCTTCTCTACACATTCTGCTCCTCTCACTGGAATTTCCTGATTATTCAGAAATGTCCCCCTCCCCCCCCACCCAAAATCCAAATCCTGCTTCATTCCGCTAACAGCAGAAGAGCTTATGCTTTTAATGTTAAAAATCAGCTAAAGTGAACCTGTTTGAGTCACTCACCTGGAAATTAAGATAAGATAAATATATACATTGAAAAAGCTGCTTACATTTTCTTTCAGAGTCAACAACAGGGTATAAAAGTAAAGAGAAGGAAATGCTGGAAAGGTAACTTTATATAGAATTTCAGTATCCTATTCACAAGGATCCAGATCCTAAGCATACCACATATTTGGTTCTTTTAGTTGCTAAGTTTCTGATAGCAGAAAAATATATTTTGCTGTTTGTTTTCTGCAAAGTGACAAGACACATCTATACCTACAGTGAGAGCACTAAAATATAATATTCTCTCCACCCAGTATGACAAAGTAGAAGGCCACATTTTTATCAAGGGCTTTTGGTGACATTTAAGCCAGGAGAACTAAGCTGAACGTGATTTGGATGCATCACCAAACCAAAAGAAAGATATGCACACCTTGTAGTATATACAATTTGTGTCTGTATAGATATTTATAAGTATGTGCAATGCTGATAATAACAAAATAAATGCCATGGCACTTGCAGCGTATCTTTTTAATGTATACAATGTATATAATTATGTATACATAACAAATGTATATGTTTAAAAAATGTACATATTTTGATTGTTCTTCTTCCCCATCATCTGTATGTGGCTTGTTTTGAGGCAAAAAACTGAATCATGTCAGCGATCATTACCCTAAATACTTTGCTTGTATGTTCCATGCCACACCCTCCCTTTGTTTGTTCATTGTATGTTTAGATTAAAAACTCTTGAAGGCAGGGAATGTATCTCACCGTATGTTTGTACAGTACCTAGCCCAATGAAGCCCTATTCCTGACTGGGGCCTCTAGGTTTTACTGCAATACAAATGATTCATAATAATTGTAACTCATGTAACATTTATAAGTTAGATCCAACAATTTCCATCACATACTTCTGTTCTAAATGTATTCGTATATGATCTACAAAGCTCACTGCCCTTTTCTGTCTCTATCCCTTTCTCTTTTGTGGTTTGTTGTAGAAACCATTTTGATTCAGTCCTATAACTGGATCCTGTTTAAGCATCCTATAGCATTCCAACCTTGACATTCTCTTCTGTAGCAACATATTGCTGCAATCTGTGATATCAAATGAGACGTTCAGATGATGTCACCCTGAAACTGTAAGGCCAGAAAAGCTTGCAGTTCCTCAGGCTCTATCAGGTACTCAGGGACTAAACAGTTTTATAGGTTTTATTCTGCATGTGACCACCATGGATGGATCTGGCTAATTTTAACCTAGTAAAATACTACCAAAAGAAACCCTGTATGTAGAGAAAAGTAGCTGTAGGTCTGGATAAGGACTCTGTACCCATACCAGTCTAACTTTCTTCCTACTTCTGTTTCCAAATTTTCATTTTTAAAGTAAAAATATCAAATTTTACTAAATTCCTGGATACTGTGATAAAACAGTAATGAATCCATTTTCACATGTGTTGATATACACACATATTCAGCAGCTGTTCAACGGAAGAGAAGGCCTTGTGAGCTGCATTTAGGACATATAATTACAACCTGTTAAAAAGTTCTTAAATTGACTTTAGCCCCTTATTTTTCCTTTCATACATTTGTACTATGTATTCAGAATAACCTCATTAGTCTACACACTTCATAAACAGCATAAAAATTACAGTCTCTCACTTCTCAGCAAAGTTTGAAGAGTGGAGTGCAGTAACCACCTTTCATGTTAAGTCTGTTATCTTTACAAAATACATCCCAATATATCTATTTGTGCATTCTGAAATATCATAATTACAAATAAATTAGTTTTCAAAATAAAGTACACTGTGATGCTTTATCATTTTTTTAAAAATTTTATTTGTTCATGTACTTGCAAATTCATAAAATTCAATAATTTGCAAATTAATGTAAATTAAGAAAGTACTGCCGTGCAAATTGGGTTTTCTATACCTGAAAAAGCTGACATGCGCTTTAGCACAATGTTATGCTATTACTATTATCTCTAGCTTTGAAAAACCTTGGAACGTTTTCCAGACTGGCTCTATAGAATATTTCTAGGGAAAATGTATAAAGAGAGAAAATCAGAACACAGACTAAGGTTGGTGGTGCTGGAGTGATTTTGGCAAGATAGGTCTGAAGATTCAGCCTCTATGTGGAGTCCAGTCAGGCTGAAAAATTTAGCAGTGGAGATATTTTACCTTCTAAACACTTTTAAACAAAGGTGTGTTATAGCTGAACTGCCTGCTCCTGACCTCTTCCAGCCTCTTATTATCGCAGCTGCTATGATGTAAGGCTGACTATGGAAGAGCTAAGGTATCTGAGGCTTAGAGAGAAATGCTGAGAGCAGCTGTTTTACTGTAAACAGTAACAAGGGTTTGACTTCATTTGCAAGCTGAGAACATTCACACTTTTTGCATAAATAATTCTTTAGGAATTTGATCTAGATGTTCACAGTGAAACAAAAAAACCTAAACACAACACTCATGTCCCTTATGTATGTTCTCAACACGATGACTAAAAGTATTTTTTAGTAATGAGTTATTGCAGCAATGAATGAAGTAAACTGTACAGACATGCTTACACGTGCACACGCACACAAATCCACAAGGACTTTTTGTCAAATACATTCATACACAAATTCAGAAAAGGAGCAGGAATATCTATGTTTTAGTTATTTCTAAAGCTTCTATCACCTAGATATCTATGTGACAATTAGATACCAAATAAATTTCTGTGCTGTAGCAGACACTGCTGTCTACATATTATGGAGCTACAAACAGGATCACAAACAGGATAAATTAGTGTCTAGACAAATTTGAATGTTTTCCCCATAGCCTGCTGCTGCAATTCATGGATGTTAGGGGTGAATTTCAATTACCATTTTCTCCATTGTACCTCCACATATTGTTTTATCCAGAAGCAAGCTAAAAATCCTAGACAGGCAACAAATTGACCCATAAGGCAATTGAGGGAGGATCACTGACGCCACACAAATGTGTGTGCACACACCACGTGCACACACTGACACACACATTTGGGGCCAGATCCTCCAGTCCATTAAAGCTGTTTTGTGCCACTCTGCCAATGCAAAGAAGTCCTAAAAGCATATTAACAAGTTATTTGAGGACACCCCAGTATAGGGTAGAGAAATCTTCAGTCGGCATACAGACACTTTCAGGTCCCCACGCAAGGATTGTAGCTGGGAAAAAGGGGGACTACCCAGAGCATCTCTATACCTCAGTTATTTCCAACTGTTGGAATAGCCCTTTTTCGGGCAGTGGCAGTCAGTGTAAAAATACAGTAGGCCTGATGCTATTCTAACTTACGCTAAGGACTATGCGCTGACAGACAGCCCTAGGATGGTGCAAAGATGGCTTAAAGCTGTCTTTGCACCACCCTCTTCTGAGCCGTGCTAAGAATAGTTCAGCCAAAGCATGGGATCTGGGCAAAAGTCTCTCATCCTAGGGGCTTTTCAAAAAATACCCCATATTAAATATAAAACTATATAAATCCTAAATCTCTTTCTCCTCTAATACTACAGATTACAAGCTAAGGAAGCATAAGGTTTGGTCAATCCTTGGATAGGAAACCAGAGAAAACTTGGGTAGTCCAAGAAGCGTTGCTGAAGATTCAGTAGGTGTACTTCTAGCCAAAATACTAGTTACATGCTAATGCTATGCTGCTGGATGCACAGTCTTTTGAATCAGAGACTAAACTAATGCCACGGCTACCTGAACTCCTCAAAGATCCCCTGGCACTCCCACAAACGTAAAACTGTTATTAATTCCAATGTCCTAGTCAAATTCCAAGGTAGTTAACTACATTCTGCTTTCTGTGTTTTACTTGGAGATGGGATTCTTTTTCACTCTATGGCCTAAAAAATTGTGTGTAGAGTTGATGTGTGTTGTTAAACAGCTACCATGTTCAACCCCACATGTGCCTGTATTTCTTCAGGTGATGTTATCTAGCTATACTTTGGGATCCTGCAGCATGGAAGACACCTTAGAAATGTAAGTTGTTAATGTTATCTCCCTCCTCTTCCCTTGCATTTCCATTCATGGGGAAAACAACAACAAAAAAGCTGAAACATTTTGAATGACAAACATTCTTGGGTTCCAATCACATTCAAAACTCTAATTAAAGTCGCATCAACTATAGCTAATATGATGGGCATTGGTGGGCAGATGGAAATGTATCTCTCCTTCTGAGCCCTTTTCTCTGATGGAAGTTCTAGGGGATACAGAGACTCACAAAGTTATATATTGCCAGATTTCTCTCCCTTAATCAGAATTTTGAGGGAACATATGTACTGTTAGTGTCAGGCAAGTGGCTCAGTCATTTGCCCAGATGTGTAATGAAAATGAAGAAACATTCTGCCTTCCCCCTGCTGCCCATACACATAACTCCATCTCAAGCTGAAAGCTTTCCCAAGTGGTGCTAAAGCCAAATGATCTCTGGGTTGCAGTGCAACACTACTGCCTCTGGCGCTGTCTCTGTTCCAGGAGAATGATGCAAATATATTAGGGAAGGAAAGGAGCATAGGAAAGAAGTCGCTGCTTGAGAGAGCAAAACAAAAATAATAATAAAACAAACAACAACCTCATCTTGTAGTGAGATGAAGGAGCTTTTTCCAGCACAGGCACTGGAAGGACATACAGGCAGCTATTTAATTTCTGAACCACTGAAGTCACTCACCTCTTTCCTTTCCAGCCTGGCCAGTCCTCAGACAAGAAGTGAGTCCAGTCAAAAGACATATTGTTCTGAGTTCCACAATAACCCTTTCCATAGGTCAATGACTGACTTTTGCCATCCCACCACAGCATCCTCCTCCTCATCTGTGGTATACTAGGGGCTGTGCTTTTAAGGGCTGAGCTTCCCAAACAAAGAGGCTGGGTGGACACTGTAATGCCCTTGTTGTTATGCACCAGCAGTTGGAGTCAGTTCTTGCAAGCACCTTAATTAAGCACTGTGTGATCACTGAACACCACATGGTTCCACGAGTAAAACAAACTAAGAAAATATCCTGAGAGAAAGAATTGGGCAGTTAAATTCCAGCTCCCACTAGAGCTGGAACTCTTTGGAAATGTGGAAAACAACTGGAGAAAGCCTAAACAGTACTTCACTCTGAACATGCAAGCAATGGGGGCCACCAAAAAGGAAGACATCAGAAGGTAGTCTTATTTCTGATAATAGCTAGTTCTGATGCACTTGATGTTTTTAATAGTTTCCAGTTAATTCAGGCATAGGAGGATAATATGAAACTGTATTACAGAAATTTCAGGTGTTCTGCACTCCCCATAAAGATGAAATACGCAAGACAGATGCTTTTCAAGTACAAAAGTACAAAAAGAAGGTGAAACCACAGAAAAATTTGACTGATCTAAGACTGAAGAGCCAATTTTCCAATTCTGAAGGTCTCACAGAGTCCTGCATAAGAGACCAGATTGTGATTGGGATCTGGGACAAAACACTCAGATAGAGAGAGACCACTGGATACCCAGACTTAAAACTTTGAAAAAGCAATTAAAATTTGCTCAGCAAAGAAAGAGACCCAGTCCAGAATAAAGGATGAACAGCGCTCTGATACAGTAGACATGAAAGAAAATCCAAAATACTTCAAGAAAAGAGGCCTTGAGGCAGAAAGGCATGCAGAGCTCAAATTCAGAGTCTACCAAAAACAGCACATGGGGCTGCACATGCTGTGGCAAACAACACAAGCCAAGACAATGCTCACCATATGGAAAAAGATACACAACTGCAATGAATTACAACCCTTTGCAAGAGTTTCCACTCACCAGCAGAGTCTGCACAAGCATGGGCAAAGAGGATGATAACAGCAACACTAACTCCGCGGAATACTTCAAAGGTGCAATGGACAACATTGCAGCACAATATGAATGGACTATTACCTAAATGTGTCAAGCTCTTGGTCTCATCACGCAGGTATATTAATTGGAGAAACAGGGAACTAAAACAATTGAAAACAACTTCCAGGAGATAGGGATGCTGTTGAGAATACAGAACAAAGCTGAAAGCCTCAAAGGTCCAAGCAACAGCACAGAGCACCTCAAAGATTAATTGAATATTGTTAGAAAGTTTATGTAGTTAGTTATAAGTATTTGTAATTATGTGTTATACTGAATTTTTTAAGCGGTGTTGTTAAGTTTTGGCTTGGAAGGGAAGATGTGCCTTTAGGGGCTAAGCTTCCTAGTCAGAATCTGGGCAGGGTGTTGTGACAAACAGCCAGCTAGAATCAGACACCAAATAACACATAAGTCTTGCAAGCATCTTAAACACTGTGTAATCACTGATTACCACTCTACCCATGTCCCACAAAATAGCTCCCGGAAACACCAAGCCCTGCTGCTGCTTCCACAGCCCCCCAAAGCTACAGTCACCATCACTTGGAAAGTCTTCCAAACAGACATTGGGATGACATATCTCACAGCTCCAAGCAGGTAAAAAGAACTCCTACTCTAGAATGGTATGCTAGTGTTATGCAGAACAAATGTCCATGCAGAACTAGCTAAATCTATGTAATGAGGGGGACTGAGCATTTGATGCTCCCTTCTGGAGGTCCCACAGCCTTAGAGCACCCTGCCCAAAGAAAGTGTCCTTTTGGAGGAAAAGGACAGCAGACTCAGATGTCCAAATGCTGCTTAGAGAGGTCACCCAAGATCAGCTGCTGGGAGAACCAATGTGAATTGATCCGACTCCTCCACCAGGAAGAAGAGCTAGAATCGAGCAGAAATCAACCAGGGCCCATCACATAGGGTAAAGGGGCTGTCCGCTGCCTTCAGTGGCAGTTGTGAGTGAAGCAAAGGAGAAGAATCTCCCATCTTAACCTCAAAAGCCTGGCCTGCTTTGGTGCCCAACGCTGACTGCACCTTTTTGACTGAGGCAGCATATAAAAACATGTCCTCATCTCATGAGTGACCTCCTATCTTTGATCACAACATTGCTCAGGTATGCTTCCAGGGTCAGTCCCAGTCTATACAGAATGGCCTCTTTTAGAAATTTGAGGCACCTCACCTGCTTGTTGGACAAAGCTCAGTAAGCCAAGTTAGCGTCATCTGACAGGAATGGGGCTACTCAAGTTGCCCAAGATGATCAGGTCCACCCTGCCATACCTGCTGCCTCTTGAAGGTGAACAAAAATGATCTGTCAGAATTTTTTCTCCCTAATCTACCTGGTTCCCCAGGGTCCACCTTTCTAGGCATTGCAGAAAGTGTTCCTGTTGAGCATCTCGCTGTTGTTGTTGCCCTTGTAGTAGGCACAACTAAAGAGCATGTATCTGCGCTTGTTGCTCCACTAGCATGCGGATTATACACTCCATCTTCCCCAAACTCCAGAAAAAGCATCTTAGTCTGTCCCTCTTCCCCTCACCTTTGGGGTAGTTAGTATCTTCCTCCTTCCTTGAGGGAGAAGGGTTTCAAATCGCACTTCTCATACCACATGTAATAGCCTGTCCACACCACATGGGCATCCCTCCCGCATCTCTGGTCACAACATTGCATGGGATCTTCATCTCTGGCAACCCTTACTAGGTGCTCCCACAGCCCTGGAATGGCTTCTCTCAGCCTTTGTTTTCTCCTGATTCACCCTCTGGGTATTCTGTGGCTTGACTGTGTGTGACTGTGTGTAGCATGTTGGACAGAGGCTACATCAACATGCCCTGGGCGATTTTGGCATAAATATTGGCATTTCTTTTTTTTTAATTGAGTTCTGCCTGCACAGATTCTTCTCAAATCTAGTGTCTTCCATTTGGTCCATCCTGGAGATCGTGTGTGATTCTGAGACTGAATGGTCACCTGTGCTGCTGAGCTCGCCACGCTAACCAAACAGGAAATGAAATTCAAAAGTTACCGGGGCTTTTCCTGTGTACCTGGCTAGTCCGTCTGAGTTGAAAGTGCTGTTCAGAGCAGTCACATTGAAGCACTCTGGGACAGCTTCCGGAGGCCAATACTGTCAAATTGTGTCTACACTACCCCAAATTCGACCCAGAAAGGTCGATTTTAGCACTAAGCCCCTCGCCGGGGAGAAGTACAACAGTCGATTTTAAGAGCCATTTAAGTTGATGGAACGGGGTTGGTTATGTAGACACACGGAGTATAATCGACCGAACGCGGCTAAATTCAACCTAACCCCGAAGTGCAGACCAGGGCTAACAAACCCTTTTCCTAGAGAAGTATATATCCTTGATGACATTTTTCATGGTGCTAGTGCACAAACAGGAAAAGAAACAAAAGGAGAGCCATGTTGTATTTTGCCCCTGTTAGAAACAGAAGGTAGATCAGAGAGGGAATGTGGAAAGAAATCACTGGCCAGCAAATGGAAACTGTCAAAACTGGGAGTGCAAGAAAATATTCCAATTTCTGTTAGAATATGACAAACAAATGAAAAACCCTGAATAGCTGACAGTTTCTATCTAACTAGATGTGCATATTTAACAGTTCAGAGCTCAAAATGTCTTTCTTTGGCTAGCTCCCCTCTATCTGAGAGCCATTTAACAATCACGTGAGGAAAGCCACTTGTGCACAGAGTACATAAGCCTCAGTTAACTGCACATGCTGCAAGCCTTTACATCAGATGTAAACAGCACAATCTCCCAGCTATACAAGGATATACAAGAAGATCAGTAACTGGATGAAAAGCGATGGCTGAAAATACACCCTGGAATGAGTGAAGTGATACTGGTAGAGAAAAGGAAGCACTTTAAAGAATTTGTCAATTCTGTAATATCACCACTGAGGTTATTTGCCCTCAAATGATTTAATGCCATAAGAACATAAGAAGGGCCGTACTGGGTCAGACCAAAGGTCCATCTAGCCCAGTATCCTGTCTACCAACAGTGGCCAATGCCAGGTGCCCTGGAGTGAGTGAACCTAACAGGTAAAGATCAAGTGATTTCTCTCCTGCCATCCATCACCCCCCTTTGACAAACAGAGGCTAGGGACACCATTCCTTACCCAGCCTGGCTAATAGCCATTAATGGACTTAGCCTCCATGAATTTATCCAGTTCTCTTTTAAACCCTGTTATAGTCCTAGCCTTCACAGCCTCCTCAGGCAAGGAGTTCCACAGGTTGACTGTGCGCTGTTTGAAGAAGAACTTCCTTTTATTTGTTTTAAACCTGCTGCCCACTAATTTCAATGGGTGGCCCCTAGTTCTGCTATTATGGGAACAAGTAAATAACTTTTCTTTATTCACTTTCTCCACGCCACTCATAACACTGCTCTACAGCAAAAATGCTTCTGAAATAAATGTAGTCAAACTTTACTAATTCTGGGTCACTGAGAACAAAAATGATGCTTAAAATTGTTGATTGGCTCTAGTTTTCAAGATATGCTATTGGGTCAATACATACGACCCTTGACATGGGAATGGCGGAGGATAAGTGAGTTATAAAGGGAAGGGATCTCAATTTAAATCAGAAATGACTAAAATACATCTTTGACTGGATCTATGAATAAATCTATGACTGGGTTTGGACAGTACTTGCTTTTTAGGCAAAACGATGAATGATGCAATCTGAAGCTGGTATTGCATCATACATGATATGAATTGCATCATGTTATTCCTAGAAGTCATGGATGATGCAATCATAACGAAGCTTACATCACTCTGCTGAACAAATTGCCCTATATCAGCTCTAGAAATCATACAGTGTCGTGCTCTCTTATTTGTCAGTGTTTGATTTTGCAAAGGGACACATTTCTGTTTAGCCAAAGTGAGCAGAGATGCCTCGTACTTGTGTGAACAGTGCAGATAACTTCTGCTATGTTTGTGGTGAAGTGACTTTTGCATCACAAAAGCACAATATAACCACTATGGTTAAGAAAGCCTATCACCTTTATTTTGGCTGCAAAATTGGAGATCAGGACAAGAGGTGGGCCCCACACATATGCTGCAACACTTGTGCAACAAATCTTCGCCAGTGGTTGAACAGGAAAAGGAAATCTATGCCTTTTGCAGTGCCAATGATTTGGAGAGAGCCAACAGATCATACCAGCAATTGTTACTTCTGCATGGTGCCTCCAGTTGGGAAAGGTGTGTCAAAGAAGAAAAAGTGGACTGTGCATTATCCAAACATTCCATCAGCTATACGCCCAATACCCCACAGAGAAGGACTGCCGGTTCCTGATGCACCAGAATCATTCTCACTTGAGTCAGACGAGGAAGAGGAAGAGGATGAAACTTCTGGTCCTGAACCATCAATGTCACAGGACCCACATTTTCTCTCATCCTCTTCCTCTGAACCACACCTCATAACACAAGCTGAACTGAATGACCTTGTCAGGGATTTGGAACTACCCAAGAGTAAGGCAGAACTGTTGGGCTCCAGACTACAGCAGTGGAATCTCCTGGCAGGTGATGTTAGGGTTTCCATGTTCCGTGACCGTCAAAAGGACCTTGTCCCATTCTTCTTCATGGAAGGTGATCTTGTAGCCTGCAACAACATCGATGGTGTGATGGCAGCCCTCAACATCATTCACGATCCAGATGAGTGGAGACTCTTCATTGATTCATCGAAGACGAGTCTTAAAGCTGTTTTGCTGCATAATGGCAATGTTTTGCCATCAATTCCAGTTGGTCATGCAGTCCATATGAAGGAAACCTATGACAACATGAAACAACTTTTGAGGTGCATAAACTATGACCAACATCAGTGGCAGCTTTGTGGCGATCTGAAGGTTGTTGCTCTCTTGCTTGGTCTGCAGACTGGATACACAAAGTACTGCTGTTTTCTCTGCAAATGGGATAGTCGTGCAAGAGATTCCCACTACATCAAGAAAGATTGGCCACTCCGACAGTCATTGGAGCCTGGGAGGAAAAGTATTCAGCATCCACCACTTGTTGAATCGAGGAAGATTTTGTTACCACCCTTACACATCAAGCTGGGTCTGATGAAGAACTTTGTCAAGGCCATTGACAAAACACAAGCAGCTTTTAAGTACCTCCGTGGAAAATTTCCAAGGTTAAGTGAAGCTAAGATAAAGGAAGATGTCTTTGCTGGTCCTCAGATTCGTGAACTTCTTTGAGATGATGCATTTGACCATGCACTGCGTGGCAAGGAAAAGACGGCATGGAAAGCCTTCCAGTCAGTGGCAATACATTTTCTCGGAAACAACAAGGCAGACAACTACAGGTTGTTGGTGGAAAACCTCCTCAAGGCATACAAAAGCCTTGGTTGCAACATGTCACTAAAGATACATTTTTTGCACTCTCATCTAGATTTTTTTCCACCGAACTGCGGAGCAGTGAGCGACGAGCACGGCGAGCGATTTCACTGGGACATTGCAACAATGGAGAAACGCTATCAGGGCAAATGGAGCCCATCAATGCTTGCAGACTATTGCTGGACAGTGACAAGAGATGCTCCATTTAATGAATACAAGAGATGAGCCAAGAAGCGCCGAGTAGACACTGAATAGGACTAAACTATGTACATAATAGTTTTTTGCCTTTTGTTTCATAATACATTTTATTTATATAACCCTTTTGCTGATTTTTAAAGTGATACATAAACAGGACAGGTGAAATATTATCATGTAAAGCAACCATAAACACATGAAAAGACCTAGGTTTACAATTTATGATTAAAACTCTACTATCTGCAGAATATACATAGACATAAAATGTTAAAACTTAAATATCTTAGAAACAGTAGCCAATCAGTTATTTTAATTGTCATATTTGAATTCAGCACATCAAAATACATAATATCACATTTTATCTCTGAAGCAGACGAGTGCAAAAAAATTGTAGACCAGTGTAATTTTATATACCTCTATCATATCCCCCCTTAGTCTCCTCTTTTCCAAGCTAAAAAGTCCTAGCCTCTTTAATCTCTCCTCATATGGGACCCGTTCCAATCCCCTAATCATTTTAGTTGCCCTTCTCTGAACCTTTTCTAATGCCAGTATATCCTTTTTGAGATGAGGAGACCACATTTGTACACAGTATTCAAGATGTGGGTGCACCATGGATTTGTATAAGGGCAATAAGATATTCTCCATCTTATTTTCTATCCCTTTGTTAATGATTCCTAACATCCTGTTTGCTTTTTTGACCGCCGCTGCACACTGCATGGACATCTTCAGAGAACTATCCACGATGACTCCAAGATCTTTTTCCTGAATAGTTGTAGCTAAATTAGCCCCCATCATATTGTACATATAGTTGGGGTTATTTTTTCCAAAGTGCAT
Organism: Dermatemys mawii; assembly: GCA_007922305.1. Classification (NCBI taxonomy): domain Eukaryota; kingdom Metazoa; phylum Chordata; order Testudines; family Dermatemydidae; genus Dermatemys; species Dermatemys mawii. The sequence continues at coordinate 60,577,760 of ML677332.1, forward strand.
TACTTTACATTTATCCACATTAAATTTCATTTGCCATTTTGTTGCCCAATCACTTAGTTTTGTGAGATCCTTTTGAAGTTCTTCACAGTCTGCTTGGGTCTTAACTATTTTGAGCAGTTTAGTATCATCTGCAAACTTTGCCACCTCACCGTTTACCCCTTCATCCAAATCACTGATGAATAAGTTGAATAGGATTGGTCCTAGGACTGACCCTTGGGGAACACCACTAGTTACCCCTCTCCATTCTGAAAATTTACCATTTATTCCTACCCTTTGTTCCCTGCCTTTTAACCAGTTCTCAATCCATGAAAGGATCTTCCCTCTTATCCCACGGCAACTTAATTTACATAAGAGCCTTTGGTGAGGGACCTTGTCAAAGGCTTTCTGGAAATCTAAGTACACTACATCCACTGGATCCCCCTTGTCCACATGTTTGTTGATCCCTTCAAAGAACTCTAATAGATTAGTAAGACATGATTTCCCTTTACAGAAACCATGCTGACTTTTGCCCAACAATTTATGTTCTTCTATGTGCCTGACAATTTTATTCTTTACTGTTGTTTCAACTAATTTGCCCGGTACGGACGTTAGACTTACCGGTCTGTAGTTACCAGGATCACCTCTAGAGCCCTTTTTAAATATAGGCGTTACATTAGCTATCTTCCAGCCATTGGGTACAGAAGCCGATTTAAAGGACAGATTACAAACCTTAGTTAATAGTTCCGCAATTTCACATTTGAGTTCTTTCAGAACTCTTGGGTGAATGCCATCTGGTCCTGATGACTTGTTACAGTTAAGTTTATCAATTAGTTCCAAGACCTCCTCTAGTGACACTTCAGTCTGTGACAATTCCTCAGATTTGTCACCTATAAAAGACGGCTCAGGTTTGGGAATCTCCCTAATGTCCTCAGCCAGTGGCCATGTGGACTCCTCAGAGCTGGATACCCAAATAGCCCCCACTGCAAAAAACCCCTTTCTCATCTATGGTAACAGAAACAGCATGTAATCGTTCTGGGGTGCCCAGGATTGTGAGTCACCTTGTTTTCTCCTGCCTCTGTTGAGAGGTAGCCTTGCCCATGGTGGCTGGGCATTCGCTCCCTAACACCACCAGCCTATCAGCCACTCAGGCACTCTCCTCTGGGCTGTGCCAGTCCTGTCTTTGCCTTGCAAGTTAACAATAGGTGCATCCCAGTTCCCAAGTCCCTTTTAATCATTTCCCTATGATATCCAGCTCTTGGCACTGGCTACTCACCAGAACCTCCATTCCCAGAGGTGCAATGTACCCTGGTTTACTAGTTTTACTTTAAATCACTGCTCCTGTAAAATCACTCAGCACATGTGAGCACTTACAATAAAACAAGAATAGGTTTATTTAAGAAAAAATAAGAGTTAACTTAGAAACAAGAGAGTGATGGAAACAAATGGTTACAATACAAAACAAAATAATAAAACACTACCCTGGGTCCATACTCATTGCCAACACATCAAGGGAAGTGATTATTCCCCTCTATTCGGCAATGGTGAGGCCACATCTGGAGTACTGTGTCCAGTTTTGAGCCCCCCACTATAGTAAGGTCGTGGACAAATTGGAGAGAGTCCAGCAGAAGGCAACGAAAATGATTAGAGGGCTGGGGCACATGACTTATGAGGAGAGCCTGAGGGAACTGGGCTTATTTAGTCTGCAGAGGAGAAGAGTGAGGGGGGATTTGATAGCAGCCTTCAGATATCTAAAGGTGGCTTCCAAAGAGGATGGAGCTAGGCTGTTCTCAGTGCTAGCAGATGACAGACCAAGGATTAATGGTCTAAAGTACTGGAGGAGGTCTAGGTTGGATATTAGGAAAAACTATTTCACTAGGAGGGTGGTGAAGCACTGGAATGGGTTACCTAGGAAGGTGGTAGAATCTCCATCATTAGGGGTTTTTAAGGCCCGGCTTGACAAAGTCCTTGCTACGATGATTTAGTTGGGTTTGGTCCTGCTTTGAGCAGACGGTTGGACTAGATGACCTTCTGAGGTCTCTTCCAACCCTAATCTTCTATGATTCTATGATTATTAATAGTTAACTTTCCTAGCTAATAAAGTAGGTTTTTGCCCAACTACGGCTGGCTTCATGTGAACCAGGATCCAATTTTTCATGAGAACATCCTGAATCTCCAAGATGTCTCCTCAGTTAAAGCATACAAAATGCTTTTCTCTACCCTGTGTTATACTGAAAGAGTCTTCCATCTCTATTCATAGTCAGGATGATGTCAGGCTCTGTCTGTTGTAATATTCCTTTTTTACCTCCAAGTGGTTTTGATTGTTTGCAGTTGTCTCTTATGGTTTTCCACTGAAAGTCTTGAGATGGAGCAAGGCTAGACAACTGAGCCTTGCATTATGTTACCCACTAACCTGGAAGGGGTGACAACTCTGTTCTGCATGAATGGGCCATCAGCAAGATATATTATCCATAAGGTCACAATTAGATCACAGGTATTTTTAGTAAAAGTCAGGGACAGGTCACGGGCAATAAACAAAAATTCACAGCCCGTGACCTGTCCATGACTTATGCTAAAAATACCTATGATTAAATCTTGGAGGAGGGTGCTGTGGGGCCTGGATGGGGGGTGACACCCAGGGCCTGCTGCACCAGCTGCTGCAGGCTGCACAACGTGGCTGCTCCAGCTGTCCAGGCGCAGACTGTTGCTGGGGCCAGCGGACTGTGGCTGCTCTGGCCAGCCAGGGACCACTGCCCAGGGCCGCGGATGATGCTGCTCCCGCTGGCTGGCCGGGGACTGCTGCCCAGGGTCACAGACTGTGGCTGCTCCACCTGGCCACCAAGGGACCACGGACTGTGGCTGCTCCTGCCACCTGCCCGGGAATCACTGCCGGGGCTGCCAGAGCAGCAGCTGGTGTGGTTGTCCCGGGGGACACCTGAGTAGCTGGCCATGGAGCCAGCTACTAGGGCAGCCCTGGGATCAGCCACACTGGTCCCTCCAGAAATCACAGAGCCCTAATTATCCCCTGGTGAGGTGTCTGACTTTTACTCCAAGTCCATAAAACATAATTTTAATATAAATATATTATTTAATAAATATTACCTGTACATATATCTCACAATGATTATGAATCTTGGTAAGTTACAAGCTTTACACATTACTCTTTATGGATAAATATCCTGCAAGATGTAGGTTTGGTGTATTGAGTTTGAAAGGTCTGAGGTGAGAGTTGTTTGCAAAGCACAGGAGACCCTTTGCCAAGGAGCCTCAGTGTCATGTCACATACTCTCCCATTGGATTCAGGCTCAGCCACAGTGACTGATGCATCTGTGACCTCCAAACTTTGTTATTGTTATGCTCTGCACTCAGAGGCATGAACTGCTTCACTCATCTAAGTGGTTGTTAACTCTGAAACCCATTGCTCTAGGGCAGGGGTGGGCAAACGTTTTGGCCTGAGGGCCACATCGGGGTTCAAAATTGTGTGGAGGGCCAGGTAGGGAAGGCGTTGCCTCACCAAAGAGCCTGGCCCTTCCCCCTATCTGACTCCCACTCACGTCCCACCCCCCCCAGAGCCCCCAACACATCTAACCCCCCCTTCAGCTCCTTGTCCGCTCATTGCCCCCTCCAGAGACCCTCCCACCCTAACTTCCCCCCCAGGACCCCAAACTGTACCTAAGCCCCCCTGCTCCTTGTCCCCTGATTGCCCTTTCCAGCGACCCCCCACTCTAACTGTCCCCCCAGAGCTCCCCCATCTAAGCCCCACTGCTCTTTGTTCCCTTACTGCTCCCTCCTGAAACCCACCCAAACTAACCACCACCCCTAGGGACCTTACCCCCTATCTAAGCCCCCTGCACTGTATTCCCTGACTGCCCCCTCCTGAGACCCCCCACCCACCCGCCCACCCTAACCACCACCCAAGCCGCCCCCATTCTTGCTTACCTTGATCAGCCGGGCGCGGCCCCCAGCTCGCTGCTCTGGCCTGGCTCTGGCAGCTAGGCCTGGCACCCCTGCTGGGAACTTGAGGCCCCATGGCTGGGCCGTACACGCGGGGAGGGAGCACGGGGCCCCGCAGCTCCTCGCCGCTCGGCCCAGGGAGCGCTGGGCCCGGAGAGCGCGGGGCCTGGAGAGCGCGGGGCCCCGGGGCTCCCCCAGGCTTGGTCCGGCACGCGGGGCGGGGAGCGTGGGGCCCCGCGGCTCCTCCCGGCACACAGAACGGGGAGCGCTTTGCCCCGCAGCTCCCCCCGACTCGGCGTGCCGGGCGGGGAGCGCTGGGCCTCGTAACTCGGCCTAGCTCGCAGAGCGAGGTGCTTGGGGCCCCACGGCTCAGCCTGACACCCCAGGCTGGGAGCGCGGGGCCCGCGGCTCCCTGCGGCTCAGCCCAGCACCAGGGCAGGAGCGCAGGGCCCCTCACTATGCTCGCCTGGCCCCTGGGTGGTGAGGAAGGGGCCACTGGCGCCCTCCCCCCGCCAAGAGCTCATGGGCCAGATAAAAATGGCCAACAGGCCACATGTGGCCCGCAGGCTGCAGTTTGCCCACCCCTGCTCTAGGGCCCTCCACCAAAAATTACCCCAAAGGGGGGCTATGTGAGAGGGAGGGCCTTGCTGTCATCACTCCATCATGAATTTGTGGGGGTGATGTCATCAGAAACTTTGTGGGATGATTTTGTGACATTTTAAGGTTATAGGATACTTACACAGAAGATAAAAGTACACTTTTTAAAAAAATGTGTGGATTCCACTACTGCCAGCTTCTGACTCAGTGATGAATATTTCTTAGTGGAGGATTTATTCTAGTACCATAGTGTACTGAATGAAACACAGAACAAGTGTTCTTAACATTCTCCTTGAGCTAAAGAACAGCTTTGCTGGTGTCTACCCTCATTCAGCTTTTCTCTTCATTCTAAACACTGTTCACCACACTAAACGCTCATTCCACTTGACTGTTCCTGTTAAACACAAGTTTAGATATAGCAATATATGTTGACTAAACATTTTGTACTTATAAAGATAAGCATTTTGATTTATGAAATGAAAATTGGACATTTCAGGTCCCTAAAGAAGTATCTGGGACTCCGAGATATCATATGAAAAACTGGAACTGTTCCAGTGTGGTCACTTTACCCATCTGGAGTGTGATGAGGGCCCCAGATTACTTTAATTCAGCCTTGTGCTTGGGAGATGGGGGTAGGGGAGTTTTCTAAGAGATACTTTGAAAGAGATACAGGAGAGGCTGGAGCAGGGGTGAGCAAACTATGGCCCACAGGCCACATACGGCCCACGGGACCTTCCTGCCCAGCCCCTGAGCTCCCAGCTGGAGAGGCTACCCCGGCCGGCCCCTCCCCTGCTATTCCCCCTTCCCCGCAGCCTCAGTGTGCGATGCTGCCAGCTAAATGCTCTGGGTGGCAGGGCTGCAAGCTCCCAGGGAAGCACAGCTGCAGAGCCGTGGCCTGATCTGGCGCTCTGTGCTTCGCAGTGCGCAGCTGCCTGTCCTGGTGCAGCTGCACCGCCAGCCACCTGTGCTCCAGGAAGCACAGTAAGGGAGCAGGGAGTGGGGATGTGGGATAGATAGAGGGCATGGGAGTTCGGGGGATAGTCAGGGTGCAGGGGTGTGGATATGGGTCAGGGCAGACAGAGGGCAGGGAAAGGGTGGTTGAATGGGGCAGGGATTCCCCGGGGGAGTGCATTCAGGAATGAGAGGAGGGGTTGGATGGAGCAGCAGGGGGCAGTTCTGGGGTGGGGGATGGAGGCACAGCTTCCCCTAACTAGCCCTCCATACAATTTTGAAAACCCAATGCTGCCCTCAGGCCGAAAACTTTGCCCACTCCTGGGCTGGAGGATAGGGGTCAGGATGAAGTCGGGAAAAGGAAAGTAAGGAACAGATGAGTGCAGGATAAATGGTAGGGAAATTCTGGTATGGCAATGTTCTGCTGTAGTGAGGACAATTCTTGAAAGTTTGCTGCCCTTTTGACTTCTTGAGAACACAAAAGAAAAATTCCAACAGGATATAGCTGATCTTCCTTTAGAATACCATCTGGGGAGAGAGACCTCCCAAAACATTTCAGTTTCTCCCTCCACTCTTCTTTCTAAGAATTAGCCTCAGTAAGGCCGGCCTTAGGGGATGGGTGGCCATCCAAGGCACCATAGTCAGGGGGTCATCATGGTGAAAACACAAGGAGCTCAGACTCTCCCTTACTGCCTGCGAGGTGTGGCTTCATGCAGCAGGATCACCTGTCTCCCTGCTCTGGAGTGGAGGCCCCCTGATTGCCATCTCACCTGGTTTCCCCCCGGCTTCTCTCTGCAATCCGGTGGGCTCTTCCCCACCACTCTCTGGGACTGTCCCAGCCTGGGAGGCCTGAATGAAAGCGATTCTTCCCAATGGAAGGCAAGCATGGTATCACAGTCAGCCAACGGGAGCTGAAAGTTGCCAGCTTCTTGCAGACTGGGAGTGGAAGGGAGCTGAAAAACTGTAGGGGAAAGAGACAAGGCGGGGGGGGGGGGGTGCGTGACCTGACCTCACACCCCAACTCCCAGGGGCCCCGTACCTGTCCCTTAAGGTCCCAGCCTTCCCATGCCCATCCAGATCCTAGGGGGGGTCCCTTCCTCTGCCCCAATGTCCCAGCCCCCTTAGCTCCCAGAAGGCCCCGCCTTGTGCCCCCAGGTTCCAGCCCTCATTAGCTCCAAGGAGGCCCCTCCCTGTGCCCCCAGGACCCAACCCCCACAGCTCACAGGGCTCCACCCTGTGCCCCCAGGACCCAGCTCCCCCAACTCCCAGGGGGGCCTTTTATATGCCACCAGGTCCCAGCCCCCAGCATGCCCACCCAGCTCTCAAGGGTCCCTCCTGTGCCCCCAGATACCAGCCCCCTTCCGTACCCACCCAGCTCCCAGGAGGCCCCCCAGGTCCCAGCCTTCCAGTTCTCAGTCACCCAGGTCTTCAAGGTTCCCCTCCCCTATGCCACACTCTGACCCCGCAGTTCATCATGCTCCCGATCTCTCAGGAGTTCCCCCTTTTTCTTGCTCATCCCAAAGTGAGATGTCAGTGAAGGAGGTTGAGGATATTTCAGGAGTGAAACTTCCACCATCACCACCGTCCCTAGCTACCTCAAGTTCACTGGAGTGTTTAATTTTAACCCTTCACCCCTCCCCCGCAATAACCCACTTTCCCTGAGACTGGGAAGAGGCACTTGAATTTTGGGGATGCTCAGTACTGGGATGTGGGGAGCGATCTGCCCTTCTGGAGCCCCCATGTCACTCCCACCCCTGTATCCCCACACCAGTGAGACGCTATCTGTACTCCTCTGGTTCCTCCCCCTCTTTCTGGGGCTCTCAGGTCACTATGTTCCCCCACCACCACAGCCCTCTGGTGTCCTCCTATCACTGTGCCTATCTTCGGACTGCTGACTTATTGTGGGCAGCCAGGGGAGGTAGTCAGGGCTGGGGTCATGACGGGGTAGATGGAGAGCTCAAGGAGGCAGCGGCAGCTAGAGGCACCAAAATACAAGTTCACATTTTCCTTAAGACTGGCCCTGAGCCTCAGAACTGAGCAACGCACGATACATGACTTGCATCAAGACGGGGACCATGGAAGACGTTTCTGTAGCTTCTAATTTTACTCTCCAGTCCTTGCAACACTCTCTTATAATCTTGAAAATATCATCCTAGCCTGCCAACCCACGCCCCCTGGTACCGGATGTTGTGTTTCTATGGCAAATATTGATTCCTTAATCTATTTGTTTTTTCAGTTAAAAAGTTAAGTTAATTTTGTACTGATAAAAGAAGGATTGACAGCTCTGGTATCTCTATTAATCCACAGCACAGAGAGCATCAGGGTAAACTTCTTCCAACTTTTATGAATGTGTAAGTAATATCTTCAACCCTAGAATGCAGAGACCATCTCTAGGAGTCAAAGCAAAGTTCAGTCTCAATGGACCATTCAGTCCTTGGTCTCTCTGCAGCAGCAGCCACCATCAATTAAACTAGGAAAACAATTATCATTGGTACAAAACAATGTGGACACATGTCAGGTGGGATCTAGCCCGCGGTGAAAGTGAGCCAGTATGGGCCGGTACCGGCCCCTACGCAGTTCACATGAAAGCGCTGTCGCAGCAATGCTTTATTGTCTCTGCCCCTTTTGCGCCCCTGCATCAGCGGCCCTGCCGGTAGGGTCCATACTGGCAGGGCCACCGATGAGGAAGGGGAGTGATTTTAATATTGCTGCCCCTTCCTGTCGGCAGCCCTGCCAATACCGACTCTACCGGCAGGGATGTTAATGCGCAACGGCTGGAGACCCGGGCCCTTTAAATCGCCGCTGGAGCCCCAGGGAGCGTGGATGGGTTGGCTGGGGGATGCTGACCCCCAGTTTCACCCCTTCCACCCCAGGTCCCACCCCTTCCGGGGGCCGGAGCCTGCCCCCATACCAGTAAGTCTTTTGACTTAATTTTCAACCCTGGATCTAGCCTGAAGACTCCCCTGCCCCCATCTCATTTCAGACAGACTAGCAAACAGCTCTAAAATGGTCATGGCTTTGTGTCACTGCTGACTTGGGCTGAATTTATATTAATCTGGAGGTAAAGTTTTTGTATCATCATCCAGTTCAGTTCTCTGTCTGTTGCCTCAGGATTCCAGGGAAATAGGAACTGCCATGCTGTACTGCTGAGGAGTCAGCATAAGGAGAAAGCAGGAAAAAAATTCTGTGCTTACAAATACAATCAGATCAAATGGGAAAGTGTAGAATAGTTATTCCCATGACTTTCAAATAGGTCTTTGAAATCAGAATAGGAGGAGCCAGCCAGCCATTCTTACAATTTATCTTGGAAGAATTCTGTTTTTCCAGAAAGAAAAGATCAAAAATCTCTGAAATTTTGATAATCTATTTTCCAATTTTCACGTTTTTTATCCAAATACAAACTGAGAATTCAGGTAAATAGGCATTTGTTTATTTTATTCCAAGCAGTCTTTTCTGTGAATCTATAAAACACTGAACACAAATGATTCTTGATTAGCAAAACAAAATTAAACCTACCTAATTAATGTTACCTGAAAATAAGCTTGTGTTAACCGTCTGCATAGGGGTAATGACTGCATTCTGCAGCAACTCAAATATAAAATAAATTGTGACTCCTGGCCGATCATAAAGACTGATTTTATTCCTGAAACTGTTAATGTGTGAAAGGAGCCAAAGAAATGTGAGGTGTGCTTGTGAGGAAGGATAAAATAGAAAATGGCTGTGAGATATAAAGCAGACAAAACAGATATGATAGGAGAGACAGTCTGAAATGGTAGTTAGATGGTGTTAACGTTCAATACCAGGTGAAGTGCCTGTGATCTGGTCCACATCAGAATGTCATAAATTAAAAGAACCAGTGACCCACCTTCATGATGCCAAAGGAGTTTGACAAATACAGCTAATAAAATTTTACTCTTTCCTTCAACGTCAACAAGTTTTTTAAAAAGAAGAAACAAAAGTAATTTGTACTGCCCAGAAACCATTTAAAATCAGATTGAACAAATCATTGGAGAATACAATGTAGCAAACATTTTTGCACTGACAGAAGAGGAAATGATAAGGATGCCCTGGATACCCTAGTTTATTTTTTTCATCTCTGATTTCTAATAGAGAATGATGATAATGATTGATATTTATAGAGTGCTGTAGCAGGGTTCTGGTGCAGAGGCACCTAATCAGCCCCTGCTCCGCCAGCCCCAATCAGGGGAGATGGATTGGGGTTGCAGAAAGCCCAATGCCTGTCCTGTGGATTGGCTACACCTGCTGGCCTGAGGGCTATAAAGGCTGGAAGGACACTACCCCCTCCCCCCCAAAGGTGGGGGGCATGGTTAGTCTCCTGTTTGAGGGCTGCTGTATTTTGAGATGCCAAGTAAGCCTATAATATTGTACATAGCTTAACACTGGTGGTGGGCACTGTGTTGTAAATAATAAATACACAGGTGCTGCACTGTTGAAGCCTCTCTGAGCTTTATTTGGGCAGCTAGTGGGCTGCAGGAAGAGGGGAGCTAGCAGACCCTGTTACAGGTACCTTTATGAGATTCTAAAACAAACTGTGGGTCACACTGAGGCATGTATGCCTTTGGTCCCAGCAATGTGAGGTTCCTGCAGTGAGTGACTAGAACCTGGGTCTGCAGGGAGGTTGATGCCTCTGTACCCCTATCCAGCAGCTATGATAGGGCTGTGTTCATTAGCATATAAACATGATTGCATAAAGCCAAATTCAAACATGTTAAATGTGCCTAAGATGCAGCTTGTATGTAACGGCAAGAGCCAGTGTGCTGTACCAGGGTGGCCTAGCTTCCCCAGGTGGCAATTTAAAGAGACTCTGGGGCTTCCAGAAGCGGCTAGAGCCCCAAGCCCTTTAAATTGCCACCAGAGCCCTAGGGTAGTGGCTGAGGGGCTCTGATGGCTATTTAAAGGGTCCAGGGCTCTCTCTGCCTATATTGCCTTGGCCCTTTAAATAGCTGCTGGAGCCCTGCCACTGCTACCCCAGGGCTCCACCAGGCTCTTGTGGCTATTTAAAGGGCCTGGGGTGGTAGAGGCAGGGGAGCCTCAGGCCCTTTAAATAGCCCCTGGAGCCTGCCAGAGCCCTGGGATAGCAGTAGCCAGGGACTCCAGCAGCAATTTAAAGGCCTGGGGCAGTAGCGGTGGCAGAGCCCTGGGCCCTTTAAATAGCTGCTGGACTCCCACCACCACTTCCCCAGGGCTCTGGCAGCAGGGCTCTAAGGATGGGGCTCCGGCTGCTGCTACTGCCCTGGGCCCTTTACACAGCCCCTGGCTGCCACTGCTACCCTGGAAGGGGAAGGGGAAACTTACTGGTACAGGGTGGGTCGGGGCTGGCTCTGACACCCCAGCATGCCATTGTATCTGAGGCCCTGCCCCTTCTAGGGGCCAGAGCTGGCCCCAGCCCTGCTCCATACTGGTAAGTTTCCTCAACTACTTTCACCCCTGGATGATACACTTGGTTTACATTAAGGTTAACTAATTAAGTGATGTCTTCCTAAGTCCTATAAATAAACCATGCTTCTGCAGAACGTATCTTTTCTCTGATCCAAATCCAGCACAGCATTTAAACAAGCCTAAGTGCTTTGCTGAATTGGGGCCTAAATAAAGCTGCATTTAGAGACGACAGGTCTATAAACAATGTATTTTAGAATTTACTCCATACTTTATCAAAATATGACCAAGAAATATTTTATAATTTATTAATAATCTACATGCATTAAGTTTTTTTCATATTTGAATTAATGTAAGTTTTCATGCTAAAAAACCTTACAATTCACAAAAATGTGCTATGACTATAGATTTTTTTAAAAAAATTAAAGATAAAATTGTGGTTTTGCATTTTTTGCCATGACAAAGCCATGATTTTTCTATTTTTAAAATATAAATAACCAGTCTTAGACAGGATTAAGCAAAGTCTCAAGTTTAAGACTCATCTGAAGGATGACACTTCCAGCAGGACAGTGCACCTCAGCATTTGGGATAAACAGTGACTGACTCAGTGGGAAGAGTACTACCTATACAGAGAGTACGTCTACGCTATCTGATCTATGGGGGATCAATTTATCGTGTCTAATGTAGATGTGACAAATTGATCCCTGAGCGCGCTCCCTGTCAACTTCTGTACTTCAACTCTGCGAGAGGTGGAAGCAGAGTCAACGGGGGAGCAGCAGCAGCAGTCGACTCATTGCCATGTGGATGGCCAGGTAAGTCGACCTAAGATATGCCAATTTCTGTTTCGTTATTTGCATAGCTGAAATTGCATATCTTAGGTTGAACCCCTCCCCCCAGCCAGTGGACAAGGCACTAGTGGCCAAATACTACTTCCAGCAACATCTGGACATTTTTGCTTCTATTTGACTAGTTAACTGTTAACACACACATGTATTTATACTTCTTTAATGATATTACAGCTCACGGTTAATTAAAAGTTCAACAGGACTAAGGTTCTTCTCTCTACCTCACAGAGGGCTGGTCTTCACTAGGGCTGGGGATCGGCTGTAGATACGCAACTTCAGCTACGTTAATAATGTAGCTGAAGTTGGCGTCTCTACAGCCGACTCACCTGCCGTCCTCACGGCGGCGGCGGGCAGCGGCAAGCTCCCCCGTCGACTCCAGCTTACGCCTTTTGGCGAGCTGGAGTTCCGGAGTCGACGGGGGCAGCGCTGGCGATCGATTTATCATGTCTTGATGAGACACGATAAATCGATCACCAAAAGACCAATTGCTGCAGTGCGTAGTGAAGACAAGCCTATACACAAAAATATATACATTCCTATCACTTCAGTTATGTTCAGTCTTTACTTTGAGTTCTGGGGGGGGGGGAAGTATGGAGGAAATATATAATATACACTGGCTATCTGATCTTAAAGGTTTTTTTTTCACTAATGAGCAGATGCAACATAAGTCACCTGAAGTTCTAACACATGGGAACTAGTTGATCTTTGTATGTTATAGGTAGAATTTCAAAAAGCATTTAGCATTGGCCTAACTCTGTTCCCATAGGCCATTTGCCTAAACAAGGAAAAACATTTTAATACAAGTAAAATCTTACTGTGGAAAAGGCTACTGTAGTTTGTGTTAGCTAGTCCTAGTAAACCCTGGGGGAGAGCCTCAGGTAAACCACAAATGTATTTACTTTGGCTATATGTATGCAGAGTGTCCAATCTATCCTTTACGAATATGTTAACTACCTTGAGTTAACTGGCAGTTAATTAACTTGAGGTCAAAAATGTCTAGTATAGACATATCAACCGAAGGCAATGACAAAACACCCATTAACCTACAAGGGAACATAGGCTAATGCTGAATGCTTTTGAAAATCTCCCACAAGTTTTTTAGTGCTTGTCTACACTTGAAGGTTGTATCAGATTAAAGCAGGGTATGAATTTAAAATGCAATAGCTATTCCTGAACACCTCTGTGTGTGGACACCCTTATTCCAGAATAAAAGTGTTTAGCTAACCCACTTGAAAGTTGGGTTATGCTAAACAGGAACAAGGCACTCTTACTCCAGAATAAGATTGTCCACACATGGAGTTAATCAAGAACAACTCCACATGTCGACAAGCCCTTATTAACTGGTAATGCATAGTGTGATGTTCTGAACCATAACAATGTACTATATAATTAGAGGAGATGATGTCACATAGACAGTAATGATCCACTCTAACTTGTTAGGCAGATGAGGTGACACATATAAGTCAAAATATTTTTTAAAATGTCAGTTCCTAGAACAAAACATCTTTGAACAGGCTGATTGAAAATCACTTGAAGATGAACATCACTATATAAAAGTTAAATATTATTATTTTTATCTTTTTTTATCAGAAAAGGGTCATATACAAATACATTGAAGAAGACAGGGATTGATGGAAACTGTTAGATAAAAATGTTCAAGTTTATATTTGGAACCCGTTGTTTTTTTCCACCTAAGAATTAAACTACACTACATTATTTTCTTATGGGCCTATATTTTATATTAGAGTTCTGATTTCTCTCAGAATTTACATTGTGACTAAAACCCTGAAGGAAGAAAGTCAACAAACTTCTTTCCTTTTCTTAAAATAATCCTTCTCTTTGTTACTAACAACACCTGTGATTATTTTATCTGGAACAGTGTTTAAAATCTGATTTACTTTTCACCATTTATACTGTTTATTTCGTTTCTCTCAACATGGGCACTAAAACAAAATTGATCAGTTCTGCTTTTGTTTCTGCACAGTTTCACTTTCTGGTTCCCAGACCACATAAATCTGCTTATCTGGGTTTCAAACACTACAGGGAAGGTTTTACATGGAGAACGGGTAGCAACATGTTTAGTAAAGGATGCCTAATACTTTCCATTATAATATGTTGTTTGATTGCTTATAATTATCAAACTTGTAACCATTTAGGCTGAAATTTTCTATGCCAGGTGCCTGCCTCAGACTGTTTTTGTTTGTTTTTTGTAGAAGTTCAGTATAAATGATTCAGCCATCTGTGAGAATGAAGTTATGGGAAAATATATTGTTGTGCCATTGTTAAAAAAAATTCTTACCATTTTTTTTGAGTACTTCTAACAATTCCATACTTTGGAGAAGAAACTTAAAAGGCACGGGGTTGCCGTGGAATCAAGGAAGTACTTTTATCTTCAGGAAAAGCCACCTAGATTTGGGCAACTTATAGGCATCTGAGAATCACCATTTGCAGAAATTCAGAAGAGGCTTGTTAGAGCTCTCAGCTAAATTCACTTATCATGTCATCTGTACTGAGCATGCTCAGTCCAGGACTGCAATGCAGGGGCTGAAAAGACTTTTCTCTGCAGTTGTTCCACCACACCTCCAGGGGTCTCCATGACACCAAAACGGAGAACAGGGACACTATCTCTCCTGTGTTCTCAGTGCACCTAGGGAATGTGACTCTGAAGAAGCAATCTGACTCAAATGCAGGAGAGTGAGGCCCAGAGGCTGGCTAGAGGCAGGGATAGGGATAGGCTGATGGAGGGGAGACAGAAGCAAAAGGGACAGAGGGGGTCTGGCTAGGATTAGGGGAGGTGAACATGCTAGAGGACAGGGACAGGCTGGAGAGGAACAACCACAAGCGCACAAACATCCAGAATATGGATTCTATTATGCTACTGTCTAACAAATAGCCATGAAACCAGCTGGCAAAGTGTATTTTATGCCCCCTGACAGGCTGGTCCAGAGAGAAGATACCAGCTTGCTACTGCTGTCAGTTACTCTGTTAGCTCAAGCAGTAGAAGTCTGTACTTTGGATTGAAGTGTTCCAACTCAACTTGTGACCCATGGTGGGTTCACTATATTTCCACATGATGGAATTTCTGGGTTTTTTCCAGCTTGCATTTTCAATTATACTGTGGCAAATTGCTGGCACCATTATGATGGGTCCCGCGCTCTCTCTTCTTGTGGGGGGTTCAGGGAGCCATTTCTTGCCCCTGAACAGGGTATTAACTGCCCCACTAGTATCCTAGTGGAGAGGGAGGGACCCGGGCTCATCCTCTACTCCGGGTCCCGGCCCAGGGGCCCTGAGGATAGCAGTAAACCATGTGAATTAGCTCTTCCTTCTCCTACTCTTCAGTTTGTGGGGCTTCCTGCCCTCTCTCTACACAAGTCAGGTGTCTCTTTACCTAGGGTCTGGGTGGTCTTGGTTCCAAACTCTCCTCAAACTCCTATCCTCTTCTCCTGTCTGCCTGAAGCAGGGGATTTTATTAGGTTCTTAACAGGGCCTTAATTGACTGCAGGTGTTCCAATCAACCTGCCACCAGCTTCCTAGTCCACAGGGAGCCACGCCTCAATTAGCTCTGAGCTTACATATCTCCCCTCAAGCAGTCTACTGCAACTCCCTGACCCTCCTCTAGCACAATATATACTAAAAAAGATTATTTAAACAGAATATTAAGGTTGAAAAATTCAGCCCTCAGAAGTATGAAATGCAAATATTAACATTGTTTAATTCATCTTCTTTCAGAATATGCTTTATGATACTGTCTTTAGTTACATAATCACATACTAGTCTTTCCACACAATTCCTGTCTTATTCAGGGCATGGAATGGATGGCGCGTCAAACTCTGTGCGTGAGTGGTCCCCTTGAAATAACTGAAATCAATGGGACTACTCACATGTTTAATATTAAACATATGCTTAAATGCTTTGCTGAAATGGGGCATTGGGAACTCAAATTAGTTGACAGTGATAATGAAGCTTTAAACCTGTTATGAAAATACATCCTCAAGTAATACAGCTGATTGTAACATATTCTCAACAGCTATTTTCAAAAAGTTTACACTGTAAATTAATCTATAGAGTAATTTCATTCCTTATATAACTCCTTTGATCACTACTGTCAATGGTCTTTCCTAACTGTACTTATCTTTGAGATATAAATTCTTTCCCTAAAGCCTGGAAAGTTTAGGCTCAATGAAATTAACAATAAGAAATAATTCCTTCATTTAGCAAATAATCAAATTATTTACAAACAATAAACAGTAAAAATGCAAAATCTGGGTAATGAATAAACAGCAGCTTACTCCTAGGAAATTCCTGTCCTAGCTTCAGGCGACATGGACTCCATTCTGGTGTCACTTGAACTCCTTGATGGGGTTATTACTTTCAATTACATGGATGATTATCAATTATTTGTACATGTTTATAAGAGTCTTTACCAATAATTAAGCATTATAATTCTGAATAATCTTTGACTGATGGACAGGAAAGGCCAATACCTCCAGAGCCCTGATATGTTACTCTGTGATTATGTCAGAGCTGATCTCTAATTGCTCAATCTGAAGATTATTTCTCTTCTTTCCTGAGGACTGTCTCCTCCTAGCTCAGGAGTGGGCAAACTTTTTGGCCCGAGGGCCACATCAGGGTTGCAAAATTGTATGGAGGACTGGGTAGGGAAGGCAGTGCCTCCCCGAACATCCTGGCCCCACCCTCTATCCGACCCGCTCTCACTTCCCATCTCCTAACTGCCCCTCTCAGAATCCCTGACCCATCCAACCTCCCCTGCTCCTTGTCCCCTGACCACCCGCTCCAGAGAACCGCCAACCCTAACCACCTGCCCAGGATCCCAATGCCTATCCAGCACCCCTACTCCTTGTCCCCTGACCGCCTCTCCCGAGACCCCCTCCACCCTAACTGCCCCCCCAGGACTCCATACAATCCCCCACCCCCATCCACTCCCCCGCTCCACCCTCAGGACTCCTACGCCTATCCAATCCCCCTGTTATCCATCCCCTGACCGCCTCCCCAGAACTTCTGCCCCATCTAACCACCCCCTGGCCCTTATCCAACCCCCTTACCATGCTGCTCAGAGCAGTGTGTCTGGCTCCATGAGACATACTGCCCCACAGGAGTGCGTAGCTCCGCCACCCCAGAGTGATGCCCGCATGCGCACTGAGGCTCTGGGGGAAGGGAGACAGTGAGGGAGAGGCCGGATGGAGCCTCACCGGCTGGGAGCCCACAGACCGGGCAGAAAGGTCCCACAGGCCGGATGGGGCCAGGGGCCTTATTTTGCCCACTCCTGTCTTAGTCCTTATAAAATGGATCCAGCAGCAGAATTCCCCAGTTGAACTTCAAAGATCAAAAAGCTGGGTGTAGAACAACTTTAGGTTCTGCTTCTAACAAAATGTATGCCTCTAGATTATTTCGGGCCGTGACCATTTGTTAAAGATCTTGAGCCCTGTATACTTAAGGAAAACACTCAGTGAAATAAATGAAAGTTCCACGAGTGCAAAGAATGTCAGTATGGGCTTCTTGTGGTACTTGTAAGCAAGAGCAGAGCAAAAAGCCCCATTTTCAGAATCAAATTTAAATGTGGATATTTATAGTCTTCCTCCTAAATCTCCCCTATAATTTTATCTGGTAACATTTTTCTTAACTTACTGTCCTAAACTGTCATGTAATGTTGCTCTCATGTTCCACCCCAGCAGTGGCTATGTTTCATGTTGAGTGAACAGCCACTTCTATACAAATGTTAGAGAAAGAAAAAGAAAAAAACAGATGCAAAGATTATCTGTAAAGCATTTTTCTATTCTTTGGGATGAAAGTAGAGAAATATATTTTTTCACAGATTAGAAGTTTGCAAAAACAAAAGAGAGATTTGTAACTCTCTTCTTCACTCTCCACATAGGCATACACATTTATAATGGATTTAGCCTTCTGATCTTGATAAAAAGCACACTGCCCAAAGAAAATGGCAAACAAGCAACAAGCTAAACAAATAAGCAACAAGAACAGGTTGCTATTTGAGGATGATGCTTAGAAATCTTTTTGCATAAATCAGTAGCTATTTCTCAGAATAGTCCAGTAATAACAAATTCAACAGGTAATTGGTATATATGCTTTTTGTTTATTTATTTATTCTCTTCTCTGCCCATGCCCACCTGCCCCATAGTGGCTATCTTCACAGACATTTTAATTTATTAAAGAATGACTGGTTGGCAATATGGAGGGAGACACCAGATTTTGGCTAATATTTCCAGATCCACCTTATACCAAAAAAAAGAAAACTGTAAAGGATTTTCTCTTCCTTTCCTTTCTATTTCCTCTCTCTCTCCCCTGAGACATATTAATCAGAGGAGTGGATCGAGAGCTGTTGCATAGAGACAGCCTCCTCTCAGTACCTGCCCTGTATACTAATGAAGTGCTTCCACCCTGCAGGCTGGGACATGGAGTCAGTTTTTCAAATCATCTCAAGGCTGAGAATCAAAAGCTGCAGAACTCACTCAGTAGAATGGAAAACATAAGGTTGCTGGCAGATTGCACTGTGCATGTCACCTCAGTGAATCCCATGGAAAGGAATAAAAAAAATCCCTCATCTATAAGAATGCAGCAGATTCAGGGCATTTCCTGGGGAGTAGGGTATGGATTCTGAATTCCAGAATAATAATATTCCAGAAAAATAATAATAATAATATATTATATATATATATTAATATATATATATAAATATATTATATTAATATAATTAATATTCCAGAAAAATAATATTGTGTAATTTGCAAATTTTGCCATGTCATCTTCTTTTCTACATCATTCTCAATATATCAATTACCCAGTCCTAGTACAGTACCTTAGGATAGCCCCCTTTTAATCTTTTGCCATGTAGAAAATTTAACAATTTCTGCCTCTTAGTCAGCATTTAATCCATAACTCTATTTTACCTATCAGCTGAGACAATTTAGTATGCTTAATAGCCTCTTCTGACACCATGTTGCAAGATTAATGATTTGTAATGGTGTGAATCAAATTCAACATAGCACCTTATAGCGAGGGGCTGGGGCCTCCCTCCAGGCCTAATGGGGAGGAACCACCTCCCACCCCTGGCAGAGCCAGGTAAGCCACACCCGCCCTGCTGGATGCAGAGAGGCAGAAGTATAAAAGGTGGGCCCTACAGCTCAGTTAGGCAAAAGCTGGTGAAGGAGACAGATGCCTCCTGCTAGGGGTGGCACTTGAGTGGGACCTATGAGGCACTGAAAACCTGAAGCAACTGCCAGAGCTACCAGCTGACAAGGATGCCAAAGATGCCAAAGGATGCATTGGGACTGCTGCTAGCTGTACCCCTGGGATATGGAGAACACCCACTAAGTGCAGGTACACAGTGAGGGGACTGTAGGAAGTAGTCCAGGGATAC
Organism: Dermatemys mawii; assembly: GCA_007922305.1. Lineage (NCBI taxonomy): Eukaryota > Metazoa > Chordata > Testudines > Dermatemydidae > Dermatemys > Dermatemys mawii. Next base: position 60,596,876 of record ML677332.1, read on the forward strand.
CAGCCAATAATCTGGTTGTAGTGCCAGAGTGCTGGTTCGTATGTTGTGGCGGGATCCCCACTGACCAAGTGGCGGAGCCCTCCACACTGTTAGGGCCCTGGGCTGGAACCTGATGGAGTAGGATGGGCCTGGTCACCCTACCCTCTATGGTTGCCCCATAGCTTACCCACCGCTTACCCACCTTAGGCCAAGAGGCCTGCATTTGTCAGCTTCTGCCTGAGTTGGGATGTTAGATGAAAGGCTGTATATAGCCCGAGGGCCCAAACCCCTAGACTGGTTGGTGCTCCATGCTGCCTAGTAGGTCAGAGTCTCTGAGGCTGCTAATTCTCTTTTAAGCCAGCCTTTGCAGAGACGCAGCAGCAAGGGGGTGTGGCCTCCTGACACCACCTCCTATATACCCTTATAGATTTCAAATAAGGGGCAACAAAAGGACTCTCTCTTGATCTTCTCAAATAAGCTTAAGAAGTTATCAGATGAAGGGGCTTGAAGTCTGGTTATGCCACCCAGCTGCTCCACTAGAACCAAGAGTTCCATTGGACAATAGAGAAACTCTGTCCAACTCCAGCAGCACAAAGCTTCCCTAAAGCTGGTAAAACCAGCTCCTTAGGGTTCTCTCTGACTAGGGTAGTCCTTAGAGTATTAGAGCTGTAATAGTGCCCCTACCACTTCTTCAGGCCACTGATGCTTGATGTGGCTTACAGTCCGCAGGCCAAGAAGGAAGATTTTTGTCTCCTGCAATAAGGATCGGAGGGTATCCCAGTTCTCTGGGTCTCTGCTGGAAGTCACTTTCTACAAAGGACTTCTGCTACTGTCCCTTATTGAATCCAAAAGTTTTATTGCAAAAACCAGGTTGATTCAAGCCCTGAAAACTGCCTGAAAACTTTGATTTTCAACTTTTCCAAAACTTTGTCTGTCTTGAGTTGAAGAGATTTGTGCTTTCAAAAGACAGGTCCATGACACATCAGATATCTAAGATGCAAAGCCAGAACGTTCTTGTTCTGTTTAAGTTCTTAGACTGGGTCCAGCACTGTGACATCTGAATCACTAATCTCTCCCAAAGGGACTGCCTTATCTAAAGACGAGGCAGCTGTGTCAGATACCAAAGACACTGCATGCATCCAACAAAGTGGGTATTCACCCTGTATTGCTCTAATACAGGGGTGGGCAAACTCTTTGGCCCGAGGGCCACATCGGGGTTCAAAATTGTGTGGAGGGCCAGGTAGGGAAGGCTGTGCGTTCCCAAACAGCCTGACCCCGCTCCCATCCAACCCCCACCCCTTTCCCACCCCCCGGGGGGGCGGGCCCGAACCCCCCAACCATCCAGCCCCCTCCCCGCTCCTTGTCCCCTGATCGCCCCCTCGGGAGACCCCCCACTCTGCCCCCCAGAACCCCACCCCCTATCTAAGCCCCCCTGCTCCCTGTCCCCTGACTGCCCCCTCCCGAGACCTGCCACCCTGTCTAAGCACCCCCACTCCTTGTCTCCTGACTACCCCCTCCAGAGACCCCCTGCCCCTAACCACCCCCGCAAGACCCCACCCCCATCTAAGCTCCACTACTCCTTGGCCCCTGACCGCCTCCTCCAGAGATCTCCCTCCCCCATCCAAACCTTGTGCTTCCTGGTCCCTGACTGTCCTGATCCTTATCCACACCCCCGCCCCCCTGACAGGCCCCGTGGGACTCCCATGCACCATTCAACGCCCCCCATTCTCCGTCCCCTGACGGCATCCCCGAGACCATCTGCCCCCTTAGCCAACCCCCACACTCCAGCCCCGGCCCTCTTACCTTGCCGCCGCTCAGAATAGCGTGTCTGGCCAGGAGCCAGATATGCAGCCACACTGAGCCTCCGGCGTGCGCAGCATTGTCTGGCTGGGAGCCAGACACGCGGTCACATAGCTCCCCGTGCTGCTTATGTGGTCCGCAGAGGCCGCGCGGGAGGAGTCAGCGTGAGAGGGGGTGGAACAGCTTCCCCAGCGCAGCCCGCTGAGGCCACACGGGATGGGGACAGCGCAGGAGAGGCCTCCCCAGGCGGACCTCAGGGGCCATTTAGGAGGAGCTTGCGGGCCGGATCTGGCCCGCAGGCCGCAGTTTGCCCACTTCTGCTCTAATACATCTGTTAGTCTATAAGGTACCACAGAACTCTTTGTTGCTTTTGCAGATACCAAAGAAACACTCCTGCCCCAAAATATTTGGACACTTCCTAGCTTTATTTGAACAACTCCAGAAATTCTTGAGTTTTATCCTCAAGGCTGCCCTGTGCCAAAGTGGCAGCTCCAAGTCGCAGCTTTGAATCAGAGTGAAAAATTTACCTGGTCATAAAAATCTGACAGCTAAATATCCGGGCATCCAAAAAATATTTTTTTCTTCCAAATATGTTCAGTTGTCCAGGTATCAATGACACTTTCTCAGCTCTAGACTCTTCAATTTCAGTAGAAACCACAAATAGGACTGGGATAGAGTGCTGGAAAATGCCCTTTCTGGACATTCCTCTTCTGGCAGCCACTTAGCATCTTGCTGTGGACTGAAACGTTGGAAGACTGAACACCTCGAAAAAAGAGTCTTGGCTGCCACCACCTACTGGCATTCCAAAATCTACTATCCCTCCTTTGCGCCTTCTTTTTGTCTTGCTCCTTGAAAGATATTAAAACAAGTTTGGGTGAGAACAAGAAACCAGATGAAATAATCACTTCCATCATGTTCAGCTGACTTCTTAACACCTGGAATATGAATCTGAGGTTCCCACTATTATTTCTTCCCCAACATCATTTTTTTCCTTCCACCACTTTCTTTCTTCTCTTTTCCATCTTCCTTACGTTGCTTTCTGTTTAATAAAAATCTGGCTTACCATCTATGACACCGCCACCTTTTGCAATACTTGTGCAAGACAGTGATTTTTAAAGAAAGTTTAACAACAATATCTTAAGCAACACAACCCTGGTAAAAGTTAGCCAGATCTTAAGTATGGAATAAGTTTCTATGTAGTGTCTGTAATTTACCAGCAGTTAGGTTGCAAGCAAGACTTACACAAAAAAGATGCATTTGATATTTTCACTATTATTTTGTGTGTATCTGTCTGTCTTGTTTTTTGCCTTAAATTGAAACAGGACTGGACTTCAACAGCAGCTAAAGACCATCTAAATCAGGGGTTGTCAACTATTTTTTGTCAAGGTCTAAATTTCTTGGTCAAGGTATAGTGAAATGAAGGTCTAGACTCCAGATAAATGTTTTTTCACACGCAATAATAATAAGCAAATAAAAAGATTTTTGCAGTCTGTTCAAAAGTGTCTGGTGATCTTGACTGGCCCATGGTCCACCTGTTGACTACCCCCATCTAAACTAACTTTTTATCTCTTCTGCAACAAGGACACTTAATACCATCTTTTAACATCCACTGTAGAACTGTCAAACAAGGGAGATATTTTCCCTGTGAGAGAGATTTATGTATCACAAGGGAAAGAGAATAAGAAAATGTTATTTAGTCTTTTAAGTTTACAATGCTTTAACCATTTCCCCTTCTTTTTGTGTGTTTAACAAAGGGTTCAGTTACTTTTAATGACTGTTGTTACAATATGAATAAGCCAGAGGCCACACAGTACCCTGAACCATCACCATGGGTGGCAGGTATCAAAGGCTGAGCCTCCCAAAACAGCCTTGTGTGGCCCTGCTCGATCTCCAGGTCCCTTCCTGCTTCCTAACACTGTGTTGGGAGAGGCTCCTTCCCCTATGGCCAGGGTCCTGGGCTGGGGCTAATGGGGGCCAGGCTGCGCTCCGGGGCTGGGGGACAAGGGCATGCCAGCCACTCAGAGCTCCAGAACTGGGCAGTGCTTGGGGGTAGAGCGTTGGCAGAAAGAGATGGAGCAAGCTGGGGACTAGTCTCCCCGTGCCTGAGATTTTCCCCACCCCTCTTGCCGGAACCCCTGGGGGACCTCAGACAGAAGGGGCAGAGTGAGCCGGACCTCCCCAAGCTTGGGACTGACCTCTGCCCATGACCATCACCCTACATACACACTTACCAATCTAACAGGCCCCTTCAGGCAGGGCCGTTCTAGACACCAGCAGAGGAAGCACATGCTCAGGGTGGCACATTATAAGGGGTGGCATTCCGGCCAAGCTTGGGGCACCAAATTCCGGGACTTTGGGGTTTTTTGTTTGGGTTTTTTTTGTTTTGTTTTGTTTTTTGCTTCGGCACTCTTGCTGCTTGGGGCAGCAAAAAAGCTAGGGCTGGCCCTGCCTTCAGTAATCTTCTTAGGAGGAAGAGACCATCTGTAGTGGAAATACACCAGAAGACATTGTCCCAAGGAGTCAGAAGTGACGTGTACAATTATCCCTTTCATGCTTAGACTTTAGTTTTTGGTCAAGTAAGCCTCTGGCCTACCTTAGCCTAAGTCTCCATTTTGTTGGCCTTTGGCTTACTCTTGCCTGGGAAAGTTTTGTTTATGCACCTGCTTGCTGAGATAGCATGAGTTTGGAATTTAGGATGAGTTTTGGTTAATTAGGGTGGACAGCTGTGTTTTGTGAATCTCATGTGAAATTGGAAAGGAATTTATAAACATTGATGAGAGTTGGGTACCTAAAATCAAAACAGGTGTAATTAATGAGCTTGTTGATTGCAGATGGGCATAACTGATGGGCTTGTTTACTGCAAATTCCCGCCTAGCCTAAGTGGGTTAAGGGTATAAATAAGCCCCTTAATTCTGATTCGAGGAGCTCCAGTGTAGACCTGAGACCGGCGAGGTGCTGCACATGATTGGCCTGTGGGGGTCCCTCTGTTGTTGCCTCTCCCGCCCCCCGAGCTCCCGGCAACAGAAAGGAGGAGAGTAAGATTATATCTTGCTCAATAAAATTGGCTTGCTTTTAGTTTATATTAGCCTGAATTCTACCTCATTTGCGAGCTCATTTGTCTCTGTATCCCACGAACTTTGATCATTTGGCAAGACACCATCTAAGGGAAAAAGTTACTCAAATTAATAGCATGGTGATGGGTATGGTATAAGAACCTAAAAGTAAGTGGAAAAGAGGAGACCACTTCTCGCCAAAGAAACCACTGACACAGGAGGAGGAGGATCTTAGGCCATATGAGGGATCTCAGCCCTCTCACCTGTTCTTGGGTTCCTTGAAAGTACAGTGGCCTTTTGAGACTGGGACTGTTCAGCTTAGAAAAGAGACGACTAAGTGGGGGGGATATAATAAGACCTATAAAATCATGAGAGGTGTGGATAAAATCAATAGGGAAATGTTATCTACCCCTTCCCATAACACAAAAAAGAGGGGTCACCCAATGAAATTAGCAGGCAGTATGTTTTAAAACAAACAAAAGAAAGTACTTCATACAATGCACAGTTAAGTTGTGTAACTCATTCCCAGTGGATGCTGTGAAGGGCAAAATAATTGGGTTTTAAAAAGAACTGGATAACTTAATGGATAGGTCCATCAATGGCTATTAGCCATGCTTTTCAGGTGTCCCTAAATCCCTGACTGCCAAAAACTGGGACTAGATGACAGGGGATGGATCACATGCTAATTGCCCTGTTCTGTTCATTCCTTCTGAAGCATCTGGCACTGGCCACTGTCAGGCCTTGACTTTTGATGCTTTGGCTGGACAAATGTCAGCCCTTTTTAAGAAGTGTTGGCAGGCACCACAGCTGTTAGCATAGTGTGCTTCCCAAAGGCATAAAAGGTGTTTTATTTGCCTATCTGAAGTGAGGACATTACTGAGCAAGATGAATGGGTCTGCCATCTTGGACAAGGTCCAAGGCCACTTAAAAAAATACCTAAAATTTTACGAACTGCTAAAATAATTTAATACAACTGAAACTTTTCCATCCAACATACCTATCTCTAATAGATCCATTATTTTAAAATAGAGTTACAATTACACTTGTTTTATCTAATGTGATGAGGGGAAAAAAGAGATTAGTTCTCTAACTGCCTGGTCTGAAGAGTAACTGAGTGATTATTAGAAGGGGTGGAGTATTAATGCCATCAGTATATGGAATGTTAGGAACTGCTTGTGCCCTCTGTCTGCCAGCTACTGCTCAAAAATTGTTCCAAAGTTACATAGCCAGGCATGCAACTCTTATAGTGTGGTTCTGGAGGCAATGTAATGAAGGAAAAAGTATAGTTTTTCTTTACAGACAACCTGCTAGTTTGTCCTTATTTCACATTGGCATGTTTTATATGTCTATTTTAAATGACAGTTTCTACCAGGTTATCTAGGACTGAAGTAAGGCCATTGTTAAAGATAGGTACAATTGTTGCTACTCTGCAATCTTCTGATATACCACAGTAACTTATTTCAGATTTTTCATAAGAGACTGCATATTTTTTTCAGTAGTTCAGTCATTTCAAGAGTTCTGAAGGGTTTAAGAATGGATGTATAACAAATCTGTTTTCCTGTCATAATGCCTTTTACCTCATCTAACTTCCATCTTATGTTTTATCTGCCATAGTTTATTCTTTCTGTGGCTTCACTTGGGCTGCATTTCCATTTTCTGAAATGATATATATTTCTTTGGCTTGAATAGTCGCTTGAACTTTGTCATTTAATCATTTTCCTTACCTTTGTCTGTTTTTGTTTATTTGCAGATTGTAAACTCCTTGAGACAGGGGACATAGTTTTTTAAATGTTTGAAAAATGTCTTCAAATTCTGGGCATTAAAACAATTTAAATAATGGTACCAGTAGTACAGTAGTAGTAATATGTTCATAATATATGTAAGCAGGGCCTGAATGAACTCTCCCCTGACAGCTAGTTGGGGAGGGAGGGAGACTTTAGGAGCAAACTGTATTTACATGAACATACCTCCTGTCTGCTGCATAACTATGCACAGTAGATGTGTTGCTCAAAGTGATCAGCTTTGGCTGGTGATGGGTTACAGATCGGATGCCATCAGCTGGCTGAGGAACATCTATCTAGAACACATTACCGGATATTGGCAATACCAGGAAAGATGAGCTGGAGCGCCGTTGAGAAGCAAAATCAGGAAAGTGACTGAAATACTTCTCTGATGGACTGTATTCACTGAGCGACAACCAACTGTAAATGCTCAATTACTAAGGGACAATCTCCACTCATTGCTATATTTGCTTTTTAAACCAACTCTGTGTAACTTTTCATAAGTCATGTACCGGAATATTTGGATGCTTATAACTAAACTGCATCATTAATTTTTAATCTAAATTTGGGTTATTGCAGATTATGTACTACATTTATTTTACAACTTGTAAAACTAAGTTTGTATTTTTGGATAATCTAAGCACTATACCCAGATGTACAGACACTCTTTCCTTAACCTGTATACTATATAATTTTAACATTAACTGAATGCAGGGGAATGAAATGTTATCCTTACTGTATGAGTAAAAGGGATCAGAACTGTGCTCAGCCTGCCCTGAGGGAGGGGTCACCCTCAGCTGAAAGAAACTCGCTAAGCCAGGGGCTCAAATTCCAAATCCCTGTGAAAGTCAAAGGCGTGGGGACAGCAGTTCCTACCAGGACGTGTGGACTCTCCCTGAGGATCTCTGGTCTGGTTTAACCTATTGCTTCCCACTGTTCAAAGATAGAGCTGAATAGATTCCATTAGGCATCTGTTGTTATGTTAAGTAGTTCCTAGAGCTAAAAACACTTGGGGTGAGACAGCATTTCTGCATAACCTGCATCACTAAGACCTAAAAGTCACTAAGAGTAGGGTGGACTCTTAAGAGACTGACCTGCAGACTATCATAGCAGGTGGCAGCAGGTGACCAGCGAGCAGAATAGCAGCTGGCCAGATGGCAAGGAACAGCATAGTTCCTAAGCAGTGCAGAGAGAATCTGCAGCCCCGCACCTGCCGGGGACAGAGAACACCAGTGCCCGCAGCCCCTGAATTCTCTGTCCAGAGAACCCAGAAACTTTTTAAAAAAAATTCTGAGAAACCCCGCTATAAGGTGACTCCACTTTTAACGCGATGGGATTTTTTGGATCCCAACTGTCGCATTATAGCAGGGTTCCACTGTACCTATCTCTAAAGAGTGAAATAAGGACAACCTAGGCTGTGAAGGCTAGGACTATAACAGGGTTTAAAAGAGAACTGGATAAATTCATGAAGGTTAAGTCCATTAATGGCTATTAGCCAGGCTGGATAAGGAATGGTGTCCCTAGCCTCTGTTTGTCAGAGGGGGGTGATGGATGGCAGGAGAGAGATCACTTGATCTTTACCTGTTAGGTTCACTCACTCCGGGGCACCTGGCATTGGCCACTGTCGGTAGACAGGATACTGGGCTAGATGGACCTTTGGTCTGACCCAGTACGGCCCTTCTTATGTTCTAGGAAATTATAGATGAGTCAGCTTAATATTGGTGCCCAGGAAGATAACAGAACAAATAATCAAACAATCAGTTTGTGAGCATCTAGAACAAGGACCGCTTGGAAATAGCGACCATAATATAATCACATTTAATATTCCTTTGGTGGGAAGAACACATCAACAGACCAACACTGTGGCATTTAATTTCAGAAAGGGGAACTATGCAAAAATGAGGGGGTTAGTTAAACACAAATAGGTACAGTGACTAAAATGAAATCCCTGCAGGTTGCATGGACACTTTTCAAAGACACTATAATAAAGAGCTAACTGAAATGTATACCCCAAATTAAAAAACACAGTCAAGGAACTAAAAAACAGCCACCATGGATTAACAACCAAGTAAAAGAAGTGATAAGAGATAAAAAGGCATTTTTTAAAAAGTGGAATTCAAATCCTAGTGAGGTATCTAGAAAGGAGCATAAACACTGTCAAATGTAAAATGTAATAAGAAAAGCCAAAAAAAAGTTTGAAGAACAGCTAGCCAAAAACTCAGAAGGTAATAACAAAAAGTTTTTTAAATACATCAGAAGAGGGAATCCTGCTAAACAAACAGTGGGGCCGCTGGACGATAGAGATACAAAAGGAGCACTTAAAGATGATAAAGTCATTGTGGAGAAACTAAATGAATTCTTTGCTTCAATCTTCACGGATGAGGACGTTAGGGAGATTCCGAAACCTAAACCATCTTTTGTAGGTGATAAATCTGAGGAATTGTCACAGATTGAAGTGTCACTAGAGGAGGATTTGGAACTAATTGATATAATTAACTGCAACAAGTCACTGAGACTAGATGGCATTCACCCAAGAGTTCTAAAAGAACTCAAATGTGAAATTGCAGAACTATTAACTATGGTTTGTAACCTGTCCTTTAAATCAGCTTCTGTGCCCAATGACTGGAAGATAGTTAATGTAACGCCAATATTTTAAAAGGGCTCTATAGGTGATCCCGGCAATTACAGACCAGAAAGTCTAAAGTCCGTGCCAGGCAAATTAGTTGAAACAATAGTAAAGAATAAAATTGTCAGAGACATAGAAGAACATAAATTTCTGGGCAAAAGTCAACATGGTTTCTGTAAAGGGAAATCATGTCTTACTAATCTATTAGTGTTCTTTGAAGGGGTCAACAAACATGTGAACAAGAGGGATCCAGTGGACGTAGTGTACTTAGATTTCCAGAAAGCCTTTGACAAGGTACCTCACCAAAGGCTCTTGCATAAATTAAGTTATCATGGGATAAGAGCGAAGATCCTTTCATGGACTGAGAACTGGTTAAAAGACAGGGAACAAAGGGTAGGAATAAATGGTAAATTTTCAAAATGGAGAGGGGTAACTAGTGGTGTTCCCCACTCCGGGGCACCTGGCATTGGCCACTGTTGGTAGACAGGATACTGGGCTGGATGGACCTTTGGTCTGACCCAGTATGGCCATTCTTATGTTCTTATGGATCGGCAACCTTTGGCACGCAGCCCATCAGGGAAATCTGCTGATGGGCCGGGATGGTTTGTTTATCTGCAGCATTCGCAGGTTTGCACTATCGCAGCTTCCACTGGCCATGGTTCGCTGTTCCAGACCAATAGGAGCTGCGGGAAGAGGAGCGGGCTGAGGGATGTGCTGTCTACTGCTTCCTGCAGCCCCAGTTGGCTTGGAACGGCAAACCGTGGCCGGTGAGAGCTGCGATCAGCGGAAGCTGCAGGTAAACAAACTGTCCCGGCCCGCCAGTGGATTACCCTAACGGGTCGTGTGCCAAAGATTGCCGATCCCTGATCTAGAAGATGATAAGGTGATAAGTAACAGTCAACATGGATTTGTAAAGAACAAATCATACAAACCAACCTAATATCCATCTTTAATATGATAACAAGCCTTGTGGATAAGGGGAAAGCAGTAGATGTGATATATCTCAACTTTAGTATAAGGCTTTTGATATTGTCTCACATGGCCTTCTGATAAGTAAACTAGGAAATGTAGTCTAGCCTACTATAAGACAGGTGCATAACTGATTGGAGTAATTATCAATATTTCACAGTCAAGTTAGATGAGCATCTTGCGTGGGATCCCACAGGTACCTGTCCTGGGTCCAATATCTTTTCTATTCAGTATCTTTACAAATTACATGGATAATGGCATAGAGAATACACTTACAAAGTTTGCATATGATGTCAACTTGGGAGGGATTGCAAGTGCTTTGGAGGAGAGGATTAGAATTCAAAATTATCTTGTTAAACAGGAGAAATGATCTGAAATAAATAGGATGAAATTCAGGACAGACAATTGCAAAGTACTACACTTAGGACAGAACAATCAATTGCACAAATTCAAAATGAGAAATGATTGCGTAGAAAGAAGTGCTGCAGAAAAGGCTCTGGGGGTTAGCATGGCTCAGAAACTAAATATGAGCCACTAACGCAATATCATTGTAGAAAAAGCGAACAACATTCTGGGATGTATTAGCAAGAGTGTTGTAAGCTAAACAAGGGAAGTAATTTTTCCACTTTACTCAGTACCGATAAGACTTTAGCTGTACTGTGTCCAGTTCTGGGCGACCACACTTTGGGAAAGGCGTGAACAAATTGGAGAAAGTTATGAGGAAAGCAGCAAAAATTATTAAAGGTCTAGAAAACATGATCTATGAGGAAAGACTGAAAAAACTAAATTTGTTTAGTTTGGAGAAGTGAAGGCTAAGCAGGGAACATTGTAATAGTCTTCCAGTACATATAAAATTGTGATAAAGAGGTGGATGATAAATTTTTCTTCTTATTCACTGAGGACAGGACAAGAAGTAATGGGCTTAAATTGCAACGAGGGAGATTTGGAAAATTCTCTATGTATAAGGGTAATTAAGAACTGAAATAAATTACCTAGGGAAATTGTGGAATCTCCATCACTGGAGGTTTTTTAAAAAAGGCTAGACAAACACCTGTCAGGGACGACCTACAGTGGTTCTCAAATTTTTGTACTGGTGACCCCTTTCACATAGCAAGTCTCTGAATGCGACCCCCCTTATGAATTAAAAACACTTTTTAATATATTTGTCATCATTGTAAATGCTGGAGGCAAAGCAGGGCTTGAGGTGAAGGCTGACAGCTTGCGACTCCCTATGCAATAACCTTGTGACCCCCTGAGGGGTCCTGACCCCCAGTTTGAGAACCCCTGGCCTAAATAATACTTAGTCCTGCCTCAGAGCAGGGGACTGGACTACATGACCTATTGAGGTCCCTTCTGGGCCTATATTTCTATCATTCTATAACATTTTTTATGTTTTGATCAAAGTCCTCCTTGGGCTCAATGCCAATTTCAGCACCCATAATGTGTTGAACATAAATACAGAGACTATAGGCCTGATTCTCATTGACTTTAAAGGTGACTTTACCTCACTCTGGGAGTGTAAAGTGAGCTTAAAATATGTGTAAGGCAAATTTACATTGTAAGAGCAATCACCTTAGCGTAAATGAGAATTGGTCCCACAATTTTTCTTAGAGATCTGCTCAACGTCATTGGGAGGATGAGGCATCAATCCTCCTTTTTCAATCAACCAACCCTTGAAGTTGATGGCTATAGAAGAAATTTTGAACTTTTGAAAAGTTCTTTTGGACAGTGTTAGGTGTTAATTTCTTTCTCAATTATAACTAAAGTGTTGAACAAGCAAAGTTCAGAAGCTTAGGCTCACTGCATCTGAGTAGTTCTCATCTTTTAAATTTTACTTTCATCATCTGAGCAAATGACAAAGATCCCCTTGTCATATTTTTCCTCTATTTTATTGGATGACATCATCAGCAACTTGGATACCATATTCTGTGCTTTTCTTTTCAGACATAAAGTCAATAGCACTAAGTAGGAACTCATTTTTTTCTGTATGGATACGTGTAGCCATTATTGGATCATTTCTCATATTCAACCACCCATCTTTTATTAATGTCAAAGTTGATTCTTGTAATTGTTCCTTTAATTTTTTTCCTCTATTTCTTCACTTGCAGCATATAGTATGAACCTACAAACTTAAATCTCCCTGGAGGAGAATGCTCAGGGTGAAGGGCTTCAATCATGTTTAAATTGCTCATTTTGTGCTACACTGAAAGTGCTGTTTTTAGAATAAAGAAGGTCGCAACTTTCTTATCCAACTCAAATCTCTGCCTTTCTGTTGATTTTATGATATAGTTGCCAATTGATCTGTCTTATTTTGGTTGTCAAAAATGAACAGACTGCTCTAAAATGAAGCTGCTGTTGAAAAGCTTCTGGAAGATGCAAAACAGAGAATTACATTTTCAATGTGGCTACATTTCTGTCTCACATGACATCGAAGACTCACCTGTAACATCATCAAACTCATGTTCAATGTTTCATTCATTTAATCTTCAGAGAATCTGAAGAAACTAATTTTCTTTTTGAGATGAGTGTAAATCTTTTCTATCTTGCCACTTAACAACTCTTGAAAAAGCTTACATTTCACTTTAAAATAATTATCTGTGTTCATTACATCAATCCCTCCAATCATTTGTTTCCCAACACATTCTTTAGCTTTAGGTATGTTGACTCAGACAAATGTATACATGGATGTTTGGTACTAAATAAATATAAATTTCCTATTTGCAGTATTGATCAGCAGTTTTTACATTTACGAAAGTTAGAATGAGAAATAACCACGTACTGGCTTCAGTGTTGTGAAGACTGAAAAACAGGACAAGCTAGTCACGTTATCAGTCCCATTTTCTACTAGTTTCTATCAAAGTAAGTCCACCTCTTACAGATGACAACTCCATCAACTCTCCCTCTTCAGTATCAAACAGCTGATTCCACCACAAGCTTTACCTCTCTCTAATAACCTATAACACTATATTTTCCCTTTAGTCTTCCAAACAGTTCTATAATTTTATTATTGTTTCCTAGTAGCCCAAACAAGAACCCTGATGTTATCACCACTTTGTTTTTTACTTTTTAAAAATAGTTAACATTTTAATTCAAGACTGAAATTACTGCTTAATGTTTTTACTATAATATTTTTAATTTTTAATTTTACATTAACATAACATGTAGCTGAGAATGATGGAACTTCAAAAAGTGAAGGAAGGGAACAGAAAGATGATAGCAGATTTAGCTAACACAAGAAAACAAAACACAAACAAAAAAACCAACACACAACCAAAAACCACTGGGTTTTTTTTCACAACACAGAAGGGCGCCTATATATCTGAAAAGAGTCAGAATTTTTGACAGTGGCAGAGTGAGGGAAAACCAGTGAGATTCTGGAACCAGTTTTCAACTCACTTTAATACAGCAATAAGTCACAACAGGGTGGATATTAGTGGGCTATGGCAGTCATGCTGTGAGGCATCATGCTGCATCTATACTGCTGCTAAGACCCATGACCAGGTTCTGCAGGAAGCAGCACTTTCCCTTTAAAGTCCCTTTTCCTTTTGCTAGCACCTTAGATTGTTCTTCAAAGGGAAATTGCAGTTTCCCCTGAAGCTCAATTGTGACCTGCAAAAGTTCTATAGAGGAACGAGGCTGACTAAACCAGAAGTTAGCCTGAAGCTCTCATTTTATTTTTTTTAAAAAAAGCCCAAATTGGGTAGAAAAAGGAGCGGGAAAGGGAAAAGGAGGATAGGTTACACACTTCGGCAGTCTTTTCAGCTAATGCTTGTATATTGCTTTTGTTTTTAATATCTATTACAAATAGAACCAAAAGATAAAAATTGCTTAATACATCCCCGAACATCATACTTAATGGGGTGTAGTAAAATTCCATCCATTGTCCCTGGAGGACGAAAATAGTCCAGCCATTTTTCCTTTATACAAACTTTTAGTGAATTCAGTCCTGGAGAAAATGCTGGGTTGACATGCTGGTTGTCTGAAGTGCTCTATTTATCCACAAAATGAGAATAGCATAGGTAGCAGCAGGTCAGGATTCTGACACATACCACCCACTGCCAATATGCCTTGGAAGGATCATTTCTAAGAGTGAGAGGAAAGTTGGTCTTTATGTCCTATTCAGTTTTCAGCCACTCCAATGAGACTGTCAGTAAAGGAGATAATTAGAACTGATTGTTTTTAATTCAGATTCCTGTCCTGTTAAGAACCAGACTGGCACCACCAACTCATTTCATATTGGACCACTGTATTCAGGCAGGACTATTTTCATATATTCTGGAATATTCTATTACTATTGTACATCAACTACCAAGACTCCTTCCACTGACACCAGGAAGACCTTGCCCATACAGTCCTTGGTCTCAGATGTGACCCTTGCTGTTATGTGCTACAAGAGAAGGGAACAGGACCCCAGTTTTAGCAATGTTTGAAGTGTATACAATACTACTGAGAGAAACTTAAGTGGTTAGAGCAGGGAACTTGGACTCAAGGCTCCCGGGTCCTTCTGTCAGTTCTGTCACTTAGGCCTTGCCTTCACCACAAAAAAGATGTATTTTTAACCCATGTTAATTAATCCATGTTATAATCATAGTGAAGATAAGGCAGTTGTAGTTTTAAACAAAGTTAGCTGGTTTAGGTGAACTCTAGGATTAAAAATACACCTTTTTTCCTAATGAAGACACAACCACACTGTATAAACTTTGGCAAGTAATTTTTCTGTGCTTCAGTTTTCTGTTTCCTCATCTGTAAAATTTTTATAATAATAGTTAACTACCTAGCAAAGATGCTGTTTGTCCTAATGAATGTTTATAAAACCTCTTTGTGATTCACAGATGACAAGTGCTAGAGAAGGACAAAAGATTATTAATGATGACCATTCAATAGGACATTAGCATGTTACAATGAGTTTATCCCACAAAACTCTAGAGAAAGATTCAAAAGATAATCAAAAATGCAGAAACGAGGCAAATTTTCTCTCAGCTCTGCAAAGCATCTTGCTGCACTGAACACTCAAAACACACATCTGTCATCCGGAGGCCAAACAGGCCTTCCACAATTCCAGGAAATCAATTCCAAAGACTGTAGACTGTCAGTTGCTTGTACACTGGAGGCCATCCAGGCAGCAGATTAAATTGTATGAGAAAACTGTAACAGGCTCCAGACTGCATGTAATGGAGACCCACAATGACCTTTCTGAGGACTTGGGAAACATACTCAGAAATTACCAACCGTCCCCTGCACAGCTCCAAAATTGCTCACTGTGCTTCTCTTACTTATCACACAGGATCACTCACAAACAAGTTATTTCTGAAGAATAAAAAACAAACCCACAAATGTAAGTATGGTCCCCTTGTATGAACTATTTTCAAGGATGCCAGAGACACTTTTTCTGCAGAAAACACCAGAACTTGGGTTCTGCAGGAGACTGCCCTACCTGTGTCTTTCACCACATTAGACCTGACCTAGTGCATCTAAAGTGATGGTCAAGGTGACTGCTGATGTGGAAAGCTGATTTAGCACAACAGTTTTACATTTGGTCTTTTCACATTCTGCTAACTCTAAAAAGGAGGAACAGCACACCTTCCTTTCCACCCTCAACTTTTTGGTTTCAATGGTTTTAGGGAATCCTTGATAGTTCAGAGTTCAAACTGCTGATGTGACCCTCACAATACTTATCACTTGGGAGTTCAGGACACAGTGAGTAATTCTTATTATTAGGAATAGGAATTCCATATATACACAAGGAATCTAATCCCTCTTGAATGTAAAATATTCTTGTACCAGGGAGGATGTTCTACATATAATTTCATTTGCTGCCTCTGATTTATCTGTGGTTGAGAGGTAATGTGTTATAGTTGTGACAGCAAAGGACTGGGAGTCAGGACTCCTGGATTCTGTTCCCATATTGTCAATGACTTGTTGGGTAAATCACTTCATCTCACTCATCTGTAAGATGGCTATAAATTTACTTACCCCATAGGAAAGCTGTGAGGCTTAAATGTTTGTAAAGTGTTTTGAAATTTGAAATATAGAATTTCAGTGTGTTGGTTGACCTGCTTACTTATTTTATCACACAAGAAAAATATTCTTGTTTCATTTAATTAAAGATCATATGGAAGAATAAGGCAGGCTTTGCAAACTCCATAATATGGGGTTTTACATCTTCCTCCAAGGCAACTGGTATAAACCAGTTAGAGACAGGATACCAGACTCGATGGGCTGTTGGATTCCCAGGGATATTTGGGCCTAAAGCTCAACATTGTCCAAGAAATACATGATCAAAAAGAGAAAATGAAACAGAAGCTGCCCTCATCTTCCTGCCTCTGCCACAAACTCCTCATGTGAGCTTAGCTAAGTCCATTCATTTCTCTGGGCCTCAGTTCCCCCTTTATTGAAGTGGGGTAATATCTCCCTACCTAACAGAGGTGTTATGAGGATACACTCATTACTATATGTAAGGTGCTTAGGGGAGGGGCCAGAACGGGATGGGAAGAGGTGGTGCCGGAGTGGAACAGGGGTGGGAAGAGACAGGATGGGGGAGAGGTTGGGAGAAGGTGTGGGGTGGGTTGGGGTGGGAAGAGGCGGAGTAGGAGTGGGATTTGGGGCAGAGCCAGGGGTGGAGCACCCTAGCACGTTGGAAAGTCGATGCCTGTGGATATAAGTATGAAGAGGAGACATTCAGAAGATGTTTGATCATAGCCCCTTTTATGTCACATATCTGGTGCTTCCAAGCTATAGAAAGCAAACCAGGAATTTCTAAGCTCAATTTCACACCCACCCTCCCCACCTCTTTTCCCTCCCATTTGCTTTCATAGACAAGTCCAGAGTCTGAAACAGGAAACTAAGCCAAAAAAAAAAAAATCAAGAAAAACATATTTTAATTTTAGCTACACAGCTGCTTCTGGATTCTTTAAATACATTCCCCTCTAACTGCTTCCACACACAAAACTATCCAAGTGCTCCAGGCAAGCTGAGCCTCATCTGCAAACTCCTTCCAAAACTAATTCCTATCTGGCATTGTCAAATAAATCAAACCAAGATGGTCAAACAGCATTCTTATCCAAGTGTCCTTTGACAGACTCAGTTATGAAGCTTTACGTGATGAGTTACAGAGCCTCAGTTCCTTGGGCAGGCAGATAGGAATTTTCAGATGAGGATAACGACAAATTCCTTTCTCTGAATCCTCTCCTTCCACACATACGTACAATTTAAAAAATCACAAATTCCTTTGAACTGGTGCCTGTGAGTCATACTCTGCACTGGTGTGATGTAACCAGTGACCTATTCTCCCTGTGCCATCCTTGACGTTGCTTCACTGTTGAGCAAGCAAGCTGGAGATTCTAAGGATTACCAGGAGAAAAACTGGAAATACAACAGCTCAGCCATACACACTTCAGTGCCTCATCTTCCTGGGTTGTTTTCTCCCCTTTGGTTTCTGAAGTTGAGAAATAAACCATCTCTGAATTCCAGGGGTTTTTTACTGCCATCATGTGGCGAATGTCCTAAATATGCAACATTGTCTTCCTAGCTTCTTGCTCATAGATTTTATTTTTCCTACTCTTGGCAAACTGAAAAACATCCACCTCCCTCCCACATCTACACAAGGGGAACCCTGGTGTTACTTGTGTCATAAACGGCTGTTAAATATTCTGCCATCTCTAGTGTATTCTGACGCCCTTCTAAGGAAGCACTGTATTTGTCAGTACAACAAAGCTGGCGATGGGTGTGACACACCGGATTTATCTGCCATTTTAATTGTCCCATCACAGCCTTCCTTTAGCTGTACATTGTTTTAACATAGATTATATATGTCATTTTATGTAAATTAGGTATAGTCCTTTTGATCCTGAAAAAAGTTCAATATAGGATCCATTACTGGGTTTGAACTGCCCTTTAGTATTATAATACAAAGTGACAGATGACACCTAGTGGTCATTAGAAGTAATTGTACATGTCTGAAAAAGGCATTTTTAACACTAGGAAATATACTACAATATTGCAGCTCACTAAAGGCAATTGTACAGAATTAAGATGTTGCTGGACAAAATATAAGACATAGGACAAGGTGCTTCCTGATTTCAGCAATAAAGATGAGCTTGAAGAGAGTTATTCTTTGGAACATACTAAAAAATTTAAAAAACCTAACACACAACCTTGACCCACAACTAAAATATCAACACAAAATAATTTCAGCTCTCCAGGAAAATAAGACATAGTCACTCCCAAACATTTTAAGTGCCTACTTGTGTAAAAAATGCTGCCACACTAAGCTGTCTTTATAGACTGGCTAGCCTGCAAATTTACAACTTGTTTACAAACTGATTTATTGCACCAAATAGTTGACTTCCAGCTACTAGCACAACAATAGACTGTTAATATTCCTATGCTGCTGCGTGCGTATGTTCTTTACCCCATAACTTCATGTATACTCTGTGTACGTGTTTTGGCATGGTCTGTGTACCGTCTGTAGCCAAGTACACCACTGTATACTATACTATAACTTGATGCGCAAACTGTGGCTAATGAGCCAGAACTGGCTGTTTAATGTGCCTCCTACGACTCTTTGCAGCACATGATATTAAAACACCGTGTGATGTAATTATTAACCAATCTAAGTTATTAACTAATCAGGATGCTTTTACTATGTTATTAACCAATTAAGTTATCAACTTGCACTAAGTTATGAACTTATTTGCTATGAGAGTTATATATTAAATATTTCCCCTGTCATACTGTTTAAATATGAATTGTACTATAGTAAATGAAACAATGAATTCATACTACAGTGGCTCTTTTGGGTAATGTTGAACACTAAGTTGGCTCCTGAACCACTGAGGCCTGAG
Source organism: Dermatemys mawii (assembly GCA_007922305.1). Lineage (NCBI taxonomy): Eukaryota > Metazoa > Chordata > Testudines > Dermatemydidae > Dermatemys > Dermatemys mawii. Next base: position 60,615,927 of record ML677332.1, read on the forward strand.
CATTACTGCTGTAACTGCTCCTTCAAAGAACAAATAAATGGTTGGGTCTGTTTTTTAAAAAAGAGATTGTTGTCATGTAGTGGAAATGGACTGATTCCATCCATCTTCTTCTCCCTCCTCTTTTCAGAATGGCTCTCCTCTTCTACGCAACTAAAATCTTGCAAAGTTGTCGCTGTCCCTTCCTCTCTGCCACAATATCTTCCTTATACTGATTATGGCTTTATGCATTCAACACTGTTTTCTGTAGATGCTGCATTTGGTAGCCAATAACTAAAAGTTTAGAGGACACAGGAACATGCTAGCTACAGGATACAAATCAGTAATGATATACCACTGACCATATCTACTCTCAGATTTTACATTTAAATATCTTCTTGTACCTCCTATTAACACTTCTCCTCCAGAAAGCCTTGTCCAACTTGAAAAAGAAATAAGTATGGCTCAAGGAATGCAAATGAGATACAGATCCTTTCACTGGTGAGATCTTGGGGCTGGATTAGGGTGAGACAAATCCTGTTTTCAGAAGATCTTATTATTTTATTAAAGACCTGTGACCTGTCAGCTTACATGATGCCTCCACTCAGGTTAGACACAGACCTAATGCAAGAAGTAACAAGTAGACATAGACATAGAGATCACAGACAGCTCCTAGGACGCACATCAGCACATATGTTACAAAAATTCCTTGGCAGGTTGTCTTTTTTTCCACTTCCTCTTATTTCTGCAACACTCTCTCATGTACAGACAGACACTCACTAACCTGTTCTTCTCAAATCCCCACTCAGGGCCAATTTTGCTGTGACACCTTTAAAAACAAAGTCAGCATATGATGGTTAGTCAGAGCTGATTTTATTTTATTTCTTTTTTAAAAAGCCTTTCACATTACTTGGAACCGTCAAGTTGTGCCATACTATGCAATCATGTGATCTTATTACCATTAACATCAACTTTCATTCCTCCTCTTTCTCCCATGGTTTGTTACACTCACTTGTTTATATCTCGTCTCAAATTACCTCTATACCAATAAATGTCTTTGGGCACTATCACAATAATACACATTTAAAAATAATTAATAATTAATAAAGTACAATTAATAATTAATAAAGTACTTTATGCTGGGAATTGGGTGAAACTTAATAGAAGCCAGTGGGCAAAGCAGCTGCCCTTCATTCAGAATAAATGTAAAAGGAAATTAAGTTCCCTTTTGAAAATGATAGCTGAAGCAATAGGAGCCACCACCCAAAATACAGGCTATAATCAGAGATAGGCAACCTATGGCAGAGAGGAGCATAAACACTGCCAAATTAAGTGTAAAAATGTAATAAGAAAAGCCAAAATGGAATTTGAAGAACAGCTAGCCAGAAACTCAAAAGGTAATAATAAAATGTTTTTTAAATAAGTCAGAAGCAGGAAGCCTGCTAAACAACCAGTGGGGCCCCTTCATGATAGAGATACAAAAGGAGCAGTTAAAGATGATAAAGTCATTGCGGAGAAACTAAATGAATTCTTTGCTTCGGTCTTCATGGTTGAGGACGTTAGGGAGATTCCCAAACCTGAGCCTTCTTTTGTAGGTGACAAATCTGAGGAATTGTCACAGATTGAAGTGTCACTAGAGGAGGTCTTGGAACTAATTGATAAAGTTAACTGAAACAAGTCACCGGGACCAGATGACATTCACCCAAGAGTTCTGAAAGAACTCAAATGTGAAATTGCGGAACCATTAACTAGGGTTTGTAACCTGTCCTTTAAATCGGCTTCTGTACCCAATGACTGGAAGATAGCTAATGTAACGCCTATATTTAAAAAGGGCTCTAGAGGTGATCCTGGCAACTACAGACTGGTAAGTCTAACGTCCGTACCGGGCAAATTAGTTGAAACAATAGTAAAGAATAAAATTGTCAGGCACATAGAAGAACATAAATTGTTGAGCAAAAGTCAGCATGATTTCTGTAAAGGGAAATCATGTCTTACTAATCTATTAGAGTTCTTTGAAGGGGTCAACAAACATGTGGACAAGGGGGATCCAGTGGACGTAGTGTACTTAGATTTCCAGAAAGCCTTTGACAAGGTCCCTCACCAAAGGTTCTTATGTAAATTAAGTTGCCATGGGATAAGAGGGAAGATCCTTTCATGGATTGAGAACTGGTTAAAAGACAGGGAACAAAGGGTAGGAATAAATGGTAAATTTTCAGAATGGAAAGGAGTAACTAGTGGTGTTCCCCAAGGGTCAGTCCTAGGACCAATCCTATTCAACTTATTCATCAATGATTTGAAGGAAGGGGTAAACAGTGAGGTGGCAAAGTTTGCAGATGATACTAAACTGCTCAAAATAGTTAAGACCCAAGCAGACTGTGAAGAACTTCAAAAGGATCTCACAAAACTAAATGATTGGGCAACAAAATGGCAAATGAAATTTAATGTGGATAAATGTAAAGTAATGCACTTTGGAAAAAATAACCCCAACTATACGTACAATATGATGGGGGCTAATCTAGCTACAACTATTCAGGAAAAAGATCTTGGAGTCATCGTGGATAGTTCTCTGAAGATGTCTATGCAGTGTGCAGCGGCGGTCAAAAAAGCAAACAGGATGTTAGGAATCATTAACAAAGGGATAGAAAATAAGACGGAGAATGTCTTATTGCCCTTATACAAATCCATTGTGCGCCCACATCTTGAATACTGTGTACAAATGTGGTCTCCTCATCTCAAAAAGGATATACTGGCATTAGAAAAGGTTCAGAGAAGGGCAACTAAAATGATTAGGGGATTGGAACGGGTCCCATATGAGGAGAGATTAAAGAGGCAAGGACTTTTTAGCTTGGAAAAGAGGAGACTAAGGGGGGATATGATAGAGGTATATAAAATTATGAGTGGCGTGGAGAAAGTGAATAAGGAAAAGTTATTTACTTGTTCCCATAATAGCAGAACTAGGGGCCACCCATTGAAATTAGTGGGCAGCAGGTTTAAAACAAATAAAAGGAAGTTCTTCTTCACACAGCGCACAGTCAACCTGTGGAACTCCTTGCCTGGGGAGGCTGTGAAGGCTAGGACTATAACAGGGTTTAAAAGAGAACTGGATAAATTCATGGAGGCTAAGTCCATTAATGGCTATTAGCCAGGCTGGGTAAGGAATGGTGTCCCTAGCCTCTGTTTGTCAGAGCCGGGTGATGGATGGCAGGAGAGAGATCACTTGATCTTTACCTGTTAGGTTCACTCACTCCGGGGCACCTGGCATTGGCCACTGTCGGTAGACAGGATACTGGGCTAGATGGACCTTTGGTCTGACCCAATATGGCCTTTTTTATGTTCTTATGTTCTTATGGCACATGTGCCAAAGGTGGCACACGAGCTGATTTTCAGTGGCACTCACACTGTCTAGGTCCTGGTCACTGGTCTGGGGGGCTCTGCATTTTAATTTAATTTTAAATGAAGCTTCTTAAACATTTTAAAAACCATATTTACTTTATATACAATAATTGTTTAGTTCTGTATTATAGACTTATAGAAAGAGACCTTCTAAAAACATTAAAATGTATTACTGGCACGCAAAACTTTAAATTAGAGTAAATAAATGAAGGCTCGGCACACCACTTCTGAAAGGTTGCCGACCCCTGAGCTATATGCAGGACTAGAGGAGTTGAGCCATATGGTCTCAGGGGTTTTCCCCTGGCATCTGGAACAGTGTGCCTGAGAGAGGGAAGTTGCAGAAACTTGTGAAGAGCACAGCAAGAAAGCCCCAGAGACAGTCAGAGAAATACTTGCAGCATAGCACTAAGAAAAACTTGAGAGAGAGCCTTTTTGTGTAGGATGCCTATGTGAAAGAAGTTTGGAACTGTGAGCAAAGAAGCTATCTGCTGTTGTTTGATTTCAATTGAATTCAGGGAAACAGAACTTTGTGTTTATTCTTTGTAAATAAATAGGACTACACCAAAGAAATACCTGACTCCATTATCAATTTCTCCCTTTACTGGAAACACATCACAAGACCCCGAATATTGGCTAACCATGACTGGGGCCAAAGAAGGGAAAAATACAATATTCTTATTTCTTGGCAAATACAACTTTCACCTCTAGATCACTCTTTGTAATCTGGCCCCAGGTCAATAGTTACAGAATGTAACTACCATCCAATGATTGTTTTGGGGTCATTCACATTTCAGTCTCTAGTGAACAAGTGTCCATTTTAAAAAGTCACCAGAATAACTGGTCTCCTTTTTGGCAGTTTCAGCAGAGAATCCAAGGAGTGGAAGACTGAATGAGTTATGGATACTGAATCTCCCTTTTGCTCTGGGGCCCCTTAAGATCTTGCATTGCTGCTGTTTGCATTGTACTTTTTCTGGGGATAAATAAAGAACTTTAGTCTCAGAACTGCTGCTCTAAAACCTTCCACTGACAGGAATGAGGGTCTGCAGCAGAGCTAGTTTTGTAGCAGTCAGTCTCCAGGCAACCTAATGAGCACAGATGTCCTGTAGTAGGCTGCCTGATTGGTTTTGCCACCTGATCAGTTGGAGGAGTCAGCAGACCAGCTCTTAAATGCAGCAGCAGGTCAGTGGCTGCTTAAAGCATTTGCCCGTGGGTATGACAGTCCCTGCACCTAAACCTGTTCTTAGATCCAGCTTTGCCTTTAGGATGACCAGATGTCCTGATTTTATAGGGACAGCTCTGATTTTTGGGTCTTTTTCTTATAGAGGCTATTACCCCCCACCTTCTGTCCTGATTTTTCACATTTGCTTCTGGACACCCTATTTGCCTCACTTCAGATTTTTACTCTGATTCAGCTCTGATTCCTGAACTCTGATTTCAGCTCTGTCCCTTGGCCTAGGCCTCTGACACTGGTTCAGACCCTTGGCTCCAGTTTCAACCCCTGACTTTGGCATATAAACTCCAACTCCTGTTCTGGCCCTAGGTTCTGATTCCTGGCTACTGATTCCTGTTCTAATCACTAGGCATGACTTCTGCTCTGACCACATAAGAACAACTATATTGAGACAGATCAATGGTCCATCTAGCCCATTATCCTGTCTTCCCACAGTGGCCAATGCCAGGTGCTTCAGCGGGAATGAACAGAACAGGGCAATTAGCAGGTGATCCATTCCTTGGTAATCAGAGGACAGGGACACCCAAGAGCATGGGGTTGCATCCCTGACCATCTTAGCCAGTAGCCATTAATGGGCCTATCCTCTACGAACCTACCTAATTCTTTTTTTAACCCAGTTATACTTTTGGCCTTCACAACATACCCTGGCAATGAGGTCCACAGATTGACTGTGTTGTATGAAATACTACTCCTTCTTTGTTTAAACCCTGCTGCCTATTAATTTTATTGAGTGACCCCTAGCTCTTGTGTTATGTGAAGGAGTAAATAACACTTCCTTATTCACTTTCTCCAGAACATTCATAATATCCCCTCTTTGTCATCCCCTTTCCAAGCTGAAAAGTCACAGTCTTTTTAACCTCTCATCACATGGAAGCTATTCTATACCCTTAATCGTTTTTGTTGTCCTTCTCTGTACCTTTTCCAATTCTAATTATCCTTTGTGAGATGAGGGGACCAGAAATGTACTGAGTATTCAAAGTGAGTACACCCAATGGCATTATGATATTTACTGTCTTATTATCTATTGCTTTCCTAATAGTTAAGGTTACGTTTATGTCATAGAGGTCATGGAAGTCATGGAATCCGTAACTTCCAGATACCTCTGTGACATTCTCTGCTTCAGCCCCAGGGGCTGCAGGACTCTGGAGCTGACATCCAGTAGTGTTCTGGTAGGGTTATAGTGACAGGGGGGCCTCTGCAAAGTTCGAGCAACAGGTGACAGACTCCTGAGGGGGGCCTCCCCAGGGTTCCAGCGACGGGAGACAGCCTCACACAGGGGAGAGGGGGATGCCTCAGGCAAGCGGCTGGGATGTCCCATTTTCTCTTTGAGAAATATGGTCACCCTGCAGCTCCCAGCCGCCAGAGGGGTAACCCCACAGCTCCCAGACACCACAATGGTGGAGGAAAACCATGGAGCCACAGCAGCAAAAGTCACAGACAGGTCACGGCTTCCATGAATTTTTGTTTATTGCCTGTGACCTGTCCATTACTTTTACTAAAAATAACCATGACAAAATCTTAGCCTTACTAATAATTTCTAACATTCTGTTTGTTTTTTTGACTGCTGCTGAACATTGAGTGGACATTTTTAGAGAACTATGCACCGTGACTCCAAGATCTCTTTCTTGAGTGGTAACAGCTACTATATATCCCATCATTTTGTATGTATAGCTGCCACTCTATTTTGTATGTATACACTGCTATCCTCAAGTGTCTTTGAAATCAGACCTTTCTGTGTATATGTGACCATGTCAGCCTCTAGTGGCTACAATCTAAAAAAAGCTATACTTCCTAATACTTCTATAAAACCACATATGTTTTTATAGGTTATAGTCAGTGGTCTCATGAAGCCTTTGTTTTTGTTTTAGCAAAATTTCGGTGATCATGGTTTGGTTTTTCTACAGAAGGACAACATAAGAGCCAACTTTAGTTTTTAGTTTTCACTTTACAGCTGAAAGGAATGTAGTCTTTTAGAATATGGAGGATTTTATACTTTCCAAGTTTCCCCTGATACACGTCACTAAAATAAATATAATATTTTTCTCACCTTTGAATAATTTTGCCCTCCTTCTAATACTACAGAGATAATAAAATTAAAAAAAATGTAAATTCCAAACTCAACAATACAAATATATTTATAAGTGGAAGAACTAAATAATGTCCTTTCCTTCTCCAAAAATTGACAAACACACACTGAAGAACATGCAGTACAAGAGGCCACAACACAGCTAAAGATATATGGGAGCATGCAGTAAACATGGTCCCAACGTTGCTCAAATTCAAATACAAGCACACAGGAAAGCAATCTTCACCATGGTCATAATTAATATAGAAATATGTACATGTCACACACAGGAAAACAGCTTCAGCCATGATGAATATACATAGGAAGAGGCAAAAGTAGCCTTTCAGCATTGTCAATATCCACATAAAAGCATATGGTAAACCAGACCTTCACATAAGCAAAAATGCATTTAAGAGCACAAAGGAAACTGGCCCCAACATCGCAAAAAAACATATTTTAATGAAAGGGGTGAGTTGGGCTTCAAATGATTTGGTGTTTGTTTCACATAAGTATTTAAAAGTTCAGATGCTTACCCAAACTATCCAATAGACCCTTGAGAGACCCTCCCCCTTAACAGTCTTCCTAACTAGTGTTGTCTTTTGCATGGAAGCCTGGTGTCATTCTTCCCTGACACTGGCATAATCTGAGGTGAATGGCTGATCTTTGCCAATTCCAAAACACTTCCACCCCACACACAGACTTCTGCACCGAACCCTCCTTCTACCAACACCCAGGTTCATAATCCTATCCTGAGAGCTCAATGAAGGATATCTCTGGGGGTCAGGATGGGCTTGGAGAAACCAGGGATGGGCCTCGGAGTAGGAGATAAATTAAAACAGTATTCTTACAATCTTTCCTCCTTCCCCAAATCTAGAAATGGAAAGGGATTCATAAGATCTAGTCTTGGTGTCTGAATCTAATACACTGAATCTGACATACCCCAAAGTCAAGAGGCATGTTGTTTGGATCTGATGTTCTAACAGAGGCCCAATGTTAGTATTTACTCAAATAATATATTGTAGGAACAGCCTACGTGTTTCCTGACTTGTGTCCTTTCACAGCACTTAAGACTAATGAGGTTGGAGGTACTTACCATCATGTGGTACAATTTCAAGAGGACGAGAAATCCCTACCTCATCTGAGTCATCCTTTCAATTGACACTCAAGTCATTTTTGCGTCCTTTTCCACTTGGGACTGGTTGTTTTATCCACTGTATGTTTGGGTTGGAGGTGATTTCCTCTTCTCACCCATTCAGGAATTTATTGTCCTATGTTTGCCATTTTTAATGGGGATGTTTCAGGTTCTTGAACACAAACACCATCTGAATGTATTTATTGTTTCTCTCCACTTCTGCTCATAGAATTTTAGTCTTTATCCTGAACTCTCTATGAAACTGCTTTTCATGTCCAAAGACAAATTGTTCTGTATCTAGCAAACCTGCAGATGGAGCAGGTAAATCTCAATTTCTAGCAAAGTTCATGGGACTGCTCTAGTCACATCTTGTCTCCATTAGACCAGAACACTCAGTCTCTCTCCTGATCATTCAGCCTGGTTTCTCCAGCACTTATGGGCATCATACCCTCATATTGATTCCACTAGCTTATTTTCCCAACCATCTGGAAGGGTAGGGGTATTTCCCACTCTTCATTTGCTTTCTAGGTCTCCTCATTACCTCATTTTGCTGCTTCCCACTCCCTTGGGCCAAATGGCCAAAAGTCTTAAAATTCTTGTGTTTCCTTTCTCATTCTTCCCACCCTTAAGCACTCTCATTATTTTGGCCAAAAAAACTGTAGAAAAGACTGTCACTCCAGGGGGCTGTGTTGTTACCCCTTTATCCTGTATTCAGGAACTCATGGTCTATCCAGCGTGCAGACACTCTCAGCCATAAACAGTTCAAACCCCACAAACAGGCATTTGGCTAGTGCTCAAGGCTTGCACACTGTCCTGTACAAGGCAGTTGTTGGGTAGGGATAACCACGTTGCCCTTTAATGAAGATGCTCCCTTCCAATGCAGTGATGGTGAGAAATCATGGTAGGAGAAAGGCCAGTCTCTGGTACTTTTAAGTTTTAAATATGAGGGAGACGAATCATGGCAACCTCTGATCCCGTCCTCTTCTTCCATCAAACCTCTTCGGATGCCCAAGGCTGCCAGGCGCAGATAACTGCCTCTGGCTGATACACACTGTGGAGGTTTTATCGAGGGCTACACCGGCTTACCAAGCACTTGCAGCTCCCCGTCCTCCTTCCCTCTCGCTTTGACCCTTCCCTCCAATCTACTGTGCCTCATGCTCACTCCTGCGGCCCCCGGATGAAGAGTAAAGTAGGCTGCGGGCACGGTAGCCTAGCACGGAGGCTCCCTGTCGCACCCACAAAGCGGAGGCCGCCTTAAGGCCCCTCCCCCCGCCCGTCCTTCACATCTAGGGAGGCAGGTGGCGCCAAGACAAAACGGACGGCAGACCTGGCCGCGCATGCGCAGTAGAGCTGCTCAACTCGGTCAATCGGAAAAAGGGAGATAGGCTGGAGCTCGTTCTACGCAAGCGCACTGAAGCCTTCCTGGAGGTGACTCAATGTTAAGCCTGGAAAAGTCAGGTAAAGCTCCTCCACCCGCCATTTTAGGTGCGGAGAAAGACGGAAGTAGTGGGCGGGGCCGCACAGACCCCACCCACTCCAGGCTGGAAACGGAAGAGATACCTCAAGACAGGGCTTCTCTAGGCGATGGGGTGGTTTGTGCTCTATGTTGCCGGTCGGACGCCTGCGCTACTTGGGAGGGTATCCGGAGAGGGTCGGAGTGCTGCTGGAGGGGGAGCCGCTAGTAGCACCTGTGCCTGCCCAGGTGGGTGGTGAGGGGCCAGGGGCAGAAGGGGAGTAGGGCGGGGGGTTCTGGATTCGGTGAGGCGCAGTCGGGCCGTGGGGGGCGAGGCGGGAGGAGGTGTGGTGGGGGGCGAGGGAGTCTAATGGGGGTGGTGAACGCAGGGGGGGCACTAGGGAGAGCGGCATGAGTCGGAGGGGTGTGAGGGGCACAGTCAAGGTGGGGGGCTCAGGAGAGATGACGTGTGGGTGCATGGGGGGGTTGAGGTGGTGGCCTGATAGGAACATACCAGGGTCGGTCAGGGGGTGGGGGCATATGAGTTAGGATGCAGCGGAGAAGAGCGCCAAGGTGCGCAAAGAGGTGATCCGGCATTGGGGGTGTCCAGCGGGCACTCAGTTTTGGGAGGTGGGGGGTGTCGCAGCGGCGGTGGTGGTGTGGCCCTCCTGCTGCCTGCAGGCTCAGCCGGGAACACGTGAGCCTGGAGAAAATGGTGTTGATGACACCAGTTCCGTGTGCTGTTCTGAGATGATCCTACCTCTTACTGGAAAGCCATGCTTTTTAACGATATGCCTCTTACCAATAAAGTCCTGGAGGCTGAGTTCCTCCCCTTATCCCTGGAGGGAGACCTTCCAGCATAGAGGAAAGGCATACTGGTGTGGCAGCTTCCACTGCCCAATGTGTTCATTGCTGCTTTTGCTGTGCTTAGATTGCTAAGGTCATCAGTTCAATTTATACCAATTATGATGACGGGTGTTTTTGTGAAATAGACTCCTGCTCACTAGACTTGGACTACCTGTTCATTTCATATGTGCCACTCAGCAACTGCTGGATGATAACAGCTTTCACCAACTAAGTGATCTGAGCCAGACTAAAAGCAGTGAATTAAATTCATGAGCTTTAGTATCCTATTAAAACTCCAGAGTTGTATAGCTTCTAGTGCTTTAAAAGAAACAACAAAAAATGGTATAGGGGGAAATGAGCAAATGTTGTTGCTCTTCCTGTCACACTTCCAAATTTTTCCCATTTCAGCGATACCGTGATTGAGCCTATGGGTGATATATTCCTGTTTTACCCTTTCCTAATCTCTTAAAGGGATAAACCCTCTGATGTGATTTAGTCTCTTTGATTAAATTGTTCAGTGGTTAATGTGTCTTATCAGTGCATATAAACTGATTAAAAAGAAATGCCCCTATGTGTCTCAGGGAGGGATCAGTGGCCAAGAACTGATCGGGGCACTGATTCCTCTTGCATACACTGAGTTGGGCCACTAATGTGCAGTTACTGAGTGATAAATGACAGAAGCAGAATCCTGGGATACATATTTATTTTTAGTGAGTGATATCTCTAGATAAAATTAATAAGAAATTAAATGTCAAGATCATATTTTCATTTACTTTAAATGTTAATTTCACCTGTGATGTGAGAATCCATCGGATATGTATTTTCTCAAGCTGTATTTCCCATCAGTAATAAAAAATCCTCAGTAAGAACTTAACTAATGATTCTGTTAATGATGCACAGTCTGGGGTAGAATCTGGCTTGCTCCTCCATAGTTACATTGGCTCTGTAAATGCTAACAGTTCAGCAGATGTGATTAAATATGTAGATAATGGAAATGGAGGGGGGAAAGGATCATTAAAGATATACTCTTTCACTAAGCATTAGTCTGTCTGTCTTAGTTTACCTAGTATTAATCGCTATAATATCTCAGCACTATTATCTAGTAAACCTGGGTAACTCACCGCCACAAGATGCCATGGCCAAGAACTTAAAAATACCTAAACTTCTTAGAAATTCTGCTGTGGATAAGGAAACCACCCACAGTTATTAGAATGAAAATTGGTAGTGGATACGAATACTTATTCTTTAACGCATAAGTCAACTACTAACTATCATGAGTTCAGAAAAAACTTGTTCTGAGTAGGTTTATTCCAGTACAGGATTTATTGCATCATCTTGCATTGTCCGCTTTTGGAGCCTGGATACTGGACTTCATGGACCACTGGTCTGTTCCCTTATAGAAATTCATTTGTTCCCATTTACAGTTCACCTTTCATATCAGAACTATTTCCTAAAGCAGGGGTGGCCAACACTGAGCCTGAGAAGAAGCCAGAATTTACCAATGTACATTGCCAAAGAGCCACAATAATACATCAGCAACGCTCCTCCCACTCAGTGCTTCCCGCCCACCAGCAGTCATGCCGATCAGTGCCTTCCTCTTCCTCCCCACACCTCCCTCTCAGCTGTTGTGTGGCATGCAGGAGACTCTGGGGGAGGGGAGGAGGAGTGAGGGCATGGCAGCCTCAGGGAGGGCGCCTGGGAAGGAGTGGAGTAAAGGCAGGGCCTGTGGCCGAGCCAGGGGTTGAGGAGTGAGCACCCCCTGGCACATTGGAAAATTGGTGCCTGTAGCTCCAGCCCTGGAATCAGTGCCTATACAAGGAGCCGCGTATTAACTTCTCAAGAGCTGCGTGTAGGTCCGGAGCCACAGGTTGGCTACCCCTGCTCTAAAGCAACCATACTAGAGGGTGAAAAAATGCTTTTAAAAACACATTTACTATCTGTGTAACTAATAAAATCTACGAGTAATAAAATGTAAATAACTTGTAAAATTGATTTTTAATGTGTTTATGCAAATTAATTAGTCTGGTTCTCTCTTTGTTTCTTGTGCGTTAGCACAAATCAGTTGTCTGTACTGCAGACACTGCAAAGGAATGTTTGAATTCAAATATGCTATGTGGTTTTTGTTCTTGTTTTTTGTCTTTTTAAATCATGAAAACATTTATGAAAAAGCGTTAGGATTAATAAATTCCTCTATCTGTCCTCCCCAAGAGTTGGATATTTGACTGATCCAAAAATAATTGGTCAGTTGACCAGTCAAATATTGTCAAATGTCAAAAATGGTCAAATTATCAAAGCACGACTATATTAGAACAGTAAACAAAAAAAAGTAAGATTTTTATCATATCCAGTAGGCTTGGCCTTAGATACTTATGTATGATTACAAAAAACAAGTTGCTTAATTGAGTTATTTTAATTCAGAAAAATGTAACACAAATAAAATTGTAAAAAAAGGAGCGATACTAGTATTATGTTTTAAAACAATATTAGGTTAGCATTTAAATGTGAATGTTATTCAAGACTGAACGGTTAAAGAATAGATGTGAAATTAAACAGAAATGAAATACATAGCAAGTGTAAAAGAGAGCCATTTTAAAATGCACTTATGCTAGATAGGCAGCGGCTCAATTCTTCAAGCAGTTTAATGGCTGTACATCTATTCTCTTTGCGTTGGAGGAGGCGGCTCCCTTCTACCACTATCTTTTGAATTAATTTCTGTATGTTTGTCTAGTCAGTTTACATTGTAAGCACTTTGGGGCAGAGACCATGTCTTTTAATTTGTTTAATATACTTTATAAACAGCCATGTACTCTGATAGCTGGGTGAACAAATAAATGTATAGGTATGTATAGTGTTTGTTTAGAAGATTACAAACAATCAAGATGTTGAATTTTCAGTTAGTTCTCCTTCTTTTCCCCTCCTACGGTAGCATTAGCATGTAGTTAAAAGTCTTACTAACAGATGAGACCATGATGATGCAATCAAAAAGTAGGTCACCACCTACATTAGGACATTCTTGCTTAAATATTTGACAGTATTTGCCCATGGTCAAATAATAGGCATTCAGGTGGCGCTGTTTAACTAGTCATATGATCAGCTTGCCAATAGTAGTCCCCTCAACTTTTTCATATCAAAAGTCTGACATGCCTTATCTTGTCTCTATAAGTGAAGAAATAGCTCTTCATTTCCTTCATTTTCAGAAGTTTGATTATGCCTGTCCTACTCTAAAAGGGCAAATTGAAGGACGTGGGAGTGTGGGAAGTACTATCTTAATTGTACTTTTTTATGGTTTTCGTAGTATAATTTCAGACTTCAAGCTTTTAGGTTCTGAAAGGGTGTGGGAAGAGGAGGCACTTCTGAAGCCTTATCTATGCCACGAGCACTTTACTGGTATAGATATAGGAGTATACTGTACTGGTAAAATGCTCTGGTGTGGACTCAGCTTATTCCAGCAAAACTGTACAAAACAAGCTACACTGGCAAAACTGTGTTTTGCGCAAATAGCTGTGTCTACAATAGGGGCTTTTGCTGGCATAACTATGTTGATCAGGGGTAGCAGTCTTGTCCAACATAGCTGTGCTGACAGAAGTCTTCAGTATGGACATGGCTTAAGCAACCTTAACTCCCCTTAAGATAGTGTTTTTGTTTGTTTTTTGGTTTGTTTGTTTGTTTGAATAATCTTTGGTTGCTAGTCAGTCCTCTCTATGTGGGGTAATGGGAATGGAGCTACATCTTTACTCTTCTATCTACACTTCAGTCCTTGAAGGTGCATGCACATTCTTAAGATGCTTCCACTTCCTAAAGGTCTGCAATTAGCTCACTGACGGCGTTCTTTGTAAGAAAATTGAAATATATATGAGTATTCCACTTTACACAAAAGACCATTGATTTAATTATAGATAAGTTATGTATTTTGAATCCACTGTCTTATCGGCGTCACCATACTGTTGAACTTCACAGTAATCAAGTAGAGCCAGGCATTGCCTTTCCACAGTTGAATACCCGAAATTGTATTTCCATTTACTAATTCACATGTCACACGTAAGGAATTAGTAGCTTGTTTAAGAATCTTTAAAGAGTTAAGAATGTTTATGCAGAGAGTTTTTGTCCAGAATGAATCTATCATATGGTGTACTAATTAAACTCAAGCGTGAAACAATTTTAGTTCAGGTTTCAGAGGGACAGCCGTGTTAGTATCAGCAAAAACAACACGGAGCCCTTGTGGCACCTTAGGCCTAGTCTGCACTTAGAGGTTAGGTTGAATTTAGCCGTGTTAGGTTAATTTTATAATAAATATGTCTACACAACCAATTCCGTTCTGCCAACCTAAAGGGCTCTTAAAATTGACTGCTATACTCCTCCCCGACAAGGGGAGTAGTGCTAAAATCGACCTTCCTGGGTCAAATTTAGTGTACTATAGACACAGCGCTGTGCAATTCAATGGTATTGGCCTCTGGGAGCTATCCCAGAGTGCTCCAGTGTGACCTCTCTGGACAGTATTTTCAACTGATGCACTAGCCTGGTACACAGGAAAAGAGCAGGGAACTTTTGAATTTCATTTCCTGTTTGGTCAGCCTGGCAAGCTCAGTGGAACAGGTGACCATGCAGTCCCAGAATCGCAAACGAGCCCCAGCATGGAGTGAACGGGAGACACTGGATCTGTTTGCTGTATGGGGAGAAGAATCTGTGCAGGCAGAACTCCAATCCGGCAGGAGAAATGCTGACATGTATGCCAAAATTGCACAGGACATGGTTGACAGAGGCTACATAGGGGGACACAGCAGTGCCTTGTGAAAATTAAGGAGCTCAGGCAAGCCTACCAAAAGACAAAGGAGGCGAACGGTCACTCTGGGTCAGCCACAGACATGCTACTTCTATGATCAGCTGTATACCATTCTAGGGGGGGGGGTACCCTACCAATACTCCAACACTCTCCGTGGACACCTGCAAGGTGGCAGCCTCATGAAACACGGGTGAGGATTTTGTGGATGAGGAGGAGGAGGCGGCAAGCGGTGAATCCATTCTCCCCGGCAGCCAGGACCTTCTTCTCACTGTGGAGCCAATACCCTCCCAGGGCCTATTTTTCCTGGACCCTGAAGGCGGAGAAGGCACCTCTGGTGAGTGCACATTTGTAACAACACTGCAGGGATTAAAAGCAATTGTATTTAATGTTTGATTTAGCCTGAACAATTGGGATGCATTCGCAGTCAGTACAGCTACTGGAAAAGTCTGTTAATATGTCTGGGGATGGACTGGGAAATCTCCAGGGACATCTCCATGAAGCTCTCCTGGAGGTACTCTGAAAGCCTTTGCAGAAGGTTTCTGGGGAGGGCTGCCTCATTCTGTCCTCCATGGTAGGACACTTTACCAAGCCAGTAGTAAGTGCTCTGGAATCATTGCAGCACAAAGCATGGCAGCAAATGATTCTGGGTTTTGGTCATGCAAAATTCAGTCTTTATCTTTCTGTGTCAGTCTCAGGCGATATCTTCCATGGTCACCTGAAATAGGGGAAGTTTTGTAAGTGAACGTAATCCCCTCTGTTTGGTGACCCCAGGCATGCTGAGCAGTTTGTGCTTGGATAAAACGAATCATGCGGAGAATAGCCACATTGGGGTGCGAGGGTTGCACATCTACCCCAAAACTGCAGCCCCTCCTTTTAAACAGCAAACCTAACCGGCATTGGTCGCTATGGGAAAGGACCAATGTCGGTTGAAACCATTCCCACATGTTATGAACACGGAAGAAGCCAACCCCATGTACCCTTTAGTTTACCATGGCTGCCTGGAAACCAAATTCTGTTGCCAAGCCATGTGTGATGTGTCACCATACCGGCAGGCGCTCGATATAAAAGATAAAATGTGACTTTGTACCTAAAACACGTCTGCTGTGAATTGCTTGATGCACTGTGAAAGTCTCCCTTTTGTTCTCAGAAATGTATCTTCTTAAAAGTCTACTCTCCTTTCTTCCCCCTGCAGCTGCAAATGCTTCTATGCTCCCCGCATCAACTCCGTCCCTGAGGGTATCGCAGATTAGAAGGTGGAAAAAAAAAATGCACTCGGGATGACATGTTTTCAGAGCCCATGCAGTCCTCCCACACTGATAGGCCACAGCTGAATGCATGGAGGTATTCGGTGACAGAGTCCAGGAAAATATACAGTGAGTGTAATCAGAACATGCAGGAGAAGATGTTGAGGCTAATGGGGGAGCAAACGGACATGCTCAAGTGTCTGGTGGAGCTGCTGGAAAGGCAACTATAGAACAGACCCCCACTGTATCCATTGTGCAACCGCGTATTCTCCTCACCAAGTTCCATATCTTCCTCCCCAGATGCCCAAGAACGCAGGGGGGCAGGGGAGGCTCTGGACACCCTACCACTTAACTCCAGGGGATAACCCCAGCAACAGAAGGCTGTCATTCAAATAGCCACACCACAAATTGAAGCTACAATAAGCAATGTGGCCTTGTCCTTCCCTCCCCCCCACCCCAGCTCCCGTCCCTTTGTACACTTGGGCTACCTTTTACTAATCAGTGATCTCAAGTTTTTTTTAATAAAGAATGAATGGATTCAGAACAATAAGGACTTTATTTCCTCTGCCAGCTGTGGTTGGAGGGTGGGGAGGGGGATTGGCTTACAGGGAAGTACATTCACCAAAGTGGGTGGCTTTGCATCAAGAACAAACGGACACAACTGTCACACTGTAGCCTGGTCAATCATGAAACTGTTTTTCAAAGCTTCCTCAATTTCAGAGGGACTTGGGTTTTTTTGGGTTTTTTTTGTTCCGGATCTCTTCCCCCCTCCCCCCTCCAACCCCACCCAATGGAAAAAGTATTGACAATTGTCTCCAGCACTGTAAAAGCATGGAGAGAAAGTATCCATCTAGAGAGAGCCCCAGAAGGCTATTAACCAAACTGGGCAATATGATGGACATGAAGATATTGACGCATCAGTTCAGCATGGCAGCAGCTGAATCTGTCAAAGAATCTGGATTCTTGGGTTTAAAAAAAAGATAATTAACTTTCCTCCTGTTATCTCCTTTAAACTTCACAGTTTGCTTAGCAAGCGTTATCTTTTTACAGTTCCAGACAACTCATCTGTGGAAGGGTGGGAGAACTTTTGTGTATAGGGCAAGTTTGAAAATTCTGGGACTACTAAAATCTTCAAAGCCAAGCTTTATATTCTTCTAAAGCTCATTTTGTCAGTCTGCACAGTATTGAGGTTTGCTTGAGTCTCTACCTCTCGTGGGCATATTTTTCTTTTTAGCTACAGTCTAGAAAAAGGGGCTCCTATTGGGTCCTTGCATGACCTATGGAGATACATATGACCAGAATGTCAAACAGCTTGTTACACTAGAAAGTAATTTTTGTAAGGTTGATTAAAATGGCACATCCAATGATCCTTCCCTTTCATTAAAAAAAAGAATATTTGTGTAAGGTGATTTATTGATGGAGATATGAGGCCCTGAGTACAAAACGGCCACAGCAAACTGGCAGTGCAAGATTCTGCAACACTGTCCTACCTTAGTATGCTTTAAGAGATTGAATAGGCTCAAAGACAAAGTACAATCCTTGGCCTCTCTGAGACTACAACAAGGGTGCCAGTTGTGAGGAAAAATCCACATAAAAAAAAAAAATCCGTGCCTGAAAATTACGAACTAAAGTCAGAGGCCACTTCATCAGACAACAAAGCCCATATTAGTTGGAGTCCAAAATCAAATTAGCAGCATTTTGCACAATCTGATTGAACAGTGTGGAATCAGGAAATGGGCAGGAGGTTAGAAAGCTTGCTGCATGTAAAACAACTAATAACTGGACTTTGCATCTACCAGATGGAAGTTTAGAGTGTCTGAGTTCTGTGGAGCCGACCAACTCAGAGAATATGCTGAATGCACTGTATTGGAACACAGAGGATGAGCCCGGGCATTACCCACTGACCACAAACAATTCCTTCCCAGAACTTTCTCCTGTGGTCATAATGAAAAACGTACTGGTCAAACAGGTATAGAGGGAATAATAATATATTGGAAAAAATGTTTTCCTTTCAGAAAGGCACTTTGCAAATAACTCTTTAAAAGGGTGATATTCATTTAACTTGTTGCTACATTCATAGAATCATAGTATCAGTAGAAGATCTATTAGAGTGAGTCTGTCCCTGGCCAGAGGCAGGCTAATATCACCAAGATAGATCAAACATAAGATTCTTAAGCCTCATACACCTTTGTTAAATCTCTTTATTTTAAATGGATCCTTGAAAGTTAAGACACATTTAGAAAAAAATACTAATAGCACTTCAGACTATTTAAATGAAAGAATTTTAGAAATCTAGTGTGCTTTCTGCACTGATGCTTTGCTACTTTTAGGGAAATTCTATGCCAAAAAATTTAAAATTTTGTGCAAAATATTTAAAAATTCTGCAAACTGCATATTTGTCAAAATAACTGAATCTGGCATGGTTTTTTATATTGTGTTGTCTTGGTAATGTATTTCAAAATACCTGTCAGCAAGTATGTCTGTAACACTACAGACAATAGATTCAGGAAATGGTTTTTTGACACATAGATTCCTTATTACGAATCTACGGAACTTTGAGTAATAATTCATTTAAACTACCATACGGAACTGTATTTTCCGCACCCCTCAGAAGCAGTGCAAAGGTTTGTGGAAGTTACTCCTAAGGGAGGAGCTGTTCTGTTTGAATAAATCTATATTTTTTGTGTCAAAATTAAAATGATTCAGAGCAAAATGTTAAATAATTGCTAAATAAAAAGTAAATTTCAGGGCTTAAGTTGTAACAACTGAATGAACTCATTAATTGATTACTTTCTCTGCCACAGCATTTAGTCATTCTACGAGCATATTGTAAGCCCTTTGTGAAACATGTACAACTTAAAGTAAGGCGTGGAAGAAACCATGTGTCTAACTCTCTCATCAGAATGGGATCAAAATTTCTTCAGCTCTCTGAGCGAAAAATTCCTGAAAATGCATGGGGAAAAATGGATGGGAAGCCTTTAAGGAGAAACAACAATCCAAGTTTAGACTCTTCTGACTTGCTTGTGAGATCTGACAAGCTCACAGCCCAGACTAGCACGGCTGCAAGCAAATCTGGTTATTGATATCCAAAAAGAAAGTGAGGCTCTGTTAAGGTGTGCAATGAAAGAGATGTCTGGAGTAGGCATTTATAGGGAAGTCAGTTCTTTGATCTACACGACATGCTCTCTTTAGTTTGACAAAACACTCTCTCTTCCCTCCTTCCCCCAACTAAGTTCTTGGAAATGTAGACAAACTGTTTAAGCAGATGCACAAAGTTCAGTGTGATAGGATAGGGGTGGGCAAACTATGGCCCGTGGGCCGCATCTGCCGGTGGGCATGAGAGTCTTGAGGGTGGGTAGGGGGGGTCTCAGGAGGGGGCGGTCAGGGGACAAGGAGCAGGGGGAGTTGGATGGGTCAGGGATTCTGAGAGGAGCAGTCAGGGAGTGGGAAGTGGGAGGGGGTTGGATAAGAGCCGGGTCCCGGCTGTTGGGAGGGGGACAGCCTTCCCTACCCGGTTCTCCATGCACTTTTGCAAGCCCGATGTGGCTCTCTGGCCAAAACATTTGTCCACACCTGTGATAAGGGTTAGGCAAGCTTTACCTACTGGTGCCTTCAGATTGAGAGCTGACACTCTTGTTATGCTAACAAACTTCACAATGCATGTTACAAGCAAACTTTACCAGTTTTTATAATATACCTAAGTTATAAAATTTTGTATTGTAGCAGAGTGAGGGACAGAAATTAAGACTAAACAAGGAAGACAGTCCATTGAGTTATAGATCTTCATGTCCAAACCTATTTATATAGAATAAAGAGGGAGTCATGTTAAATTAAAATGGAAGACTTTACTTCAGCAAACAAAAGCAATGAGTATAGGTTAATGATCATGAAATGCATCCCTGCCTCAATCTGTAATAATTAAGCAAATTGGAATATGTTAGGTCAGCCAACTGTATTGGAATGGTCCTTCAAATACAATGATTGCCAAAAATGTGTTGTCCACACACAATTCTTGGTCCAACAGCTATAAGACAGAATTTTAAAAAATGAAAAATCGCAGGTTAGACCATCAGCATTCTGTCTTTCTCCTTTGTTTCAGCTCAGGCAAGCAGCTGTAGGAGAACTACTAGAAGAGCACCATCCTCCTACACAGAAACACATACTAGCTGTGCAGATTAGCTGGGCTGATTTTTCAAGTGAAAATGTGGGCCACTATAATTCTGCTAAAACAAGATGGAATTAATTCTGTTGAACACAAGGCAATATATCTGCAGTGTTTTTACATGTCTTGTAAAAAGTCACTCACCCATACACAAAACCTTTCTGGGCAAGTGCTGTTGACTGTTGCAAAATTTAAGCTTTCATTTTAAAAAAGAAAAAAAAAGCCGTAAAGTGAGCTTTCCAAATGTGAATCAGCTGAGATGAATGGAATAACTTAGGAAAAAGGAGAGTGATACTAAGTGTGATTTTGGTAGGAGATGAAATACCAGAGAACACCATGTCCGGGGTGGAGGGGGAGGAGGACGGAATGAGTGATGGAAAGTGGAGGGAGGAAATGGACAATGTAGGAGAATATTTATTATGAGAAAGGAATCCAAGAAAGTAAAGAAGTGCAGGATAGCATGTAGACGCATCAACCAGATCAGGACTACTTTATGCTAGGTTTTATACTAACATCTAATAAATGACAGGCCTTGCACCAAAGAGTTTACCCTTTAAACCTATGCCTACTCTACCAGCAAGGAGAATGATTTCCCCTGCTTGTGTGCACATACCCTGCTAGCTCAAGTATAAATAGTAGTGTTAGCACTGGCAGCAAGGCTGAGCACAAACTTGCCTGAAATTTTTGGGTGTGTGCTTGGCATGGCTCAGCCATGTCTCTGCTGCTACCCTTGCTTCTGCAGCTCCATTGCTATTTATACTTCCACTAGGTTGATGAAAGGTAGCATGAATATATGTACATAAGCAGGGGAATTGCACCCCTACCGCTTGCTATAGATGTAGCCTAAGGCTTCAAATTCTACAGCCCATCTGTATATCTAAGGTATTTATGGACCCTCTGTTACCATAGTCTCTGAGCACCTCACAATGTATTTATTCTCACAGCATCCCTGTGAAGTGGGAAGGTAATATTCTTATCTTACAGACAAGAAACAGTTTCTCTGCCTCTAAGTGGTTTGCCCAAAGTAACACAAGTTGCTTGTGGCATAGTAGGGAATTGAACCGGAGCCTCTTGAAGACCAGGCTAGCATCCTAACCACAGGATCATCCTTCTTCTGCCATTTGCAGTTCATCAAAGCACTTAATTGTGTGGTAAAGTGCTTTACTGAATACAGATGGACTCTAGGACATGTTCAAATGCTTTGCTGCATTGGCATCTAAAAGACTCGCCATTAAAGGTAGATGAGACAAACAAGCGAGAGGTAGGTGGATGCCTTAGGATAGGTTTAGCTGAAGGCACAATTTTGAGCCAAATAGTATCAGTGCTGTAATTGATTTTTTTATTACATCAAGATGGTTAATAATATTACAAATATTTCATTTTTTAAAATTGCCAGGAGTGTAACCTTAGAAAGGGAGAGCCGGCACGTGTGTTTTTCTCCCACAGTAATAGACTTTAAGCTTGTCAACACGCAAAGTTGCACCAGTTTAACCAAAGGTGTGGTGTTGAAAGGGTGCAACTTTGTGTGTAGAGGAGGTGTCTCCTTGGGCTAGCAGGTGTTAGGTACATTTCAAGTGCAGGGTTTTTGTATAATACATGGTTTCAGTAAATTTTAAAACTGTAGCACTTGCTAGTGACCACCTACTGTGTTAGAAATAACCAAGACTGTTTCAAGCACTTGCTGTAAGAATAGAAGTGACAGGATTAGAGTTCCTATGTCTCAGCTAATATACAATTTAAACTTCTAGACAGAATGTTTGTGCATCATTCAGCTGAATGTTTTTTTAAAAAAAATTAGAACTTTAAGTGTTATAGCTTTATTTCAAAGTTTTCTGAACACTTGTAGTTATTATTCTCTTATTATATCCTCCAGCCCAGGGTTGCTCCCAGCTTGTGTTAGCATAAATAAGAATGCTAAAACTGAATGGTTTCTACATGTATTTGCCATTCAGCAGTAAATAGATTCTGAATTACAGCTTTGTCTCTAGCAGTGTCCTCAAATGTCACAAAAAGGGAAGAATGAATGTATATGAGGTAAAAACTACTTAGACTGCATTATAACTGGCAGCATTTAAGAACTATGCCTACAAGCACTGGCACCAGGCTCACCTGTTCTGATAAAGCTCTTCTAACATTTTTTCTTACACTGTTAGTTGTGATAATTCCACTTTTTCCACCCATACTTCTCAGGGAAGCAGTTCATCGCAGCTTCAGTCTTGGACTGTTCAGCCATCTTTTGAAGTGATTCCAGCTCAGCCACAGCTAGTGTTTCTTCATCCAGCCGTCTCCCCTCCCATTAACCCTCATCTTGGTGAGAAGAGAAGTGACTCTACTAATTACCTGCCCATCCTGAACTCCTACGCAAAGACAGCACCACATCCCTGCAAAAGCGATCGTGTCTGGGATCTGGAGGAAAGAGGGAGAACCAGTGGTCAGAAATGGCTTTGCACAGGTACTGCTATGTCCAATAAGAGTAGTTTATTGCCCTTGAGTGCTTGCCCCCAAGTATCACCTGACTTTAAGCCTGCTCAGGACTTTACTCAGCAGAGTTCTCCATCTTTGATGGCAGGTGGAAAAATGTCAGCTATCAATAGCTTTCAGTATATTTCTACTGACAAACAAAAGGCTCCAGGTTTGATTCCCTTTTCTCCTACTGGACTCCTCCAGATATCAGATTGCAAATCTCCTGAGATGGAGAATCCAGTGCATCGTACGGTGCAATTAGCAACCTGCAGCTCACCTTTGGCAGCAGAAGAACTTTATACTACTCCTGAGCTATTGCAGCAGCAACGCAAGCGTAAGCGCTTTCAGAATACATTTGTTGTGCTGCACAGGTCTGGATTGCTGGAGATCACCTTGAAAACCAAGGAGCTGATTCATCAGAACCAGGTAACCCAGATTGAATTGGACCGTCTGAAACAGCAAACCCAATTGTTCATGGAGGCAATAAAGAGCAATGCTCCTCAGGCCTGGGCAGAGCTAGAGGCATCTCTAACAGGGTCGGATAAAGCTGGCAACAGCTTTGAAGTTTCTACATATCCCAGCATGTAACACAAAAGATATGTAGCTGGTCAAGTGATTCCAGTGCCTCTCTTCCTCGGTCTCAAGTTTTTACAAGAGCATTTTCTAAGTTTCAGACTACTTTAAAAACTCATTCACAAAGCAGCATGCCATTAATAAACTGTCCCAAATGCCAGTTGTGAGACTGGCACAATGGGAGCTCTAGGCAGGAATTAGTACTGCTTCATGTGATCTCGAAATGAGTAACTGTGCTCTTTGGACCATGAAGGTGTGTAAGTGCTGTGATGTGATGTGTTCCCACTCTTATGATGGAGAACATTGCAAATGGCTAGAAAGGACCTTTTTCACCCCCTATCTCCAGACAGACAATTCACAGAATGGGACAAAAGACCTGGTCTAGTGTTTCCACTTAGGAATTGATAGGGAAAGAGTAAACTTGACGGTATCTCCATCAACGTAGTATCTCCGGCCTTGCTTTTGGCTAATCACCACATTGCACAAATGGAGATTTGCTTGCATTAAAGCTGCACTCCATATGTGGCATTGCTTGAGCAAAGGAGTTGGGCGGGAGGAGGTGTATTAGAAGTAAGTGTAAAGATCTAGGCAGGCCCAGTCAGCCTATCTATTTCAGTTTCTTTAAAGTTGAGAGCTGGGTGAAAATCTGAAAGCACTAGACCTGCACTGGAAGTGTTTATTCCAAAGCAGATTTATTTTTACTGTCCATTAATGGCTAACGACTGTACTTAGCAAGGTGGCTTTGGATTTCCTAGGTATGCAATGAGTTAAACACTGTTACTTTTAAAAAAAAAAGCTTTAAAGTGATTTTTTTTAAAATGCAGTACAATGAAGATTTGTAAATTCCAAGGCCAGAAGGGACCATTGTGATCAGCTAGTATGACTTCCTGTATAACACAGGCTATAGAATAGGGATCAGCAACCTTTCAGAAGTGGTGTGCTGAGTCTTCATTTATTCACTCTCAGTTAAGGTTTCACGTGCCAGTAATACATTTTAACATTTTTAGAAGGTCTCTTTCTACAAGTCTATAATATATAACTAAACTATTGTGTGTAAAGTAAATAAGGTTTTTAAAATGTTTAAGAAGCTTCATTTAAAATTAAATTAAAATGTAGAGCCCCCTGGACCGGTGGCCAGGACTTAGTCACTGTGAGTGCCACTAAAAATCAGCTCACTTGACGCCTTTGGCACACCTGCCATAGGTTGCCTACTCCTTCTATAGAACTTCCCCAAAATATGTTCCTCACTAGGCAGCTCGCAAGACCAGCTGTGCATCCTTTGGTTTTTATCCAGTTTAGGAGAGACTCTTTTCTGGCTGTGAAATCTGCTTGCTGAGTTTAAAGAAGGAAAAAAATGGTCGTATAGGTTCTAGACTGAAACAAGTCCTGTTTTTCTTTTTATGAGAAACATCTGAGTGTATCACTAGAGGAGACTCAGGTCAGCTTGGTGACATCTTCCCAAGAATATTACCTTGAACACTTTTTAATGTTCTCTTCAATATGAGTATTATCATTCCCAACCTGCCTGTCTTGAAGCATGTGCTTACACACTGATGCTGGTAAAGGCATTAGACCTTAGTGTCAGATGTACCCGACAATCTTCTTTCGAAAGCTGTTCTACAGACATGGTCATATTGTTTGAATTTGACTTGTCACTCTCCTTTGTATTCCCTTCAGCTTGGGACATGTCTTTCAAATACTCCTCTGTATGAGGAGATTTAAAATATGGTCATCTAAGAATTAAGTGAACAGTCTCGCCTATTTTAAATTATATGATCAGAGTCTGATCCTTTTGGTTTGACAGTGCTTTTCAAACAAAACTTGCATTTCATGTGATCAAGTATTGCCTGGACATTGGTACATTCCTGTATGTATTTCAGTTTCTCAAAAAGAAGCCTAAAAGCTTTCCAGTTAAAAAGTTTGAGTTCGCCTTTTGTCTTTAAATTCGGTGATGTGACCCTTTCATCCTTCTGATGGTCTCAAATGAACATTGCAGAAGGCCCTAAAGAATTCTATAGCATTACTGTAAAAAATGCCTTAGGAAACTTTGGAGGTAGGAGAATAGTCTTCCTTTTTCAGCACCTTACTTAGCTTACTGAAAAGGAGATGCATACCTGCCTCAGTGGAGGGAGTCGGGGGGAACATGAAAGTCAGACTTGGACTGGCCTCTGGAGCTAAAGAGAGATTTCCCAGATGGCCCCGGGACTCTGTTCCCCTCAAAACCCGACTGAATAGTAGCTGATTAAGCACAATTCCCGCTGTGGGTAGAGCACTACCAAAGAAAGCGGGGCAGGGGACAATAAATGGGAATTTGGCCAAAATCTTCCTGTGTTGCCTCATACCTAAAGTTAGCTTGCTACTATTAACACACAGCATTGTGACATCAAATTCAAACAAGAGGCTGCATATGGCAGGAGGGCATCATGCATTCTGGGCCAAACACTAAGATGCCTGAGCCTGTTAGAGAATCAAAGGTACTGCAGTGGAGCTTCCAACTCCCTTATTGAAAGGGAGTAAAGGTTGTTCCCTTGATCTGAGTGATACAGGTGTTTGTGTATGGGATTGCGGAGAGGGGAATAGATATGTGAGCCAGTTAATCCTACCCTCAGAGGTGCCTTCTCTTCCCTTGGAAGCTCTGCTTCTCCCATCTGAGGCTGTGGAGAATCCTTTAAATTCAGACCCTATTTCTTAAGAAAGAATGTTCTAGAACATGAAGTGATGAATCTAGAATGAATTGTGGACATTTTAGAGATGAAGGGGAATGGGGGGTGGATGACAAAAATTCAGTCTCAGATGACTGAAGGGAAGAGAGGGGAGGCTCCCCCTTGCTCCACTCTGGTGGAGCAGAGAGGGCAGAAAATTACCCTAACAGGATATACTGTACTTCCTGATGTAGGAAAACCCTGGACAGTGTAATTCTGCTGTAGCTCACACAACATCACAGGCTCTCTCACGGAGCGGTGGGGAGGGGAAGAGGCTAAAATTAGTATGCTCAGAGCTGGTGGACCTTTCTAACCAGTGTAGTTGTTATATAAAATATATGTGAACATAGTAAAACTGTGAACAGAAATTCAGCAACTGCTTAGAAATCATACTGCTTGTCAGAATCCAAACTCCTTATTCAGTATGTACTGAATTAGAAAAATCTTCAAAGCTACTGAATAAATCCGGGGTCACCTAGGAACAATGTCCACAGGTAAATTAGCAGTTAAGGTCATTAATCAAATGTGCTGGAGGATGCTGATTGTAGATATACAAAAAGCTGTCAAATCCCAGTTTACTCATACATCTCTTAGCTGCCTTTATTGCTGGAAGCCTCACTGAAGCTTTATATAGCAAAAGCTTTCCTATCTTAGCTGTAAGTTTAGTTAAAATAAAAGTGCATGGAGTTATGGTGAGAGAATTCATTGTTTTTTAGTAAACTTGGTCTGAAGCTGAAGCCAGTTCTAGACTGATTCCAGAAACAGCCTAGCAAGATTATCCAGAAACATCAGCCTCTACAATAAAACAATTCTGTAAGCATTGGCCCTGCAGGTTTTGGGAGGGTTTTTTTTAATTTATGGATCAATTAGAATTTGCTTTAACAACCTAGACTTAAACCAGAGGTCCTGAATTCTGAAAGGTCATCTGAACAGTTTCTGTAGCTTCAGCTGTTGCTGCTGCCACCATTTGGCTGAAATGACAAGGAAAGGGGAAGGCTGATGGGTCAAGCAGACTTCTGCTTTCATGTAAAAGTTTTAGTAACTTTATACATCTTGAATTTTTAATTGCTTTCATTAAGTTTTTTAAAACTTTGATAACTGTGGTTGAATGTATATATTTCCTGTACCTTCAAGTGCATTGCAAAGTCTGAATACTGTAGAATAAAAACTTGATTACAAAATGTGATTTTTTTTTCTGTAAAGCTTTCTAGAGACAGACTGTGAAATATTAATGAAATAAAGTATATGCCTGAAAAATTGTTGATTGCTTATAATACTACTAATCTATGAAGTCCTTTCTTGCAAAATACTCTCCGCAAACACACTCTTGGGGGGATTCTGTGCCACTGCACCTACACAGAATTCATGCCTCCTTCAGATGTCTTTTTTTTCCCCTGCAGAAAATGCATTCTGCCGGAAAGGTGCTGCAGTTACACCTTTCACCCACGAGGGGCTGCTTTGGAACCAGAAGAGAGGGCAGCTTGCTCAGCCAGCCCTGGAGAGGGAGGGGGAGAGGCTGTCTTCCTCACAGCACCATGCCAGAAGAGCCTGGTGAGGAGACAAAATATGGGGGGAGAGACAGAGCAGGAAACACTGGGCTGCTGGGGGATGATACAGGCTGCGGTTCAAAAAGGCTAGTGTGGGGGCATGACAAACTGGGGTGAGCACAGGAGCTAGTTGGGTGACAGCATTGAGCCAGGGGCTGAATGGGGGTATAGAGCCACATGAGGGCAGAGGGTGCAGGGACACAAGGAGATGGGGGAGGAGAGGTGGCTGGAGCGGGCAGGAAGTTGAAGGGACACATGGGGATTGTGGCAGATGTGTCTGACTGAAATGGGAGAGGCTAGGGGTCAGCTAAAGTCTTCCTGGGGGAGGCTCCCCTAACTTCCTACCAATCATTTCCGCACCCGCCCCCCAACCCTCTTCCCTACTTTTCTTCCTCTTAAGTTCTCGCCCAAGCTCCTTTCCAGCAATTACTACCCTCTCCCTCAGCTCCTCCATTATCTCTGACTCGGCCAAGCCTTTGCACTGCTTCTGAGAGGGTGCAGGAAATACAGTTCTGTGGTTTAAATGAATTATTACTCAAAGTTCTGTATTAATATACCTAGTAAGGAATCTATTTGTCCAAAGAAGATTCAGGAATTTTTTTTTTGTCTGTATTGATACAGACATACTTGCTGGCAGGTATTTTGAAATAAAGTACCAAAATAATTGAAACTGGTGTGATTATATTGTTATTTTGGCAAATAAAATCTCCAGAATTTTAAAATATTATGCATAGCATTTTAATTTTTTTGCTGCAGATTTCCTCCAAGAGTAGCAAACACTATAGTGACATGCAGCTGGTTCTGGAGCAATGAGTACCAACAAGTGGCATGTAATAGCATGTCTCTACGAAAGGTACGACAAGATCTTCATTGTTAATCCATGCCTATTATATCTCCTCTAAAGGGGCAAAGGGTTTGGAAAAGTAGAGGTAAAATTAGGTTTCTTAAAACATTCAAAATATGTTGTGAAAAATTCTGCACTGGCACAGAGATGGGCTAGATAACCAAACAACTCATGTCTATCTCAAACTTCCATTATTATGTGAAAACTGCAAGAAGTATGCTGTCTGTGTAGGGGTAGACACCTACACTGATTGCTAATCTTGTCAGCCAAATGTGCAAAAGTTGAAATTGCAAACTGCTTCTCTCAAAGAGGAAGCAATACTTTTTTCAGGAGCCAAGAATTTCAGTCTCTCCGCAAGAAAGATGTTCTTGGATCATACAATCTATACAAATGCATCCAGTGTTTTCAGCCCTGACTTCAGAAAGGTCAACCTGCCAGATCAGTTATGTGGGGCAAATTCTGCTCCCAGTTCACCCTCCTCCCCTCTGTGCTGCCCAAGTGCCAGAAAGGAAACAGAAACCAGTCACTGTCCTGTCCTGTTAGGTATTATCCCAGCATGCAGGAGTTGCTCTCATCCATAACGGCAGAATAGCTGGCTGCTATGCTTTCTTCCTCATCGCCTCTGCTGCAGAAGTGGAGAAATGGAGTGGCTGCACTCTGGCTATCCATAGCTGGTATGTGGCTCTTTGAGATATGTCTAGATGACAAAAAGGAGTTGTTTTTTTTTGTTTTTTTTTTTTAAATCAAGTTAATAGATTACAAACCAAGACCATTGTGGGACTATTGTGATCTAGTCTGACCTGCATAACACAGGCCATAGGACTCTGAATTAGTTCTTGTTTGAGCTATACCATATATTTTAGAGAAGCATCCAAGAGTGGTTTAAAAATTGCCAGAGGTTGAGACTCCACCACAACCCTTGCTGAGTTGTTCCAATGGTTAGTTGCCTTCAGTGTTAAAAATGTATGCCTGATTTTAAGTCTGAATGTGTCTAGTTTCAATTTCCAGACACTGGCTCTTGTTGCACCTTTGTCTGCTAGATTGAAGAGCCCTCTGCAAAATTTCCATTCCCCATGTAGATACTTACAGACTGTGAACAAATCACCCTTTAACCTTCTCTTTAATAAGCAGGGCCAGCTCTAACTTTTTTGCCGCCCCAAGCCAAAAAGCAAAACAAAACTGACACCGCCCCACCAGCGTAAAAAACAAAACAAAACAAAAACCCATGCGCCTCATCACCCAAGCAAAAAAAAAAATCCCCGCGTGCTGCCCCGCCAAAGCAAAAAAACCAACCCCAAATGCCATCATGCTGCCCTGAGATTGAAGGCACTACCCCAAGCACGTGCTGAGAACGTTAATAAGATAAACAGATTCAAGGAGCTTAATCAGTTAATGTTTTCCTATCAATATCATGGCTCTTCCCTGAACTCTCTGCAGTTTATCAACATCCTTCTTGAGTTGTGAGTACCAGGACTTGACACAGTGTTCCAGAAATGGTCACTACCAAAAACAAAGGTAATATAACCTATCTCTCCTCCTTGATAATTTCCTGGTTTATACATCCAAGTTCTTTGAGCCACAGCATCACACTGGGAGCTCATGTTCAGTGGATTATCCACTAGGGCCTCCAACTCTTTCAGAGTCATAGCTTTCCAAAATAGAGTCCCCTCTCCATTCCTTCCTCCCACACCCCATCTTATAAGCATGGCCTGAATTCTGTGTTCCTAGATGTATGACTTTTTGCATTATGTGATACTGAAACATATATTATTTGCCCCCATCTTACCAACTGATCGGATTTGTTCTTATGATTGACCTATAATCTTCATTATATATCATTTCCCTAATTTTTGTCATCTGTAAAATATATCAGTAATTATTTTGTTTTCTTCCAGGTCATTGCTAAAAATGTTAATAGGATAGGGGAAAGAACCTGCAAGACCCCACTAGAAACACAAACTTAGTGATGATTCCCCATTTACAATAAAATATTGAGACAGATCAGTTAACCAGTTTTAATCCATTTTGTGCACCATGTTGATTTTATATCATTCTCTTTTCTTAATCAAACCGTCGTGCAGTACCAAGACAAAAGGCTTACAGAAGTCTGTGTGTTACATCAGCGCTATTATCTTTATCAACAAAACTTGTAATCTCATTGTTTATATATACATATCAAGTTAGTCTGATCTAAAGCACTGTGTCCAGTTCTGGGTGCCACATGTGAGGAAAGATGTGGATAAATTGAAGAGAGTCCTGAGGAATGTAACAAAAATGATAAAAGGTTTAGAAGATCTGACCTATGAGCAAAGGTTGAAAAAAACTGTGCTAATCTACTGAGATAACATCTAAGCAAACAGCCAGAAGCTTTGCAATGATTCAGTATAATTTCTTTCTTTTAAATCTCAAGCCATAGCATGCGTCTGACATCAATATAGAGGAGTGGTTCCCAAACTGGGGTTTGTGAACCCTTGGGGGTTCACAAAATGTTACAGAGGGTTCTTGGGGGGGGGAAATTCACTAATGGCGGACAGAGCTGTCCCTAGGGACTCTGGGCAGCATGGAGCCAGCAGCCTGGAGCCCCTGGACTTCCAAGAGCTAAGCAGATCAAAGGAAGAATATCTATCACACTGAGGAGATTTAAACTTCAAGACTCCTTATAAGAAATGGAAAGGGAGGTGGGTATTTGTTGCTGTTTTTAAAATTAAATAGGCGGCTAGTATTGTTTTTAAAATTATTATGAAGAACAAGTTTAAGCTTTGTTATAAAGTGCGTTGTTTGCCTGGACTGCTCAAGACCTGAATGTTTGTGTAGGAGGAATCATTTGAGGTGGCTTCTTAAATGTCTTCATGCTGTTTCACATCTGATACTCCTTGATGAAACATAGTCTTATTACAGGCTTGTTCAAAGTGATACAAGCTATAAAAGTGAGATGTTGGAAGAATGTCGCTGTTTTCATAATGTAATAAAAATGCTGTAATGATAAATAATAAATAGTGTAATAAGAATGTAATAAAAACATATTTTATATTTCTAAGATAACTGCTTTTATAATTTATACTCAGGTAAAAGAGAGAGTCTCTGAACATATTCGTTTTTAGGAGGAGGTTTGCAAGCCTTGACATTTTAGTGATGGGGTTCACAGGTTGTTAAGGTTTGGGAGCCACTGATATAAAGGCAAGACCACCAGGACTGATTGTTCTCAAAAATGTTTTTATTTTGAGAAGGTTTAAATTTGCTTTAACACCATAGCCTGCCTCTGATATGATAATTTGTGGGTCCATCATTTTTCAATGAATGGCCCACTGCAATAATGTAAATTCCCTTCCTTTACAGAATATGGACATCATAGAAATAGGCTTCAGCTTCCTTGGTGAAGTTTCCAGTTGCAATCCTATCACTATTACTACAGAAATTGATCTAAACATTTTTAATCCACCCCTCTCTATGGGTATCTAACCTTCAGAACTAATTTAATCTGATCACTCAAAATCCCATGTAATTGAAATAGCCAATTATGTTCAGATAGATAATATCTCACCTCATGTCATTAGGCTGTATTAACTTTTAGATTCTTAATATATGCTTTGGTTTTCTATTTCTTCTCCAAGATTGTTGAATTCTTTCTTTTTAATCTGTACGAGATCTTGGTCTATATTTGATATTATGGCATGTAATAATGTCTGCTCAACCTTGTTTCTGTAGTTGCTATTGATTGTGCTGAGTCTTTTTGAAATTATAAATAAAATGTGGTGTTCTTTTAAAAATCCCTTGCCGTTCTCAGTGCACCTGTACTTTTCCATTTCTTTCCCACATTCTAAACAATAACATTAAGTGAGAGATAAAATGAGAGGACTTTGAGAGAGGAGCTAGTGGCCATATGGTTCATACTTAAAATCTCAGCAATTTGAGAGGATGAAGATGGGGGGAGTTTAAAATGCAGAAAAACCCGTGAATACTGTGAGTGGGTGGCAGCTGTTAACAAAGAAAGTAAAAAAGCACCAAAGAAGGCAGAGAGAAAGAGAATACTGAGCACCCAGCAGCGCTGAAATAGCAATCATAGAGGAATTTGCTCACAAGGATACGTGAAAATAGACTTTAAAATAACCAGGGGAGGGGAGCCACAGTCTTAAATCTTTTAAAAGGGATTAGTCTATCTTAAGAAAACAGGGAGTAAATCTAAACAAATATTTTTTTAAAAAATAAAGGTTTTTTTTTCCTTCTGGTCTAAAAAAGATAGAAGTCACAATGCATCTAGATGGAGAGGCTATACTGAGTACACGCCCTTCTCAGAGTGTATGAATGGGCTTAAATTCTTGGGTTTTAGTTCTATCCTCACAGCCCAGCTCAAAGGCCTGTGGTACAAACACGCTGCTGCTAATAATTTATGTTATTGCTTATGACTACAATTGAGGATATCTGGGTTCGATTCCTTGCTTCACCTTGGACAGGTCACTTCACATTTCAGCACCTTAGTTTCTCTATCTGGAAAATGGAGATAATGATATTTATCTTTATAAAGCGCTTCAAGCATTTCAGCTGACAAGTGCTAAATTATTATTTATTATGTGTCATGGCTGTGTTGTCATAGCTGTGATATTAGACCAGCTTAAAAGCCTGAATAAATACCTGGGCAGCTCAACACTACTTGTAATCATAGCATTATCCAAATGAAATAAAATCAACTGTCCAATGAGTGGGTGAGTTGCCTCCGTGATCCCACCACCCAACAAAGAACCTGATTCATTTCTGTTTTGAAAAAAACTAGAGAAAATTTTATTTAGATGACAGTAAATTCCACAGCCCTGCCAACAATAGGAAAATTTCTAAACAGCCTGCCATTGCTAACATTAGTGAAGTGGAGATCATGTTAGCTGTGTTAGGAAAACTTAGAAAGTTTCCCTAGTGTAGACAGAGCCTGTCTTAATATCCTTCAAACATTTCTTCACCTCTACACACACCCTTTTCATGACATCATGAAACTGGAGTCACTAAAACCTCAAGATGTATTATGTTTGCCATGTTTTCATATATCTGAAGGAAGTCACAAGATTTTAATAAAAGCATATTGAGTTTGGTCCTGCAAGATGTTGAGTGCTGTAGTCTGATCTAAATTAAGAATGTAATTAAAATTAAGCAAGTGACTAATTCAGCTACAGTCAGTGCAACTATTCATGTACTTAAAGTTAAGCATATGATTAAGCATGTGCCTGGATGGGATCAATCCTATTTTCAGTAATGGGTACAATGTGTCTCTTTGGCTCTGAGTCTTCCGCCATGTCTGTTTTATATGTATCTATTTTGTGAAATTCTCTTAGAAAAACATAGATGTTTGGGCATCCTGAGGGTAGAGAAAGACAGGAAACAGAAGACATTTTTTAAACATAATTTGATATCTAGATGGCTCAAGTATCTGCAGTTCCCTGAGGTAGCAGTGCAATTTTTGTTATGGCATTCACTGTGTGGAATTTTCAAAAGTTTCTAAGTGACTTAGGAGCACAAGTCCCTCTGTAAGTGGGGCTTATGTTTCTAACTCATTTAGATGCTATTGAAAATCCCACCCTAAATTAATGTGTGTGTGTGTGTAGCGGGGAGAGAAATTCAACAGCTAGCTTCTTAACTTAAAGGATTATTTTCCTGAGAAGTAGCACTAAGAACTTTTTTGAACCCTCCTCTTAGCTGTAGACTAATCCTCTTAATGCCTCAGGGACCTCCTGTAGGCAGTAAGCATCCATACAGCCTCCAAGCACCTTGACTTCAGCATAATCCTTATGTTTAGGCTTTGACTGGAAATGTAGACAGTGCCCCAATTATGTTTCCTCTGAAGTTTCTGTAAGCAAATTCCATCTCCTCATCAGAAAAGACAGCTCTTGTTCTGCATGTAATTGAGCTAGAGTAGAATGCCAGCTTCTTCCTCTTTGACTGTGCCCAGTTACTGAGAGGCTCCAGTTCTGTCCCAGGCAGTTTATAAAGACTCCATTTTCCATGTGATCTTTTCAGAGAGATCTGTAATATTTAAAAAGAATAAATATTTTCCTGCATTTGACAAGGGATGAGAAGAGAGTAGGAGTATGGGATAGTCAAGATAATATAATGCTCTGCCATGAGCTGTTTAAAGAATCCTTTGCTTCTTTATAACCCATGCAAGTTTTTATTTTCCTCTGTATTCAATCCAACCTTTCCAAGTGACAAGTTTAGCTAAGTTTAACTTGTTCATATATTTTAAAAATACACTTTACCTTGTATGAAAAGTGACAGGTTGACAGTCCAGGAGACTGAAGTCTTCTGCAAAATCACCAAACAGGTACAACAGGGGCGGGTTTTGTGTAAAGTCCAGCAACATGCCTCACCTCACAGGGTCGAAAGGAGAGTTCATGTCTCCCTTATCTATTCATACATCTCTCTGCTGCAACCAGGGCCGGCTTGAGGCAACAGCAAAGAAAGCATGTGCCGGGTGGCACAGCTCAAGGAGCGGCATTCCGGCCAATCTTGGGGCAGTACATTCCGGCCACCTCCCCTTTTTGTTTTGGTTTGGTGGCACTGTGCTTCTGCACCCTTCCCTTTTTTTTGCTTGGGATGGCAAAAAACACAGAGCCGGCCCTGGCTGCATCTGTCAACAATGCGCCAGTTTTGACGATGGATTTTGTAATGCAAAAACTGGCCCCAGTTAGGAATTGGCCTAAGACCAACCAATTTCATGTAGTCAATGCAACACATCACTTTCTGTAATTTTAGTTGAGTGAGATTTGAAGTAAAGACCTAGAGGTCTTCTTTTTAGCCTATGTGCAATGTGGCACATGACCAGAATTCATCACCAAATTTGGTCCGTTGGTTGGATCATTAGCTTTCCCAGGCCAAGTGCTGATGGGGAGCATGACATGAACAATGATCCATACCTCCCACCTAGAGGTGAAAAGTTATGAGACTTTACCAACCTAGTTCCTGTGGTCTGTCCCTATTGTAGAAACATCTCAAATGAGGGCAAATGAAGTGTGATCTGAACTCTGGCCTCTATCAATACTGAGACCTTATATTTAGAAGATCATTGGCAGCATGATTTTTCACAGATTCCTATTGCTTCTCTGCTGCTGAGAATGAGAAAGATTAGGGTTGCAGTACAGCTCTTCATTTCACTACCTTTACTATACTGTGACACTGCATTTTACCATCAAAGGCATTGCTATTCTCTGCGCCCACTGTACTCATTCTATTTCTTTGTATAGCTCTGGGGTATACTGGAAGGCATGTCTCAGTCCCCAAAAAATATTCGAGACATTTACTACTATTAGGAAACACTATTTAAAACTTTTAAATGTTTCCCCCTGGCATTTCTTGGGTATTACTAACAAAGGTATATCACTTGGAGCCAATCAGAATGATTTATTTTTGGTGCTATGACATCATGCTGAGACAATTAGAAAGCTGTTTTTGTCCAACATTTTAAAACCTTTCCAGAACTGGAGTTTAGTCTTAGATCGGCTCTCTTATTCCATCTGAAGTTTCATGTATTTATTTGTATGTCATATATAAAGGGCCTGATTTTCAGGGGTGCTAGATGGGTATATCTCCCACCGACTTTAAGTCGAGTTGTGGGTACTCAGCACTCTGAAAATCAGGCCACAATCGTTTATTTTGAAAGGGAAAAAACATAAGTTAAATAGGAAATAACTTTGTTCTATTCCCACTGATGTGGAGACACATCTTTCTGTGACCATTCTACCCAGGCTGAGCTGGAAGGACAAAAGAAGAGTAAGAACAACAGAGTTGTTGTAGCCGTGTGGGTCCCAGGATACTAGATAGACAAGAAGGGCGAAATACTATCTTTTACCAACAAACTTCTGCTGGCGAAAGAGACAAGCTTTTGAGTGTAGCTCAAAAGCTTGTCTTTTATGCAAAAAGAAGTTGGTCCAATAAAAGACATTACCTCACCCTCTTTGTCTTTCTAAGAACAAGAGACTCTTTGGATGTGCCCTCTGTCGGCTATATTGAGACACTGAAAATTACTGTGTCTCGTCATTGTACTGGAAAGAACTTTAGAGATACATGCATCCTTTACTTTTTCCACAGATAGTAATTATATATATATTCACAAGGGGAAATTAACTATGTGGAAATAATGCTACAGATGCAGGATTGGGGCACAAGGAGGTGAGAAAACAGTTTAGATCTCATATCTCCTTTCAGTTAGCAATTTTTTCTACAACTTTTTCTGTTTACCCAGTTAATTTTTTTTTCAAGCTTTGGTACTTTGTTTACTTTATCAGCTAATTAGATGGCCTCATTCTGCACTCGCCAGCTGAGATGGCACAAAGGGTAAGTCAGGGCAGAATGTGGTCACTGGTATATTTTATTATTGTTATTTTATTTTTAGGGCTGTCAATTAATCGCAGATAACTCACGCAATTAACTAAAAAAATTAATTGTGATTAATCTCAGTTTTTATCACACTGTAAAACGATAGAATACCAATTGAAATGTATTAAATATTTGTGGATGTTTTTCTGCATTTTCAAATATATTGATTTCAGTTACAACATAGAATACAAAGTGTACAGTGCTCATTTTATATTATTTTTTATTACAAATATTTGCACTGTAAAAATGATAAAAAAAATAGTAGTTTTCAATTCACCACATATAAGTACTGTAGTGAAATCTCTTTATTGTGAAAGTGGAATTTACAAATTTAGATTTTTTTTGTTACATAACTTCACTCAAAAACAAAATAATGTAAAACTTTAAAGCCTATAAGTCCACTCAGTTCTACTTATTGTTCAGCCAACAGTAAGACAAACAAGTTGGTTTACATTTATGAGCGATAATGCTGCCCACTTCTTATTTATGTCACCTGAAAGTAAGAATAGATGTTTGCATGGCGCTGTTATAACCGGCATTGCAAGGTATTTATGTGCCAGGTAGGCTAAACATTTTAATGGCCCTCATGCTTCGGCCATCATTCCAGGGGAAGTGCTTCCATGCTGATGACACGCAATAAAAAAAAAAATGTGTTAATAAAATTTGTGACTGAATTCCTAGGAAGAGAATTGTATTGTCCCTGCTCTATTTTTTGCATTCTGCCACATATTTTGTGTTATGGCAATCTTGGTTGATGACCCAGCATGTTGTTAGTTTTAAGAACACTTTCACCGCAGATTTGATAAAATGCAAAGAAGGTACCAATGTGAGATTTCTGAAGATAGTTACAGCACTCCACCCAAAGATTAAGAATCTGAAGTCCTTCCAAAATCTGAGAGGGATGAGGTATGGAGCATGCTTTCAGAAGTCTTAAAAGACCAACACTCTGATGCAGAAACTACAGAACCTGAACCACCAAAAAAGAAAATCAACCTTCTGTAGGTGGCCTCTGACTCATATGATGAAAATGAACATGCATTGGTCAGCACTACTTTGGTTTGTTATCGAGAAGAACCCATCATGAGCATGGATGCTTGTCCTCTGGAATGGTAGTTGAAGCATGAAGGGACATGTGAATCTTTAGCACATCTGTACATAAATATCTTGAGACGCTGGCTACACTGGTGCCATGTGAACACCTGTTCTCATTTTCAGGTGACATTGTAAACACGAAGCAGGCAGCATTATCTCCCATAAATGTAAACAAAATTGTTTGCCTGAGCGATTGGCTGAACAAGAAATGAGACTGAGTGGACTTATAGGCTCTAAAGTTTTATATTGTTTTATTTTTGAGTGCAGTTATTTTTGTACATAATTCTACATTTGTAAGTTCAACTGTCATGATAAAGAGATTGCACTACAGTATTTGTACTAGGTGAATTGAAAATACTATTCTTTTGCGGGGGGGGAGGGTTACCATGCAAATATTTGTGATCAAAAATAAATATAAAGTGAGTACTGTACCCTTCATATTCTGTGTTGTAACTAAAATAATATATTTGAAAATGTAGAAAACACCCAAAAATATTTAAATAAATAGTATTCTATTATTGTTTAACAATGTGATTAACCAGACAGGCATGGGACTATCTGAAATGGCTGTAGGATCAATTCAAACAGCTTGTCATAGATCAGATCTGGTGTTTGGGCTGGGATTGAAGGTTGGGAGGTTTGAATTGGATCCTGTGGTTTGAAGTCGGGACTCAGTTTTCACGGCAGGATGAGATGTTGCCCAGGATTATCTGAACTCAAAGCTATGGTAGCTAGTCTCTGTTTTCCAGGTCGTGTCAGGAAATAAATTGATGGAGGACACAGCACCTCCATCTGATAAATGTTTGGCACACACAAGAATGCTTTCACCTAAAAATCCTTATTTTTATTGAGTACCTCTAAAATCACAATAGTTTAGAGCACCCCAAAATATAGTTACCCAAAGTCTGAGATGGTTTTGAGTCTTCAGAAGCAGGATTTCAGTGGCCAGCCTTCCTCCTAGCCACTGCGGAGGCAGAAATCAAGCTCCAAGCTCATAGAAATCCTCTTAAAAGAACTTCTCTCAGGCTTCTCCACACTAACTAAACTCTTTTATAGGTGTGTAGCAGGGTGGTCACCAGCTCCATCCCTGAAGGGTTTGAAACAGTCCTGCTGAGGGCTATGGCTGGGAAAGCAACAAGCCTGGGCTGATTGGAGAAGTAGCCACAGCTGGGCCACACCCCAGTCAGGCCACAGCTGGTCCTTATGAAAGGACTGAGAAGCAGGAGCTAGGCAGTCTCTCTCTAGCCTGGAGGGGGGCAGGGCCTGGCTACCTGCAGGACAGGGTACCTGAGGTGGAACAGTGCTGGTGGAATAGGCAAGGGCGCTGGGGAGCTCCTGCCTAGCAACTTCCCAGCCTGCAGGCCTGAAGTAAGGCCTATGGAGGGTACTGGGGGTTAGGCAAAGGCAGCTGGTCCAACCCGCCTTTGCCGTTGATGACTGGCTTTTACACTGCAGTCTGCCCCAGGGAGCGGGGGCTTGTTGATGACTGGTAGTAGCCCAGACTGAAGCAAGGTGGGGATAGTGGGTTGGGGGTTCTCTGGGGAGGAGAGACCCAAAGAGAGTGGGGGTATTGCCCCAAGTAAAAGATCAGGATCCAGGAGCGACACGAGGGCCAGCGACAGCGAGACACGGCCTGCAGAGGGTGCTCTGCAGCTTGAATGAGCTAATTCCCAGACGGCCAGCAGGAGGCACTGCAGGCATGAGTTGTTTCGTCGCTACAAGGTAACTCAAAACAAAGCAAAACTCAAAGAAATCCCTATTAGGCTGACTGTTTCCCTACCATCAGGAAAAAAAATATCATAATTTCTATTTATCAATAAAGCAGCTCCAGCAAGAAACTTATAATTACAGACACCCAGACTCAAGACCAGTTATTCTTGCTCCCTATTTATTCTCATGAATCTGTCACTTTGTCTGTCTCTGTTAGTAACACTGCATCTGTGCAGTTGTTTTTGTCGGCCTAAAGTAGGCCAAATTCTTTCTTGCCACGTGCTGTCCTCACTTCCAGCTTATGGTGGCTAAGTGCAGAAGATGGCTGCTTGTCTTCTCTGGCAGTGACATTGCCCTGCGAGTTTTCATTTGGTTTTGTCTCTACTGTCACTTATAGGACTTTTTCAGACTTCAGAAAAATCACTATTTTTTGAAATGGCCACTTGTCAAAGTTCAGTATCTCAACCCTTATTAAGGGTCAGAATGTGCCCGGTCCCTAGGCATGTTCACAGCCAACAAAGAAAGTGCAAGGGATGGGGCCATGGCTCAGCTTCCTTCACCCTGCACCAGCCCATAGAGCACGCCTGACAGGACTCAGAGAGCAGCATCCAATACTCCTCCCCCGCCCTCTGGAGAACCTTATGGTGCACTCCCCCTTCACACCACTCTCAGCGCAACGCTGGGCTTTCAAACATGACTAAGTCCTTAATATTTAGTTTTCAAAATAGTAGAAGCAGTTAGCCCCTGTTACAGACTATCACTTTGCAAAATGTGTTTTTATTATTGTAGTTGTTGCTATTGTTCTTCTGAACATTAGGAAAAGGCTTTCCAAAAGCTGAAACTGCAGAGTTTTTTTCTTTACTTTTATCAAACTTTAGAACCATCAAACAGATTTCCTGATAATTTGTTGGAAGTAACTACATTGCTGTTGGGCTTAGACCTAATTTGCCAAGTC
This sequence comes from Dermatemys mawii, assembly GCA_007922305.1. Taxonomy (NCBI): domain Eukaryota; kingdom Metazoa; phylum Chordata; order Testudines; family Dermatemydidae; genus Dermatemys; species Dermatemys mawii. The sequence continues at coordinate 60,656,450 of ML677332.1, forward strand.
TTAGGCAGAAGCAAAGGTTCTGGTTGGAGTTGTTAAAATCTGGGGTTTTTTTCCCTAAGGGATTTTGATAAACCCTTAGGTACCATATAAAAGAGATGCTAGGGTACTTGGATAAGTGAGAAGCTCTGACAACTGCTGCTCCCAAGGGACTCACCACTCTTACATTTTGGATGTTGCAGTTCACAAGTTTGGGAGGAGAGCAGAGAGATAAGCCAACATACAATACCACAGTAATGTTACATTTTTATAGTGCCTTTCATCCCAAAAGACATTAATTGCATTAAGATATGCAAGAAGAAGTCACATCACTACCACTGAAATGCAGGTGCCGGTTGCATGGCTCAGAAAATCTGTTTAACACCACACATTAACACTATATCAGTTTATTTCAGGAAGTGAGGAATAACTAAAATTACAGAAGGAATTTTAGAGTCACCATACTGTTCCCTATACTGCAATTTGGCTGTGATACCAGGATTAACACTTGCTAAAAATGTGGATTTTTTTTTTAATGACTGAAATGGTCAGGAGCGTCCATCAGCATAGCTGTCTCTAGCACCAGGCTGCAGCATTGGTTACTGACTTAGAGAAAATAGTGATTTTTTTACTGAATCACGAGCATTACTTTGTGCAATACTTGGGTTTTCCTTGGAAGTTTCTCCCTTCCAAGTACTGAGCTGGCCCCACCCTTCTTAGTATGTGATACCTGATGAGATGACAGTCTGAGGCAGCATGTCTGCAGATAGTGAATAGCAGGAGTTGGCCAAACTGACAGTGCAAATAAAATGGCACAGGCAAAGGATGAGAATTCCACAACATAATTTCATAATTTGTGCTGACACAAAAAAGCTACTGGCTGAAGTCTTGCAAGCCTGTCCCCTTTAGGAATAAAAAATAGAATCAGTGATGAGAAGAGGAAGTTGGATCAGATAGACTGTGGAATAAGAATAATGCTGGGAACACTCCTAAGGTCAGGCATACAGTGTAAAGTGCTTCCTCACAATCCAATAACAAGGTGACTGTCAGAAACAATTAATTCCTTTACCTAGTTGAGCTAGTGTCAAGGTTAACCATTCTGTTGTATGGGTACTAGAAGGGAGTAATTCACTCTGACAAGCTGTTTGTGGATGATAATAATAATATAATAATAGTAACACTTCTCTAGCACATTTCATCTGAGGACCTCCTAACACTTTACAAACCTCACAACCCTCCTTTGTTATTAGATCTGTTTTCAGATGGGAAGACTAAAGTAGAGAGATGAAGTGGCTTGCCCAAGATCACATAGTGAATCAGTGGCAGAGCCAGGAAAAGCACCCAGAAGACCTGACTTCTGATTTCTTCCTACTGTACAATTAAGGTGATTAAATGTGCTGTTATATACATACATGTCCACACATACAAATAGAACAAAAGAGCAGTTGAAGATCACAACATCCAGAAGATAATTTAAAAAGTCAAAACACTTTATTGTTGTCTGTTAGTGGAAATACAGCATACTCTACATGTAAATACTGGTGTGTTCATGCGAACACACATTCAGTGTGCAAAGAATATTGTCTATGCGTGTTCTACCTACACAACTAGTTATTTCTGCAGTATATTCTCAAGGTCACACAGCTGATCACAATGTACCGTGTTTGTTTGTTACTTGTGTACACCCTGGGATCAGGATAGAGCTGTCTGAGAGCCAATTCTAAAGGCTGTAGGAATGACTGCTGTGCACTGCTACGGGAGAAACACAACTTTGATAGCAGGTATTATGCTCCTCCCCCAGGACAGATTAAGAATGGTGTTCAAAGAAGAAATACACCTTTCATTGCTTAACAGCAGCCTTTCCAGTCCATTAAGAGAAATAGTAGATTCCCATCCAGGCCACATTTGCTGATGCAAAGATGACCATAACAGAGGCTTCTTCTCATTATAATAAACCCCTGGGAATAAAGCACTGGGATAATTTTCGAAATGTGGTAGTGTCTTGTTTTAAGGCACCTATCAGCACTCATATGATGGGATTTTCTGCAGCAGGACGTACTGACATACTGGTCTGATTAATCCCAGTAATAACTCCGGTTACTTCCCGAGTGGAAATACGCTTTGATGAATGTACCCCACTATACCTGGGCTAGAGGAAATGTCCTAAAGCATTAGTTCTCAAACTTGATCGCACCCTCCTTCTTTGTGTCTGTTGTAATTTACTTGATTTCCACACACACACCCCTCCACCAGCACCTGGCCAGCAGGTGCCACTTTCTGACTGCCCAGCTCTGCAGGCAGAGTGGAGAGGGGCAGCTGCTGGCCAGATACCCAGCTCTGAAGGTAGCACTGCTGCCAGCAGTAGCGCAGAAGTAAGGAGGGCATGGTGTGATATGGCCACCACTCTCCGGCTCTGAATAGGCACAGTAATTTATTTCCTAAAGCTTCTCGTGCCCCGCCCCCAGAATACATTCCATGCCCCCCCAGTTTGAGAACCTCTGAGGAGCCTGTAGTAAGGGTGTGGCAGGAATGTTTGAGGTAATAATTTTGTTAATTTTTAATACTGCTACAAAATGAAAGCATAGCATCTCGGCCTTTGGAGAATCCCACTGTCTTCCAGTGAGGTCTGAACTCTGACCACCACTCAGCATGGACAAACCATCTTTGACTGTGTGCTAGATCAGACTGTACATTTAAGTGCTGCCACTTACACTCCCCTGCCATCTGTGTGCATGCACCTTCTGTCACTCACTCACACAAGTCACCCTCCAGCCTACCTCTGTCACACAACGACTCACACACAGCCCAACTCTCACATGCATCTTTTCCATTCATTCTCAGAGTTTTCTTTCCTTGTATCTCTGCCTTCTTTGATCCAAGGTAAATTATTAGATCTGCTTGCTGGTCCTTGGAGCCAGAGAGACAATTGTGCCATGGACTATGACATAAGGCAAGGGTTGGGGGTGGGGAGTTGAAGAAGAAAAGCTCTGAGAAGAAGCCAATAGAGCTACAATTCTGACAGGACCCGTGGTCAGTCTGTTAGCTGCTATCCCTTCATACACCTACGAAGGGAAGAGATCAAGAATAACTGGAGATCAAGAGACCTAATGAAGTCCTTTCCATTGCTTAATTTCTAGTCTGTGGAGACTAGACTCTCTCTGTCTTCCTAGCAGCCTGTTCCTAAAGTATTTGGCTGTGCTACAGTTTTATTGTTAAATGCTTCTTTCTGTCTCAGGTCACTTTATGCTACATAAAGTTGCAACTTGGAAACCCCCAACAGGAACATATACTTTGCTTACATTCTAGTCATGATAGCATGGGCTATCAGCTAGGTGGAGAAGGATCCTGCTGCCAGTTGTGGGAGAAGGCATAGGTTAGATAACAGAGAGAGACAGGAGATAAAAGAGTGAGAAAGAAGCCTAAAGGAGGATTTGAATATTATTTTCCTAATAGTGCAGAGACTGTTGCCATGTACACAGGTGCAGTGATGTGTCTACAAAGCGGCAGTATCTCTTCATCTACATGGTTTGTGATCTCCTTATTAATATTTATTATTTGTATTAACATAGTGGCTAGGAGCCCTAGGCATGGATGTGGACCCCATTGTGCTAGGCACTGTACAAGAACAGAATAGAAAGACAATCTCCCTTACGTCTGCTCAATTTGCTAGCCAATCCCTTCCTCCCAGAGTCTGCAGTATTGAGGGATGGAATATCCCAAAGTTGCCATGTTGCAGCAAAGTATAGGAGAAAGTAGGGGTATATCTGTGTGTATGTGTTGTGGAGAGTTACTTGTCTTTATGCCTATGATAGTCACTTCCCACATTTAGCACAGGAATGAAAAGTCCTATTAGCCACCTCTTCCCAAAGACATCCTGCAGGTTCTTCCTCCAGGGCCGAGCTCTTACCACCATCCCCTTCCGCACCTGGTAGCGAGTTTGCCCTCGTAAGATCAACAGTATCTGGTGGGAACAGAAGCCAGCACAGGCAAGTCCAATTCCAAGCCAGAGGTACAGCATGAGAATGACAAACATTTCAGAGCTAAGGAGAGCTCCTGCAGTTCCAGGGCCAAGAGAGAAGAAGAGAAAAAAGAAACAGCATTTATACACACCCCACATATTAGTATATTAGCCGTCCAGAAATATTCAACCTGAAGAGTCCTGGAAAGTGAATTATATTATATAATAATTATACAACTGGAGAGCTAGTAGGAAAAAGAGAATTAATCATTCTAATTATTCTAATTGAAATATTTCATTTGTGATAATCAATGCAACTAACACTGTTGGGGAAAAATATTAAAATAGTAGAGGTTAAACTAGACTAGTGTTTATACTGTTAATCTGTAGCATCAGGGCTTAAAAGGAAAATTCCACAAACTATAAAATGTATTTTAATCATTGTTCATAACATTTTCAAAAGTGCCTAAATGATACGGTGCTTGTCCACATGGGATGTTATTGCATGGCAAAGCAGGGTGTGAATCTACAATGCACTAGCATGCCGCACAGTACCATCTCTTGTGTACATGGCTACAGCACGCTAAAAGACTTATGGAAACATTGAGTCTGACAGGTACTTCTAATCACTGTTTTGAAAAAGTTATATATAATTTTATACACATAGAAATACTAAAAAATATGGGCAGATCCTCAGCTGGTGCAAATTGGCCTAACTCCATTGAAGTCAGTGGAGCTGTAACAATTTACAGCAGCTATAGATCTGGCCCTATATATGTATATATAGAGAGGTCAGTTTGCATCCATTCAGGATCTGCCAATATTTTAGTACTTATATAACTATCAAATGTATCATAACTAATTCCTTATAGGTCTTTTTAAAGAACCTCTCTAATGTTACCTTTCCCTCCTGAAGAGTAGAATGTAGGAATGGTCAGGGGGAACAACTCAAGTTACTCTAATCCAAGCCTCCCTCAGCGGAAGTCACCATAAGGAATGGTGCAGGAGTTGTGGCAAGTCTTATAGCCAGTCCTGCCTCATCTTCTTTCACCAGGAGTCACCAGAACAGGGCTGGGTGGATGGCTGTAAGTAGCTCATGGCTCCTCCAGTTACTGAAATTTTGCTATACAGCAGTTCAGAGTAGATGACTGAATAGTCCTTTCTGGCCCTAAAAATCTATGAATTCCAGCTTCTCCATTTTGAAATGCTGTAATTAATAGTCTAGCTGTTGGCTGCCACAAAATGACACTTTGACTTCACTTCATGCTTTGACTTGGAGAGACGATGATTTTTTTCTAAGAGACTACAGCATCTGGCTTTTTAGTCCTGAACACTTGAACCATTAAACATAGCTTTTTAAATTCAATATAATCTTTCTTTTCATGTCAGATCCCAGTAGATATCATGCACAACATGGCAAGGGGAGAACAGGTCCCCTTAAGGAGGTAAAGAATCCTCCTACTAATTTGGTTAGTGAGGGTAACTTGAAATATTGAATAGAAAGGTCAGATACAAGCATGGGCTTCTCAGCATTTATTGGATGCAAGAGTGATAGCGATTGGTTCATTTTTCCTGATAATGCTCTGTTGGGAGCTGGGGATTTTGCAACAAGCCTGCAAGATTTATTTGAGGCCATGATGCAGAAAGTCACCATGTTCTGTGAAGAGGAATCCTTTGTCTCTTCTTGTAAGTATAAAGCTTCCCTGAACCATACTTAATGGATATAAGGTTTGTTAATCTTATTCTTAGGTTAGCCAAATAAACAGTGGTCTGTAGTTTTGTCAGTAGATCCAATCTGAGATACAGTTACAAAAATACCCCTCATTTGCCCCTCATTACCAGAGACCATTTTAAACCCAAACTTACTTCTGTTCCATGTAAACCTGATGTGATCTCACTCTTATTAGTGCACATTATTTATGCTAGAAATGCTGAATCATGATGCTGAATTTATAGATACTGGGCTGAATTTTGTAAAGAAAACGAGGAATGCTTGTAGCAATACTGGCTCTTTTGTGTCTCCTGAGAACAGATTCACAACTAGCTATCTGAGCATTAATCCAACTGGCATAAAACTAGCAGATCCATCTCCTGTTCCAGTGGTCACCTGCTATCAGCATAGAGTGTGCATCAGAGGAGGAAAGGAATGTGATGGAGTGTGGTGGAGCTCTGCTCTGTTGCACTGATCCTCAGTTAATACATGTTTCAGAGTGGTGGCAGTGTTAGTCTGAGTCAGCAAAAAGAATGAGGAGTCCTTGTGGCACCTTAAAGAGTAACAAATTTAAATGTATTTGGGCATAAGCTTTAATGGGCTAAAACCTATTTAATCAGATGCATGGAGTGGGGGATACAGTACTAATATATATATATAAACAGAGAACATGAAAAGATGGGGGTTGCCATACCAACTCTAAGAGAGTAATTAATTAAGGTGAGCTATTATCATTAGGAGAAAAAAAAACTTTTGTAGTGATAATCAGGATGGCCCATTTCAAACAGTTGACAAGAAGGTATGAGTAACGGTAGCAGAAAAATTTAGCATGGGGAAATAATTTTCAGTTTGTGTAATGACCCAGCCACTCCCAGTCTTTATTCAAGCCTAATTTAATGGTGACCAGTTTGAAAATTAATTCTAGTTCTGCAGTTTCTGTTTTTGAAGTTTTTTTGTTGAAGAATTGTCACTTTCAGGTCTGTTGTTGAGTGACCAGACAGACCGAAGTGTTCTCCTACTGGTTTTTGAAAGTTATGATTCCCAATGTCAGATTTGTGTCCATTTATTCTTTTGCGTAGACTCCAACAAGAAACTGCAGAACTTCCATATATATCTTCCTACTGTATCTTCCACTCCATGCATCTGATGAAGTGGGTTTCAGCCCCCAAAAGCTTATGCCCACATAAATTTGTTAGTCTCTAAGGTGCTATAAGTACTCCTCATTCTTTTAGTTAATACATAGTCCCTTAGGGTCCATACACTAGCAGCATAAGTTAGTGCAGCCTAGGGTTTTGTGCTAACATATGCCAGGATTGATGCAGATCAGTCCACAGAAATGAAGAGCCATAACCAGCTCCCTGGTGGCCTCCTCACCTCTTCCCCACACTCCATTTTGCTGTGTCAAGTATACCTGAGAAGAGGAGAGCATGAAGACTGGTGTTATTCATTCTGAAGAAGTTGATCCAATGTTATTTAAAATGTGGTTCTACTTGGAAAAGTGACTCCATACGAATCTCATGTCAGGGTTCCATGTCTATTGTCTTTCAGTGACTACCATGTCAAAATCGGATACTTTTCTATGTAAATTACTGCTTGTTTGTTTTTAAATGCCAGCCTTCTCAGCCTGGAATCTGAAAATCAAGCTAGGTTCCTTCTGGCTCATGCATCATTAACAAGATTCTGCAATCAAAACATAGTCAACAGTCCTGTTGATTCATGACCCCAGAATACAATCCTGGTCCTCTCCCCGAGCTGAGTGGCTCTGTAGGGGTCAGAGCAAGAGTCCTATTTTAGTAGGTAAAGTGAGGAGATCTGATTCTGATACACACAGGCTGCAGGTCTGATGGTTAAATGAATGACATTTTTACTTAGTCACTTTCAGAATACCACTAATCTATACGCTTTCTGTGTAGCAACTTTTCAAATGCCCCTCATTCTAGGGTTTTGTCTCTAAATTAGACTTGATGCATTTGGAGGGGCTCTGGGGCGTGGTGAGATGAGGAAGGACAGAATCAGAGGTGTTGAGGCAGAGCTGTGGGAGAAGGATCAGGAAGAGAAATTAGAGGAGTAGGGGGGAGAATTTACGAGGAGCAGGAAACGATGCGGATGGGGAAAGGGCACCTTGAAAAGCAAAAAAAGGCAGGGTCAGTAGCAGGAGATTATTCCCCTGAATACATTTGCTTTTAGCGTAGGGCACTTTCAGAGATCAACGTGGCTCTCAAACTGTTGTCTGCAAAGAACTAGGTGGAGGTCTGCGGAGAGCTGGTTGGTCACATCATATTAATTCTCTTCTTTGTTCCCACCTGCTAGATAGCATTAAAAGAAGCTGACATCATAATTTCCTAACCCTGGTTTTCCATGCGAGCAGCTGCTGTACTTGCCACAGGGAGAGGATGCGGGGCGAGGTGTGTTTATGGGGAGGGGAAAGGAGGTGAGGCTGGGTGTGTGTCCGGTGAGGGGGAGCTGGAGTAGGCTGACGGCGAATGGGAGTGGAGGTAAGTCTGGATGATGGCGAAGGGGAAGGGCAGTGGGGCTGGGTGTGTGTCAAATGGGAGCGGAGGAGGGAGCAGGTGATAGCAAATGGCAGGGGAAGTGTTCCCCAGTCAGTCTCTATTAGGATATGGTTCCCCGCTCTGAAGAACCTGAGAACCACCTCCAGGCACCCACTGAGACACCCCTCTGCTCCAGGGTAATGAGTCTCCTGCTGCCTCGCTGCACTGGACTCTGCGCGCTCACCAGCCCCGCTCACTGACGCTCTGGCTCAGGCGCTGGGGTTGGGTTTTTCAGAACCTAATAAATGATGACGAGGGCTGGGGCTGGAACCTGGCTGGGGCCCAGCCTCCCTGTCAATAGGGCCGTGGATCCCAGCGCCGAAGCGCCGCAGGAAATGGGCACAACGCCTCAGTGAAGGGATCCGTGAGCGCAGGACCCTCTCCCCTCCCTTTCCCCGCTCTCCCTCCCTCACCAAGTTGCCTGGGACGGAGCAGGGCCTAAGAGGCGCACTGGGCAAAGGGGGACCATGTTGTTTCTCTGGGAGAGCGGCCGCTTACCTGAGAAGAACTGGCTGATGGAGTGAGGCAGGAGGGTGAGGAAGGCCAGTGGGTTTGCAAAGGGCAGTGAGAGCACTGCGGAAATGTAAGCCAGCCCTGCCACCAGGGAGTCGAGACAAGCCAAGGAGGTGTAGAGGCAGAACATGATGAAGTTCCGCATGTTCCTGCTCCCGATGCAGTTCCCTGTGAAGAAACAGTGGTGGTCATGCCTTTGGGTGACTCTGGCACACAGTCTACAGAAGTGGGTGCTGGGCAAGGCTGAGCAAGGGGACCTGCTTCCGGCCGGCCGGTCCGGCCCCGCTTCGGCTCCTCCGCCCGAGTTGAGGCACTTGCCCAGGTCCTCAGGGGAGTTCTGTATCACAAGGATGTAGTTCCCCAGGGCATTAGCTGAGAGGAAGAGGAAGAGGGCCCCATGCAGCAGAGCAGGAGAGAAAAGTGGGGTGGTGGAAGGGTCTTTGCACATGCTGGGGATGAAGAGGAAGAGCTGGAGGACGAAGGTCACTAAGGCGATGCACAGGAAGTAGGCTGGAGCAACAACATTGAGCACCCTGAGAACTAGCATTGTGGATTACATTCCTGCGGGGAGAGCAAGAAGAGAACAAACATCACCGCCTCGGACGGATACTTGATGCGTCCATTTCCCGCCAGGTTCCCCATTCTCCTCCCTCCCCCCGGCTCCCCTGTTTGCTCCTGGCAATGCCCTCTCCGCTGCCTCCCCCCGCCCCTCCCTCCCGGCTGCCACACTCACCCCGCTGCAATGAAATCCCCACCAGGTCAGTGGTGTGTGACAGAGACAAGCTCCTTGGGGAACGATCGCTCCTCAGTTCCTAGCTGTTCCTGCCACAGCCCCAGCGCCTGGCTCCGGGGAGCTTGCAGGCGGAATTGCCACCGAGATTCCAGAGCCGGCGGCGTCTGGAGCCGCCGGCTGCATCGGCACCAAGCTCGCGGCTCCCCTTTCTCTGCTCCAGGAGTTCCTGTTCCAGGCAGGCTCCGTTTTCGTGGTGGGGAAGGAGGGGAGCCGGAAAGGGTGGTTGCTCTCATCCCCTGCAATACGGATCAAATCCCAAGCTCGAATGGACCCGCTGAAGCCACAGATCTGCACGTTACCTCCCTACATGCGCAAAATTAGGAAATGCACAAAACACCTGCCAAGTGCTGCCCCAGCTGCAACCTTCGGCGTTGTGCGAGGAACTCTGGACAGCACCAGAGCGCGGTGCGTGTGTGTCTGTCTGTCCTCACTGTACCGCCAATACACAGACAAACACATCCCCTAAAACCCAAAGGTACAAAACAGCAGCTGTCTCGGCAGGTCCCTGTCCGCTCCCCCAGCACGGCGGTGACTGCCTTTGGCTCTTTCTTTTTCCATCCGTGCCAGACACATTTGAAATGCGCCCGAGTCCAAGGACCCACGACAAATAAACGAAGCAGGGAGCCGCCTGTCCCAGCGCCCCCTGCTTTTCACACTCCCCGCCTGGACCTTACCCACCGTTGTCAGGAAACTTCAGCCTGGAACTTAAATCGGCAGCACGATTGTCCCTTCAACTTTACAGATTTAGTAGCCACTGGGAACTCTCTTTGGTGCCAACACTGGCAGCCCCTTCCTGGCTCTGGCGGGACCGCTGGGCAGTCTCCAGATGAGCTCACCCCTCCCCTCCCCCCCCCCCAGCTCGCCTGGCTGGCACGCGGAATAACCTTGAAATCCCCTTGCTTGCTGGTTTTTAGGAGCACAGAGCTGTTGCTCTTGTTACCTGGCTGCCTGGAGCTGCTGTGGCCGGCGTCCAGGGGAGCTGGGAAGGAGCTGGCGTCCCTTCCAGGCCAGCCGCCGGCTTAGCAGCAGCCGCGGTGTGACCAGCCGAGGCTCAGGGAGCTTCCCCCGACGCAGCCCTCTCCCAACAGCCGCAGGCTGCTCAATGGGGAGCTGTCCCTTCAGCACCCCCAGCAGGCACCGCCCTGTGCTTAACACGGAGCTGTCCCTTCAGCACCTCCGGCGGGGGCCCTCCTGTGAACCGCGGCCCTGGAGACAGCTGTCCCTGCAGCGCCAGCCACAGTCCCCACCCCCCCACCAGCCTCCTGTACGCGGTGGAAAGGTGTCCCTATGCGCCCTGGAGCTTGGGCTCTCCGGAATCCCATCAGTTCCACCAGCCGTAGCACCGTGGAGCTGCTGGCAATGGGGCAGGAGACGTGAAGGAAGAGGAATCGGAGCTCACTCACCCAGAGCCCAAAGCAGGTCCTGCCTGCTGCAGCCCGGCCAGCTGGAAACTGGTGCTCCAGCGAGTGCCTCGGGGGTGGGGGAAGATGGAAACGTCTCGCCTGCAGCAGCCCTGAGGAACAGTTTTGGGAAGGCTGGAAAGTTTGGGAAGGGCTCTCTCCCCATCTCTCGGCCAGGACCTTTTGCATCCTAGTCAACTAGTGAGCATTGAAGGAGGTGGTGGTGAAGTGTCCTGTGCTGTATGCTAAACGGGTCGCAGAGAACCTGTGCACAGAGCTTTAATTACTCCACAGCCATAAATGCTGAGTAACTAGCCCACTCTTCCCCCTCCTCACACACACACACAATACACATGCACGCTGTCTCCAAAATACGTGCACACACCCAGACACACATACATACACAAACACCCACACACAAGACACTGACAAACATTCACAGCGTGTCAAAGAAATGTCTGCCCTTTGAAAGGGGCAGGAGGAGGCTCCCTGACTTAGTACTTTGAACCTATGGAGACCAAGGTTCAAATTCTGAACTGGTCACTGGAGAAAGAAAATACAGGCTAGTGGCTGCAGACTGGTCCTAGGATTGGTCCCTTTTATAAGAACCATCCTGTGATTCAGACTCATTAGCAGGCTCTGCTTTTGCCAGGGAGGCCCATCACTCACATCTAAATGGAGCACATGGCAGGCAGGACTGAGGTGTGCTCCTGGGTCTCAGCTTCTAAGGAGATACACATTGTGAGACAAGGAACATACTGTGAGGGTTAGTAACAGTCAGATGTTTTTTATTTACTTTTTTTTTGTTTTGTTGCATAAATAACTATTTTTTCGCAGCTCATCTTAATGATTCAACATTTCTGAGGAAAAAACGTTTAGGATCACAAAAGCCAGAGGAAGCCAGGGCTGTGCACAATGGAGCTGAAATGAGACATGACTGAGATGCATTTCAGCAGAAATGGGGGGAAAACTGGGCAGCATTCACCCAGCCTTCACTCCCATCCTAATGGTCTCCTTGTTATGATCCCAAATAAACAAAATCTTGTCATATTTCCTTGACTTATTGATTTTAAACTAGAGTAAGCCTTAAAATAAGGAATATACCAGCCTAGCTTCTATTTTTAAATAATTAGTGTTTTCTTCTTATTTTAATAGCTTACTTCAAAATAACAGAAAAAATATATTGAAACCTTTTCATGTAATGAAGGATGATTGACTGAAGGGAATGAATAAATCAAAAGACATTAATTCTTCCTCTACTGGTAGCACCACAAACTACAGTTTATTAATGAAATGTATAAAAGAAAGTGAACAGCTTTTCCCACTGGAGTGGTACAGTGGATAAGTTATGCCTGCTGCTTAAATTAACATGCTCTTCCAGATTTTGGTGCTCACAATTTTGTGACTAGGAAAATACTGACTTCATATTTTAAAATATGGTATACATTGTTTTTTCTCTGTTCACATTATTGTGTTTGTGCAGTGGGAGATTGGGGAGGAGGGGTCAGGATTAATTCTGGTATAACTCCATTGACTTCAGTGGAGTTATATCAGGGAGGAATTTGAGTCTGTTTGTATGTGTGTGAGAGAGATCTGAGGAAAGCTAGACCAATTAGTTGTCCACTCACTGAAGTAACAAGAGCAAAGGTTAATTTGTGGATATGTATTAAAACAAATGACATAAATATTTACTTCAGGAATTGGTATTATTCTCTCCCTTCCCCTGCCCCCAATGTCATACTGGTGAAAGAAGCTAGACTGATTGACAGAGAAATGTAAGTCTTCCATTTTCTCTTGTAGAGGGGCAGTGTGGACTAGTGTACAGGTTCTATTCACAGCTCTGCTGCTGGCTTTCTGGATGCATTTAGATAAATCACTTAACCACTCCATGCCTCAGTTTCCACATCTGTAAAAACAAGAATAGTAACATTTACCTCTTTCATAAAGACTTTGTGGTCTCTGTATGAGAAGCACTATATAAAAGAGCTAGGTATTGTTATTATTACCCATTGCACTAGTACTTCTTGGAGAATGGCACTGCTAACTTCTCGCACATACCACTCCAAGGCCACTCGCCCAGTGTCTCACCCCTGATTTGCAGGGAGTTTGATCTCCATGGACGACTGACCCTTTAAACTCCTGAGACAGGATCAATTAGTGCCAAGGATGAAGGTAATTTCTCGCATGTAGACAGCTGTCTACTAGGAAATAGATGGAGAATTCACCAACTCCTTCCACACAATCTATGAAACAGCCATCATTTGATTGCATCTTTTGGTCACAACTAACCTGGGCTACATTTGACCATAGTAGATGAAAGTCTCTATAGCCTGTTCCCTGAGACACCCAATCTACTATGCCTGGCCCATGTTAAGCAAAATAAAATACAGTGGCAATCTAGTCCATGTTTTCTGCTCTCTGGCTTCATGCCTAACAGAGATAATCAGTGAACTTTCACTAAATCACATCCCAGGTTATGTGTTCTTTTATATTTTTCCAATAAAAATGTGCATAGCTTCAAACACTTCCATTAGGTTTGCATTCAGAAGACAGCCCATTGTTTATATTTCACTGAAGTGAGTGATTTAATACATGTTATTTGATTCTGTAGTTTGGATGAAATGGATCCCGTCTGTTCAATGATGCTTGTTTCAATTTTTCAATTAAGGTCCAAATAAACCTTATACCCTTCTAGCTGCTTTTTTTCCTGTCAATTTTCAAAATCTGGACATCCATAACATCTGGAGGGTTTTCTGTTTTGTTGTGTTAGATAAATTGAATGCTAATTAAACGTGTCAGACAAAGCCTGATGTCTTCTGTTTAGCCATGAAACCGGGTAAAGAATGGCTGTCAGAATGGCAAGATTACCCCACTCCACTCCCCCACCCCAAGTGTCCTCAAGCCTGCATTGATGAGGGCACCAGCATTAGGGAGCAGAGGGGAATTCAATGCCATGGCCTTGTTCTGGCCTTGGCTATTCGACTGACGTTGTCAACAAGAGTCAAGACTTTATAAAATCAGAGACTAAAATTAAGCTCCTGTCTATAATTGAGAGCTGCTGGCCAATAAGCAGCATTGAAAGGCAGGAGGGAGTCTAAATCTGAAATCAGGAACGTAACATTATGTTCCTGTTTTTTGACTTAAGTTGCCAGTCATGCTGTGCAAATTGTGCTGGTGGCTTTAGTTATGTCGACACCTGTCAAGAAGGGAAAGGATGGAGATCAACTTGCTCACATTAGGACTACTAAACAGTTGATAGAAGATCATGACTTTCTGTTACTATCAGACTTGTGCTGGATTTGAATCTGTGGCCTAGAGATTGAAAATGAAGTATAGGTAGTTCCCTGATCCAGCCAATCTTCATCCTCCTCCTTCTCCATCATTAGCTTTAATGTGGAAATATACTAAATGATAGCAGCGTGTTCCCATCTGTGTAGGTCAAGCTTTTGTCTGGTTTGTTTGTTTGTTGATGTCTCATTATGTCTTGTCTTTTCCAGGGTTTATAACTCTTCTGTAAAAATATGCTGTGGGCTAAAATTTGGCATATAATATATCTATGAGAGAACACATTATGTTTTCACACATTGTCACGTGCCAAAAATTAGTCAGGGCTTGTTTTAAGGTGTCTAACTGGAAAGTTTTCTACCTAAAGCCACATTCTTAATCTGCTGTATTTCAGACATGTCTTTCTGTGTCAGACATATTCAGGTCATTAATCCATGTAGTAGATGGGGGAAAGGAAAATGAAAAAACAGTTATTTTTCATTTAGAACCATATTCTTTTGCACCTGCTTGTGCTCACCTTGTCCAGTGACAGTGTCCTAAGGAACTTTAGCACATGAATTTATAACACTTAGCAGATTGAGCAAAGCAAAAAAGGGTCAATAATCTGTGAATTGATAAAGATTTCCAGAACATGCCATGGCTCTTTGGGTGGTCTGAGTCTATCAGGCAAAATTTCCCTTTTAAAGAAGTATCTAAATACTAATTTATGCAGAAGATCAGGATGTTGTCATTCTCATTAGAAAAGCCAAAAATCAAATGGACCAAGAAGCATGAACTCTAAGGGCAGATCTAGATAAGGAAAAGTGGTTGTGTTTTAAAATGTATTCGTTATCACATTTTAACTAACATGATTTGAAACAGGACTTCGTACCTAATGTACATAGGCCAAGCCAAATTTAAAAATATTAGCTGTCTTGATTTGCAAAGCTCCATATGAAATTGGACCTGGTTACCTGAAAAACTGTCTGTCCCACGGCAGCCAAGGACTTTCCACAACTCTTCACTTAAAAATGTTACTGCAGACTAGTAGGGGAAGGCTTGTGATCATGGGAGAAGGAACCTTCACAGGAGCCAGACCAAGAACTTGGAACTCTTGCCACAAGAAATAAGAATGGCCACTAGCCTTGTCACATTCAGAGTCATATATAAGTCCCATCTCTTCACTCAGCCTTTCCCATAATAGTACCCTCATTCACTCAGTCATTCATTTTCAAGAAATGCCCTCAGCCCTTTTTTGGTGCAGAAAAGGAAGAGCAAAAGGCTAGAGTCATATTTTAAGTAATGAGGGGTGTTTTGATACTATGTTGGTGAAGGCCATGTAAGTACCTGGTTAGGTAGTTAGATAGAGCAAGGAAATACCAAGCCTGTTTAAAACAAATATACCAAGTAACAATTTAGCATGTGCTCTTATGTGTCATGAAAGCTGTTGTAGAAATTAACATTTGACTCATTTACTGCCTGCTGCTGATGTTGGGAAACACCAACTTTCTATGATCAAATAAACTTCACCAAGCCAATAAATATATGCTTAAAAATGAAAATATTGGAAGGAAAATCTCCCATGAAGACAGGTGGAAAAGGAGCCCCTCGTGAAGGGAAAGGTGCCCATGCCTGAACTTTGTCACAAACAGATGGCTGAAAGCCCTGGCAGGAAGATCTGTAAGAGAAAATTCTCAAGCAGCCCTGCAAAAGATAGTGGAGGCAAATTAAAAAGAGGTCAACAGCAGAGAACATAACCCAAGGCTCAATCCTGCAAAGTTCTGAGCTCCTTCTGCAAGGTGTGAAATGCCCCCAATTCTTATTTTCTTCATTGGGACTTGAGGGAGCTCAGCATCTTTCAGGATCAGGCTCTATGCACCTAAGATAGATTCATTTAGGACCTGATCCAGCTCCCAGTGAACAGAGCAAGAAATTTACTACAGTATCTGAGCTAAAGCCCATTGAAGGCTAACAGCAAAGGTGCCTAATCATATTCATTTGATTTCTGTGAATCATTTTGTTTAAACATGATTCATTTTAAGCTTTTGGGTGTTAAAAACTTCTGAGAAGGTAGCAGTCCCACTGCTCATGGAAGAATATTGTGGTTAGAGCCAGTAGCTGGTTAACGTTTCTTTAATGCTTGGTCATTTCCATATAGAGTTTTGCAGGAGCAGAGCACTTCAGTGAGTATAGAATTTAAAATAATATGTGTAAATATTAATTACAGGAGCAGATTAAAAGCCTACATAAACGGCAAGGAATGTGTGAAAGTGATCAGCTCAATCTGCTGTCAACAGGAACAATCACCGTCTCCAAGAGCTGTCCACTCCTACTTCTGTTTACTGCTCCCGCCCCCACATCCTCACACCCAAGTACCATGGTCTGTTGCTATTTTGTGCTGTATTCTTGATCAAATTTATATCATACATCCCAAGGATTGTAAAGTATCATGCATATCTAGGACAACCTATAAATAATAAATAACTATAACACATTCTCATATTCATGATCAAGTCACTGCGCGTGCATTGAATATTCACTGTCCAACAGATGGTTCTTCTTTTGCTGCATTCAGAATGGAAATGACCAGTTACTAAAGATAAAATATTCCCTCCCTTTTGCTGTTTCCCTGGGGCTCTTCCTTGAAGAAATTGACATTCCCTAGAGAAAGAACCCTCTCAGTCTGGGAAGAAGTGAAGTCCAATATGAAATATGACACATTTCACTGTGGAGAACAGAACAAATCTCTAAATCAGTGCTATAAAATAGACTGCCTCCGCAACGTGCCCTGTGGGATAAAGCTTGTTGCTTCTAGTTTCACCTGGCTGCCACTCTCTACCCTAGAGATTGACTGTATTTCAATGGTGGTGTAGGAATGTAAGTTTGTAAACTACTTTGAGTGCTGTAGAAATGTGAAATATTGTTATTATATATGGGTACTGCACATGCTCATATTATATATATCTGCTAAACATTGCAGATATCAGTAATTCTAACTGAACATATGTTGTTAGACTAAATTTCTTACATTTATATAGCTTCTGCCATCTTAAAGGCTCCCAAAGTGCACATCTATGCAGGGATCACTTCATTACCAAAGAGCTGCCACCTCTGGGGTAGACCATGGCAGCTGTATAACAGCATACAAAGATACAATGATTTAAGACTGGAAATGACGAATTGGGGATGTGGGGCAATCCTCAGCTGGCGTAAATTGTTATAGCACCATTAACTAGTTAAAGCTGCAGGGGAATTTAGGAAGGCTGAATATAGCTCCCCAAATTGAAATTT
This sequence comes from Dermatemys mawii, assembly GCA_007922305.1. Lineage (NCBI taxonomy): Eukaryota > Metazoa > Chordata > Testudines > Dermatemydidae > Dermatemys > Dermatemys mawii. Next base: position 60,673,908 of record ML677332.1, read on the forward strand.
GGGCAGAACACAAAGATTAATGTATGAACTCTTTTGAAAAGTGCACAAGTAATTTAGGATTTAAGGCAACAAGCAATTAGGATTTCAAGTTAACCACTCATCTGAAACCTACTAACTCCCACCGCAAAACACTCCCTAGCTGCCAGGCTTGGCAATGATTCAGCACTGACTTGGAGGCATTGTTGCTACTTACAGAGTCATCAGCACCACTTCCTGTAACAACCTAGCTCTACTTGGCGATCGTCCACACAAACATTGATCAGGCCTAACTCATGTAAACTAGTGAGTATTGAGGAGAACACAATCCACCGTGACAAGGCAGTATGTGTGATCAGTGGCAGTAAGATGAACATTGTACTCTGCTTATTTTTGTGTCTGAAAAACTATAGTGTGTAGTGTATAGTGTACACTACACACTATAGTGTATAGTGTGTAGTATACACTATAGTGTACACTATAGTGTATAGTGCTTTGTAATGAATTTACCAGTCTCAGCAGGACTCTGAGAAAAGAAAGTAAGTGCTATCTAGGGAATTCAGGGCCTGATTCTGCTGCCCTTAATTGGGTTGAATATCATTTTATCCTGCAATTAAATCCATTTGCTTTAATGGGACAAATTAAAGTGCTGCTCAGTAGAAGTGAGAGTGGCAGAATCAGGTCTTCAGTTTTGGAATTTTTGAGGCAGCTGGGCCTGTTTCCCTTAGTTGTATGGTCTTGGTAGTTTATTCCAGGATCCCTGGTGGCAAAATTCCCAGAGCAGGGCTCCTGCTTCCCTGTTCCCTGAGATGTGTAATCCTATGTTTCAGTCTAAGGGAATGCAATGTCACAACATCAGTATTCCCATATGTGTTGGCTCCAGAGGTAAGTGGATAAGCACACAGAGATCCTGTAATGCTGTCTCCCCTGAGTGAGCCACTTGGATCTTTGGTTCTAGAGGACAGGGACCTCCTTAGTTTCAGGGTGAACATAGAATAGATGACTATCTCTTCCTGAGGATGGGCAGCCTTTTGACCCTTTTAAAATAATTTCTGGTGCCTAAATATTGTTTAATCTGCATGTGAACTAATGAGAGACCAAGAGCATGTCCATGCTGCAAGTGCAAACATGCTGAAGGTCAGAATTCTTCAACACTGCTAAAGCACAGATCCATTTTGCAATGTAGACAGGATCTTAAGCATGTCTCTGACCTGTCCTAAAATCTTGGGCTGTCTAACTCAAACTGTGTAGTAGCCAGGTCCCCCAACAAGATTATAGACATGTCTCAAGTCTGCTATTCACTGAGAGGGGTGGAAGCATTTAGTGAAGCAGAAAATTGATAGGTTGTTTTCCTGCCTTAGGCAAAGAGAAAAAAAGTTTCTTAGGTTTTATGGTAGCTGATGACTGAACAAAGGAGCCATCAGACCTGTTTAATTTAAAACTAATAACATCCTTATTACTCCTGTGAGTAAGACCAAGCTAGATTCACTGTATTGCTGTCAAGAGCTTTGTGCTTCAGATATACTGGAGAAAGGGGAAACTCTTGTTACTGTTCATTCCCCGCCGCCCAGGCCTCAGTCTATAGCAGACCTGCACAACTCAGAAAGCAGTGAGGGCCATATTACTGCAAAAAAACTAGCTGCAGACCGAAAAGCCCCGCCCCCATCTGCTTCACCCCACCCCACCGCTTGCCTTGCCCCACCCCTACTCACTCCCCATGGGCTGCACAGTGAGCCCATGTGGGCCGCATGTGGCCCCTGGGCCGCATGTTGTGCAGGCCTGGTTTATAGGAAGGTTTTTGAAGGATAAAAGTAGCTGGGAAAGTTAATAAAACCAGTCTATGTGCTGCTTGCATATATCTCTTTATCCCAACTTCTCACTATTACAAGAACAGTTACATTAGGGAGTAAAGGGGGGACATAAATCCAAAAGGATTTGAAGGATGCAAGCATCAAGGAGATAGATTAATTATTTAGAGTGGACCTAAGGTATAACTAGAAGCAATAGGATGATATTAAGAAGGGAAAATTCAGGATAAATGTCCAGAAAGACTCCCTGGTAGTGAGATGGATTAGGCTGTGTAATTGTCTCCCAGGGAAAGGGGAGAGAGACCCATTGCTTGGAACATGGAAAACGAGAATAGAAAAAAGCACTCCCTCTTTGGGATTTTTAAATCTACTGTTTGAAATCCCAGATGAAGCCCATAGATGGTGCTGCTTGTTTAGCTAAAACTCCCCACATGGCTCTCTGTACAAATTTTCAACCCTGATGTGGCCCTCGGGCCAAAAAGTTTGCCCACCCCTGGTTTAAAGGGTTGGGGGTTCCACTGGGAGGGGAGACCCAGAGTGTGAGGGTACTGCTGGGGCAGAACCCCAGAGCAAAGGGCACCAGGAGGGACATGGGGGCCAGCAGTAGGTAAGACACTGGCCAGCAGAGGGCGTTCCAAGTGCTGAAGAGCTAATTCCTGGGAGGACCAGCAGGAGGCTCCACACTGATGAGTCTCAACCTTGCTACAGGAAGTACTGGTAAAAATGAAGTGGGCAGCATTTCCAGGCCATAGGTTTTAGGAAGGTGTTGGGCTTCAGCCCAGAATCAACTCTTACCTGTTGGCTTAGAGCGAAGAAATCGTCAATCCAGAGTTAGTTCAACTTAGTCTAAGAATATGTTTCTGGTGAGCTCTCTTAGGCTGTGGAATCCTCTCCCAAGAGAAGAGCTGGAAGCCCCTTGTTTGAAGCATTTAAAAATAATGATAAAGATAAAGAGATTGCACTACAATTCGTGTATGAGGTGAATTGAAATATATTATTTCTTTTATCATTTTTACAGTGCAGATATTTGCAATCAAAAATATAATATAAAGTGAGCACTGTACACTTTGTATTCTGTGTTGTAATTGAAATCAATATATTTGAAAATGTAGAAAACATCCAAAACTATTTAATATATTTCAATTGGTATTCTATTGTTTAACAGTGCGATTAACTGCAATTAATTTTTTTTAATCACAATTCATTATTTTGAGTTAATTGCATGAGTTAACTGCAATTAATTGACAGCCCTAATTAGTACTCATTACAGCAGTGCCAAGAGGCTCCCATTAAGCCTGGTACTCCAGTACAAATAACCAGTAGGAAACACTCCCTTCCCCCAAGAGCTTGCAGCTTTAACTGGTGAGACAGACAAAAGGGGGAAGAAAGACATAGTCCATTCAGACATCAGACTGGGCACTGAGGCTGTGGCTACACTAGAACTGCTATAGCAGCTGTGATGTTGCTGTGCTGTGGTAGAACAGTAGTGGAGATATTTTCTCCAGTCATGAAAGGGTTTCTTCCTCACCTCTCCGGGAAGAGATAGCTAGGTAGATGGAAGAATTCTTCCATCAATCTAGTGGTGTCTACATGGGGCCTTGGGTCAGCTTAATTACATTACCCAGGTGTGACATTTTTCACAGCCTTGAGCGATGTAGTTAAGCCAACCTAACTTTGTAGTGTAGACTAGCTTTTTCGCACTGAGAGGTGCAGTGACTTTCCTGAGGTGGCAAAGGAAGTCTGTGGCAGAGCCAGGAGTTAAACCTTAGTTAAAGTCTGCTTAGTCCCAGTCCAGTGCCTTAACGAGAAAGATAGTCCTTTCTCCCAGATTAACCAGAGTCCTGCTGCTCAGCTGACTGCCACTTTCGCTTACTAACGTATATTTTTGTTCAGTTTCTAAACTGTAGCCCTCTGGCCACAAATTAATATAGCCTGAGTAAATCATGAGGGAACTACCACTCAGTGTCAATCACCCTACAGTGCTCACTAAATCAGTCCCCTGTCAGGGTGCAAAGAACTACTGTCTTCACCTTTACACCATTGCTAGGAGACTTTCCCTCCCTTCCTTGGGTCTGGGTCTATTTGTTTAATACTTTGCGAATAGCTTACTGTCAGAAACTGATTTTCCATTCTTTGTCATTGCAAGTCATTGACTTGAATAAAAAGCACCACAGGCCTAGAGCCAGACTCTGCTCTCAACCCTTGAAGAGCTCCCCCACACTCTCTCCCATTAATAAGGAAGAATTCTGCTCTGTTCTAGGTGGCGTCTTGTGTCGTGACCAACACTGTAGTATGTGGGTCAGAAAACATACAAGCTGACTTGTAAAGAAGGCTGTGTAGCCTTGTAGCTAGTAAATAAGACTGGGACTCTAGAACTAGAGGTTCTAGTCCCAGCTTGGTGACTGTCAGCAAGTCTTTGTGCCTCAGTCTCCCCAAATGTAAAATGATGCTTATGGCTTTAAGATGTAAGTATTATTCTAAAAGTAATTTATTTAGGAAGGAAAATTGAAATGCACAATGAGAAAACAGCATATAAAAAACAAGCACGGACTGGTGGGATCACATCATAATACAGGTTTGGGATGATGAGCAGTGGTTGCAGAACTTTGGGATATGCAAGGCCACATTCCTGGATCTGTGTGCTAAGCTTGCCCCTGTCCTCCAGAACAAGGACACCAAAATGAGAGCTGCACTGACAGCGGAGAAGTTAGTGGTGATTGCACTGTGGAAGCTGTGGATCACTTGATGATTATCTGTTCTGTTCATTCCCTCTGGAGCACCTGGCATTGGCCAGCGTCTGAAGACAGGATACTGGTCTAGATGGACATTTGGTCTGACCCAATATGGCCGTTCTTACATTCTAACTTGCAACACCAGATTGCTACTGGCCAGTCAGAATCAATTTGGTGTCAGGAAATCCACCACAGGAGCCATTGTCATGTAAGTGTGCAGAGCCATTAATCACCCTCTGCTAAGTAGGACCCTGAATCTTGGCAATCAGCAGGACATAATGTATGGCTTTGCAGCTATGGATGTTCCTGAACTGTGGTGGAGCACTAGACAACACACATCCCTATTTTGGTACCAGATACCTTGCAGTAGGCAGATATGCTCATAACCTTAAGAATCATGACTGTTCAGAAAGTTAAAAGCAGGGACTTTCTCTCCTGTCTGGAAGGTTATCATTGGCAATGCTGACCCAGCCTACCTCTTGCTCCCCTGGCTCATGAAACTGTATAGTGACCATGTTGACAGCACCAAGGAATGATTCTGTTACCAACTCAGCAGGTGCAGAATGACAGTCAAATGTGCTTTTGGTCATTTGAAGGGTCGCTGGCATTGTCTACTCACAAGATTGGGCCTCATAGAAAAATACCCCAATGATTATAACTGCCTGCTGAGTCCTTCATATCTGTGAAGCAAAGGGAGGAAAGTTTCCATCAGGGTGGAAGGCAGAGGGGAAGCATCTGTCTGCTGAATTTGAACACCAGATACAAGGGCTGTTCGAAGAGCTCAGCATGGAGATATATGGCTCAGAGAGGCTTTGAAAGACCATTTTAATAGTGAGCTAGAGTAGTGTGTGGTGTTGTAGTGGGCTCTACCTGACCCTGCTCTTTTGTGGCCTGGTAGGATTGTGTGACAATTGCTGTACATGCAAGAATATAACATTATCAGTGCACCTATTCATTTAACCGGTGAGTTGTGTGACATTGTGCAGTAACAGACAATCGGTTGCTTTCAGAACAGCTGAGCATTTGGCAGTATACGTTGTGAACTAATAAAGATGAATTATGTTCCAAATAACATAACTTTGTTCTGTAATGAAACCAGTGCCAAAAATGTGCAAATACACCAAAAATGTAATAAAACTTAATAGAACTGAACTTATGAAGGGGAAAGAACATTCATGTGCACTTCAGCTATCTATACACCAACCGTGACTTTTATGGGTCAGTGCATGTCAAGCTGTGATTGTCTTTAATGTCCCCCAAGGTGGAATGATAGGGGTAGTGCAGTGACCCTTGATAGCATATGGAATGTGGATGGGGGTGTGGGGAGGTCCTGATATTGAGTTCTCAATGGGCTGCAGAGGGCAGCGAGCTTGGGATTGTTGAACCTGCAGGTACACCAGGATCTGTAGCATCTCTGTTTGCTGCCTGAGAAGCCCCATTATGCCCTCAAGCATCTCTCTTCTCCTTTTCCTGCTGGGACTCCCAGGCCTTTCTTCTCTCTGTTCTTTCCTTTTCCAGGCTGTCCACAATGTTCATCCTCCCCGTCCTGTGCTCAGTCTGATGCTGCACTGGCTTGCAGAATCTCATTGAACATGTCACCCTGAATCCGCTTCTCCCTCCTCCTTATCTGATTCAGCCATTCTGCCAGTGTGGAAGGGGAGACCCTGAAGGACCCAATAGCAACAGCTGCAGATAAGACATCCAGCGGTACCATTGTCAGTCTATTCACTATGGAAAACTAAACTTAAGATGTTTAACTTGCTCCTCTTGTTCCCCTAAATTTTTAAGCACTATGTTCTCACTTCTGCTTGGGATTGCGTGTGCACAGCACCAGTCACTGCACCAGCTTTGGTGAGTACGGCCCACTGGGGACTGGGGAGATGAGGAGGGAATTGCTTGGTTGCAGGAAACTAGTAGTAGTATAGGACAATGTCACTCAAAACTGGCACTGTTTTCCACAGGTAATGATTTTAGCTGATATCTCACTCCCGAGGTTCACAAAGACAGAGGGAGCACAACTGCTGATGGCATCCTGATGCCGCGAGGGCCCGTATGCTGCCAGACTGTGTACTGCAATGGCACTGGCTGAAGTTATCACTCAGTGCTGTGGGAAAGTGTCCAACCCTAGAGGAAGAAATAAGGCAGCCATCCCTAGAAACCTTCTGCAGAGAGTATCTCTATGAATGTTTAATTGAGATTTCTCAGGAGGATTCAAAGGACTTCCCTGTGTACATAAACGGTTCTGCATGGCTCCCCATCCCTAATTCTCGAGGGGAATGAACAGCTGATAGCAGCACTCCCTCTTTTGGTCGTACTGCTATCTCTTCTAGCCCGAGTAAGTGAGTAAAGTAATCAAAAGTCAAAAGATATGTCCTGCTACTTTGGGAGTTTCATCCTGGTAACTGAAAATGTATCTACACACTTACCCAAGGTTCCTGCCCCTGCCCTGGACTTGCCCATGTTTGACTGGCTGGACTGTGACGGAGTCAAAAACAGGTCCTGGCTTTCTGCATAGCTGGATTCCCTGATCACCTGTCCCCAATACTTCACCTCCTCCTCTTCCATATCCACCACCTTCTCCTCCTTGCTGTTCATGGCAGGGAAAATCTGACTGGGGCTCCTCGGAGGTAACCACAGTACTGTGTAGGGTAGTAGTGGGTAGGGTGGACTGAGTATGTCATGCATCTCTTTGTAAAAGCAGCAGGTCTGCCGCTCAGCACCAGATCACTTGTTGGTCTCCCTTACCTTCTGGTACATCTGCTTTAGCTCCTTTGCTTTCACACAGCACAGTAGCTGGAGGCAGCCAAAGAGCCTGGCAGACCAGACAGAAATGTTAGATGGGCCAGATCCAGCCCACAGGTTGTATTTTGCCCACCCTGATCTAGAGACATGCATGATCTGGGCCAGAGTCCAGAAGGAGCAAATCCCTCCAGGGATTCTCTCCAGCTCAGCCAGGTCTTCCTGCCTTTCATATGGCATTGGTTACTTTATGGGTAAGGAGGGTGAACTGGAGTTCTATTCATTTGGGATGCGGATGTGATAGAGAATGTGATGGTTTAGAACTAATGTCAAGATATAAGACCAAGATTTTCCCAAATGACTAGTGGTTTTGAGTGCCTTAGTTTTCAGGAGTCCAACCTGAGAAGCCTCCAAAGGGCCTTGACTTTCAGCGGCCCAGTGCTTTGTACTTTCTGAAAATCAGGGCCCCTTAAGACATTTCCAGGTGGGGACCCAAACACCAAGGTTCCCAAAATCACTAGACACTTTTGACAACCTTGGCCGGTAACTTGAAAATGTACCTAATTCTCCCCTGCAGAATCCCAGGGCCTGGTTCTCCCCTGACATGCACTGTGTCACTATTTATATCTGTGCAAAGCAGGTGCAAAACTGGGTCAGAACAGGAGCATTTCTTGGCCACTCTGTACAGAGGTAAAAGATGTCACACGCTGCAAGGCAGGAGAAAGTCAAGCCCTCTGGGCCTGGAAGATACCATGGGACTGACACCAGCTCTGTGCTACACTCAAGTAAGTTCAAGAGTTTAATGATTTTCCCCTTGTTTTATCTACTGCAGGAGCTGAAGGCGACGACAGTGCAAGAAGTGAGAGACATTTCAAAACCTCTTTTGTCTAAAGTTATGATGATTTATTTTTTATATTGTATGGCAGCTCCAGAAGCCCCCAGACTGGGATCAGGGTCCCGTTTCTAATGAGGTTTTATTTAATTGTATGGCACTGTGTCCAGTCTGTTTTTTATGGCCTGTTCCAGCAGAGCAGAGATCAGCTGAGTGATGCCTTTTGACTCCCTTCAGGCCTGCCAGGATTGGGCAAAGGATGCAAGAGAGAGGGAAGGGCACAGAGAAGGCAGGCTCCATTCAGAACCTCGGCTCTGTCTGTGCACGCTAAGACTGTGGACATGACTCTTGTCAGGCCTAACTTCAAATTGCTTAATTTCAGCCACAGGGTTTTTGAAAACAGGCACCATTTCAAAGAGCAGAAAAGCAGCGGCCTGCAGGCTCCACTTCCAGTGGGTAAAGGACTCTTTCAAAGTTTGGCCCCATGTAAGTAAGGATTGAAAAAGCAAAAGCAGGAGATTGGGGATAGCACAGGGAGCCTTTCACCCTTAGGCCACTGGCTTCAAGCAGAGGCGGCTCTATGTTTTTTGCCGCCCCAAGCGCAGCAGACAGGCGGCCTTTGGCATCACGCCTGCGGGAGGTCCGCTGGTCCCTGGGCTTTGGTGTACCCACCACCGAAATGCCGCCAAATCTGTGAGACCAGCGGACCTCCCCCAGAAACGTCACCGAAGGCCGCCTGACTGCTGCCCTGACAGCAACCGGCAGGCCGCCCTCTGCAGCTTGCCGCCCCAGGCACGCGCTTCCTGTGCTGCTGCCTGGAGCCGCCCTTGGCTCCAGGCAGTCCCAGGACCCTTGTAACTCAGACATGTTACCATGATGGCAATTCCGGTAGAGGGGCTGCCCTAGGAGGCTGGGCATGGTGAGAATCCTTCCCCTGTATTCAGTCAGGATTTCAGGGCAGAGAGAGAAGTTCCTCTTCCCAGAGCAGTCTCGCGCTCAGGCTCTGGAACTGGACCTCCTGTGCAAGGCCGACCTGACCGCAGACTGACAATGAATAGATCTGTGAGCAAAGTGACAAGGGGAAATAGGCAGGTTTGCTGTGGAGGAATGACCATGTTACCAGAGACCTGATATCTCAGGGAAAGGTATTACATTTGACAGCCTTTTGGCAAGAGGGAGCACAAAGAGCGAGGCTTTAACTTGGGGCCTTCTCCATTGACATCAGTAACAAAACTCCCATTGATTTCTTTGGGAACAAGACTGGTCCCCCGATGAGCATCTTACCTTGGACAAGGTGACAGTCTGTTGTTTCTTGTGTGGAACCCAACGTCCTGTGCCCCATCATCTGCACTGGTTTGTTTTCAGGTGCAATTCAAGAGATTAGTTTTGACTGATAAAGCATTAAGGCCCTTACCCTCAAAGATATTTAGGTGCCTAACTTCCATGGGAGTGAGTTGTAGGGGTTTGCTCAGGCCTTATTTTAAAGCCTGACTCATACCTGAACTCGAGCTGAGCACAGCCAACCTGAGTGTGGCCAGTCCTATTCAGACCAGATGCAACCCAAACCCGGTATCTATACTTGGGCCCTGTCAGATAGCAAGGCTCTAGTTAGGCACCTAAATACCCTTGAAGATCTGAGCCTAAATGCTTTGAGTCCCGGACACCTTTGAAACCTCCATTCCCCTCTGGTGATTCCACAGCAGCTGAAAACACTTGAGTTAATAGCCCCTGGATTTAAAAAAAAAGGTCTTTGTCACTGGAACTCACTCTCAGCCCACTTTATTTCAACAGACCCCACGTATGATGTTCAGGGGATGCTGCAGGCTGAGCTATTCACTAAGGCGCCTGAGAAGTATATACAGTACATGGGGGCTGAAAGTTCTTCTCCCTGACAGACTGGAAAGGTGAGTTTCCAGCTGATCACACTTCATTTTGTACGTTTGGGGAGGGAGAGGTTTATTGCACATGTGCCTATATGAGGGGTGGCCAAACTGTGGCTCATGACCCACATGAGGCTCTTTTACAGTTAAAGTGGGGTTCACGGAGCCTCCTGCCCCAAATTCACCCCCATTTTCCATCTACCATTCTGAGGGCAGGGAGCTCGGAGCTTCTGCCCTAAGCAGGGAAGTGGGGTTAGGGCTTGCCCAGCAGGGAAGGTAGGTCTCGGGCCTGCAGCCCCATGGGGCAAGCCTGCTGGGGCTCAGAATGTCAGCAGGAGTGGGGCTGAAGCACTGAGCCAAGACAGGTGCCTCCCATGGGGCTGAAGCCCAAACACCCTCCTCCCTGAGCCCTGGAAGGTGCATCCCACCTCTTGAATTTCTGAAGATTGCTGTATGTGGCTCGAAGGGTCAGTAAGTTTGGCCGTCCCTAGATGGCCTAGAGCCTAGAATAAGTGCATTTTATAAACGGAAATAGAGAAATATAAATAAGGGAGATGGGCCTTAACCAGAACCCAGGCTCCAAACCTCTCTGTGGACTATGGAGCTTCATAACTGGAGCCCTTCTCCGGTCTCTTCATTACATTTTACTGCAGGGGGAAGGTTGTTTTGCTTGTGATGCAGAAATACAGAGTCTAAATGCCTTGGAAGTTCCTTAGATACTGTACATGCAGTTCAGTTCAGTGATGCTTCAGTGGCAAGGCAAGCTTCATGAGTGCTGTCCAAGTGTGAAAGAGACAGACCCCCCTCAGGTATCTGTCTGGTCTGCCCAGCATGGGCCTTCACACTGTCTGGTGAATGATCCTCTGGGAATTACTGCTAAAGTGACAGGATGCCCTGTAGTGATGCCATCCGTCTCCTTTTTTGCAAGGCTGGGCTATTCTCTTTATGGGTGTATCTGATAGAACAGTCTATATATGTTAGATAATACAGTGAGTGAGTGGCACAGTATCGGAATTAGAACAGAACTAGAACAGGACGCACAGGTTTCCCTCATGTCATCTGTGGTGAAAATTCAATCCTGATCATCTGGGGGACACACATTTCTCACCCTCCCTTTTACACCTTTAGCTTCTGGTCCTTGCTTCTCTATCTGATTCACCTCTGCAGTAGCTCTGTGCTCTGGCGTGACAGGTCTGTGTAGGGATCTGTAGCTGTTTAGCTTGTGTGAGATTTGTCCTTCCCAGTGACTCCTCTCTGGATGTTGAAATGCAGCCAGATTTTCAAACGTGGTCACAGACTGAGCTTCCCAGAGAGACCCAGTGGCCGCTTACACAAATGTAGGCCCCAGTCTCGTCAACATTCTTCAGTGTTCGTCTGTGCGTTTGGTAATTTGCAGACGGTCCCTTAGCTGGGTAGGCTGGAGGCGGGGGCGAGCTGTAGGGCTGGGTTTCTGCTGCATTATTGCAGAAGGGAGGAGCTGAGGGGGCTCAGGGCTCCCTGCGGCCGATGGTTTGCACCAAAAGGTTGTGCCCCCTTTTCTGCTCATGTCAAAGCAGGAAGCAGCTCTGATGGCCCTGGGTCCCTGGGGATGGGGTGGGAAAGCATTGCACAGAGCGGATCATCGCACGCGTACAAAACCACCAAGGCGGGGAGAGAAAAGGGAACTGGTCTGGTCTGGGATTTCTATTGCTGTTGCTAAAAGGGAGGAGCCCTTTGTATTTGCAGCTGGTACTTTGCAGACTGTCCCTGCGTGGGTTTGTTGTGGTGCCCCCTCGGGGTGTTTGCACAGGCTGATATAGTTAGTTCAGGTTCCTTGCCAGGTCCGGTTAGCTTGAGAGAGCTGCTGACCCGGGAGGGAGGGGCAGAGAGATGATGTGACTCCCTTGTGCAGCTGGTAGTTCGCAGACGGTCCCTTAGCAGGTGGGGCTGGCTCGCTGCTGCTGTTCATGGTGAGACGGACTGAGATCTCAGCTGCCCTCTCGCAGGTAGGGAACATCATCTTTCCATCTCTCCCCTCCGCCTGAGCAAAGGGGACGCTCAGCAGCAGCCATTCCATGCGTGGATAGAGAGAAGATTTCAGAGGCTGCCTTGAATTGACCCCCCCGGTTCCTGGGGTAGTCGCTAAAATATGCAATATTGTCGTTTCTGGCCCCAGTCGAGGTGAGAGGAATCTGGACGTGGAGGAGATTGAGGGAGGGGATATTGTTTCGTTTGGAGCGGGTTGTCCCCTTTGCTCAGTGGATGGTTTCTCCTATGCGGGCTGTTTTTGGCTCCCACGGAGTTAAAACGGGCCAAAATTGGGCTCAGACTGTTAGATCGCGTGGAACAGAATCTGGTTTCGCCTTCCACGCCAGCCTGCACAGGGTCAGAAGGACCTGGCGGAACATGGTGCGTTTAAAACAAAAAATCAAGCCCTAACAAAAGGAAAAAGAGAGGGCGGGGGGAGAATCTGTGTGTATCCCCCAACGTTTGGTTGGAAGATCCTGACTGCGGGGTGGGGGTGGGGGACATCCCTGTGGGTCTTTGGGTGTTGGAATGGGGCTGGAATTCTTTCCAGCTGGATAAGTTAGGTAGAAAAACCCCAAAGTGCTGACAGAACACGTGGTTAATGTCTCCTGCTAAAACCCTCCCTGTACAATGTGGCTGTCACTTATACACATACCCATTCTTCTTAATGAGTTCATTGAAGGCACTCTGATGGCAACTTCTCTGACTTCTTGCTACTCCTTATCCTAGTGCCACGTTTACCACTCCAAGAAAGTGGGGGGTGTATCCAGGATGCATATCCTTATACTAATGGGGGTGATTTTTGCATAATTACACTCTTATCTCTACTTTTCTTTTCCTTAGAGAGGTGATGATAATAGTAACACTTAGAGCTTTTCAGCTATTGATTCCAAAGCACTTGCTAAAGGCAGGAGAGCAGTGGTATCACAGATGGAGAAACTGAGGCATAGCCAGGTGAAGGGACTTCTCTGAAATCAACAATAAGTCAATGATAGAGCCAGAAATAGAGCTCCATTCTCTTGACTCCCAATCTGAGTCCCTGTACATTGAAGTATGGCACTTCCTTCCCTTGATGGGAGATAAAATATCAAGCTGCCTCCCCTGTATCGTTCCATGGCTTGTTATCAGTTTCCCACATCATCAGGGCTTCAAAATCCTCCTTCCTGGAGCTGTGCCTGGTGATACTGGAAATGCCAGGGAATGCTTCATGCTGGCAATAAAGAAGACTATTCTACTTTATTTCACATAAAAACAGTGGACACTGAGAAACTGATGACTCCAACTGAAAGTAGCTATAAGGTTGGGATGATCTAATGCTCTGGCTGAGCTGCTCACTCATGGTTTATGACTTCATCCAAACCATCCACAGATACGTAATTTCACTGTCTCCCTTGTGTGCTACCTCATTCAGTGCAATGAATGGTTATGTAACATTGTAGTTATAATATATGATCATTTGCTAATAGATTATTGAGGAGGCACAGCCTGGTCTGGCCAAGGTTCTGTCTATGTAGGTATCTCCTTTTAATTTTTGATGAAAATCTCACTGAATGATCATTGCCCCTGTGTTCTTAAATTCCAGAGAGTTCCAACAGGGAATGATGTTAGTGTCTAGATACAAGTTCTCCCTGCAAAGTTGGCAATTCCACTCTGTGACTGGGAGTGGGGTGGGGGCAGATGAGGGAGGATTTTACCTTAAAAAAAAAAAAAAAAAAAAAAAAAGCTCAGAACAATCATGCATGAATAGCACCATCCTCCAGGACTCAGCTGGGGAAGTTATTCCCCTCCTCAAAACATGCAGGGGCTGAATAATGATGTTTTACTCCAGATGAGGCTGAATATCTGTGTGGGGCTGAGTGATTCCTAGAGGTGCTGTGGAAAAATGCATGGAGAAAATACAGGAAAAAGAATCAGACCGGAGCAGAAGGCTGTACCATCGACAGTTACAGCCCACTGAGTCATGTGGTGGGGACAGGGAGAGCCTGCTGGTCCATTGCTATCTTGACCCTTCTCCGGCTAACATGTCTAACCTGGCATAGTACAGGGCTGGAAGAGTGAGTGGGTGAGTGGACATGAGGAAATCTCTCAGGACATGATCAAAGCAACAGCACAGCATCATCACAGAGGGAATTTCCCTGCCCTGGGTGCAGGTGACAGGCTTCCTGCCAAAAGCTGCCTCTTCTCTTAGGTGGGTTAGGTTGGCTGTAGGGAGATTAAGGTGCTCTGAATTGCTGAGATGAGAGAGGACAATATAACCCCGTGGGCTGCTTCTTTACTGGCCATCAGTAGAGGAATAATGGTCTCCAGTTGCATTGGGGAAGGTTTAGGTTGGATATTAGCAAAAACTTTTTCACTAGAAGGGTGGTGAAGCACTGGAATGGGGATGTTGTGGAATCTCCTTTCTTAGAGGTTTTTAAGGCCCTGCTAGTCAAAGCCCTGGCTGGGATGATTTAGTTGGGGTTGGTCCTGCTTTGAGCAGGGGGTTGGACTAGATGACCTTTTGAGGTCCCTTCCAGCCCTGATATTTTATGATCAGCCACCAAGTGCTTTGTCTTGTCAGTTTTATGACCAACACAAGATCTCCAGTGGGTGACCCTCATGGGGCAATGTGTAGGAATGGCCAAAAGTTTGAATGTTTATGCAGTTGTCTCAGACCTTGGGTTCAAAATCTCAGACTCCTTTTGAGAACTTTCTAGACTTTTCTGCCTCCAGCTGCATTGGGAATCCCCTGAGAGCAAAGTTTCATGGGGTGTGTCAGTGCTTCGGCTCCTGTTTTCGATCAGAACCTGAGAGGGCAGAGTTGGGTAGGAGGGAAATATCATGTCAAGAAGGGGGGGAAATAACCAAACTTTTAGAACTGCAATGTGACTGTGGGTTTGTGCTTTGAGCAGTTCTTGTTGCACGTATGCCAGAGGGCTAGGTGCTTAGAGCCAACTCAGCACTGGTCACCAAGGGTATGTCTACACTGCAATTCAACACCATCAGCTGGCCCATGTCAGCTGGCTTGGGCTGTAAAATTGCAGTGTAGATGTTTGATTGCAGGCTGGAGCCTGGGCTCAGGACACTCTTTCCCCACTGAGTCCCAACAGCCTACCCTGCCTATCTACACCTCAGTTTTACAGCCTCACAAACTTGAGTCAGCAGACACAGGCCAGCTGTGAGTGTTTAACTGCAGTGTAGACATACTCTGAGGTACTAGCTATTTATCCCTTGGAGTGGATTTAATTGGGGGAATGGGTGCCCAATGGCTTAAGGAGGCAGGAGGCTGTCAGCTAATGAGGACAATCAGCCAGGAACAGTTAAAAGACAGGGAGGAAGGCAATGTAATGAGGGAGGCTGGTAGGGTCTAGGGAATAAGGATCCCAGGATGGTGAGAACTTGTACTCCCCTCCTGGGAGGGAGAAATTGACTTTTAATTGTATGATGCTGCACAAGACAGTCCTGGATAACCAGGTGGAGAGGACCCAATAAATAACACTGCTGTTCATGAACAGAGAAGTATCCAGCGGGTTTGTGGTTGTCCACAGGGCAGAGAAGGGAGTCTGTTACACCACAGCTGGGGACTTGTGTTTTGTTTTTCTGTTCTCTTATCTTAAGCAATCGTCACACTGATTAATCCAGGATGCTGTATTGTTACTGAATGGTTTTTATCAAATTTACTTGTTCTTTCTCTCCTCCCCCGCATGCCTCCTCCAGGTTTTTCTTTTCTCTTCATGTTCTGTCCTCACATCCTTTTATGTTAAGGATCAAAAAATGAGTGAATAAAATATTTGGTTACTTGCATCTTTAAAGCTTTTTCTTGGGGCGTGTCCTTTCAAATCAGTCTAGCCCCAGTGGAGACAGTGCAGTTGCTGGATGTTTCTACTGACATGATCTGCAGTGAAATCCTTAAGTGTTGAAATGTCTGGTGTAGTTGTTCGGTTTCAGAATTAACTTGTTTCCCGAGAACTGCCACTTCAGACTCCCTGGACGTGGACTCTAAGCACTGCTGAATCACAATCAGGAGTTTTTCTTCACAACCAAAAGGGCTGAGGTGAAATCCTAGCCACGCTGAAATTCAGCAAAAGTTTTGCTATTGGTGTTAATGAGGCCAGGAGTTCACCCTTATTTTGGTGGTAGTGTGTTTTTTCTTTAAAAAACAAAACAAAAAGAAAACCTTAAATTTTGCAGTAAACAGCAGAGATGCAAAAACTCTTCTGAGAGACTTGCTGAAGGGAATTGTTTCCATGCTGTGCCTCTCCCTACCTCCTACTAACACAGAAGCAGAGCCAGCATTTTACAGGTGGGGGATAGGGATGGAGAGGAATTGAAGCACAGAAAGATGGCTTGACTTGCCCAAGACCACCTGGTGAGTTGGTGGCAGAGATTCGACTAACCTCAGGAATTTCTGGCTCCCAAACCACTGCGCTATGCACTGAAAGGTGCTACCAAAAAGTGACCCAATTTCAGCTTTGTGTATGTTGGTTTAGTCAATCAGACCCCAAATCTGGGAAGACTAACAATTATAAATTTTAACACCCAATAGCTGAAGATCATTTCTCCCTTCTCTTGCTTCCCAAGATCTGAGTTCAGGGTGCTATGATGGCCCATGTTGCTAAAATATGAACCAAATGAGCAAGGCAGGGAGGGCAGCTCTAGGCTTTGTTGGTGCTTGGGATATTGTCAACTTCAATGAGAGAGAGGCCAAAGCTGCATCATTTGCCCTAGACCCAGGAATGCTGGAACAACTTTTATAGTGGAGGGACTGAGAGACATTGAAACAATCTCTAAACCCTGTGTAAAATGGAATTTATTTCCAGCCAGGGAATGTAGTTGCACCCATCTCTAGACCTGAGCTTCCTAGAAGTCTGAGGGCATTTGGAGCTAGAATTTGGGTTTAGACTCAGCTCTAGTTTTCTCATGGGAAACAACCTAATCCTGAATCCTGATCTTGCGTCCTGGCAGATAATAAAGTCTCTCAGTTCCAGTTGTTCCATTTTGATCTAGCTGTGGGAGGCAGAGGGAGCAGCTGTGTCAGTGGGGTGATGTCTCTGGTCCAGGATTAATGAGACTAACCTGTGTAACTGGATTTCTGTAATGATGTGTCAGGGATTGGCCTGAGGGGCATGTGTGTGTCAGTGTCAGAATGGGGCAGACTCCAGATAAATCCTAGGGCCCAGAAGCCCCCAAGGTTTATTTTTACTGTCTTGAGTTTTGTCCAATGCCATATCCGTTGGTGTGTGGGAAAGAGTTAAAAACAAACCTGCTCTGCAGCCTGGTGTCAGGTGCTTGGCCTGCTGCCTGGGCCAAAGGAAACATCCTGTACAGAGGACGCACAGCTCACCATTTGCTAAATCAGTGACAGAAATGTGCTGCCCATGAGGAATATGAAGAGCAAGTGTGGCAGTGCTGGTTGGAGAGAAAGCTGCACCTTGAGGCATCCCTACCCCATTTATCCCCTGTGGGTAGGAGCGGGCCTTTCACACTATGGCCCACCTATGGTGACCAAACGGCAAGAGTGAAAAATCAGGAAAGGGGTTATAGGTGTCTATATAAGATAAAGCCCTGAATAGCAAGACTGTCTCTATAAAATTGGGACACCAGGTCACCCTAGGCACACTAGAGCTCCAAAGAAATTTAGTTCCTACCTTACTGGGCACTGGCCATCATTCTAGGCAGTTACCATCATTAATAGATGGCTGTATAGGACTGAAGGGAGTGGGATTTCGGGGAATAGCTTTCCTAAGCAATGTGAAAACACCCCCAACCCCCTACTCACAGGCTTTCTCTGAGTCTCTCCTTTGTTTATATGTGTCTCTGTTAGTCTTTTGCCTGATGCCCTTGGTGTTTCTTCAGACTAAACTCCTAGGAAGGTGGGTGGGGGGTGGAAAGGAATGGTTCATTGAAGTGGCTGGATTGTCATCTGCAGTGAGGAGGAAGGGCTGTGAGATTGCATTTGCACCCTGGCTGGAGGAGGGCCACAGACCAAACCAAATGTCCATCGTGCTCTGAAAAAGCTAGGCCTGTAGCCAAATGCAAGTTTATGGCAGAGGGTGTGTGTGTGTGTGTGTGTGTGTGTGTTGAATTTCCAGACTCTCAATGCAAGGAATCTGCTTGATTAAACTGTTGTCATCGATGAGCATTTTGAAATATGAACACTATTACCACCCCTTCTCGATTCACAAGCCAAGTGACAGTGAAACCCCTTTCATTGAAGTTTTCATTAAAAATAACTGAAATTCAAACTAATATTTTCTTATGGAACATAATTAGCAAGGAAGTGCATATGTTGTGTCTGTATTAGCAGTGTACCTTGCTTGCACGCCCTCTCATCCTCCCCGAACCGAGACACAAGGCTTATTTTACTTGTACTCTGAGCCTGCCACTTAAATTCCTACATATTTACCCTTGGGAATTAGTTTTCAAATCTTGGACAGTTCTAGACACTAACAGCACATAAAGCAAACACATGGTCAGCTGTTTTCTTCACGCACCATGGTCCAGGAATATGAAATGGTATATGCAGTTATGTGTACGTTGAAACCACCTTCATGAAGAATGGCCGCAGCATGGTGGAGTCACTGAGATCACCCTGAAACCAGAGACTCATGAGACTGGGTTGTTAGCCTCCACGTATGCAGCTAGCTGGTGGAGGACATTGCAAACAAAAACAGCAGCCAGGAGACACAAGTACAAGAGATCCACAAACAAGAAATGAAATAAAGGGTCACAGGGAAGCCATTAGTCAGAAACTAATGCTGTGCATTGATCCCTAAGACACCCTCCCCCATCAGAAGCCCCCACAGGCAATAGTAAATGTTGTCAGTGGTAGAGTGGCATCACCGTCAATCAATGTAGATGACACAAGTACAATTAAAATTCACCGAATACAAGAATTTGAATGTAGCTGTCCCACAGGGCTCTATGACACAATATCAAGGTTAGTAGAGACATTGGCAGTGACAGCAGAGTATGGACAGGTTGGTCCAACAAAGGTAGTTAACCATTTGAGGTGGGGTGATCAACCGAGAAGATACGGCCTCCTCACATGAAGAACCTGAATGGTGATGGTTGCAAAAGAGAAAGTGGTGGGAATGTCAGTATTATCAGATGACATCCACATATTTGTCTTACTCTTGATTATACTCTTACCTTGATTATAGATGCACCAAGAGGGAGCTGTAGTAAGCATCCATGCTATTGTGGAGCAAAATCACAACATTGTACCAGGACTGCTAGCTGCACATGTGCTTTCAGCCTGATACAGTAGCTTCCTATTTTGTCCTTCACAGAGGCACTGTGTTGAAGAGTCTGCCAGCTGGATACACCTTTTCTCTGCAGGTGACATCAGTGCAGCAATGCCTGCTGTCATCGAACAGGAAACCAAATTCCTGGCTGCAGGCTATGGACAATCAAATTGTGCCACCATGTCAGAAGTACAGTCAAAATCCTGGGCAGCAAACATGGGCAAAGGTATCACATCAGCACCAATGTTCAGCTCCTTACCTCCCATAACTGAAGCATGTACAGAAAATGTAAAATGAGCGCATCTTTAGACAACTGTGCAGAAAGGTGTTTCAGATCTAACTTCCCCCACACACACACACTTGACCCACTGCGGTATTTGGTTAACATTATTATAATGATTTGGATGACTATATATATATAGAGAGAGAGAGTATTTTTCATATTAAAAATAGTCACTGTATCATATGAAAGTGACGACTGTGTATATCCAAAGCCCCCTCCTCATACCTCATTATCATTCAAATATGTATTGTTAATGATTGACATTGCAAATGTTAAATACTTGCATTTCATGTTTGAGAGCTTTTCCACCTTCATTTTGTATGCCCCAAATTATGCAAACTCTTACTGCTTGGGAGTGGGGGGTTGGTGAGGGTGGCAGGTGACAGTGCTTAGCAATGATAGTGTCATCAAGCAGATTCTTAGTGTGTGGTCTTGAGGTACAGAATCCACAACAGAACCTTGTATGGCCCCTAACGCAAGGGGGACTGGTGTGGCTGCCGGACTATGGCTGAGATTTTCTGTGGTTGGCAGGAGCCTCTTCCTGAGTCTAGGGTGGGGTGAAGCTTCCTACAGTTGGGGGAGGGGGTTATCTGCAGTATAATAAGTGGTTTCTAGATTCCAACGAACACATAATAGTTTAATAATGTAACATTGAGGTGAGTGGCTTGCCCAGTCCCCTTCCTCTCCCAGTCCAGAGGGCCTCACTAACTCAGTGAACTTGAAGTGTATCGGTCACCTTCCAGCATTAGAGAGAGGGAGTATTGGATCCCAAAGCACTTAGCTTGCCACTGAATGCAGCCTTCTGTGCGCTGGGAAGTGACAGCCGTTTGACAGCACTCGGCAAGACGATAACTTTTTGAGCAGGAAGGAGAATGGCACCCATCTGAAATGGGGTGAAACGTAACACCCCGAGTTGGAATTTAGCCCAGACGGTCCGACTCTTGTGAAAAGTGCCAGGAGATCTTTAATGAGCACAAGTGGTTTGGAGGTCAGTATTCCACCTCTGATGGAGAGCGTCCCACGAGCCTGGTGTCCCTGAGCAGCATGGAGGGGCGCTGGGGTCAATACTGATCCCAGTGCAAGAGTGCCCCTGGGCACTGAATCACAATCAGTCCCTATGCTCTGGGGTGGAGTTCAAAAGCGCTCATCTTCCCAACTCTGGCTTTTGGACTGTCTTCCCCCTCCAGGGTTCAAGCAGGGTGACCAGACAGCAAGTGTGAAAAATCATAACAGTGGGTGGGGGATAATAGGAGCCTATATAAGAAAAAGACCCAAAAATCAGGACTGTCCCTATAAAATCGGGACATCTGGTCACCCTAGTTTCAAGTGGCGGTTGCCCCAAAGCTGCTGTCACCTCCCAGACTCACTGCACTGAGTCTCTTGCTGTCCAGTCTTTGTAGTTCTGATCTCGCTTTCCCTTTCAGTGCCAAACGCTCCATTAACCATTATCTCCGGTTCTGTACTGGGCCTGTTTCCTGCCTCTCACCCTGTGAACTTGCAGCAGGCATGGGGCATTCTTTCGTGTTGCACTTGGGCTCTGCTGCCGGATCTCCCAGAGGCGACGGGGGGTGTTCTTGTATAAAATACTTGAGTGGATACTGAGCTACCAAAATGGTCTCTAGACTTCGCCTTTGTGACCTTGTGAACCTAGGTCTGAGGTGTCCCAGAGGATGGGTGCCTGGGACTGGCAGATTTCCCAGCAAGGGTGCACAGTGATGTCCCAAGTATTAGCATCAGACTGCTCTTCCCCTCTGTCATGATTGTGTGAGAAGCCACTGCCTAGGGTTAAACATGGCTGCCCAATGCCCATTGTGCTTACAGTGACTCTGCAAAGGCAGCAAATGGAGATTACTGTGAGGTCTGAGCCAGTCAGTTTCTTTGAATCCATCCAGGATGGAGGTAGGAGAAGTCAGAAGGGAAACACAACCCCTGGAGTGGAGCAGAGAGCAGGGCTGAAATAGTGGGGCTTACAACAGAGCTGGGAGCCAAGGTGCTGGTGCTAACAGCCTGATGCAGCTCTCATTGGCTTCCAGAGGAGCTGGGTTGGGTGCAGTGTAAGGGCTTGTCTAACAGCTCTTTCTGAATAACTCCATGTGCGGACACGTGTATTGCAGGCTAAGGGTGTCTTCACTCCTCTCCTGGGCACCTCCCTGTGAAGAAGAGACACGTGAGTGTAACCTCAGGGCCTCTTGTCAACAGTTTGCCCCGCACTGTAGGAAAACATGCCTCTTGTCACTCCCTGGTTCTCCCTCTGCAAAACCTATGAAATGACAGGTCTGGAGCTCCCGTGTCGCGAGCTGCTGAACCTTATGACACAGCTAAGGCCTGTCCTCTGGCAAACTGCCCCACAGTCCTGGGGCAGATTCTGTTGCCAGCTGAGTGTGCTGCAGCATCTTCACTTAAGTTTTAAACAAGGAGTTTGTAGTGAATCACATGGGAATAAAACCATCACAGCAGGGGCGTCAGAGTTCTTTGTTTTGAAACTCGGTTTCCTTTCCCTTGCCCCAGCGTAGTCAGGTTTCAGAGCAGATTTCTGTATTGAGAAGGCAGAACTGTGCTGTGGAAGTTGCCCTGGGATTGATGGGGATTTGGGCAGTTGAATAGGGGTCTTTTGGGGGTTTTGGCACCTGGGAAGGTGTGAGAGACAGATTGGGTTTGTGTGAGAACACGTTATCTGAGCAGCTCCCCGGGTGGACCGGCTGGTGATGTGTTTGCGACTGTTCCAGCGCTGCCCCCCACTGAAGAGCATACATCAGACTACCCTGGGTGTATATTAAAATTCCTTTTGCAAGCTGTCTCCCCCGCCAGCCCAGACGTAGTGTCCTAGCATTGGCGCTGCAGAGTATGTGACTTTCCAAGCTGTCCCTCTGTCCGAGGCTCACCCGAGGTGAGTAACGGGGGGAGATTCCAAGCGACTCATTTGCCCTCTGTTGCCATGTCTTGTCTTTTCTTTCTTCTGTTTCCTCTTCCACTGCAGCATTAATGATGTGGAGCATGTGCAGGACGCAGCTGGGCAGAAGGGGCTGAATCTTGTTACCCTGAGTGGTGCACGGGCAGCTCTTCAGCACATGCTGAGCTAGGCAGGATTTTACCAAATCGGAGTGGCAAGGGGGGTGCACCCCCCGCCAATTTCCCATCTGTGACATTGACATCCTTCTCTTCTCCACCCCAGAGTGCCCCTCCCATGATCCCTTGTGCAAAGAGGATCCCTGATGTCAGAGACTGAATATGGACCATCCTAAGGGCTCCCAATGCCTCCCAAGCCCAGAGACCTCAGGCTAGGCTGGGCTGGGCTGACTGCCCCCTAAAGTCACCTGCTCCTACCTGAAGCTTCCTCCACTATTTTCAGGGTTGATTTCTTGCATGTTGGCCATC
This sequence comes from Dermatemys mawii, assembly GCA_007922305.1. NCBI lineage: Eukaryota > Metazoa > Chordata > Testudines > Dermatemydidae > Dermatemys > Dermatemys mawii. Next base: position 60,696,766 of record ML677332.1, read on the forward strand.
CCCCTCCATTCCTGCATAATAATCCAGGACGTGCCCAGCTCTCTGACCTAATCCATAAGGTGATGCCAGTTCTCCCTGCCAGCCCACTTTCTTTCTTCCTCTGTCTCTCCTGCTGCCTCCCTCTCCTCCCAGCCTGGCCGGTGCACATGTGAAGACTTGGCCGTTTCTGCCCTGGCATGAAGGAGACAGTCTACCTCCCGTGTTTTCTCAGTCACGTTACCAGGCTCAGAAATGCCTGCAAGTAGCTGGGAGCAGCAGCTAACCGGATAGTGCTATGGCTGCGAGATTGGTGGAGAAGCAAAGCAGAGCTCAGCAGCTCTGGCTCTGACACAAGGAGCGCCTGATCCTGTGAAGTGTGGAGTGCCTTTAGGCTCATGTCCTAAGGGAGCTGGGTCCATGCAGGGTAGGACTTTCACTCTGCCTCTCCCTGCCTACCTAATTGCCTCCTTCTGAGCAACACAATCTGCAGAGGGGGCAATCCCTGAGTCTGGCCCCCTAAACGGGAAGAATGTGGGGGAGGAGGACTTAAGGTGCTTGCAGATACAGTGCAACTTGCTCGCCTGGCATTGGCTTGAGATGTGCTGAAAATTCCCAGCCCAATGAACTAGCTCCTTCCACCTGATCTCTGATGCCACAATGGCCCCTAGCATGGCTGTTCCCCAGGGAAAAGGCTGGCAAATGCGTGGTGCCTGCCTGTGGGTAAGTGGGTAAAGATTTGCTCAGCTGTGTGTGTCGTGCGCTGGGGAATTCCCCTGGAGTGATCAGGACAGTCTGTATTCTCTGCACTCACTGAGCATTAGCATGCTGGGAAGAGGCTGGAACACAGAGTGCTCTTCAGAGCCTCTTGTCTGCAGCTCTCTGTGTGCCCAGAAGCAGCTATGTTGTTTACCAATGGAGCCTGTCTTCTGAGTCCCCACAAAGGCTGTGTGGGGTGGAGAAGGATGGCTGATGTGTGCCTCCGAGGGGGCCTCAGCTGGTTGCTTCATCCACCATCTCTAGAAAGAGAAACACTCCAGATGCTTTCTCAAAAGGGAGTTTGCTCACCAGGCATGTTAAGTAGTGAGCAGTCGGGATCGCTGAGTGGCTGAAGGGGTGGACAGAATGCAACTGCCTCCCTTGGATTTGGCCTGACTCGGGGGCTGGCTCCCCAGTGCCTGGGAGAATGCAGTGCAATCATTAGTGCTCACTGCGCTCAGGGCACTGGTTTTAGTCTGCCTTCAAGAGAGAGCATGTTCACTGCAGCAGCGCCCCTAGCCCCGGAGGGAAGAATGCCACCTACTGAATCCACTAACATCTTTCCCTGCAGCACAGTAAAGTACCCCCGGGCCTAGCACAACTGGGGCACTGGCTCAGTGTTGACTCAGAGGAAATATTCCCCCGCTGAGTCATTCACGCCATTCTCTGGAGCATAGCACCATTAACACCACCCTGGAGCACTGGAGTCAGTACTGACTGAGAGGAGGGTCCCTCCCCAGCACCATGGCTGCAGCACTGCACCTCCTAGCACAGAGGTGGGCAAACCACAGGCCACATCCGGCCCACGGGACCATGCAGTCTGGCCCTTGAGCTCCTGGTCGGGGAGGCTAGCTCCCAGCACCTCCCCCGCTGTTACTCCTCCCCTGCACCCTCAGCTCACTGCTCTGCCAATGCTCTGGGCGGCAAGACTGGGTCTAGCCAGTCCATGTGGCTGTGAGCTCCTGCCGTTCTGAGTGGCATGGTAAGGGGGCAGGGAGGGGGGGGGGGGGGGTTGGATAAGGGCCAGGGGTTTCAGGGGGCAGTCAAGGGACAGGGAGCAGGGGGTGGTTGGATGGAGCAGGGCAGTCAGGGGACAGGGAGCAGGGGGTGTGTATGGCGGTGGGGTCCCTGGGAGTGGTTAGGGGCAGGGGCCCCGAGCGGGGGTTGTCAGTGGGTGGAAAGTAGGAGGGATTGGATAGGGGGTGGGGGACCAGGCTGTTCGAGGAGGCACAGCCTTCCCTACCTGGCCCTCCAAACAGTTTTGCAACCCCGATGTGGCCCGTGGACCAAAAAGTTTGCCCACACCTGTGCTAGCACCATGCTGGGGAACCAGGGGTTAGTACTGACTTAGATGGGAGAGTGCAGTGCTGGGGCAACTGCACCTCTCCCTGCAGCACAGCTCCCACTAGGGACTATTCTTGGGGCACAGCAGGGTGTCCTGGGCAACTCTGGGGGAGAGGCTCTTTGCAGAGACAGGCATTTGGGAGCTTTCCCGCTGCCTCTATGAGACAACTGGGCTTCCTCTTTCACTGAATGCTACCATCACAGACCTCCCCACAGGCAGTTCTGGGCCTAGGCCTGACAGTGTCAATCTGAGGCCAGTGGGAATTGACCAGGCATCTCAAGAACTGGCCCTCTGGAGTGCAGGAGGCCCACAGCTGCCATGATGCCATGTCCTGAATCACCTGCTCTGAGAACTTGCCCTTCCCTTTCAAACAGCTGCATTACAAAGCTTGTGATAAATGACACCAGAGCTTTCCCATGTTCTTTGATGCACTGTTAACACACAGTGATGGCGTGATTGCTACCTGGCTAATACCTGAGGGTGTGGGAAGTTGGATGTGGCTAGCCCTGCAAACCACAGGTGTCATCTCTGGGTAATCCATCCGTGTTGATGCTTTAGCTGAGCTGACAGTTCCCACACCCTCCCTTTCAAACTAGGGGTGAGCTCATGTGTTCACGGAGCTCTTTGCTACAGGCTACTTGCCTCACTTGGTTCTGAGGATGCGTCTCTCCTGCCCATAAATAGCCTTGGAGTATGGAGTTGGGTACTACCAGATTCCAGCGCTGACTCACCAAGTGAGGCAAGTAGCCTGTAGCAAAGAGCTCCGTGAACACATGGGCCAAACCTCTCCTTTAGTTCCAGATCCTTTGCCTCCACCGGTGCCAAGCGACTGCTGGCTGCTGGGAAACCATTCTGGGCGTGGACATGCAAATGAGCAGACATAGTTAATCCCATCCTATCTCTTAACACCTGTGCCTGGCAATGCCATGGGAAGAAGCTTTTGGAGCTGCAAAAGGGTAGGGTGGGCAGCGGTATTGCAAAAGAAATAGAACTCCTGGTGCAATGTAAAGAAGCAGCAGGTAGTGCAGTGCCCTGAGCAGTCGTGAGAGAGGCCAGCTCAGGGAGGGTGTTCCATGCAGAGATGGCTGTGGGAGAAGTGGGCAAAGGTGACATGCTCAGTTGCTCCCTATGCGTTTGTTCCCCAGAGCTTTCACACCTCTTCTTGGTGGGCCTGGAATCGAGACATTGCTTCCCAGGCACGTCCTCTGGCCTTTCGGTGGTTTGTGGGAAGGGTGGTCCCTGTGCGTCTGTCGGTTTTCAGTCTTGCTGCCTGTGTGGGTGTTGAGTGGAGCTGGGAATGGCAGCATGTTCCGCCTGACACTCACTAATCCGCCCACGCAGTCTGCCCGCCCACACAGCCAGGCAGCTGTGATCAGTGGCTGAAATCAACAGAGTGCATGGGAGGTGAAGCAGAATCCCCTGACCCTTCCTGTCAGAGCTTGCTCTCCTTGTGTCCTGCTTCCCAGCTCAGACCTGCAGGGCTCCCTCCGACTGCTCAGTTGCCCCAACTGAGTCTCCAGATTTGGCAGGTCTGGATCTCTGTGCAAGGGGCAGAATAACTGGAATACCAATGCTGGTTCCGGCACCCTGTTGAAGTTCATCCTCCTACGTGCTGTGCTCTCTCTCCCTTGTGATTGCTGCCCCACAGAGCAGATGACACTGGTATTCCACTGGGAGGAGGCAAGGGGGCAGCAGTGAGTGAGTTATGGTCTCACTGGCCTAGGAGATTTGGGTTCCAAACCATTAGGCGTCCAACAGTGTTGCTCACTGTACTTCTTCAGATCCCTCCTTGACTCTGTGGCCAGGTAATAGTGCTGCCATCAGTGACTCGGGCATTGCCCAGTGCATTGTTTCTGTTCAAGTAACAGCTGCCGAAGGCACATGGTGCTGCAGGGACTTGTGTGGGGGAGACACAGAGCCTGTTCTCCATTTGGGTCCGACATAGCCAGAGTCTGACCGTCTTTGCCACCAGGCGGTATTTGGTGCCCTGTGTGAGATGGGTTCGTAATGGGACAAGAATCCACACTGCAGAGCCATTTCTGCATAGGGGCCAACCCTGGTATGGGCTGTGGAGGACAAACTGTTCTCTTGCCCTAGAGGGGCCCTCGCAGGACATGGTGAGGAGGATGCTAGCTCTGCTCCTGACCCTCCTCTGGGGATATACAAAAACCCTCAGGCACCAGGGTTGTCAAGCCAGGACTAAACTCACTTCAAAGCAAAGGCTGCTGGGTGTGAGTGAGGCCAGGGCTGGTGGTGGTAGAGTGGGGTCGCCTTCCCAGAGTTGTACCATTCATTCCCAGTGTGTGTCGTTCACCTGGCCGACTCTTCCCTCTATCTGAATCATGACCCTGCTCACACTTGTTGCCCGTGTCTCTTTGGCCCAGCAGGGCGTGCGGTGGGGCCTGTGTGCACTGCTGACCATGCCTCAGACACAGTCCCAGCTCAGTGTGGAGAAGAGCTGTAAAGGCCTGGTAGGAGTTGTCTGTGAGCAATTCTACTTTGTACTGTGCTTTTTCTTTATGTATCTGGTGAAGCACATGTGAAGGGACACCAGGCACTCCCTTTTCTTGCCTGTATACTACAGTGAGGTTCCCCTACCCTACAACAAGAGAACACGTCAGCTTTCTTCAGCACTATCACGAGGGCTGTCCGAACACCGGTGTCAGCTGGCCTGTTTTGAGCTCTTGCTGTCATACATTATTTGAAAGGGGACACGAGTTAGGCTTCCATTCTCCTCCTCACATGGCACAGCTCCCTAGATGGGATCCTACAGCTTCAGCAAAGGGTGTGGAGAGAAAGTGGGTGTCCTAGGCCACCCTACCATCCCACCACACTCTAGAATCCCATCAACCCTTATTGAAAACACTCAAGTATTCTACAGCAAGGTTCCCACAGGCTCTCACTGACTCTTGCAGTAGCTGGATTCCCCACAAAGGGGTTATATTTCTACCTGGTGCCTGTTGTGCAGAGAGAGAGGGACTCTTCCCAGACTCCTTCATTTCAATGTTCATATCTCAGCGGGTCTGGCGATGAGTGGGAAGGAGTTCAGTGCATAGAGTAGGCCAGACATGAGAGGTGAAGGGGTGGGCATTGTCTGACTCTCTCTGAACACAGGATGTTTTGAAGCCGTTCTAGGTATTTGGGAGATCCTTTAGCCTTGGCAGCTGTTGTGTTCCTGAACTTCATATGCACTGAGCCTTTTCTTTCCTGTGCTGCAGTCCCTAAGCTAGAGAACAAGCAATACATAACGCAGACTGAGGAGCTCTTCTCCTGCCAAGATCCGAGGGGGGCCACCTAAGAATGTTTCTCCTAGGACAGTTTCAGTGGCAGCTCTGGGTCTTAATTTTAGCTGAGGCCCAGAAGCTGTCCTCACTTGCACATGTGATTGTTAATTAAGGGCCAGTACTATGCCATGGCTGCTCCAGGAAGTGTGGGCAACTCTCCTGTGACGGGTTGGATCACAGAAAACCCCTTGGGACCTGCCACCTGATGTGTTGAGATTACCCTGAACCCATTTTCCCTGGCAGCTTGGGACTTCAGAACCAAGACTAGTTTGAGCCAGACACACTAACTGGCTGCAAACACAAACCCAGGTCTGAGCCAAGTCCCCCAACAGCTGAAGGCTTAACTGGAGACAGGAGCACTTCTTAAGCTGTTTCCAACACCCAGATGTCCAGTTCTCAATGGGGTCCAAACCCCAAATAAATCCATTTTACCCCGTATAAAGCTTATACAGGATAAACTCATAAATTGTTTGCCCTCTAGAACACTGATAAGAGAGAGATGCACAGCTATTTCCCTCCTCCGCAGTTATTAATACATACTCGAGTTATTAATAAGTAAAAAGTGATTTTCTCACTTCTGTTCTCAAAACATTGCTATCTTCAAGGCTAGGTCACATTGACTATTCTGCTGATTATTCTGCTGTTTTCCACTCGCTTCTGACATGAGCCCTGCTTCTACAGATCTCGCTAAGGCTAAGGCTTAGCATGACAGTTGCTCTGTCTCGGACAACTTAAAATGGCTACTTGAACCCTCCCTTCCTTTGCCTATCTCCACACAAGTCTACATCTAGTATAGTAAGAAGCTGAATAGAGATAAAACCTCACCCTCAGCGATGTTCCAATAAACCTCTTTTACAGACTAGCCTCCTTCTAGTCTGGCTCCAGCAATCACTTACACCCCTGTAGTTACTGTCCTTTGTTCCAGCTTCTTTCAGGTATCCTTTGGGGTGGAGGGACTATCTCTTAAGCCAGCTGAAGACAAAATGGAGGAGTCTCCCAGGAGTTTAAATAGACTTTCTCTTGTGCGTGGAGACCCCTTCCTCTCTCCTATGCAGAAACCTAGCTACAAGATGGAGTTTTGGGTGTCACATGGGCAAGTTACATGTCCATGCATGACTCAGGACTTTACAGGTGACAGCCATTGTTCACATGCTACCTTGAACGTCTGGTAGACTTCTTATGATTAGAGTCTTCCAAAGTTCTGTTGCCTATTAAGTGTTTCTTGATTGGGCAATTAACTTGCAAAATTCTTTCTTAAGAAACTGACCAAATGCCTTACTGAGGCTATGTAAAATCAAACAAGCACATAGCCAATATTCACAACTTCGAATACAAAAATGATACATTCATACAAAGAGGATGAATATATTCAGTAGATCATAACCTTTGGAGAGATATGTTACATGGCATATGTAGCACAAAACATATTCCAGTTATGTCATATATACATTTATAAGCATATTTCCATAAGCATTATGGGATGCAACATCACCTCCATCCCTACTAGAGTGCTGAAGCCCCCTATGGTACAATGTATGTCTACAGTCTGAAGGGGGCTGGAGCAGCTGCCTCTCTATGGATCCTTCCTCTGGAAGACTATGTTGTTAAGGGACATTGCCAGGTTAAATGGGGACCCAAATGTAGGTTCGGTAAAAACAAACTCTTGTGAGTCCTAAAACCAGTAGAATTGTTTCTCTGTTTTTCTTGCTGGTTTGCTTTGATTGTTTTTCCAATGGAAGCAGTTTTAATTTAAGCAGATGAACATTCCCCCTACACTGTTTGCAACCCAACTGTTTCATGCAAATTGCGTGCCGACCTATTTAAACTTCATGCATAACCCGACAGCATCCCTTTAAAGGAACATCTGTAAATGAGACAGAACTGGGATAAAAGTGAATGATTTTACTTTCCTATTCAGGAGCCCTGGGGTGGAATGGTGCAAAGCTATTATACTAACACCATAACTGTGGTGAAGGGGGAAGGCAGGATAACCCAACAGGCAAGCATTGGACTACAAAGCAGGAGTCCTGGGTTCTGGGCCTGCCACTAATTTCCTATGTGATGTGGGAAGTCACTTCTACCCTTTAGGTTTCCCTAGGTGTGAAATAGGAGTAGTGACTACCACCAGCCTTTTTAACAGTACAGACAAACAGCATCTATGTAGTGATGTGTTGCTGAGGCAGTAGGGTGAATGATGCCCAACAAGCAACTGGGCCTTGCTTTTGGGATCTTATAGTCTAATTAGTTAATGTTTGTTTGGTGCTGTGCTAATGTAAAGTGCAGCATAAGTGCTAAATATTTTTACTGTAAAGGCACAGTGAGTGCACAGCAGGATATTGAAATACCGACCAAACGGAGAGTGGAGTTAGAGTGGGACAGCTTCACAGAACGAGCACGGGCAATGGATGTATGAGGTTTGGAGGCAAGGGCCTGGTGGGAAGGGAGGAGCTACACTTCAGCTCTGCTAAGGTTCCCCTTTCGTAGCGCTTGTACGCTCCCTGCTGAGGAATTGCAACTACTTCGCCTGCTTACCTACATTTGGAGGAAGAGTTGAGAAGAAGCACCATGTATGTTCCTTTTTCAACACACTGAGACAAACAGGCACTTTCAGCCCGGCGGATCCATATTGTAGATGGCGTGCTATTAGCTGCTTTTTTGAAAGTCTCCATGGATGAGAGCACAGAGTGTGGCCTGACCCTCCACCCTGAACCCTCTCAAACTGCTCCCTGGCAGACAAAGTTCTTGTGTGGAAAAGTGCAGCACACAGAGAACAAAATCCCAGCTGCCTGCTCGACATGTTGCTTCCAGAAGGTTTGTGTTTCTATATACATTTTTCAACTCCAGCCAGTAACTTTTGTGGAAAAAGTCCATTGTTTTCATTGCAGAGTTGTGACCAGGCCCGTATGCTTTCCTGAGGCTTTTTTATTTTGCAGTTTTTTGGTACAGTTTTATCAAAATACGGGTTGGATTTTTTTTAATAGCAGCTTTCAAATGTTGACAGTGTTACATGCACACACCCCAGTTTTCAGTAACCAGAACTTGTGGATAACAATTTCATTAAGGATCAGGACAGGGATTGCAAATAGAAATATTATGAAAAATTTCACAAAAACAAAAAATCAGAGCATGTCAGCTGCTCTCTATGAAAACTTTCAACAGAGAAAAAAAGGACATTTTTCAACCCAAAACTTCCTTTTTGAAAAATTTATCAGCTCTATTAGACATATACAAATATCTTGATTGCCAGCCTAGCTATGAGAAAACCATTAGCCCTGAATACACTGGCCCTAACTGATTGTATGGCCATAAGCAGCAGTAGTATAGGATTTATATGCTCTCTCTGTATGCTTCAGCCAATAGAGGGTAACCAGTCTCTCTTACATATGCGTGTCTTCTGTTACATCCAGAAGAGGTCAGTGATGATTCAGACACAATAGCCACTACAGAAGATTTCCTCCATTCTCAGTAACACCATTCTTTTCAGGGATCTGCTATGTGTGGGGTTGAATTCCTAGCTGCTTCTTTCAAAGGCAGCTCCTTATCCCTCATCATCTTCACCACCACCTCAATATGAATTACATTTCACAGAGATGCTAAGGCTGCAACTCCTGGAATGGCAGGGGTATAGACACATCTGCGTGTACCCTGCTCAGTGAGATAATGGTAAACCTTGAGGGTGTGTGCAGGATTGTGGAATAAGCACCAAACTATTCATATGAAGATCTAAATAAACTTTATATACAGGGATCACTTTATCATCTGCGAAGATACAGCCACCTCTGGGGTGGGATGAGACAGCTGTTTAACACACTACATACCAGTTCTAGAGAGGAATGAAAGTGAAAAGCGTAGGCCAGTGTAAAATGAGGATGCTGTACCATGCTGAGGGTGGAGTGGGGGGGTTGTGAGGCATAGGTAATTAGTGTTCATAAAATGCTTTGAGAGCCTGGGATAAGAGACAAAATGTACAAAGAGCAAAGTTAAAAGGTGATTTTTACCCCAGGAGTGATCTCCTTTGCGAACTTCCTCTCCAGCCAAACATGATCCCTCTAACATCCCTCCATGCTTCACAAACAGCTTCCTATTTTCAAAGCCCTCTTGAGCTGGCTCAGTGCCACGATCCACATTTTACAGATGAGGATCTGAGGAACAGAGAGGAAAAGTTCCTAATCTAAGGTTCACCACACAGTGACTCAGCTGGGATTAGAACCTAGCAGCACCCAGGTCTGTGCTCAGACCACTAGGCCATGCTCCCACTTCCCAGAGAGGGGAAGGTTTTGTAGCATTGTACCAGTATCTTACTGAAACTGTTTTTCTGAAGAAACTACCGCCGATGCCAACCAAACCCCTTGCATCAGAGAAGAGCCCTTCCATGCACTGCGGTGATACTGCTCTGTCCCTTGCTGGCTCTGAGCCTGACAGGTAGCCAGCTGCTTGTAACATACCCCGAGGGGGTGAGCAGAGCAGGACAGAACAGGAGGCTGCTCTGCCTCCCTTCCTCCCCTCTCACAAGCCGTGCCCTCGCTAGCCCAAGCCAACAGCCTCCCTGCAGCAGGAGTGACTAAATAGCTAGTGCTGAATCATATTAATTTGCTGAATGACTGCAGTGATGCGGGGGGGCAGGGAAGGGATGGGGAGGGGGGGCGGGAGAGTTGTCAGGTTTCTCTCTCCCACTGTGTCTGTCACTCTAGAGTTGAGCGCACCGTCCCTGCTTCGCGTGACACCATGACAGCGCAACACTGCTAGTGCTTGGGGGTAGAGAAGACTGAACTAGGCTGAGGGAAGATGCTGATTCCACCTGGGGAGCCTTGGTGTGGCCATGCCCCCACCCCCAACGCAGAGTTAAGCATAGAAAATGAGAGCTGGGAAGGCCTCCTTGAAACAGCCCATCCCACCCCCTCTGTCAGCCAGTGCAGGGGCTTCCCCGGCATCCCCAGGGATGCAGGAGGGAGGAGAGAAGTAGGGGCAGGCTGCCAGTTCTTCATGCATCACAGCCCACACACATGACGCAACGGCTCCAATGTCCTGAGACCATCTTTCGTCTTGCGTCTTCAGAGACTTCTGGCCACAGCTGCTGCGTGGAGGAGAGTTTCCCAGCTCCCAGGCTGCTAGTGGGAAGTTTAGCAGGAGGTGTGGGGAGAAGGGAGGAATTGACAAAACCTTTTGCCACCCCCTCACCCTCCGCGGCTAGCAGCTGCTGCTGTCCTCGGAGTGACTCCGTCGCCAGCCCCCGGTGTGACCCCTTCAGCTGCCTCAGCCGGTATGTGACATTACAGGAGATTTTTGCCTTTGTGTGGCTTGTTGGTTTCAGAAAGAAAATCTCGGGGCACTGCCCCGGGGTTCATGTGACTCTGTAGCTGGTCTCCTAAACATGGGCCTGACCCATCTCTCTTGAGAGCAGGAACATCACTCAGGCTTCTCCTGTTGTCCCTCCATTTAAAATGAGGCCTGTGCATGCGTGGGGGTGGGAGGCAGTGGTGCCTTTTAATCTGAGGTTGGGGCAGTCCTCTGTTCGGTTGCTAGTGTTTTATAGTTAAATAGTGCAACTATTTGTTGACTGTTTAGGGAACCCATATCCATGCCACTGCCCATCCTGGACGTGCCGTGTGGATAAGCAGAGGAACTTTAGTCTTATAGGCTATCAAATGGGCATCTTTCACCAGCATTAAACTCCCTGGGTCAAACTCATTCCTAATACAACTTCATTCAAGACAATGGATGATTTTGCCCCATTGGTAAACTGGAATATGTTTGTCATTTCCTGCTGCTGGGCTCAGGAGATTTGATCACACTGAGTGAATAACTCCAGCATGGGATCCGTGTGGGCTGAACTCCTGTCGGACAGGGAGTGCTCCTTACCCTGCTCTCTCCTTCAGAAAAGCAGAGGCCGGTCCCAGTAAGATCTCAGGCTGCAGGTTCTTCACTGACTTGTCTAAATAGGTTTGTAGCCCTCCTCTCATGCGTCGTCCTTTCTGTTGGGTTTTCATGTTGCTGTTATCTCTTCTCACCAAGGAGGCTGCAACCAGCAAGGTTTTGAGACTGCAGCTCCCACATGGCAAGATGCTTTTCCTGCTGCTGGGACTTTGACAATATAGCTCTGGATACAATAGACTCAACTCAAGAGGTCAGGTTTGCACAGCTGTTTGCGTGTCCCTGGCTGCATCCTCTCCAGCTGTGACATTACCTGTTCCTCTTCCTGCCGGTTAGCTGGTAACATTGGCGGCATTACCCAGCAGTAAGTTTATGAGCAAGAGACGTGCAAGGGCCTGTGCTGATAGAGAGGAGTTGGCAGGCTGGTCTTGTGAAGAATGAACAGATGCCACATTCCTTTGCACAGCATCTTTCAGAGAACTACCTTATGGAATTAGGTACCAAATAATTAGCCGGGCAGGGTGACGCTAAGAGGCCAGAGAGAAAAGATTTGAAATGAGGTGGAACATGGCTTGGGTGGAGAAACATGGGGAGGCTGTTGCGAGAGGAAGACTATCTCACCAGCTTGGTGGCACTGTACAGAGGGACAATGAGGAACCTGGTGGTAGAATGACAGAGAAAGTGAGCAGAGGAGTAGAAAGAGGGACAGATCTGGAGGTTCTCTGAGCCAGAGCCCTGGAGCTTTTAAAAACAAAGACGGCAGATTTGAATTGTCCCCTGAAATGCTCCTGGAACCAGCAGTGCTCGGTGAGAGGGAGGCAATGGGACTGTTCCTTCTTGGGCGTTGGAGAAGGTGGCAGCAGCACTGTGCAGGTGCTGGAGTCTGGAAAGCTGGACTCTGGGGAGGCCATAGAGCTGCCATAGCAGATGTGAAAGGAGTGGAAGGTCTGGCTAAGATGTCGGTAGAGGTGCAGCTGCAGCAAGGCTGGAAAGGTGGTAGGGTCAGATTGCCAGGCAGGGAAGGTAGACACCATGGTTAGAGACCGTAGGTGCAAATAGAAGATTTGAGTCAAGGGTGGAACTGGGGCTGTGTCTGTGTACAACAGAACCCTAGTGATCCTAAGGGGGGTCCCCAACTCTTCAATCAATTGAGGGAGACAATCTAGCAGGGTTCTTTGATTGTGGATTGCTGGCCAATTCCCCTGATCATAGGGGACAGCAGAAGAAGACAGTAGTAGTGTTGTGTTAGGTCTCTGGTCAGGGGTTATAGGAACCATTTAACAGAATTGTAGAATATTGGGTTTGGAAGGGACCTCAGGAGATCATCTAGTCCAACTGTTCTCAGTGGTACCAGATGACAGAACAAGGAGTAATAGTCTCAAGTTGCAGTGGGGGAGGTTTAGGTTGGATATTAGGAAAAACTTTTTCACTAGGAGGGTGGTGAAGCACTGGAATGGGTTACCTAGGGAGGTGGTAGAATCTCCTTCATTAGAGGTTTTTAAGGTCAGGCTCGACAAAGCCCTGGCTGGGATAATTTAGTTGGGGATTGATCCTGATTTGAGCAGGGGGTTGGACTAGATGACCTCCTGAGGTCCCTTCCAACCCTGATATTCTATGATTCTATGAACCTCCTGCTCAAAGCAGGACCAATCCCCAACTAAATCATACTTCAAAGCATTTCTTGGTGGGACATTTGCATGTAGAATCTGGGTCTGACGGGCAGCGTGTAGTTCTTGGAGAAAGGAATGCCATGCAGTCCTAATGCAGAAGGCAACATATTCCAAATCATTGGGGTCTGATCTCCTTTCAGGACTTGGAGGGAGTGATTTTCATACATGGCTTAATTTCCCTAGCCCATTAACGAGGTAATGACTAGATCCATAGGTTGTGTTCACCTCACAGAAACTCACACACTGTGTAGGGGCTGTGGGATGGGAGAGGAGGCTCCAATTTCCTGAATCTGCTGGCCTGGTGATTGGTCCCAGATCTGGTCTCATTGATGGAGTGGCAGATTTTCTGCTCACATCTGGGGTCTGATGGGATTAAAGTCCATTCCAAATGGCTGTAAGCAAAGGAAAGTTTTCCCAGATTCCAGTAGGGTTAATCAAGGTGAGGTAGAGACTCCAGGATATCAGTCTCATGGAACTTGCCATCCCAGCACTAAGATGTGGGCTCAGGTGGGTGTAGGGAGGCTTGGTAAGGTTGGGTAGGAAAATATGAGAGGAACCTTTTCTTGCACCAGTAACTCCCTCTGCTGGAAACCCAACTGGCACTGCTCGGAGTGCAGAAATTTACCCTCCTGACCACTCCTTGGCACTGTGATGCCTGGATCATGAAGGAAAATGAGCAAACGCTGCCTAGTGCTGAGTTGATGTTCCTGGGGGCAAAAGACTGTGCAGCTGAGGTTGAAGGGACTTTCTGTGATGCTCCCCTCTGGTGTTACTTGGACCAGTGATCTGCTCCAATCCTTGACTGTGGAGCCAGCCTTCCCCTGCTCTGCTGTGAGAAACCCCTCCCTCCACACTTCTGGCATGTAAGCTGCTCCAAGCTACTTGCAAGCAAATGACACTAGTCAATATCTCCCGCCTCAGACCTAATCCTAGGAACCTCCACCGTGCAGTGTCCAGTTATGCCTGTTAGACGCTGCATCAGTTTAACAAAGAAATTAATATCTATCAGGCCTGGTATCCCAAGGGGAGTTTCTGACATGATTCAAACCAAATGCACTGCTTCAGGTAGAATAAACAAACAGATTTATTAACTATAAAGATAGATTTTAAGTGATTATAAGTCAAAGCACAAGTCAGATTTGGTCAAATGAAATAAAAGCAAAACACATTCTAAGATGATCTTAACACTTTCAGTGCCCTTCCAAACTTAGATACTTCACACCACAGGCTAGCTGGTTGCTCTTCAGCCAGACTCTCCCCTTTGCTCAGTACTTCAATAGCTTGGAGTGGTGTCTGTAGCTGTAGGTGGAAGAGAGAGGAAGAGCATGGCAGAGCATGGCGAACACCTCTTCCTTTTATCACACCCTTTCCTCCCTCTTGGCTCTCCCGCTCCCCCATTCAGAGTCAGGAGAGATGAGTCTTTCCGAGCAAAGTTGAGCAATTCTCCTAGTGTGGCTTCATGCCTTGCAGCTCCCTTGCTGGACAATGGCTGTTGATGGGTTGTTTGACACCCCACCAAGGCATCGGTTACTTTCCTTGCTGTTACCTCTGGGAGCTAATATCTGGCTGATTCCCCCAACTTACAGCATGTTTCAGTGACAACCATACTACACAATTCTCACAACTTAATATGCATTAATAATACACATATATGGATAGAGAAATGCTTTCAGCGAATCATAACCTTTCCCCTGATACCTTACAAGGCATGCTTTATGTGTAAGATCCCAATGATATGAAAATGAGGAATATGGGGGTGTAACAGGGTCTGCTGGCCCCCCTCTTCCTGCAGCCCACTGGCTACCCAAATAAGGCTCTGTAAGAGGCTTCCACTGTGCAACACCTGTGTATTTATAATTTACAATGCAGTGCCCACCACCAGTGTTAAGCTATATACAATCTTAGAGGCTTGCTTAACTCCTCACAACCCTCAGCCAGGAAACTGACCTTACCCTGACCATTCCCCCCTCCCTGCTGGCTCCTTCCAGCCTTTATAGCCCTCAGCCCAGCAGGTGTAGCCAATCCACAGGCCAGGCATCGAGCTTTCCCCTGCCCCAATCTATCTCCCCTGATTGGGGCTTGCTGAGCAGGGGCTGATTAGGTGCCTCTGCACCAGCACCCTGCTACAGGGGGTTACAGCAGGCTCCCCCAAGGTACAGAATGTCACACTTCCTCAGTAGCATTGCTTATTGGATAGTGTCCCCGGCACTGGGTCAGCTTCTGGGGCTGTCAGCGGTTTACTTCAGAGCTTCTCAGTACATTCCCACATTTAGTGCATTCCCCTGCCTTTATCTACATTTACACATCACATTCCATTCACTATCCTTCGCATCCTGTGTTTTGGGATCAGCTTTGTTACTTTGCAGGAATCAATCCTTGGATAGCACGCACCATCCACTCGCTGCCCGTGTTTGACTCTGCTCTTTACCGCATCTTTACACTCCTGACTTCTCTTGTTCAGCCCAGGGCAACAGGATGCATCCCCAGCAGATCCTCTGTTTCCCTCCTTAGTCTCCAGGGCCTATTTCCTCAATGGCCTCAGGAACTGCAGCTGTTCTGGGCCAGAATGTGTGATTTGAAAAGCCAACGCTGTACAAAGGATGGGAGCTGGGAAATGGGGGTGGGGTTTAGCCAGCCCTGATTTTTCATATGGATTTGTAGTGGGTGATGGTGTGAGAGGGGAAGGGTGCGGTAAGGAAGAGCAATGTGTTTCCCTTTGAATATAGAAACAACAGGCAAACACTTGGGATAGTGCTGTGGGGGGAGTGATGCCCCCTTACGAAGAGGAGGAAGGACCAGGAAGATTCTGGAAAACTCCAGGGCAGTTGAGAAGGGAGTTGGTCTGAAGTAGGGAAATGGGGCAGCTGAGGAATTGGGGAGAGGGGGTATATCTGGGGGAAACTTGCAGGAGTGTTCAGGGCCCCAGGAACACGTGGGAGACAGGGAGCTGGGCTGAAGCCAAAAGAAATGTTGGAGTGGAGCAGTTCTGGCTTCTGCTAAGGATACACAGATCCTGCTCTCCTCCCCCACACACCTCAACATCTAGCAAAGGGATTTGCCCCTCCACGACCCTTGCCACTGGAGATAGGGCTCCCACACCCCACTACTGAAGATAGTGCTTTACCCCGAGAAGTGAGGGGGAACTGCATAGGGAGAGAGAATGAGTAAAGACTCTACCCCCTGCCCAGTGGTGCAAGTAGCGCAGTATAGTAGCCATATCAGTAAGCTATTTATAGCCAGCACACCACACCAGAAAGACCCAGGAGGAGCATAACACTCGAGCAACTCCTCCGGCACGGCTGTCCCGCACCCAGCCCTTCCACACAACTGCGTGCCTGTGTCTCCTGTCCGGGGTCTATATAGCAGCCCCGCCGGAGGAAAAGGTTGGGGGCAGTACAGCCACGCCAGAGGAGTTGCCGGCGTGTGGTTGCCCAATGTACTGCTCCGTTTGCCGACATGGTTCCGGAGTGCCCTGCGGTTCAGAAGTCTCTGATGCAGCGGGAGGAGGACAGAGCCCCTCCCCAGGTAATGTGGGATGGATCATGGGGAGGGGAGGTGGAGACCATGGGGCGCCAGGGTGGGGGGTGGGGTGGGGTCATGTGAGGACTTGTGGGGAGATCACGTGCGCCGGCCTCCCTTTAACTGGTAGCAGCATACCAGTAAGAAATGAATTCTACTTGCCCCACTGCCCCTGCCTCACAGTAGTTTTAGTGGGCCCTGCTTTGGGTATCCTGTTCCCTCATCGCGCTCCTCTTTTCCGAAGTGGGAAATTGGGAGTGCTGGGCAGGGCATGGTGTGTTTGCGCTTTCTTGCCTGACTGAGCTGAAGCACAGTAGAGGTCACTGTGCCCTCCTCTGGTAAAGCCGCATCTCCCATGTTTGTGCTGAGCTCAACAGAGGGATATTGACGTACCTTTTCCAGCCTGAGCTTGTTATTGATCCCTGTCTGTGGTGCTGAGTCAATGGAACCAGCTCGGTTTTCCTTGCTACCCTCTAGGGTCACCACTGACCTTCCTCTGATCACACAAAGTCATTGGTCTGAGCTTTAGCAACTCTTCCCGGTTTGGGAGTGGGGAGAGGTTGGATTTCAGGAGCAGTGACTTGACTTTCACATTACATCTCTCCCCACATCCCACTCCTGCAAGCTGCAGAGAACTCCCCCAGCACATACCTAGGAAGGGCAGAGTCAGGAAGAGAGCAGAGTGAGTGTAGCTCAGGAAGCAGGGTGATCTAGTGGCCAGAGCATGGAACTGGGAATCAGGGCTCTAATCCCATCTTCTGTGACCCTATGAGCCAGCCCCTTAGCCTCTTTGTACCTCTGTTTTCTTATCTGCAAAACAAAGCTGATAGCCCTCCTGTGAGATAGATAAGGATTATGATCAGCTCTAAGCAAATACTGTCCCCCAAGTGGCTGATTATTCATTTGACTTTTACAAAGGATTTGCTTTGCAGCGTTCATGATCTTTGTGCATTCACTTTCCATGAATACCCTAGCAAGTGAGTTTGCAGGCAGGGATGTTCAAGGGAAAGGACACCATTCACGGAAAGGAAATTTCACATTTATAATGGGGCATCTGATTCTGCATGTTACGCTCATCCAGTCAGACACCAGAAACATACTCTGTCATGAAATGTGCAGAAATTGTCTGGCAAATCACTCTGAATAACTCATCTAAGAGAATCGCAGGCCATTCATGGACAGGAAAAAAACAAAATATGCCAAATGAACGATGAATTATGCATGATTCCACCCATGCTAGCTGTAAGATTTACTTAATTCTTTTCTTGGCTGTAGTGACTTCTTGAAAAGTCTCAATGTCTTGTCCAATGTGTTGTTATTAATGTGGTAAGGATAGAAGATCTGAAGGAGAAACATTTTGTGCAAACATAAGTATCTGTATTAAAAACTCAGGGCAGGTCCCAGATTTATCTATAAATTGGATACAATTTCTTATTTTATTGTGTATATATTTCTTTGCCTTCTTTAGGATCCCTCACTTGTCATCTTGGTTAGACAAGTGACATGCTGTGACTTTTGCTTTTTTGCTAAACTCTTATTCATTGTAACCTCATCAACTAGCCCCCACCCCCAGCTCATTCAACTGTTTCATCCACCTGTTGTGCTCTGCCTGACATGCAGATTGTGAGCTCCCTGGGGCAGGGACCATTGTGTTTGGTCCATATCTGTACAGTGCCTAGCACAGTGAGGCCCTGTTACTTGGTTGGGGTTCCTAAGTGCTATCATAATACAAATAATTAATAATACAAATAATCAATAATAATAGAAGGATCTCAAAGAACTTTATAGACATTAAGGTATAAACTCATGCCTCTGTTATAAATCAGAGTTATCACCATTTTATATGTGGGGAAACTGAGGCACAGAGCAGGGAAGTGATTTGCCCAGGGTCATACAGTAAGTCAGTGGCACAGCTGGGAGTTAAAGCTGGACTCCTGATTTCATGTCCCTGGCTTGTTCCATTAGAATATGCTCACTTATTAGTATAACCTGTGTGGCCTTTCATCTGAAAGACCTTTACAAATTCTCTGTACAGTAATCCCTGAATGCAACATTGAAATGCAACCACCTCTGGTGTGGAACACAGAAACTGTTTTACAGCACACAACAATACTACACAACAGTTTAAAACAGAAGAGAAGCATAATCATTCATCCAGCTGAAAATTTCAGGGGAAATGTAGGGAGGCAGACTCCTAAACACATCCAAAATAAGAGATAAGAGTTTAAACCAAAATCCCTTTTTCCTATTAAGGGAAGTTGAGCAAGCCAGTTTTGGGGTACAGATTGCTGTATGCTCCTTGGTTATTTATACTTGTGTTATTCAACTGAACAGCTTGGAAAGGGGTAAGTCAGTGTCTAAAAGACATTTCACTCAACCCAGACCTCCCTTATAAATAAATTATTTAATATGCTGCTTACTGGCCCACAATACTGCTGCATACTGTGGTGTTAGCACAGTGTTTTAGAATACCCGAGTATTTCACAATGATAATGAGATGCGGAAATTAACCTATGCTTTCCAGTGGTAACCTTAAGAACATCTTGTGGGTCAGAGTTAAGAACCCCTTCAACATATGTATTGTGAATATGATTGACTCTATAAATAAGGTGTATGATTAGTGACCTCTCTGTTAAAAGAGTTCATAAGCATGTCTTGCAGGACAGAGCTAAGGTTGTTATTGGAATGTGTAAGCTGAAATTACCACGTTATTATTGCTGTCCAAACGTATGAAGCAAGAATCATGGAATATTTATGTAAATTACCTTCAGCTGCTTGTTCTCATAGCATGCCTCTTGTTATGTGGCTTGCATCAGGGTGTTAATAACTTCTTCAACTTTAACTGTAAGGAAACCAGGATGTTTGTTTTGGAACACTTGAGCTGGAAAGGTGCCTGGTGCATTGTGTCTGGAGAAGGAGACATCTGGGGTGGGACTGAGGTTGATTTAAATGTACAGGATAATGCGCTGGAGCCCACTCTGGGCTGTGTGATGGGACTAGAAGGATTGTAATGAAGTTCAATTGGGGCAGTGATTGAGTTTCAGGGGGGCAATGTCATGGGAGGGAGGAGGGTGGAGGGAGCTGAAGTACAGGTTGGGCAGGGGTGCGCCTCTTTCTGTTCCTAACATTTCTTACCATCTATAAAATGCAGCAGTCAAAAAGTGAGTTACGCTCAGGGAATTGGCAGGAGAGATGGGGCAGGAGTTGGTTTGGGATATACATGGAGTTGAATTTGGGGGACACACAGGAGGTTTGCCTTTGGGAGGCATATGGATAGGAAAACTTAGAGGGAAATGATATGCAGCATGTACAGGAAGAATCTGCTCGTGGATGGACGAAGATCAGCAAAGCTATAATCCGCTTCTCTAGATAGCTAGTGGGGAAGGGGGCAGCATCAGGGACCTAGCAGTCAAAAACAGCATCCCTGGAGTAGCTGTGTCCTTTGCTCACCGGCTCTCTCCTGTGGCAGGAATGGTAAGTAGTGTTCATAAGGAACATAACAACGGCTATACTGGGTCAGACTAAAGGTCCATCTAGCCCAGTAGCCTGTCTTCTGTCAGTGCACAGTGGCCACTGCCAGATGCTTCAGAGGGAATGAACAGAACCAATAATTATCGCGTGATCCATCCCCTGTCGCTCTTGGAAACAGTCACAGGTATTGGGATCTACCTCCAGGAAAGTGGGTCGGAGGTGGGACAGGAGTTGCAGGTTGCTAGGAGCTTCCTTGTTTATTTGCCAAAGGTCCAGCAGCTCCGTCCATCAGAGACTTACTCTCTTTGTTAACAAAAGGGAGATGAATTATTTAGCCGCTGAAAATGCCAGATGGCAACAGCTCTGTTGTTTACCTGGGGAAGGGAGGGAGGCAGACGTGCACCCAGCAGATGAACAGATTGAGTGCAGCTCTACAGGGCAGTGCCTAACCCTCACTGGCCTTGTGCCTTCCCTGCTGCCCTGACGCCTTGCCAGCCTTCTGTGGGGCTTTCTTCTCTTAGAGACCAATGGGCTGGGGCACTGGCAGGCTGAGAAGAGGGCTGCAGTAAATTCCCTTGTCCCAGGTCACTTTTCAAAATGCTCACCTTGCTCGCACGCATATGCACTTGCTCATTCCTTTTCCATGGGACCGCTTATCCCATGCACATGGAATCCCATTTCCAGAGCCTCCATCAAGGAGCTGCCCCGGGGCTCACTGTATCATTCACCCTGACTTGGTAAGGGGAGAAAGAGACAAGCGAGGAATGGGAGTCAGCCATACTGCAAAGAGTTCTTCTCAGCTCCCCAGACTAGGAGTTCAGCCCCCAATCCCAGTGGGATCCAACTGTCTAGTGTAGACACAGCCTCGGGAAAGATCCTGCTAGTCCAGGAAGATGACATAGAACCTCTCATTATGGGAGGCCAAATTAATGGCCTGCAGCCATCCCACCTTGGGCTGGGATCTTGTCAGACTTCACATTTTAGGCAGGATCAGGCCAAGTCAGTAAGTGGATGTGAGACCTCCAAGGAGAACCTGCAGGGAGCAGCCTGGGTGACTGAGTCACAGCATTGCGTTGATACTGACTCCACTGTCCCAGTGTGGTGGTAGGGGATGCAGTAGGAGGATGTGTGGATGAGTACTGAACACAGTACTCCAACATAGTGCTAGGCGACACTTCTGGATAAGAGAAAAGGTCTGAATCCTTGACCTCTCCTGGGGACCGACACTCTTGGGGCACTTTCCTTTTCTCCAGGAGTCAGCATGCTAACTAGATCCACAGGAACCTTTCCCAGCCCAAACTGCTTAAGGCTTGGTGAGTTCCAGGTTCGAAGGTGGAAGCAAAAGCATTTTAGACACATCACATACTTTTTTCTTTGAGGCTCTTCCATCAGAACATGTTGCTGCTCCGGTAGAGAGGCAGATTTTGTTGGCAGGGGGATTCTCAGTTGGTTTTGTAGCAAAACCAATCACCTCTGGTCCCGGGGGAGTAGGGCACCATATGCATCATATACGTGCTTAGTCCCATGGACAGGTCCATCCGGTCAAGCAAAGCCCCATCTTCGTTGCGCAGTGCCGAGCGCAGCTGGTTATCTCGGGTTTCACTGTCATTGTTACTTGCATCAGACACACAACATAAAGCTAAATTCTAGGGGGATGTGTGGTCTAGTAGGTGGGACATTTGACTGGGACTTGGGTAGTCTCAGTTCTAGTCCTGGTTGAGCTGCTGGGTACCTTAATCTCTCTCTGTTTTCACGTTCACCCTTTGTCCGTCATGTCTATTTCTCCTGTAAGCTCCTTGGGGCAGAGACTGTCTCTTGTTGGGTGTTTGTACAGTGCCTAACACAACAAAGCCTGATCTTGGTTGTAATAGAAATAAAAAGAAGGGTATGAAACCAACACTCACCATCAGTGAGACCGGTTTACCAAACTGCTTGTGAACAGACTCAGGTACATTTCACCTGGCTCTACCATTAAGAGTAATCTGGATATTAGTGCTTGGCACATCTGCAGCACTTTGTTCTGCTGTAGCACACTAGATGCCCGAGACCAGCAGTTTGCAAGGAAATTGGCATGGCATGGTACAATGGATAGGGGTGTGACATCACGAGGGACAGAGGTAGGGAACAAAGGTGCCCAGCAAAAGAGTAGTGAGGGCCCTTCCCTCCTCCTCGCTAAGTATAACAGTTCATGGGACAGAACTGAGCCCCAGTCAGCCTGTCCTAGGGATCCAGGATTTGCTGCACCAGATCCAAGCATTACTCCCTGGCTTTCCTCTCCCCAATCCCTTGGGGGTGGGTGGGAAGGAGATGGGGCATGGAAAGGAGCAGGATGCCAGTAGATGTGGGCAGTGCTGGCTACATGCTCAGTGTTCATGGAATAATGTGCTCAGAGCTACCTACGGAGCAATCATGTGAAACCGGTGCAGGACCCTGCATGCTGCAAGCTGCAAAGTCCAGCTGCATGGTGCCAAGACAGCAGTGACCGGAGGCATTAATAGGCAGCATTGGGGGTGGAACCATATTGACTATGCGCTGCGGCATCATGATAGTGCACCCCATAAGGTTCAATACAGCCTGCCAATCCTATCAGGCCAGTTCCCTGGGCTAGATCCTCTCTCCTCCCCACAGCTGCAGGTTTAGTTGGATCCCAGGGCCTTGCCTTCTGAGTGCACAGAGACTAAGCACAGTGCCACAGCAACAGCAAGGTCATCAGCATGGAAGAGAAGGTTGGTTCAAGGAGGGATGTTGGAGATGCTGGGGATAGATCAGTCACCACTTCATCCTCTGCTGATACTGGAGAAAATCACAGACCCAAAACAGATCCTGTGTTTCTGGGTCTGGGCTTGGGCCCTACATGTCACCTGTTGCTGCCAGGCGGGGGAAGGGGATGTTGTGTCATTCTTCTTGGAACCATCAAGCCAGTGAGAGTTGCACAAGAGGGAACGGCTGAATAGCGACACTGAAATGTGCTCACAGCCACCATGCTTCTGATAAGCAAACTAGGGAAATAGACGAGCATATTATGAGGTGGGTGCACAACTGGTTGGAAACATACTCAGAGAGTAGTTACCAGTGGTTCACAGTCAAACTCACAGCCTATTGAGTGGAGTCTCGCTAGGATCTCTCGTGGACCTGGTTCTATTCAATATCTTCATAAATGATTTGGGTAATAGCAAAGAGAGAACACTGATAAAGTTTGTGGATGATACCAAACTGGGAAGGGTTGCAAGTGCTTTGGAAGGCAGGATTAGAATTCAAAATTATTTTGATAAACTGGAGAATTGGTCTGAAATAAATAGGATGAAATTCAATAAGGACAAGTGCATTGTACTAGATATAGGAAGGAATAATCAATTGCACACTTACAAAATGGGAAATGACTGCTTAGGAAGGAGTACTGCAGAAAAGGATCTGTGGGTTATCATGGATCACAAACTAAAACTGAATCAACAATGTAACACTATTGCAGAAAAGCGAACGTCATTCTGGGAAGTATTAGCAGACATGAAAAGTATTTCTTCTGCTCTGTTTAGCACTGATAAGGACTCAGTTGGAGTATTGTGTCCAGTTCTCGGCACCACACTTCAGCTTGGTGCGAACAAATTGGAGAAAGTGCAGAGGAGAGCAATAAATATGATTAAAGGTCTAGAAAACATGACCTATGAGGAAAGACTGAAAGAGCTGGGTATGTCGAAGTTTGGAGAATTGAAAGCTAAGCAGGGACATGATAATCTTCAAGTGCATAAAAGTGCTGGGATGATTTAGTTGAGATTGGTCCTGCTTTGAGCAGGGAGTTGGACGAGATGACCTCCTGAGGTCCCTTCCAGCCCTGATATTCTATGATTCTATGACAGGACAAAAAGTAAAAGGGTTAAATTGCAGCAAGAGAGATTTAGATTAAACTTGAGGAAAAACTTCCTAATGCATGGAACAAATTACCTAAGGCCGTTGTGGAATCCCCGTCATTGGAGGTTTATAAGAAGAGGATAGACAAACACCTGTCAGTGATGGGCTAGAATTACTTAGTCCTGCCTCAGTGCACAGGTCTGGATTATATGACCTCTCAAGGTCCCTTCCAGTCCTACACTTCTGTGATTCTATAGGGAATCCATGTTGGCAGGTGACCCCTTAGCACCGCATGACAAAATGAGGCCTTCAGAGAACTCTTACTGGGTTCTCACACATATTCCTGGGTCCCTCTCACTGGGCACTGTTGTCCTTGGATCCTGGCTTAGCACTACCCCCCAACACTCTCACTAAGCAGAGTGCCCCATAGCTTTCTGGGGGTCCCTCACTAGATCCACCCCATAGCCCCCTCTTAAGTTAAAAGAGTTATAATTAACATTGGTCCTATTTAGAAAAGCTACCCCTGCTCCCCAGCAACACAAAAAAGGTTGAATGTAACTTGCACAGCTGGATAGAACGGAGGAGGCTGGACACACATCAGGTGGGTGGCCACCTGCTGCAGGGTGCATTAATGCAGAGGAGCTTGCAAATCTCATCTGAGATTGCAAATCTGAACTTTTTGTTAGCCCTTCGTACAGGTGGTCAGGGAGAGCTGGTGGCAAGAAATACAGGTTTCACTGTGCTTGATTTCTGGAGCAATGGATTCCTGGTGGCTGACTCTGGTCCCTTTGTCTCCAGCCTGTACTTTTTTATTATTTGCCCTGTTGCTGAATCTGGAATCATGGTTCCCTCTGCTACCCCTGCTCCAGTGCCCAGAAAGACCATTCTGCACTACCTGGTATGCTGAGTTATTTAGCACTGCCAGAGGCCGCTCACGCCAATCTGCTGCTCTAGGCAGAACTTCAGCATGCTGCCCCCTCCTACCCTCTAGAACAGAGATTCTCAGCCTGGGGCGGGAGGCATGTTAGACATTTCAGTGAGAGGTGCAGCGAGAAAGTGGGGAGGCCAAGTGCCAGGTCACAGTGCCACTCGTTCAGGTTTGGCCTGGCCGCCCTTCCATCACGACGAAGGTAGAGGTGTACGGGGAGATTTTGGCAAACCAATAAAGTGCCTGAAACCACGATGGCTTATTGCTAAAAGCAGCCATGTCAGCGGGCTGAAAGAATCCCGGGTAATAGGGATGGGGCCAGCTGGACCAAATCTGAGTGAATGGTTCTGGGACCTGACACTTGGCCCTCCACTTTCTCACTGCACCCCTAGTGCATGGGGTCACAGCGCCACTCAGCTTCAGCCCAGCCTCTTCTGCCCCTAGGTAGCTGCCTAGTTTCCGATAGCTAAGGTGGCCCCATAGCACTTCTGTGTTTAATAATAATGATGCCCACTGTTCCCTCTCCAGGTATTGCAGAGATGGGAGTTTTGGAGAGAGCCCTCTTCCGCCCGAGTCACTCCTGACCCTCTGTGAAGCATGGCACTGCGCCAGTGGAGGTGGAAGCGAGGCCTTGGCTGTCCGTGCCCACTAAAGTGTTCATGGCGCTTAGTAAAACTAGGAATTTTAATCCCAGAGCCCAACTTGGGTACTTCTATTATGCCTTCCTGTATTTACACAGCAGTTCCAGCAGCAAACAAGAGTGGTCCTCAAGCTAGTGTGGGCTGCTGCTCCTTGTTTCTATCTGCTAACTCACACTCTTAAAGGGGAATAATACATTTAACACCATTCTAATGCAGCTTTCCTACTAAGGCAATCTCTGGAGCTTCCTCAGAGCTGTTCATTCAGGTTTAGCCTGGATCCCTGGTGGGACGGGAGGCAGGGCCGGGTGATGGTGAATGGGTGTCTGTCAGTGAAGATATGGTCCTGGCAAATGAAAACATTTGAGATCACCTGGCATTCAGGGTAGTTCTTCCACAGCTTGCTGTGCACTGTTGCTGTGTGCTGTTAAATGTTACACCTCAGAAGTGGATGCATTTCGGGGAAGAGTGAGTGATCTCTATCAGGCAAGAGCACTTTGGGATTTTTCAGGATGAAAGAGGCTGTAGAAACATGTGATGTTATTACTGAGAGACTCTCCCATCCTCTAGCTTGGGACAGGATCAAAAAGTGACTAACACAAGCTACTCGCCTGGGTTTTCTCACCTCTCTTTTGTCGGAAGTGCTGTGCCTCCTAGATTTCTTCCCTTTTCCCCCCACCCAAAGGGCCCCACACTGGGCCAAAGCTCTTGAAAAGAATTTTCCTAATAAGTTTATTAAGGTTTACCATGATTCAGTTTCCATACAGGCATTCCTATTAGTCCAAAGGCCACTTGGTGTTCATTACAACCAAAATACAACTATAAGCATATATATACACACCTGTATTCCCTACCCTAGCAACAAAGCAGTTTATAAGCATTGGCCAAAATGCAACAGGTTCAGACCTGGGAGACACTTTCCCATCATGGTGTGACTCTGAGGCATAAGGAAAAGCTCTGACCAAAAAACCTCTAGCAAACATTATACACAACAACAAGCAAGAGATGTCACTACTGGTTGTTGGACCTTAGCGCGAGACAGATGAAGCAGTTTAGGGCTGCTCTGCTCTCATCAGGGTTTTTCCCCTTATCTTACTTTGCCATATTTTTCCCCAAGTAACAGACATTTCTAGCCAATTATTTACTATCCCTGCTGCCCAGTTAACCGTGTTTTCTTTATTCTGTCGCTTAGCCCAAACCTTAAATAACACAACACTGGTATTATTGGGGTCACTATGAGTTTAATGCAAACAACTTTTTTCTTTCTCTTGATTTCACTATTTATGCACATGTGCTGTGGGCCTATTGCACGTGCTAAAATCCAAATCTAATGTGGGCCTATATTCTTACAAACTCCATCCCTCTGGCTGAGAAGGACTGGACTCGGCTGTCTCAGGTGCTCATCAGAACCAGCCCTGGCTCAACCAGAGTCAGGACTGTCCATTTGGCCTGGAGGGCATGTGGGGAAAGGACCCCCTTTCTCTTGGAGGTGCAGGAGGGGGCCGCATTGTGTCTCAGTCCTTATGTAGGTAATTAAGAGCCCATCTTTGACATACATTAGCAGCAGGGAGGCTGCACTGAGACCTGCTTTGGCCAGCCATGCAGGGGAAGGGGCAGTTAAAGGGAACGAGTGTGTGGCAAAGAAGTGGATTTTTTGGCATCAGTCTTTACTGTAGAAAACCAGAGGGAAATTCCTACCTCAAAGTCCATTTTTATGTGGAGTCAGAATGTAGCTGTGACAGAGGCTGAGGAGGGAGCTATAGGGCAGGGATTCTCAACTGGGAGTATGTGTACCCCTGGGGGTACTCAGAGGTCTTCCAGGGGGTACATCAGCTCATCTAGATATTTGTCTAGTTTTACAACAGGCTACGTAAAAAGCACTAGCAAAGTCAATACAAACTAAAATTTCATACAGACTGGCTTGTTTGTACAGCTCTATGTACTATACAGTGAAATGTAAGTACAATGTTGATATTGCAGTTTATTTCTTTTATAATTGTATAGTAAAAATGAGAAAGTCAGCAGTTTTTCTGTAATATTAATGAGTTGTAACAATTTTGTATTTTTATATCTGATTTTGTAAGCGAGTAGTTTTTAAGTGAGGTAAAATGTGGGGTATGCAAGACAAGTCAGACTCTTGAAAGGAGTCCAGTAGTCTGGAAAAGTCGAGAGCCACTGGTATAGAGCAACTTGGGATAACTAAATGCAGTACGTAGCCAGGAGCCGATGGGATCAGCTGAGGGCTCAGAAGGAAAGTGTGTGAAATCACAGCGAGGGATTGACAGAGCCAGAGGAAACAGGGGGCTCTAATATGGTGACTATTTTCCAAAAAAGCTATTTTGAGGATTAGCTGGGAGGCTCAGATCAGGTGGCCTGCTCTGGTTACCAGGGAAAATGAGTGGAGTCAGTAAAACGCTAAAATAGCTCAACTGTCGGATAAGTCTGATGTGATGGAGTCCAGCTGATCCAACTTCTGGAGGGCCATTGAGGCCTGTTGGAAGTAGGAAGCCTTGCTGTGTTTAAACACTATTGTGAGGAGCAGAGGCAGCTCATACGTTGTCAACCACACCTAGTCCTGGTCAGTGTTCCCTCTAATTTTTGACAGGCTGTGTGCGCAAAAAATTTCTTTTGTGCAAATTTTTGTGCTTCTGTGCAAATTTTTTGCGCGCATGGTGTTTCACCATGTGCACAGGGTTTAAGATCTGTGTGCGCACGCACACCCGCACAGCTGAGAGGGAACAGTGGTCCTGGTCCACACCTACCTGTTAGTTGTGGCTGGTGACGTGTCATTCTATTTTAACACAGCATTTCCTAGCAAAGACAAGTCCTGACGGAGAAAAATTGCTCTGGGGCTTGCAGTGCAGAGAAACAAGGGCTGAGCAAGGCCAGATTGGAGTAGCTGTGCACAACCCCACTGCCAGTGACTGTGCTCCATTTCCTACAGCGCCTCCTGGAGCAGGGAGGCAATGAACTCTGTCTCTATGGCTGCTGTGAGATTAATCCCAGGCACCTTAGGGCCCAAAAAATATCAGCAAGTTGGGAGGATGTCAGAAAGTGATGGAGGGGCTAGTTTATGAGGAAAGATTACAAGAGCTTGGTATTTTTGGCTTTGCTAAGCAATCACCAAGGGGTGGGTAGTGAGTCACAGGTATTTGTAGGGAGGAAGCCCTGAGGAGGGCAGGGGGTTGCTCAAGGGATGAAGTCATTGAAGGTGAGTAGCAATAACTATTTCCTAATAGCGGGTTCTGTGAGGCTGTGATGTCATCTCCCACTGACCGCTGGACTGCAGTAAAGCTGGGGAAATATCCCGGAGCGAACAGTCCTGTGTCTGCAGGAAGATGGACTGGAGGATCCTACAGGACCTTCTTATCTGTAACCTCAAAGATTCTTGATATTGGTAGAAGGGGCATAGGGTGTAATTTATTGGGTTGCCGCAAAAAATGAAACTAAGGTGGTGTGGGAACAAGGTGAGCAGAGCCCTGTCTGCCCCTCTCCTAGTATCGGTGTCTCTCTTACTCATTAGCAGCTTGGGCGAACAGTTCAGTGAATCGCTTCTGCACCCTGGCTGCACCATGATGGCAGTGACTGATTCCAGCCACCAGGACTGAGTGGGGAAGGCAGCGAGGGACCTTGGTCAGGTATGAGTAAAAATGAGATGGCATCTGAAAAGCCAAATGACAACAATTGTGTATAGTCTTATGGCGTGTGGCCCTGGGACAGGGCTTGGAGCAGATGGGAGCTTCCCCGCAGCCAGCACCCCGTCCTATTCCCCATGGCACCTCTTGCTGAGAGAGGTTGGGAATTGAGTAGTTAGGAGCTCTCCCATCCCCTGTTCCTGGGCTGATCCCTACAGAGCTGGCTGCTGGGTAAGGCTGGGACTGCACTAGCTACGAGCTCACTCTGACAGCTATCTGCCCTACACTCATCTCTGTGGTGCCTCATGCTGAGAGAGGCTGAGGCTCACAGCCAGCTCCACCTGTTGGGGAAGGCCAGGACTAGAGTAGCTGTGAACTCCTGTCCGCTAACGCTCCCCCGCTCCCCAACTCCATCCTGCCAGGTGTTTTGCAGGGTCTGCGTAGAGGCACAGATGGACAACGTGTACTTGGTTGAGCCTGCCCCCAGGGGTGCCAGCCCCGTCTCCCTGGATGTCCTCAGCTTCCTGGACCCGCTGGCGAACAGCACCGAGGAGCAGTGCTTCAGCGCCCGCTCCCGCAGCACGGTTCTGCAGGGGCTGCCATTTGGCGGTGTGCCCACCGTGCTTGCCATCAACTTCATCCTCTGGCTGGTGAGTGAGACGAAGAGGGGGCTATGCCAGGGTGCCCTACCCCTTGTCCCCAGCTCTTAGTGTCTGCCCAGTCTCTCAGCAGTGCCTCCAGTGAGCTGGGGAAGGCCTCGGGGAGGGGAGAGACGTAGCGCGACTAGATCCACACACAGGCCTGAAGTGTGACACCACGTCACCTATTTACCATGGTCAGATGGCACAGTGGTCAGAATGCCTGAGCCCTGTCTTCACTGCAGCTCTTGCTAATGGAGTATATGCAGGTGGAGTCCCTGAGGAGATACGAGTGTCATAAGCATAGACACGTGTGTGTGTTATGTGAGCCTGCTGCAGGTATCTGATTCTTTCTGTAGGCAGGTGAGTGGGTTCCAGTGTGTGTGGTGCCCATGGTGGGTGTACGACTGGGCCTGGGAAGGTGTGGAGGGGTTGTATTGTGTGACTATGCTGGGTATACAGCTCTGACTATAGGGTGGTAGGTAGTTTCTTTGTGTGTGATTCTTGTTCTACATGTGTGTGTACGTGAAAGAGAGAGATGCGGGGGGAGGGGCTTGCCCTGGCTGTATGGGTCTCTGCCTTTCTCTGCGTGTATGATCACCCCAGTTGTGTGCCTGTGTCGGGGTGTATTCACCTTGTGTGGATGGGTGTGGCGGTGTAGTAACCTGGACTCTGGGGGTGTGTGAGTGCAGTCACCAGGAGCCAATTGCAGTGGAGTCGTTGGAGCAGGACCTCAATTTGGCTTTGAGAGGAGCTCTGACTGGTTCTGCTGTCATGACTGGGCCCACCTGTGGAGGGCAGCCCCTCTGAATGGAGGGGCCTCTAGAGACCAGGTGGCTGGTAGATCAGCCCTTTGCTTTCTCTCTCTTGCTGCAGCTCCTCCTCCTGGTCTTCTCCTGCCTTCGGAAAGCAGCTTGGGACTATGGACGCCTGGCCCTGCTGATGGATAATGACAGGTGAGGACTGAGCTCCCTTCCTAGGGGCTGGTGGTGTCCCCCAAGTGTTTGTGACAGAGCAGAGAGAGGAGGTGGGGGTCTGTTTCCTGCTCTTATTCCAAAATAAGCCCATCAGGCTGTGCAGGCTGAGCAGCTTGGTTCATCATCATGGAGAGGCACAGCATGGATGACAGGGGACAAGCTTCTCTCACAGGCTCCCTCATCCCTGCCCCAGAGCAACACTGGCTAGGGATGGGAGGGCAGTTCAGCCTCCATGGCCCAGTCAGCCTCTCTGCTGAGATGGGGGCCAGTTAGTGCCAATTGGGCTGCTGTTTTATAATGTGGACACGTTTCTGTGGGGGCCGGGAATGCTGCCGCTGGTCAGCTCCGGAGCTCGTCCCTGTC
Organism: Dermatemys mawii; assembly: GCA_007922305.1. NCBI lineage: Eukaryota > Metazoa > Chordata > Testudines > Dermatemydidae > Dermatemys > Dermatemys mawii. Next base: position 60,727,686 of record ML677332.1, read on the forward strand.
CCCACACTGCGGGCAGATTGAAGGCAAGTTTGGTTCTGTAGCAGTGGAAGTGGAGGGCTGTCCGTGCACTGCCAGGGCCAGGTTCTGCAGAGTGGCACTGGCAGGTGTATCAGAGAGAGCACCAGGGCTGCGTTAGCTTTCACGTGTCGGCTCAGAGCTAAGAAACATGCTCCTTCCTTTTTTTTGTTCTTGGAACACCAGGAAGAAATAAGGAACATTGCACCAGAAGGTTAAATAACAAGCCCCTCCCGGTCTGTTAGCATATGCAGCAATTATTGAGCTAACAAGCCAGCTACTAATGGTGAGGGGACCCCATCCTCTACCTCCCTCCCAGCAGTTGCACCAGCCCTTGGCAAAAGGTCCTGACCGGGGATGTCAAGGCTCCCTAAGGACCTGATCTGAGGCCTGCTGAATGCTGTGGCCGAACAACTACTACTGGAAATGGGAGTGGGATCGGGCCTTTCGACTGGAGACTATCGTCAGCACAGGGGTCCTTGAGGGTTGTGGAACTGGCTAAATGCCGGCATGCGGCTCAATGGCAAAGAGAGCACAAGTGTCAGAAGGGCGCAGGGCATGGATCTGAATGAAATCTGTGTGCTACAATGTGACCAGAGAGGAGGGGAGCATGGGGAGTTTGGAGGTGTGGGCTTGGGAGACGGGTTGCTCGGGATGAGAGGATGGAAGGGTGTTGGGGGAGGGGAGGCTTGTTTAGAAATAGAGCTGGAGGTGTGGATGGTAGGTGATGATTGGGGGGTCCGTGGCACCTGGCATGTTGTTGTCATTATCTTATTCATAGTCTGAGGTGGAGTTGAGGGGGGATGAGTGTTTGCGGGGAATGCAGGCAGGTGCAATGGGCTGCAGGCTGGCGGGTGATAGTCAACGGGGAAGGTAAAGCTGGGAGGATTAGCAGGGAATGATATAGTCTCCTGGATGGTTACTGATACTTCTAATTGTCTCCCTCACTTCCGACCCAGCCGAATCCCGCCAAGCACATGGAATTCCTACGAGTAATGATGGTGATCTGGTGATTGTGGTTTTGGTGACAAGAAAAATGCCTTCCTGGGGAAGAAAGAGAAACAGCAGCTGCTTTCCCCCAGGGGCTGAAGACACCTAAGGGGCAGGAGACTGCCTCAGCACAGAGTGTGGGGCTGGCAGCAGGAGGGGAGAGAGTGCTCCATGTTTCTGGTACAGCAGTAAGGGTCTCCTGGTGCTCTAGTGTCTAGTCTGTTTGGGTGGAGGAGGACAGCAGCATTCTCCTGGCCTGCAGATTTCCAGGGGTTTAGAACCCAGCTGGGCCTTAGGACAGGACTCAGGAGAAAAATGTGATCATCACAATGAAAAAAAATCAACCCTCTATTTGGTATTAATTAAAAGAATGTCGGGATTCTGAGAAATGTTATTCCCCATTTAAAGTCCAAACTTGCTTTGATTGGAAACATGAAACCAGACCAGAATATCAGGCATTCTCCCCACTGGTGCCATGTTCCTCAGCACCTCATAGCCATCCTGCTCCCCACCCCTGCAGCAGTTTCTCTTTCTTTGCCACCGCTGTTATTTCTAGAGGAGGGTAGGGAAAGGTGTCTCTCAGAGGTATGGAGCTGGCTCTGGGGAATTTTTTCCAGAAACCTCTTCTGAGCCTGTTTTCTTTGATTTTTCTCAAGCGCTGGCTTTGGTTCTAAATCTGGAAATGTGTCAGTCATGTTTTCACTTGTTGGAGAGATTAAAGGGACAGTCAAGATTTCAAACAGCAGACATGGCTAAAAATATGGTATTAGAATATCCCATGGCATGTTTAAAACTGGGAGAACTATAAAAATCCAAGTCACTTTTCCCCAGTGATCCCCTATTTGCTTTTCTCCCTGAATTTCACTCCTCCTGGTCAGTGACATTATCCTGATCACTTTCCCTTCCTCATTCTTGACACTTTCCCTTGCTAGTCGCCAGGCACTAGCACAAAGCTGCTGGGTTTGAGGCTTCCCAAACTGCCAGGAAGGCTTTAAAGCTAAACAAGAATGGTTTTCCATTCAGTTAATAGAAACCTTGCCGTTAATAAGGATACTGACATTGACCTCTTTTGAAAAGCGCTTTGAAAATCTACTGATGAAAAGCACCATCTAACAGCTAGGTATTACTGGATTATTGTAATTTTATTATTAAGTTTTGAAAAACATTTTTCTCACACAATCTAAATTCCAGCACAAATGACTTGATACTGTCCCTTTAAGAGTTTGTCCCTCCCCAAACTCTTCCTCTTCTATCAGGATAGTGCAAGTGATGTCACCGTGGTGAATTGGTGATGTTGCAGTCACTGCCGTGATGATGTCACAAACATGGAGTTATGACCATACTGGAGCAAAGAGTGGAGAACTCTTCTTTAACCAAAGTATCTGCGATAACAGAAGAGAAGCAGGGAAACAACTAGACAGTGGATCCTCATGCACTAGTGGGACCTTGTTTTTACTTTGATCTGGCGGGATAGTCCCTCTTCATTACTTCCAAAGAGTCCCAAGTGTAGACCAAAGGGGATTTTCCTGGAGACGCCAGTACAGGGAGAAGTGTTGCATAGTTAATATCTTTCCCTCACTGCCCCGGGTTCTGAGGAGCCTCCTTTAACTTGTTCTAAAGGTAGTGACCTCACATGGGTTTTGTGAAGCATGAGCAGTGTTTGTGAACCATGAAGAGAATCTTGAACAAATGGAACTAGAGGACAGTGTTGTTATATCATAACAAATCCATGGCCATTGAGAACTTAACAGCATGAGCAAGGAGAGAACTCAGATGCTCCTACTCCAAAAGCATAGAGCCCTAGAACTTGAGCTAAAGGTGACTGTCCATTAGCTGCCAGCACTATAGGGACTATGACCCACAGTGAAGCAGGTCTGATTCTGCTGTGCAGAGGGCAATGACTGCATGCATAGTCAGACAGACACACGTACACCAGTTCGTTACAATATTATCATTACTGACTGACTTGGTGTCTCATTTCTCCTGTATGTAGTGGGTATCAATACAGTTCAGTATGTCCTAGACAATGGCTGTGTGTGCAACCACTCTTCCCAGGATACTGAATCTGTGCCATTCGCAGGGGAGATGCAGTTATTTCCTGGGGGGAATTGTAGGGGGTGGCAGGTTCTTGGGGTGCTGTTGCTGCATGTATAGAATCCTTTTGCCACCTGCTGATTCACGTTCTTAACAAACTGTCTGATGAGAGAGCTCACCCCATGCAGCTATTGAGCTGAAAAATTCCTCCCAGCTGCTGGGCTAGAAATGCACAAGTGCTGTCCTGGCTTGGCTGATTTCTCAGAAGCGGTCGCTTGCTATGGGGGAAAGTGTCGCTTTGAAGTGGGTCTGATCAGAATCTTGGTTTTTTTCCCTGTCCTTCTCGCTCCCTCCCTCTGTCTTGTGTCTCCCTCATTCCCTCTCTCCTTTCTCTCCATCCTGTGCCCCCTTTCTTGCCCTCTCTCTCCTCCTCCCTCTGCCTGGAAGTTTAACGTCGCTGTTCTACGGGGAGCAGAGCGAGAAGGAGAAATCACCGTCGGAGACCAGCCCACCAGATGTTGATACCAAAGATGTGGTGAGTTTTAGTTGTATGTGGGAGGGAAATTAGCTCCATCCTGTGCATAGAGGAGCTCTCTCTACTACAAAGAGCCCAGGTTTAAAATTAGATTAAGGCACCAGTCTGAAGTTTCCTGTTTAATATGAACCAATGGTGGAGCCAGAAGCTGCTCTTTGTTTTCCTGGGAAGCAGCATTTTTCTAATGCTCTTATAGTGAGTGTCAATGTTTGGGAAATTCCCTCCCCCCCACCTCATTGCTCTAGCACCTGGGGAGCTGTTGTTGGTGTGAGAAGTGGGAATGCTAGAGTAGACAGCGCTCTGGTGCTTTTACCATTGTGTCTTCTAGATCCGTTCCCAACAGGGTTGTACAATGTGGTGGTAGAAACTCCTGAGTACTGTCTATGTCAGTGCTCCCTACATGGAAGATTTTCCTGAATTTCCCAGGAGAGATGCCGACTATCTCTCTCTTCTCCATCTCTCCATTGCCCTGCTCTCACTCTCTCAGCATGTTTGTCATTCAGAAAGATTTAAGATCTGACTAACACAAAGTTGAACCCCTAAAGTGGCTTTGGCCATGGCTCTGGTGACATTCCTGGCATCACCTCCCTCTTCTTCTCCACAGCAGGTCTTGGCCGTTTACTGGGAATTCTCCTGTTTCCCTCTGATTTGTGACCCTGTTCACTTGTCATTGGGTGGGGTGGGGACCATGTACATTTCAGGAGTCGCTGTGTGAAGGACTCTTTCCTCCATGGGGTCAAGTCAAATGAAAGCCCATGGGAGTGGCCTGTATCCTGTGGAGGGATAATTGCCCCAGGGAGGTAAGCTCCTCCCCAAGGCTAATGCCCTTGTGCAGTGCTGGGAATGGGGACTGCTGTGTTGCCCAAGGACCTGTCCTTCAGAGGACCCCTGGAGCTGGGGGCTGCCATGGCAGCTGGTGCCAAGGAAGGCTGCTTGAGTCTGTCCTTGGATTCTGCAAGATTCAAGCCCTTTGCATCCCCTCCTACTGTACTTCTCAAACCTGCTCTTGGATCTCTGCAGTGATGGGGCTTCCCCCTCCTAGCCTCTGCCCTGGTTGGTCTTGCTGTGAAGAGAAATTCCCTAATCTCCAGCCTAGACTTTTCCTTCCATCACTTCAGGGCCATCTCTCCTTGTCCTGCCATCTTCCCTTCTTCACTTGTACTGTCACCCTGACGACTTCTGTAGGCTGTGATCATGTCCCCCTGCAGAGTCATCTTTAGTCTCGGTAGTGCTGGCCAGGTTCATGCCCATGGATTTCTCCCCAGAAGGAATATGGACTCCTGCATTTGACTGTCAGTTCATCTCTGCTCCCCTCATATGTCCCCTCATATGTCTTCTCCAGTCTCTTAGCCTCTCTCTGCTGGCTGGATGCTAAAGGTCCTGTGGCATTTTCAGAAAAACAGAGGTGATCACCTCCATGTTCTGTCCTTGTTGACACTAGTTTTGCTGTGAGAGCCGGTCATGGAGTGCAGAGCAGCAGCTGTTAGTTTAGCAATAGTTGCCATGTGGCCAGCCCCCAACTGCCCCCCTTGGCCACGATCATGGCATCGCTGGTCCCTGGTTCCCCACAATGTGAAGCGCTCTGAGGCCACACTCCATTTCTGGTACCTTGGTTTGCTTTCAACCAGCTGATCCTGTTTATCTTCCCTTCCAGGGATTCTGCTCCTGGCTCATTTCCATCTACCAAATGAAGTAAGTACATGTCCCATCCTGTCTGCACTGGATGGCAGCTGCCTGGCCTCTCTCTGCCTTTCCATGTATCCAGCCGGGTACAACTTATCACCGGTTAATGTCCCAGTGCTGCTGTATCTGCTCGGCATCCCTTGATCAGAAAGCACCTCCCCTGCTGTCCCTTTTGTGCTGTCCCGTCTCCCTGCTACCCTCGTTCTGCTGAGTGCTCCCCTCCCACCTTGAGAGGCATTCAGGAGGCCAACAACATACCTGAAGTTCAGAAAAAGTTTGACAGACTTCTTCCCTCCCACTCTCATTTTTGTGGTGCCCTTGGTTCTGATCAGGTCCAGAAAAGTGAAGAACTGCCCAAAAAGTCTCTTCTCAGGGCCAGTGGGGATCAGAAAGGGCTGGAACTCCCCAGAGAGAAACAAGACCCAGGGGGTTTCCGCCTCCCACTGAGCAGAGTTGGCTAGTTCAGGAAAGCATCCAGATTTGTTGGTGTTTCACTGACTGGATTCTCCAGATGCTGGGAGATCACCGTCCCTCCTTATGTCCATCCAGGGATCCGGTCCAGGGAATGTCAGGGACATTCTATCGTGTGGGAATTAGAGATGGAGACCTCAAGTTAGATGCCTCCAGGGGATACTGCAGGATTGTTCCTTTCAGTGTATGTTCCAGGGCTTTGTCCAAATCCAGGTTAAATGTCCCAAATGATGCGGCTCCCTCCCAGCCCTTCCCTTGGGGACCAGTCTGCAACCCAGTAGATGTCCCAGATGTCCCATTCCACAGGTGCCAGAATGCCATCCTCCCATGAGAGACTCAGTGTACTCCCCTCCTGAATCCTTTTTGTGCTCTCAGGAGGGATGGCCTGAGTTTGAGCCCTACAGTATTTGGGGCTGGTGCTTTCCACTGGAGAGTGGGGGGGGGGCCCACGCTCCCTGAGCAGGGAGGGCTGATCTCACATCACTTGCACTAACACACCATCTGCCTCTGTATCGGTAAGGGATGAGGAGCTCCAGAGCAAGTGTGGGATCGACGCCACCACCTACCTCTCTTTCCAGCGCCACATCCTGGTGCTGGTCATGATCGTCTGTGTGCTCTCTGTGGCCGTCATCCTGCCTGTCAACTTCTCTGGGGACCTCTTGGGTAGGTAATTCTCCCAGCCCACTGGGTATCCCAATGGCAGGGCACAGATCTCCCCAGCACGTGAGTGGGCACCATGTACCAAGTGGATGGAGGAATGATGATGCTGACAGTTAGCTGGGAAGGTGGAATTCTGGATAAGGTGTGGTGCCCAGAAGACTGGTCCAGTTCAGGGGATCATGCCTGGGAGATTGTCCCTGTGGGGTGTGGGTTGGTGGCCAGCTATGGGGTTTTGGAAATAGAGGAGACCAGAGAAGCTTTGGGGCTTGCAGGAGGAGGCCAGGAGAAACCCCAGGGAAGCAGCAGAGAGGAAGGAGTCAGGAAGGGACCCAGGCTTCTGTCACAGGAGAGCTGTTTGTATTCTGAGTCTGAACCTCTTGAGATGTGCAGCACTCCCATGACCTCCATGCTTCCCCTCTTCTCTTCCAGGAAGCAGTCCAGCTCATTTTGGCCGGACGACCATCACCAACGTCCCAACACAGTACGTTCTCCCGACACCTTGCAGCTGCATTCTCTGCCAGTTGAAGGGATGGCTGCCAGGGGTACAGGGTTAGACCATCAGCAGGGCGGGGACTGGCTCCTGGGACCAGGGACAGGGTTTACTTTTACATGATTCATAAAGATCCCCATGTCTGATGCACTGCAAAGATGTGTGAGCACCTGATGGCCAGACATGGACAAGAAGAGATGAGAGCCAGCACTCCTATGCCATGCACTCTAGCACCTCCTGCTGGAACTGCCATAGCTTGAAGGTAGCATCTCCCCAGCCAGCATTCAGTACAGCACCTCCTGCTGGGATGGACTTGGTCTCGAGCAGCTTGAGTTTACAGGTTCTCCTGCCTCATTCCAGCAGCTCAGCTAGTGTTCCTACAGCGTTCCCGCTGGTGCTCCCTGTTGGAAGAGGCTAGGTCTGCAGTAACTGCAGCAGCTCGTCCTCCTGCACCCATTCCTTACAGCACCTTGTGCTGGAAGAGGCTGGGACTGCAATAGTTCTGAGCAGGGATGCTCTGTGCTTTTGGTTTGCACTGTGATGGGCCTATAGCTTGCCCTCCAGGTGGAGGGGAGGGTGGGACGCAATGGGTTCGATTGGTCTCCAGTAGGGGGGCTCCTTTGTTAGGATGAAGAGTTGTTCCTTTTTCTTGCACAGAGACCGTCTCCTGTGGCTGCACAGTATCTTTGCTCTCATCTATTTCATTATCACCATCCTCTGTATGGCTCATCACTCTGTCCAGCTCGAATACAAGGAAGATGAGAAGGTGAGCTGCCCCCAGTCCTCTTCTGCCCCTCTCAACCCAAGGGGGGGACCCTGCACAGCTTTGCCCTCTGTGCTTTTGAAGGAACCACAGTTAGAATACACTAGATCTTTACAAATGGCCTGGAGTTGGAGTAATTGGGAAACAGAAGGTGGATTTCTCCCAAATTTCTCCCATTCTCCTTAAAATGAAAGAAACCCTCAGCTTATGCACCATTTCTGCCCCCATCAAGCTGAAACTTGTTTGTGTTGCTATCGAGGGACTGAGCTCAGTCCATGTCCAAGCAGTGTGAGAGGTGGTAGTGTTTAGTGGTTACAGCAGGGTCTTAGGAGTCAGAGGCTATTCCCAGCACCGGGAGGGTGTGTGCTTGAGTAATTAGAGCCTGGAACTAAAAATCAGGACTCATGATTCTGTTCCAATCTCATGGAGGGATTGTAGTAACTGGCTGGGGACTGGGAATCAGGACTCCTGGATTCTATCCCAGCTTTGCCATCAGTTCACAGGATGATCTTGTACAAGTTTCAGTGCATCAGTTTTCTCCATCCGTGCAATGGAAGAAATGATACTGACCTTCCTTCTGGGGAGAATGTGAGGTGCTGCAGAGGCAGAAGTGTTGTGAATGCAAGACAGAGCGTGGTTCTGCTCCCCGATCCCTCTGTCTCAGCTCCTCTTCTCCTCTCTCAGGTCGCCCGGACACTGATGGTCACCCGGATTCCCAAGGAGATCACAGACTCCTCCCTTGTCATCAAGCATTTTCAGTGAGTAGAACCACAGGCATCTGCTTGATCTGTGCCATCCCTATGAGCTTCCCTGACCGTGGTTCTGCTGATTCTTGAAGAAGAAGGCAGGTCGGGATGCCCATGGTCTGGGTGACAAGTGAAAACATCAGAGGAACATCAGTGTGGAAAGCAGGTGATGGCAGCCAAAGGTCTCAGGTAATGAAGAAGGTGGTTCTGTCCCCTGGTGGCTGCCACGGCAAAGGCAGGTACAGAAAATGCAGCCATCCTCCCTCTTCTCATCCAACAGTGCCCAGGAAGACTCACCTCCTGGGGGTTGGTAAGTGCCTGGGGCCAGGAGGTTGTTCCCTTCAGCAATCCCAGCTCTCCCTTCCTAGAGGAGATGGGGATGAGGAGCCAGTAGGGCTGGAAGAAGCGTGGTTTGAGTCTCTTCAGTCTCCTGGAGGGGAGGGTCTCACCTGTCTGTCTGTGTATGTGCCCCACAGCGAGGCCTATCCCAGCTGTACCGTCACCAATGTCCAGTTCTGCTTTGACGTTCGCAAGCTGATGAAGCTGGATGGAGAGAGGTGAGTCTGCGCTGGGGCCCTGGGGCCTTGAACTCCTTAGGAGTCCCATGGAGCTATCCTGGGATGCCTGCACATCACCCACTGATGGGCTCAAGAGTCTGCCTGCACACTGCCTCTGCAGGGTCTCTGGGCCATCATCCTGCCTGGATCTACTTTACCCTGTAACAGAACAGTCCTGTAAGCCGGGGGAGCACCCCTACATTGTCCACATGGCCTCAGGAGCCCCAGATGATGGCGGGGGGAAATCTCAGACCTTGGCCTCCCTTGGCATTTGGGGCTTCTTTATTTGAGGTTCCTGGTGCCTGTGCCTGGGATACGTGAGGTCTCTCTAGTGCTAGTGAGCACCGTCCCCTCCTAGTGTTGGCATGGCACCAGGCCCCATGCCAGGAGGAGCGTGCCCAGCAGGATGGGCATATCAGGCTTCCCCCTCTGTCTCTGTCCATGATAGGGGTATTCTTGGGGTATTCTCGGCCTGGCGTGCTGTAGGGGCATGTTATGGAAGACACAGGGAGCATCTGAAAAAAAGGCTCCTTTCCAACAAATTAGGGGAATTGCTCTCTTTTCTGGGAGGCCTCATGTAGTGTCCTCTCCGATCCCATTCCTGGCAGGCGCAAGGCGATGAAGGGCCGACTTTACTTCACCACCAAGGCACAGAAAGAGGGGAAAATCATGATCAAAACTCACCCCTGCGCCCGCATCTTCTGCTGCCGCAGCTGTGGCTTTGAGCAGGTAAGAGATCGGAGGGCAAAGGAGTGGGACTGGATAACACTCGCCCCCCAGTGACCCCCCCCAGGCACCTGATCAGAGATTCTCTTACAGCTTCCCCCCACTCCCGCCCCATTGCTCTGCTTCTGTTAGAGCCACTAAACGGTGCTGCTCTCCAGTCTCCTTCCCACCATGCATACTGGAGGATGGGATGGGGGCTCAGGAGAATGAACTCCAGCATCTCACACTGGCTGAGCTGGGCAGGGGAACCCTTAGGGCAAGAGGGAGGTTTCCACAGACCAACAAACAACTCACAGAATCAGTGGGTTTAACTGGCACCCACGCCCGCTGACAGGAACCTGAATTGTGTATGTTTATAGGAAACACTCGCTTGCTACTGCCCTCTAGAGGCACAAACCATCACTTGCAGCTGTTGTTCCAACCCAGACAGCTGTCTCCTTGACACAGACCTTAGTGTTGTTCTTTTGCAAGCCTGGAGAGACTGGAATGACGCACGGTCACTCTCACTTTCACACTCATCCCTAGGCACCTCCCCACCACAGCAGCTGTGCATCCCGGGTTAGCATCAGTCAGCTATTAACAGTTTCTTGATATCTCTTCCTGCAGTATGCAAAGGCCACGATCAGTATCGGGGTCCTGTTGCGCTAGGTGCTGTACGTGCCCACAGAAAAACATAGGTTCTGACAGTCAAAGGCCCTGATCCTGCAAGTTGCTCCTCACTGGCGGACCCCTGTGTTCACCAGCATAGACCCCGCCTCACAGAGCAGCTCCATTCAGGGTGGGGCCTAAGAAGACAGGGGACACCTAAAGGATGTTTGGAGAGGGATACAACCGGATAGAGTCAGGTTTAAAATCCATAGGTGCATTTGCAGATTCTTTCTGGACAGTTACACAGTGTAAGGGCAAGATCTCCCTATTCACTGGCTGATGTCTCATAGGCACCGCAGCTGGGGTGAATCCAGAGGAGCGATCTGAAGGAGGAAAGCATAGTGATCTTATGGGTCAATACCCCCTCGGTCTGCTGCTGTTTTTTAGGGTGAAGGTGGACAAGGAGGGGGCCGGATGCCCTCAGTCAATGTCCTTTATCCCAGCGAGGGGTGGTGCTGGAGTTAAACATATTTGTGGTGGTGGGAGTTTCGGCTTCTTTAGCATTGTTTCCAAACACAACCTCCTTCAATCTTGCATCAATGTATCTTCTGACCTAGCATGGACCACAGGCTCCAGCTCCCTCCTAGAATCCTTATTTCCCTCACCTGGGGGAGGGAGGAGCCTGGATATACAAAACCAAATCCCCTCATTCCTAGATGTAGCTTGCTCCATGAGTGCCCCTCGACAGCCAGGGCCGGTGTTGATGTGGCAGCCCCCAGATTTCATTCCCAGTGGTCTGCTGGGATGTCAGTCCCCGTCTCTCTGAGAGCCTAGAGAGCTCCTTTTAAAGGGATCTTTCCTCTTCTCGTCAGGTGGATGCTGAGCAGTACTATGGGGAGCTGGAGGAGAAGCTGACCGATGAGTTCAATGCCGAGCGCAACCGCATCACGCTCAAGCGTCTTGACATGGCCTTCGTCACTTTCCAGGACGAGAGGATGACAGCAGTGTGAGTGCCGGCCTCAGCGAGAATCGGGCCGAGGCCCTGCTAGCTAGAACAGCCCTCTGGGCAACCTGAAAATAACTTTCCCGTCCACATTACTCCCTCCCCATGGGAAATTCACACCGCTCTGGGGGTAAATATAAAAATAACAAGAAGCTTCGGTTTCTCTAGCACTTTCCCCTGCTGGGTCTGGGACCAGCAATGGATAGTTTGTTCCTGCTTCAGAGCCAGCAGGGTGCCCATCGTCAGTGGCCCTAGTGCTTTAAGGCCATCAAGGGGAGCTCTGAGTATTGCCATGATTCCATGCGGACTCTGATTTTCAGTAAGCTAAATCCAAATGGTTATTCAGTCTCAGTTGGACTCTGCCCATCATAGCAGCAGAGGAAATTACCCCTGAGGATGGCAGATGGCCACAGCCTGTGATTGTGGGAAGAACATTTAGGCTGGCAGAGATCTTGAACCTCTGCCCCCCCAGCTCTTCTCATGAATGGGAGCAGGAATCTGTCCCTTGAGCCAAGGTCTCCCCTTCCTCCTCTCTCCTGTAGGATTTTGAAGGATTACAGCCGCATCCACTGCCGCAGGCACCCACAGCAGTCCTCTGTGACCACGGTGGTGAAGTCCCACAGCTGGGGTGTCCGCTATGCCCCCGCCCCCAGTGACATCATCTGGTAAATCCCCATGCAGCTGGATTAAGGGGGTGCCAGGGCCCGAGGTGGAGCCAAGGGTTTAATTTTCCCAGACCTGGGAGTGCTAAGGGCTGAGAATCTGCCTCTGTGGGACCTGAGCAGTGACACCAATGCAGTGAGGTTGCAAGTGTCAGCTAGGCCAGGCAAGAGAGGAGAAAACTAAGTCTCCCGGGCTTTCTCCGGCATTGGTAAATCCAGACCCCATTGCAGGGGGCACAGAGATTCCATTGTGCTGGTTTTCCTGGTCTCTGGGGATGCTCCCAGTACCTGTTCCAGGTTGGACAAGTGCAGGGGACAGTTGTGTTGAGATGGGGTGGGATGGGGACTAATAGCAGGAAACCCAAAAGCAGGAGCCCTGGGATAATCAGAAAAGATGGGGTCTACATTGCGGGGAAGGTATATGGCAGAGTGAGTATAGGATCCAGGGGGTCAGGCTGCTGAAGTGGGGAGAGCTCCTTCCCTGACAGGCACCAAGAGGGACAGGACAACCTAGACACCCGCACCGCTGTGCCTTTCCCTGTGCTCCACCTGCTGGATACTCTGTTCTCTCCTAGGGAGAATTTATCTGTCCGTGGCACATCATGGTGGGTGAGATTTGTCCTCCTCAATTTCTGCCTCTTCATCCTCCTCTTCTTCCTCACCACGCCTGCCATCGTCGTCAACACCATAGACATGTTCAATGTGACTCGGCCGGTGGAGAGCCTCAAGGTAGCCGATTCCTGTGGGGCTCTGTCTGCTGGACTCAGGGACCTATGTAGGGGGTTACCCATCTTGCCTGAGAAGGGGAGGGTGTGTACAGTGTCTGTGCCCCCCAAGAAGAGCAGGGCATACCTCTTCTCCACACTCTCTACGACTGGGATTGGTGTCTTCTTGGTTGGTAGCCACATGCTACCATGTGAGGATGGAGGCGTCCTTGGGTCCTGTCTCTCTGTGTGAGATTTGGAGTGTGCCCCTCCCAGGGTATGGGGTCACTGCCTGGGGGGCATAGGGAGCCAATGGGGCAGGGCAGCTTTGTGAGTGTGCCAAAGCAATGGAGGTCGGGGGGACCTTTACAGATTGCACCAAGTGCTGGGCTGGTCCAGAGCTGCCGTTAATCCAGCACCTTCCTCCCCAGTAACCTGTGAGCTGTAGCCGGGGGCCTGGGTGCTTGCTCTGTCCCAGTCAAGCCCTCTGTCCTCTCCGCTCCAGCAGTGGAGTGAGCATCCCAGGGGTCCTCCCACCAGCTGGGCAGAGTCCTGAGCTTGTCTCTGGTCTCTCCCCTCCCCAGAATCCCGTCCTCACCCAGTTCTTCCCCACGCTGCTGCTCTGGGCCTTCTCTGTGTTCCTGCCCTTCGTCGTGTACTATTCCGCCTTCTTTGAGTCACACTGGACCAGGTAACTCATAGCCTTTACATTCTGACCTTTCACCTGGGGCCTGCCTCCCTCCCCACTCGGAGTCACTTGGGATCTTGTTTTGAATGAAAACCACAGTAGGTACCATTTAGTCTATCTCCAGGGGTCAGGGTGGGATTGGTGCCTACAGTCTGTTCTGCAGGGCACTGCCCAGGCTGCCAGTCCCGTCCTGAGGAGACAGTCCTGTGCCCTGAGAAATCGCTCCCTCTGCCCGTGTCTGCAGTAGCCGGGTTACTGTTTGTTCCTGCCTCCGTTGATCAGCACCTGCACACACAAGTGCTTCAGTCCACTCCAGTGCTCTCGGCCACGTTCCAAATAGGCACTGAATGTCCAGGACAAGTGAGGCGGAATGGCTCCCAGCACAGTCGTTCCTGTGCCTATGGCGATGGAGGTGCAGGCGCCCACCTTTTAAAAACTGACCTGCTACCTCAAAGCTGCCCCATCTGATGAACCTCCTGTAATCCCCTCTGTTCTCTCTTTATCTATGGCCCTCGCTTTAAACCTGCCCCCAGACTGCACTAATGCCTCCCCATGGCCTCAACCTGCAATCCAGCTGGGGTTGTCCAGCTGCAGTCCCTCTATGCTCCCCTCAAAATGCCCCACTCAGCAGCACCCCCTGCAGGTAGCCCAAGCCACCCAGTGTCCCCCAGCCATGCTCCTTTCATTGGCATCCCCTGCAAGTGCCAGATCTTCTCCCCCTGGGCACAAAAGGTGTGCCTCCTGAATGCCTCCAGCACTGAATGTCCTGAGCTGGTGACCCATGGATGAGTGGGAAAGTTGGCAATTGCAGCTCATGAGCTACAGTCAGATTTCCAGCTGCAAATACTGTCGTGGGTAGTGGTGAGAGTTAGAGAGAGATGGTGGAATTTGGACAGTGGGGGGCTCCACAGATGACTTCACCACACCCTGTTCCTGCACTGTGGCCCCTGCATAGTTTAGGGAAAAAATTCCCGCCTCCCCAGTTAGTGCTCTGCTCCAACACAGCAGTGTCCCCTTTGAGAACAGTTGGATTCCGCGGTGCAGAACTGGACCCAAGCCCCAATTTTCTCTCCCTCCAGCTTCTCTTCTGTCTCCAGAGCGTATAAAGATCTGTTCCTTTTTCTGCAGATCAAATGAAAATCAGGTCACGATGCACAAGTGTTACTTCTTTCTGGTGTTCATGGTGATCATCCTGCCCTCCCTGGGGCTGACCAGGTACAACCCATGTGTACAGCCCTCCTCATTCACCTGCAGACTGGGAATGATAGACGTGTCCCTGGCGCTCTTCATCCTGACGGATCACCCCCAAAGCATTTTGCAGAGACTGTGTGTGCAGGGATCACTTCACCCAACCTCTGCAATGGAACACAGCAGCTCTTAGCCTCAGCAATTCCACACCCCAGTTCTGGCAGAAAGTGGAGTGTATTGAATCCATTTGAAACGTAGTAAGAATTTAGGGAAAAAGCATGGCATTGTCCAGGGCCCAAGTGACCACGATTCCAAGATTAACTTCCTGACTCTTGGGTAATGTGCCATCCCGTCTTTAATAACCATGTGTATTCCAGGGGGCATCAGTGTTACAGCGCCTCCGAAATTCTGCCACAGCACAGCGCCCCCCACAGCAGTAACTCTTTAAAGAGGAAAAATACCTGCCAGCTCAATAGCTGGTTATTTATCATTCTCTGTGGTGTTGCTCCTTGGCCAAAGCCAATCGATAGCTTTAGGGGCTGTGGAGTGGCCGGGTTTGTCTTTGAGAGAGAACTGACCATCTCTCCCTGACCAGCTCCTTCCTAGTACATTTGCTACAGGCTAACGTACTGATAGTGTGTAGCAAACAGAAATGGCAAAGCAGCACAGCTGCTCACAGGCTGTTGCACATGCAGAGACTCCTGCTGAGCCCCAACCGTCCAGCCCTTTAGCCAGAAAACACTCGCTCCTTCCCTCTCTGCACCTTCACTGTCTATTCCCAGGACCATCCTGTCTCCATACTCTCCCCTGGTGACCCGCTCAGCCCAAGGACCCCCAGCTGCACAGCCCCCTCCTTCCTGAGTATGAGCTAGATCGGGGTCTCCAAACTATGGCCCGGTGGCTGGATCCGGCCCGCGGCTTCGATTTGTCCGTCCCTCCAGCTGAGCAGGCACGTGGTGAAGCCACCGCTTCCCCCCTCCTCTCCCCTCCCGCGAGCTGCTGCCGGCAGCCCCATGTGCAGAGGGGTGAGTGCCGCAACGGCCGGAGGAGCAAAGGGGGAGGGGAGATTTTGCATATATTTGCATAGACTGATTTTTTTCACAGTCGCTTCAGCCTGCGAAGCCCCTTCAAAAATCTAATATGGCCCTCGTCTCATAAAGTTTGGAGACCCCTGAGCTAGATCGTGTGACGCTGGGTAGTAACCCCCCTCTTGTTCAGCTGAGCCGCAAAGCAACTCCTTAGCCAGGTGTGGATGTGAGCCTTGTTCTCAGGTCTAGCCAAGCTGTGATCAGTTCCAGATCCCTGGGTGGGGACAAAGGTGGTTTTAGTCACCTTTGGGGTGTCCTTATTCTGGAGCCAGCTGGGATCCAGTTTGGTTCCCAGCACAACTTAGAGAAGCCATGGGGCTGACTTAACTTGCCCGCAGCTGCCTGTGGCACCAAGGGTTTGTTCTAGCAGCTGGGACTGGTCAGAGTATAGAAATCCTTCAGTCATGTCCCTGATGCCAACAGCTCTAAGCCCCCTAGGGATTCTGGCTATGCTGGGGCAATTGCCAAGCAGCTAGTGGGCTTTTGCACAGCTGGAGATGTGCAAAGGGCCCAAAGCATCAAGCCAAGAGCGCTCTACAAGAGTAGCAGCCACTCCAGTACGATTTTAACATGGTTCCTTTGTAGGTTGAACTCTTTCTGTGGAGTCGTCCAGGCCTTGGAACTAGGTCCTTCAGCAATTGCCGCCCTTGTCAGAACAGTGTTTTCCAGTATGTGGCCTAGCTGTTCCTTCCCAGGCCAGCCTTGGTTATCATCATTATTGTTGTTATTCACACAATGCCAAATCAAAACAGGCAGGGCACGTTCCACACCGAGGTCAGGCCCCGTGCCACAGAGATGGGTGGGGACAAGGTGTGCGGCAAGACCTTTTCCTGCTCTCTGCATGTGATTGAAAGAGAGAGAGAGAGAGAGAGAGAGAGACTCTTGCCTATTTGCGTTGGATATTCTCCCTTGGCTGTATAATACACATCTAACCAACTCCTGTTTTCCCTTCTCTCATCCAGTTTAGATCTTTTTTTCCACTGGCTTTTTGACATTCACTTCTTGGATGAAGCAAATATCAAGTTCCAGTGAGTACTGGGGGCCCTGAGCTTGTGTGGGGCCGTGTTTGTGTGGGGCCGTGTGTACCCGTGTAGACTAGGGGAGCTACATGCACAGCTGGCTGTGCATAGGCACAGAGGAATTGCATTTTGCACTGTCAGTGTTTTGGGACACCCCAAGCTTTGGCCCCCATTTCTGAGCAAACCCCTGAGCAGAAGTGGCTGCAAGCGCATGGACCCAGCAGGCCTACAGCTGTCACCCCCTGCACTGCTGGGCAGCAGTTTGGAGTGATTTGGGCATGAGTCCCGCAGCCACTAGCCTGGCCTACCTCTTCTCTAGCCATCTGCTTGGAGCACATCTCATTCTCTTCCCGCCTTGTTGTTTCTGGGGACAGGTGTGTTTTCCTCCCTGATAATGGCGCGTTTTTTGTCAACTACGTCATCACGTCCAGCCTGATTGGGACAGCCATGGAGCTGCTGCGCATCCCCAGCCTCATTGTCTACGCAACCCGCCTCTGCTTCGCCAAGTCTGAGCCAGAGCGGCTCCACATCAAGCGGGTATGTGGCTCCGCTCCCTGCACCCCTCCACTCACACATAGCCCAGCTGCCACAACCCTCCTGGGAACTCAGACCCGCCAGATCCTTCTCCACTGTCCTGGCCAAAACCTCAACTTCTTATACCCGGAGGTCGGACTCTAGTCCCAGTGCTTCTGGGGACAGGCCCATGACCTAGGGCTGCTCCAGGAGGTGGGGCCCTGGTCCCAGTGTCTGTGGAGACAGGCCCGTGGCCTAGGGCTGCTCTAGGAAGGGAGGGGGCATGGGGCTCCACACACTGCCCCTGCCCCGGGCACTGGCTCTGCCCTCCCACTGGCCGGGAACGAGAGCAGCACACAGAGCCAACTGCTGCGCCTCCGGCTAGGAGCCAGACCTGTTGGCCGCTTCCAGGGCACAGCGCGGTGCCCAGACAGGTAGCGACTAACCTGCCTTAGTCCCTCTGCTGCGCTGCTGCCAGGGAGCTGCCGGAGATACGCCCACATCCCAACCCCACACCCCAGCTCCCTGCCCCAACCTGGAGCCTCCTACACCCCAAACCCCTCATCTCCAGAACCTGCACTCCCAGATGGAGCCCTCACCCCCTTGCACCACAACCCCCTGCCTCAACCCACAGCCCCTTTCCACACCCTGAACCTATCTGCCCCACCCCACAGCCTAGAGCTCCCTCCCTCACCCTGTATTCCCTGACCCCACCCCAGAGCCCTCACCCGCTCCCACACTCTGACACCGTGCCCCAGCCCAGTGAAAATGAGTGAGAGGGAGAGAGTGAGCCACCGAGGAAGGGGGAATGAAGTGAGCAGGGGAGCAGGGCCTTGGAGAAAGGGTGGGGCCTCAGGGAAGGGGCAGTACATCCTTTCTCTAGGCCCCAAACTCAGCTGAGGCCTCCAGCTAGTGCTGTAACATACATGGTAGCACCAGGCTGGAGGCAGCAGAGTAACTGTGCTGTCGGTTGTGCCTCAGAGCCAAGCCTATGAGTTCCAGTTCGGGCTGGAGTACGCCTGGACCTGCTGCATCTTTGCTGTCGTCATGACCTACAGCATCACCTGCCCTATCATCGTCCCCTTTGGTGAGTGGCTGTGCCAGACCTGTGAGCTTCCAGCCCGGCCCTCAGCTGTCTCCCCGTCTCCTCTGGGCCTGGCCTTGGGGCTGGAAGCCGCCTCGCCCCACACCCACGTTCTCAGGAGAGTTTGTTTGCTCCCTTGGGAGGTGAGATGATCATCAGAAGGCAGCTCTGGCTGGTCTCATTAGCCTGCTGCTGAAACACGCCCCCCCCCCCTCCCGCTTCCTCCACCGTCATGCAGTCACTGGGGAACCAGCTCTGGTACAGAGAAGTCAGCAGGAATCAGCTGCCATATCTCTTGGCCCAAAACTTCACCACTGGCATCAATTCCATGGACTGTTCTCCTTGACCCAGTCCCTCTTCCCCTCTCCTAGCCATGGTGCTCTCACCTCACCCCTCTTTGTCCAATGGTGGCACCTTTCCTGACCTCTTTCATCCTCCTGGCCCAGGTTTGCTCTACATGCTGCTGAAACACATGGTCGATCGCTACAACATTTACTACGTGTACATCCCCACTAAGCTGAACCAGCGCATCCACTCAGCGGCTGTCAGCCAGGTGGTGGTGGCGCCCATCCTCTGCATGTTTTGGCTGCTCTTCTTCTCTGTCCTGCGTCTAGGTAAGGTGGACTCAGGGCAGGGACTCCTCCAGCCTAGATCTTATCCACATCAGGGCTCACTTCTCTACTTCTGGACAAGCAGCCAGCTAGGCACCATCACCTCGTCAGGAACGGGAGGCGGGGGAATGGGGCAGACAGGGAGAAAAGAAATGGGGAAAGAGTGATGTTGGGGAGATCTCGACTATACTCTCAGTGTTGGGGGAGGACTCAACCAGATGTGTGGGAGAGCTCAGCTGGTACTTAGTGGGGTGGGGGCCTCAGCCAGAGCTGGGAGAGATTTTGGCTGGTACTCAGGGTGGGGAGCTCAGGCAGATGTGGGGGAGATCTTGGCCGGTACTCAGAAGCTCTTGTGGCGGGTGGGAAGTGAAGCTGGTGGACTCTGATGCAGACTCCCGTGCTGGCTGGTGGTTTTTCTTTGTTCTAGGTCCCATCCGTCCCATCACCCTCTTTACCTTCGTGGTGCTTCTATCCTGCATCCTCTTCTCTTTCTTTGGCCTGTGTCTGAAGAAGCTGCAGCCAAGGAAGCCCTCCAGCTACCAGGTGAGAGAGGGAAGCAGCCGCTTTGGTTCCAAGACCTGACTCGCTGTCTCTTTGTCCTGTTTGTCTCTCTCCTGCCTCTCAGGGGTCAATATGCACTGATGTGCCTGAGGGTTTAGTTGCGTCTGGAGCAGACACGGGGCTGACTTCCCTGGTGCTGCACAGAGAATCTCCCCTCTGCCCGTTCACCATCACCAGCTTTGCGTGGGTCTGTGCTGCAGGTGTGGTCAGCATGGTTTCTGTAAAGGGAAATCATGTCTTACTAATCTATTAGAGTGCTTTGAAGGGGTCAACAAACATGTGGACAAGGGGGATCCAGTGGACGCAGTGTACTTAGATTTCCAGAAAGCCTTTGACAAGGTTCCTCACCAAAGGCTCTTATGTAAATTAAGTTGCCGTGGGATAAGAGGGAAGATCCTTTCATGGACTGAGAACTGGTTAAAAGACAGGGAAGAAAGGGTAGGAATAAATGGTAAATTTTCAGAATGGAAAGGGGTAACTAGTGGTGTTCCCCAAGGGTCAGTCCTAGGACCAATCCTATTCAACTTATTCATCAATGATTTGGAGGAAGGGGTAAACAGTGAGGTGAAGCTGCAGCCAAGGAAGCCCTCCAAAGTTGGCAGATGATACTAAACTGCTCAAAATAGTTAAGACCCAAGCAGACTGTGAAGAACTTCAAAAGGATCTCACAAAACTAAATGACTGGGCAACAAAATGGCAAATGAAATTTAATGCGGATAAATGTAAAGTAATGCACTTTGGAAAAAATAACCCCAACTATACGTACAATATGATGGGGGCTAATTTAGCTACAACTAATCAGGAAAAGGATCTTGGAGTCATCATGGATAGTTCTCTGAAGATGTCCATGCAGTGTGCAGCGGCAGTCAAAAAAGCAAACAGGATGTTAGGAATCATTAACAAAGGGATAGAAAATAAGACGGAGAATATCTTATTGCCCTTATACAAATCCATGGTGCGCCCACATCTTGAATACTGTGTACAAATGTGGTCTCCTCATCTCAAAAAGGATATACTGGCATTAGAAAAGGTTCAGAGAAGGGCAACTAAAATGATTAGGGGATTGGAACGGGTCCCATATGAGGAGAGATTAAAGAGGCTAGGACTTTTTAGCTTGGAAAAGAGGAGACTAAGGGGGGATATGATAGAGGTATATAAAATTATGAGTGGCGTGGAGAAAGTGAATAAGGAAAAGTTATTTACTTGTTCCCATAATAGCAGAACTAGGGGCCACCCATTGAAATTAGTGGGCAGCAGGTTTAAAACAAAGAAAAGGAAGTTCTTCTTCACACAGCGCACAGTCAACCTGTGGAACTCCTTGCCTAGGGAGGCTGTGAAGGCTAGGACTATAACAGGGTTTAAAAGAGAACTGGATAAATTGATGGAGGTTAAGTCCATTAATGGCTATTAGCCAGGCTGGGTAAGGAATGGTGTCCCTAGCCTCTGTTTGTCAGAGCGGGGTGATGGATGGCAGGAGACAGAAATCACTTGATCTTTACCTGTTAGGTTCACTCACTCCGGGGCACCTGGCATTGGCCGCTGTCGGTAGACAGGATACTGGGCTAGAAGGACCTTTGGTCTGACCCAGTATGGCCTTTCTTATGTGGTGGCCCATCGGTGTGACCTGTAAAACCAGCTGTGGGTCCATCTCTGGGCAGGTATCTCATGGACATGGTCAGCTCCGTTAATCCCAGCTCTCAGTGGCTGCAAACATGATCCCCTCCCTCTCCAACTCCATGGGCTCAAAGGGCTGTAGGAGGGCGTGATCCTGGGGTTTGCTCCCACTGCTTTGGGGAGCTGCTCCCTCCCTCCCTGACTACTTTGTATTCTCCCCCCATCGGCCTGCAGATGTCGGAGCAGTCAGAAGGGGCCTTCAACGACACGGAAAGAAGCAGCATCTCCTCAACCCCTAACTCAAATGTGAGTATATCCAGTCCCCCCGCCGCCACCCGCCTCCTTCCCCAACCCCCGGCCTCCTACACCAGCCGCCTCGCTTCGGGAGGCAGCTTGGTGCAGCGAACCATGAATGCCTGAGCCCAGGAGCACTGCACTGAGACTCCCCCAGCGACCCAGCCGTGCCTTTACCCCAGCATGGCTACTCACCTCCCGGTGCGCAGCTCTTGTGAATGGAGGGTAATACATGAATGGAGACCCCAACCCCATTGGCCAATCAAATCTCACCTTTCGTCCAGCCTGGATTGTGTGTGGGAGCAGGGTCTCTTTCTAAGCCTCGCCTCTAGCCCATTGTCTGCTTTGTGCCCCAGATGTTCGTGGCCACAGTGCTGCAGGAGCCGGAGCTGAGCCTGACGCCGGCTGCCTCCCCAGCTCACCAGTCCTACGGCACAATGGGCAAGCGGCTGGAGCCGGTGGAGAACAGCGAGGAGGGCGTCCTGCAGAGCTTTGAGACGGAGCTGGAGACTGTGGAGGGTGAATTCAGAACCGGGCCTGTGCTGGAGCATCAGGTCCATTACCACTGAGCAGCCTCCCGCAGTGGCAACACCAGCTGGACAGAAACACCAACATCAAGTATTGAGAACAAGGGGGGGGTGGGGACTCCATCTTGTAGGCCCCAAGCTTCCTGAGCTGCCATGTCGACCCCGCCGCCAGCTCTCAGGCCCTGGCGAGAGTCCAGTGCTGCTAACTGGACCAGATCCAACACTGCTGAAGAGCAGCGGCTTTCCTGGCCTGCGAGAGCCCAAGCCCCAGTGCTGGGGCAGTGGCCTCCTGCTCATGCGCACAGATATACTGGGGTCTAGGGTGCAGTGATGGAGACAGAATTGAACGGAGGGAGAGACCCCAGGAGGCCTCCTGCTTCCATCCTGCGCTCCAGCTCTGAGCAGCTGGAGCCAACTGCGCGTGCATCTCATGCTCAGTAGCCTGCCTGCCATCTCCTGTCTTTCCCTTCGCCTGGAGTCCAGGTCAGTCGCCACAGCCCTCAGGCACCCCTCTTTGCTTTCCCCACCTGTCCCTTGGGGTCAGCATCCCTTTGGGAAGGAGGGGGGGGCGGTAGAGTGGGTGGCCCCCAGACACTGGGGCTGGGGGGTGCACAGACCCATTGCGCCAGGGCAGACGTGGCGGTGAACATTTTTGATCAATATATTTGGGGAGATTGGGGGGTGGGCCCAGCGAACGGGATTGTTCTCAAGGGACAATGCCCAGAGAGCACCGCTGGATGTGTCCAATGCAGGAGCGAAGGCCTGCAGCTCCTTGGCTGCCACAGGAGCCAGCCAGACTCAAGTGCAGATGCCTAACCCGTAGCTTTGCGGCACGCTCATTCGCTGCCCCAAGGAGCAGGGCAGGGGAGTTGCCCTTTTAACTAGCCCCCAGTGCCAGGCCTGGGTGGCCTCTGTTCCATCCCCCTGCAGCTGCTTGTGACTGTGTATGAGACTGCTGAACGCTGTCTCCTTGTCTTGGGTCAGTGGCAGCTGTGGGGCCTGGCACCTGGCTCCCCATAGCGCAGGGTAAGCATGAGAGAGCAAGATGGTGGGTGCCAGGGGGAGAGTGCTGAGGCCAGGAGGGACTAAGAGGCAGCGAAAGGAGAGTTGTGTGCCCTGAGACAACCCTTGGTACAGACCATGTTCCAGCCTGCCGGCTCTCTGGGCATGACCGCTGGAGAGGCACGTAGTCTCCAAAGACTTCATGAAAGACGCAGCTGGGAGTAGTGGGATTGGGGGGGGGTGGGGTAGGCTCTATACCTGCAGGGAGCTTATGTATGTATGTGATTGAACACGCTCTTCTGGGAAATCTCGGGGCTGGGAAACCTCTGCTCCATCGCCTGGACTTGAGAACACATGGAGCAGCCTCACATGAAAGCTTAGGGTAAGGTGACCCTTGTTTCAGCTGACCCCGCAGAGCCCAGTAAAACAGGTTTCCAGCATTCTTAAATGCTGTCACTTAGCACCTGGTCACTCACCCCCTCCCTTCCCAGCAACTGCTGCTACTGCTGCATGACCTGCCCTGGGCAAAGAGCTAGGGAAAGGCAAGTCAGTGGCAGACTCGTGACACTGGTAGTAGAGCACTTTTATACTGTCCAGTCTCACAACCTGTCACAGAAATGCAGCCACCTCAGGCATGGGCTGCTACAGCTGTTTAACAGGTCCCCAGCAACACCGAGCCAGCGGCCAACGCATGGGTCTGGCCAGTTGCAGCAGCAACTGCACTTGGGGTTTACAATCCAGGGTCAGGGACTGCTTATGCCCCCCCCCCCACACCTTCCCTGACCCTCCCTCTAAGCTCATGCCCCCCCCCCTTCTCCCCTCCCTACAGTGAGACAGGCATCACGCCTTCTGCCATGCATGGGGGAGATGTCTACCCACGGTGGAGAGGCACAAAGCATGCTGGAAGTGGTTGGATACGTGTGGGCATGGCAGGCTGCAACTGGGGGTGGGGTGGGGGGCGCAGAGTGGGCACTGTAGGCCCCTGCTCTACCTGGCTCTAATGTACCAGCAGAGGCGCCCTTGGCAGGTTGTTGTCACCACCAGGAGCCATCTGTGCTGAGAGCCACAAGACTTTGAAACCATTTAATGTTGCAGGCCGGTCACACAGGGCTCAGGTAAGATGCAGTTCACAGCTCAGAGAGGGTTCAGCTACTGCTTACTCTTGAGGGTATTCTGCTGAAAAAAATAAACATTCTCTGCCCAGTAAAAAATTCTGCAAAGTTTATTGGGCAATAAATAAATGTGGCAGCTCCAGCAGGGCAGTGGGGAGCGTGGGCCACTGGCTGCATAGAGGTAGAAGCTCACCCTGCAACACTCTTCCCCACCCCACCAACCCTACCCACCCCCCATTACATGGACTCAGTGGTGAGACTACTCCAGAGCCTGGGGATCTGTGGCCCTCCTCCGCCAGTCCCAGCACACACGGTGCAGGCAGGCGTGGCCCAGCAGGCTCCTAGTGTTGGGTGGCTCCAGGGGTGGGTTGAGAGAGTTCGGGGGCAGGGGAGGGGAACGGGACAATATGTTTGCAGGTGGCTCAGTGAGGGATCCGGATGCACGTGGTGAGGCTTGGCAGGGTGGGTGTTTGGATGTGGGCAGTTCATTGAGGGGGTAAGGCTTGGCAGGGGAGGAGGGTGTCTAGGGCCAGCTGCACAGGGATTAGGCAGTCTGGGGAGCAACACCAAGTACATGACCCCCTCCAACCCCATGGCTGAGGAGTGATGGGGGCAGGAATTGGGTGTCAGGGGTGCTATTCTGGGATGTGGGTCTACCCTGTCCTGGAGCTAGCAGCTGAACCAGCATGCCTGTGCTGCTAGGGGTGGGCGGCGGAAGGGGTGGGGTGGGGGGAAGCTAGGTGCACGATGACTTGTGGCTTCCCTTTGGTTCCCCAGCAAAAGTCATTTTTCTGCAGGGACGCACAAAAATCCACTGGGCACATGAATTCTGCATGCATGCTGTAGCACAGAATGCCCCCAGCACTATATGCTAGCCAAGCCTGATAGCCCCATAGCTGAACATTCACTGAGCTGTGCAGCTGCAGGCTGAATTCAGCGGGTGGGAAGGCGGGAGGCATGTGAGCTTCCCTCTGACCACATTACAGCAGCCTATCCATCACTGCAGCCAACAAACAAACCTGTGAACTAAAAACAAAATGTGAGGGATTAAAAAATATGTTGGCTCCCCTGCTGCCCTCAAAGCAGCCATGAGGCCACACACACCCCCTCTTGCAGGGCAGTTACCACTCCCCATGCCCAGCGCTGGGCTGGCCATGGGGATGATGCTGGTGGACAAATGAGGATCCAAGCACACGCAAGTAGGCCTGGTCCTCTTAGTGTGGGTAGACCAGCCATGGGGGAGTGGGAGGGGGCCTGGGGGTGTAGCTCTGTCCTCAGGGGACAGGACACAGGCAGGAGGGGGGAGCGTTTAGTGCTCAGCAGCTAAGAAATGGTCTCCAGGGAGCACAAGGTGGATATGGTAAGCTAGGCAGCCTCTCTGCACCCTTGAGAGTGGTGGGTGGTTGAAGGGAGGGGGCAGGGGCAGGGGCAGGGCTCAGCTCCTAAGGGCCAGGCTCCAGCCTCCCAGGCATATATGCTGTGGCCCAGGCCCCACTAGCCCTCAGTCATGCCCACGGGTGCCAGAGGGAGTGTGCTGAGGGGTGGCAGTGAAAAGTCAGAGTAGCACTGAGGCCAGGGAAAGCTGCTCCCAAGAATGGGCCTTGGGAGGGCAAAACTGGAGTGGGGATGGGATGGAAATGAGCTCCAAAAGCAGAGATGCTGGCGCAATGGGTGACCCCCCCCCATTGTCTGCGTGCACACGGCCACATCACAAAGCGCTCCTGGGCTCAGTGCCTGGAGCGTGGGTGGCATCTCAAAGCCCATGATAACCCCCAACCCCAGCAGCCAGTCAGCTAACCATTCATCTGTCCCTTTGCACATCCACCCCCGAATCCATTCCCCATCTCATACAGCCCCTTGCACACAGTGGTGGCTGCACAGCTCCACCCACCTCACCCCAGCCAGCTACCCCCTGCCCCCCCGAACTGTGCCCCTGTCTAACCTCACCGTGTGCTGTCTCCACCCACCAGTTGGTCTGGCTCCGTTCTGTGGGAAGGTGGATTGTTCCTTATGCTGCCTCACCTGTTGGAGCCCATTTGATGCTATCAGCACCTGAGCAACCTCAACGCCTCTCTCTTTTGCTGTTTCTCTGGTATGGAAGCAAAGTGCCTGTGAGTGGCATGGTGTCCTTGAGGAGCACTGGCTCCTTGTCTGACTCTCCCTTGGCTGTCACACTATAGGAATGTGCCAGAGTTCTGTACCTTTCTTGTTATTTATTGCTATGACCGTGCCTTGAATAAAATGACTTCGCCCAGCCATGGCCTGCAGTAAATGGTACCTGTTTACACTGCACCACACTCTCCTAAGCGGCAGGAAAGGCTGGGAGGTGTGATGTGAAGGACATCGGCTCTGGCGGAGTCCACATGGGGTTGCTATTATGATGCATAAACATAACGCAGCCCGTTTTTAAATCCAGGGCTTGCGTTTGCTCTCCGGCCTCTTGCAGCAGTGAGTGCTACAGGATACTCACCGCAAGAAGACATGGCTCCTCTTCTTGGGTCTAATTTACTGCCCTTGATAGAGACAGGTGCTCAGGAAAACAGTTCCCCTTCCTGGCAGTCCTTCTGACACATTTCCATCATGTCAACTCAACCGATCCTGCTCCCGGCCTCCAGTCTGAGCTGCAGACTGGACTGAGCCAGCATCTGTCCCCTCAGGCTCAGGCTGCAAGTGGTTGGGATGTGATCTCCATAGGAAAAACCTCAACTGGATTATATGGGTCCTTCCTGTAATATACTGAACTTCCTGAAGTGTGGGGCAGGGCTGGGTAAAGCTCCATTGGGTTAGAGACTCGTCCTGGCAAGCCACCGGAAGAAGAGGCTGCTCACAGTCGATTGTGCAGATGTTCAAAATGAGATCATGGCGCCATTCAGCGCCACGAGGTTCCTGGGGCTTGTGCCTTCTCTTCTCCTTAGGTACACGAGGAAGGACAGTGGTGAACTAAATGGAGGAGAGGAGCAGTTCCCACCTCTCAAAGCTATTTATAGCTACAGGTTCTCTGTAGCCTCACCTCCACTTTGGGCCCCTTCCATCCACATTGTTGAAATTTTCATCACAATCAAAGCAGCTAGAGATTTTTTTTTTCTTTTCATGGCAGCAGAGTCTGGAGACCAAAACAGTCGCTTCAGAGAGGTACCGGCACAGTATGTGGGCCTTGCTCATCTCAACTGGCCTAGTTCCAAACCCTGGGGTGGAAGTACCCTGCTATGGGCTTTACAGAGCTGCTGTGCTGCTCCAGCCAGAGGCAAGGAAAGTTCCCCACATGGTCTGCTCTTCTACCACTATGTCAAACTGGAAGCGCACCCTGTTCACAGCTTTCCCCCATGCTACAGGAGAGGAGGGGTGACTAGGCATTCAGGGAGAAAGAGGAACCAGGTTGGAGTAAAAAAATATATTTTGGTGACAGAGTCGATGGATGAGAGGGGCCATGGTGAAAAAGACGTGCACCAGGAGTGGGGTGGGGAACTGGACAGCCTGGGGAAAGAGAAGAGACAAACCAAGGCGTATAGCAGGGGTAGGTAACCTATGGCACACGTGCCAAAGGCAGCACGTGAGCTGATTTTCAGTGTCACTCATACTACCCGGGTCCTGGCCACCAGTGTGGGAGGCTCTGCATTTTAATTTTAAATGAAGCTTCTTAAACATTTTTAAAAACCTTATTTACTTTACATACAATAGTTTAGTTCTATATTATAAACTTATAGAACGAGACCTTCTAAAATCATTAACGTGTATTACTGGCACGCGGAACCTTAAATGAGAGTGAATAAATGAAGACTTGGCACAGGACTTCGGAAAGGTTGCCGACCCCTGGCGTATAGAATAGTGCCAGTTCCGCCAGCTAGGCACATTCCCATTTCCCTTCAGAGCAGGGCTGTAGGGAAGCTCTGCTGCTCAGTGCTGGCCCCTGGCCCAGCGCCTGCTTCATCTGGCACCCAGACAGATTCAGCCTGGGACCTGGAGCCTGGCACAGCTGCAGTTGGCACAAGGCTGAAGGCAGCAGCCTAACTGGATGCAAAGGGAAACCCTGGCCAGGGATCAGCAAAGTTTGGCACGTGGCCCACCAAGTAAGCCCCCTGGCGGGCTGGGCCGTTTGTTTACTTGCTTCGTCCACAGATTCGCTCAATCATGGCTCCCTCTGGCCGTGGTTTGCTCACGCCACTTCTTGCAGCCCCCATTGGCCTGGCGTGGCAAAGCACAGCCAGTGGGAGCCGCGAGGGGCCGAACCTGTGGACACAGCAGGTAAACACATGGGCCCAGCCCGCCGGGGGCTTACCCTGGTCCCTGCCGAGCGCTTAGGCAACGTGGCCTGCAGTGGGCTCCGTGTAAATACTGGGTCATGTAAGCTGGTTTAGCGACAAAGAGTCCTGTGGCGCCTTATAGACTAACAGATGTATTAGAGCATAAGCTCTAAGCTTTAAGCTTTTGTGGGTGCACCCACGAAAGCTTATGCTCCAATACGTCTGTGAGTCTATAAGGTGCCACAAGACTCTCTGTCGCTTTTGCAGATTCAGACTAACACGGCTACCCCTGTCAGTAAGCTGGTTTGAGCACCAGCCTCTGCCGGCTGCAACCAGCCTTGCTCCCATACCTGTGTGGGTACACGCTCCCTTCCCCACCCTATCTTGCTTCTCAGCCTGCACCTCTTTCTCCGCCAGAGCCGCCTCCACTACTCACCAGCTGCTCAGCTGTCTGCAATCCAGCAGCGGGGAGCCGCAACAGCTGGCTGAGCTGGCACCATGGCATCGCCCACTGGGAGGGCAGCTTTCCTGCAGGAGGCGAAGGGGCTGCATGAGCATCACACCAGGGGCCTGATGTTAGTGTGCAGGCCCCTGCTCCACTGCTTTTGAAATGACAGTAGAGAAGAGAAAATTAAGTGTCCCCTCCCCCGCCCCACGTAGAGGAGTCTTTAATACATTTATCTCCCCTCAGGCTCTCCTGGCCAGGCAGCCTTTCCCCTTTAAGGGCGCTCCCATTCAGAGACAGCTTGCCTGAATGTGGCAGGCAAAAAGGTTTCTTGCTTCTCGCCTTTCCACTCTATCTTATCCAGTAACAACCCGCCTCTGCCCCAAAGCACTGGGGGTGCACATGGCCCAGCACACAGGGGCCTCTGGCTGCTGCTGCAGCACTATTCTTGCTAATGCTCATCCAGCGCCGCCCTCCTTGGGACTCCTCACCACGCTCCGGGCAGTGGGAAGGGGTTACCCAGTGAGCTGTGTGCTGCTGCAGGCAGCCATCTGCTCTGGCAGGCTCATAGTACTGTTACCATGGAAATCAGAGCTCCTGCTTCTCCCGTCATCCTGATTTTAATAAAAAGCAAGCAGGATAAAGACAAATTACCCTGAGCCTCCAGCAATGGAGACTGGGGAGCAGCCTTGACTAGAGAACTAGGAGCAAAGCTCATGGAGGAGGGAGGCTGGGTATAGGCAGACAGGCCAAACCCATGGAAAACACAGAAATTTGGCTTATTTTTGGCTTAATTGGCTTGTGAGTTGCTTGTTGGGTCATTTTTGGCTTGTAGCTTGGTTGGCTTATAGCTTCTTTTTTTATAAGCTCTCAGCAAGTAGGGCAAGAGGGGACAAGCAGGGGCAAGGGGGAAGAGATTCCGGGGTGCACAGCAGGCCCACCACTGTCCAAGACTACACACTGAGGAGATCTAGTCACATAGAGTGTTGGGAGTCGTAGGGACTGGCTTGTTTTGGCCTTGTTTTGAAATGTGATTAGCTTGATTTTTGGCTTATTGTGAAAGTTGGGGCGCTTATTTACCACATGAAAGTTGGCAACTGTGGATACAGGTAAAGTGCCTGGCCAGCCCTGAAGCAGGTGTAGGGAAGAAGGTCTGGCACACCAGACAGGAGACAGATATGGGCTAGCGGGACTGTTTTGGGGGCAAGGGGGTAACTGTGGTACAGGAGGTCATATGAGAAGGTGCATATAGGGCAAAGAAAGCCTGGTGATAGTGTGAGGATCCAAAGCAAGTGATCCCATCCCCAGGAGAAAGTAGATGTGGCTTTGGGGAAGGCTTTCAGGGATGGCAGAGAGGACATGAGGGGCAGGTAGAATTAGGAACTGTTTGGGCAGGTGAGGGGGGTGGATATTATGAGAATGAAGCTCTTGGGGTTCCCCTGCCAAAAGAAAAACAGGAAGGAGAAGTCACCAGGCTGAACTGTTTGCAAACCAAAAGTAGGGAGCCTGGAAGTTGGTGCCAGTCCCTGATTGCCTCATCCCTCCCCAGGGATTGCTATGGAGTCACTCTTGTTACACGTTAGTTAACAATGGCACCCTCTGCTGATTTTACAGCCCAGTCCCTTTTCTCTCCCCCCCCCCTCTCCTTTGAGCTATAGGTCCTACTTAAATAACAACACTTATTTAGTTTACCTGTTTGGTCACAGAATGGACGATTTCTGGGGGGAGAGAGACAGACCTCAAAGAAATGTCTTTCCCCCCAGTCTCCTCACACTTAAGGGTTAGCATTAAAGATTTAGCGTAGGTGTTGAGGCCTCGAGCAGGAGCCCTCTCTGCACAGTGTTTGTAATCACAACCTCTTAGCTGATAGCTCTCACTTCCCTCTCTCAGAGCAGCTCAAGAAGGGTCATCCAACAGCAACACGATTGTTTAGGGTACTGTTATTCTGCACTTCAGAGCACTCAGTCACTCAGCGAAACCACTACGCTGATTACAGTCATTTGCGTGTGAAACACTCATAGTTGGGGCTGAAAAATTACATAATGCAGCCTGATTCAAAATGACATAGCCAAGGCTTGGCCGTGAAGGGCACAGCAGAATAGGGTAGAAAGCCTCTCTGACTAGAACATCGGTGTGACTGGTGGCCTGGAAAATGCTGCTATGATAAAGGGTTAATCCTACAGGAAATCCATAAAACACCCTCAAAACAGCCAGTGTGCGCTAGAGAGATGACCGTTCTCTGGTCTAGAATGCATGAGCTGTTTTGCCGCACTCTCCAATTGTAGGGGTAGGCTTTTAATATTTGGATTAAAGGCCATGGGTTATTCTGCCAGCCACCTTTTTCAAATAGCTCAAAGAAATGACCCTCTGGGGCATTGGTAGAAATGCATCTGATACATCTGACAGACTGCCAATGTCTGTACTAATGTTAAGGCAGGGACAGACCAGAACAGTCCTTATGACTGATTATGGTCACCCTTTGTTTTAGAATAAGTTGTATTATAAAAAATGGGTTCTTGTTTCACGTATGCATTACGCATTATAAACACAATCCTGAACACTCCTTTAGCCTGCCTCCAAAGCGCCTATAGAGTGCTCAAAACACAAGGTTAGAAGCCTGCAGACCTGGGTTTTGCTTCAAGACATCCATGCCTCAGTTTCCCCCATAATCAAGTAGGTATGGTGTCCCTAGTTATTGTTTGCCAGAAGCTGAGATTGGGTGACAGGGCATGGATCACTTGATGATAACCTGTCTGTTCATTACCTTTGGAGCACCGGCCATTGGCCACTGTCAGAGGACAGGATACTGGGCTTGAAAGACCATTGGTCTGACCCAGTATGGCCGTTCTTATGGGTATAATTCCTATACTATCTATTCTACCTAAATCTCAGGCATGATGCAAGCCCTAAGAGGTGACTTGTAAAGAAAGAAGAGAGCCTTTTTAGCTTCTTTTTAGCCTTTAGCTGAGGTACAGTATAGAAGGAAGATGGGGCAAAACCACAATATTCCTTAACCTGAAGTAACATGGCTAGCGTGAATATTTTGCATAGTAGGTGCTGCCAGCAGGGCTATCCCACTGCTTCAGTTAGTAATGGTTCAGTGCCCCAGTGTAGACATAGGTGACAGCAACCGGAGAATTAGCGCAATGACATGATCACAGAAGTGAGAGAAGATGAACAGTTGAGAGGGGAAAGGATTACTGGTCTACTGCTCAGAACATTTTGATCCCGTTAGGCGCTATTTAACTCCACAGATAAACGAGCCATTAGTAGACAGGACATCTTTGTTAAAGATTCAATAGCCTGCCCCTTCCAATAAGAGGCATGGGAAAAAGTTCCCAATAGACATCTGAGGCCCCCGAGCAGTCCTCCAGCAAGGCCAGACTTGACATTCGCATGGTTTCCAAGGTTCACACAGAAATCAAATAAAACCCTCCCTCTCCCACTCCCCTTTTTCAACCTTTCAGGTCTTTTATGTTGAAATCATAAATAAGCCAAAAAAGGCAGACACTCATTTTTCAAAAAAAATCCTTTGCGGGTCACCTTGTATCAGTCCCTGGCAGGTGTGATTTAATACTAGCATTGTTTAATAGACAGCCCTATAGCAACACAGTCCAGACAGATCTAGGAGGCATACACAGACAGCTGCTTTATTTCTCTTTGGAATTACACAAAACATGGCAGAGAGCAGGTGAGCTTAAGGGGTTAGGAAAGCTGGGCAGGGTGGTGTATTTGGTGTAGTAGTTCATAGCCACCCACATCTATTCATCGTACACAGCTGCCCACCCAGAACACAAAAGTCTTTGACCTCATATGCTTATAGCAGCAGAGAAGGCATTGAATATGCACTGATCACCTTTCAAAATTCCACAGGGCAGCACCTAATTCTCCCTTCCTGGGATGTACAGGCACAGCCAGCACTGTTCTCCTGGATCCAGGCCCAGCTTCCCTCTCCCTAACTAGCCGGGAATTGCAGGTTAGAGGAGAGCTACCACATCCTCCCAGATCGGTTTATATAGAAAGAGTGTAGTAAGAGGGGAGATCTGGCCCCAGAGTCAGAGTCTACAGAAGAGGGAAAGACAAGTGGAGCCCAAAAACCTATAAGGAGAGAAGAGGATGATCCCTCTGGATAAAGGGAAGCTGCCGCCATCAGAGATGCAGTGAACTCAGCAAGCATTTGATATCCAGGACACCCATACTAGCCTTCCTAGAATATGCAACTGAGGATTCTCTAACTGGCCAAGTGGCACAGAGCTGCTTCAAAACCACAGACATGAGCTCTTGTCACAAGGTGAGGGTCCCGAGGGCACTGGGTAGCAGTTACATTAACATACCAGTGAGTTGTACCTAGTCCATGCTCGGATGGGAGAGCTGCATAGAAAATGTGAGTCCTACACGAAGCAGTGCCAGACATTCAGTAGGATGTGCTCTTCTCTCAGTCAGTACCAGTGCCCCAAACAGGATGTGGAGAAGCAACGTCTCAGATAAGACATAAAACTGTGTTCCTAGCCATGAGGGGTCGTTTAAATTCCCGTGGGACACTTTTCACAGGAGTCAGGATCTTATTTCCAGGGTTCGGGTCAAATTCCAATTAAAGTAATTACATTCTACTCCCTGACCATTCCTCACGTATTTTCAGTTGGATATTGGATTCTTACTCAATTCCTGTCCTAACGTGGGGCACAGCATTGTTGTATGCTGTTAATCAGGCATCTAATTCCACTCCAGGAGTGGCTGCATTTCAATGACGGGTAGGAGTTATCTATAAGAGTTCAGGAAGCTATAAATATGTAAACAATCAGTAAATGGGAAGAATTCCAGCTATATTCTCTTTGGCCAAGAATCAGGATGATTTTTGGAAGCTTCTCCCAGGAGAAAGCTGCATCTGTCACTTTAATTCTAATACAAAGTCTGTATTTGTACTTTATGTAATTTACTTTCGGGGAAGACATTTTAAAAAGCACTGGTAGCTGCTGCACTTCAGCTGGCTTTCAGGTTAAATCAGCCAGCCAAGCCACTCCAAATCCAGCCAGCTTGCAGCTCAGACCTGGTAAGAGCAGCCTTACACTGGGATTAACCCAGTTCCATGTTCAAAAAGCGACACTGCTCAGCCTCTCCCTAGGAAATGCACCCAGCTGTGATTAACCTTACATGAGGAAGGGCCTGGGATCTATTCTAGGGCAAATGCAGAGCGAATAGAGTACGGATTAACTGACCTGTAATGACTCCAGGAGAATATTTAGGTGGAGAGACAAACGAATTGGAATTTGAGGGATGGCAGTTTCTGTTTGTGACAAGCTCTTTCCATCTCTGCAGGCTGAGCCCAGCTCTACACTGCCCCCAGGAGGTGGATGCAAGGGCTCACTGCAGTGTAATTAAGGGGAATCACATTGAGCATCGTGAGAAGCAGAGATGTGGGTAACATCAAAGCAAGATAGAGAGTGCTACCGAGATGGCCCTGGAATGGGTGTGGTTGGAAGGGAGAGTCAACTCTCTCCTCCCAGCTGCTGCTGGGTGAGGAACAGGAAAGCCAGAGCCCAAGCTTGCTGGGTCTATTCCCCCTCTTTACGTGCATCCCAGCCACGGCACATGGCTTTCACCACAGCACCATACAACCTGGTCCAAGCCTCTCGCACGTCTGGGCTGAAGGCAGTACCGAGGCATTTCTCCAGCATGAACAGCAAAGACTCTCCCACTGCCTGCAAACCAAACAGAAGCACCAGGATCAGAGGTCAGAAGCCTCAGGACAGCCATGATGTCAGTTCCTCTCCTTCTGAATTTACTCATCTACTTTCTGAGCCTTCCCTGTTGCATTGCCCAGAACAGGACAACGCAGCTGCTCTAGCTCCTACCCATCGGGTGCCCTGTCCCCACTCCTGCTTCCTCCCCATCTCTTTAACCCTCCTACAATTTCCCAAAATGTCTCCAAGCTGCCCGCCCACCTCTTCTTGTGGGCTGATTCGCCCCCCACCGACTTCTCTTGCTCCACACTGCTTCGTACCCACTCCCCTTGTGCTCTCAATTGATCTCCCTCATAGCTCCCTTTCTGAAGGGTGCACAATCCAGTGCTGAATGAAGCTTTTCAGCAGAAAGGGGTGGGGGGTGAGACTCTAGGCAGGATTATTAATCTACTTTAGCTCCCAGCTGCAGGAAGTCTGCACTCTCCCCTAGTTTAGCACCAAGGGAGGCTGATGATGACATCTGAAAGTAGGCAGGCAAAACTGAGACATACTCAGAAGCTATTTACCACAGCAGGTAGAGATCACTATCAGATTAAACTGGATAGTCAGAGCCCATCCTACGCTGGGAAGTCTCCACTACATGGCTCACCATCCCAAACCCAACCCTCTTTACAGACATGTCAGTCCGGCTGACTGTATAAATAGCTGATCTGATATGGAAGAAACACTGGCTCCCCACAGAACCTCCCTCATCCAGGTTGCTAGAAACAACCTCCAGAGAGGGATAATTATCCACCAAGTAATGGTCATTCTAGCTCAGTCTGCCAAGGACTATGGCTAGTGGCACAAGACATCACACTCGGGGAGGTAAAGGAACAAAGCCTATGTATCTTCAAGTTAACATGCCTGATGCTTTCCATAATCACAATTCATTTACCTAGTGTTTCTGCTCCTGCTCATTAGTAGGATGAGGGGACACTGGGGTCTGAAATGAGGGATAAGGATACTTCTGCCTCACCACCCAGGAGAGAGAGGGGAGGGGAGAACTGGAACAATTGATCACACATCTGGCAATGTCCTGGGCTGAGGTTCAGTAACCCTGTGCCAGGCAAATGCAGCCTGAGATGTAGCTGTATTCCCTTGCAAATGGCACCCCAAGACTCTGCCCACCGAGCTTAAGAAGCAGGGCAGAAATAGTAGGGAATACAACTCAAGCTAGGGCAAGTCCACCTAAAGAGAAAGCATGTGGGGTTGCTCCCCCTGAGCACGCCAACAGTCATCTTGTAGGTGCTTCAGATTCTGGGACCAGGCTGGGCTGCCAGTTTTCTTGCCCAGCAACACAGTTAAATAACCCAGCAACATATGTGCAGAAGTCTTAGAACCCAGCTTCATGGCACAATGCGGAAACCATGCACTGCCATTCATGGTGGATCAGTATGGCACCATGGGTGAAGCTGGCAGAATGCTGTGGCAGAAGTAGCATGAAGAGAGCAGAAGCCTCACCGAGAAAGAATCCACCTTCACACCAACAGTCTGGTGTTTCTTGCCCAAGTTGGCGAGATATTCTTCCAGAGAGGACAAGTTCTCCAAGTGGGTCACAGCAGCATCTATCACCAGCATCACCTGCAGGAGAAATCCAATTAGCAGAGAACATCTGCTGGGAACAAAATTTCCAAACAGCCTTCTCATCATCAGCCATGGAGCCATTCTTAGCCTGCTGGACAGTGAAGGCCTGTTCTGCTCCATTATGCTAAAGAGCTTGGTCAGAACTTCATGAAGCCTGATGGAAACCTGTATTCTGTTGAAGAGCAGCGTTTTCCACAGCCCTCCCCACCTGTGTATGTCATCATCTTCTTCTGGCAAAGGCAAACCCAAGGGCCATATCATTTCACCTTACGAAGCTGTTATCCTACCAGATCTCATAAGCTAAGCAAGACAACAGGTAGTGTGGCAAGTGGTCTTGGTGATTCAATAGAGGGCTCTCTTCTCTCTGTGATACTGTGATTTGCTGGAAATGTAGCTTGTTGAACAAGACCTGAAGCTGAGGATGTGACCACAAGTGACCATTACAGCTCCCATGAGCCTTTTGGCAAGTGTTTGTCAAATTCCAACCTGGATAATTACATTCTGCCTCCCTAATTCTGCCTTTCAGTTTCAGTAGAATATGGAATTTTTCTTCATTTCCTGTCATGGACCATGCTGTCGCTCTGTAGTGTCACTAAACAGCTGCAGCGTTCCACCCCTGAGATGACTGCATTTCAGCGCTGAATGAAGGGATTGTGCTATACTGCACACCAGGATCCTCCAAGATGATATATAGATATTTTATTTCCCCATCTGTACCCTCCATGTCTGAGGATGAGGTGAATGTGTATAACACTGTCCCTCATGATGGGTCTCATGATAGGTAATTTAGGGGGCTGAGGGCTCACAGGCTCTGCTGCTGCAGCAAGAGAACCATCAGGAGGAGATCACTGGTGACACCTGCCCTTCAGTTAAAGCAGCAACTTTGCCCATTGCCTGTCTGTCTACCTAGTGTTTTGTATCAAGCCATCACTGCGATCCCTAAGTGCTTGGACTGTCCCTGTTCTGTGCATAGGTAACTAGAGGACCTCCAGTCTCTAAAGTGGTCAGTCCCGCACTATCTAAGCACCGTGAAATTCACATATACATTTCAGAATAAGAGCCCAGTCTTTTGATTTTCACCAAAGTAAATCAATAATTGCAGTGAGAGCATATGGACATATGGCACCCGCCCTCATTGCTGTGCACATGGGAATTTATCCCAGCAGAAGTTCACTAATGTCTCTGTATTTCAGGGAGTCAGTTGCCTAACATTTCATGGTAAATGGACGTAAGAGAGACCTAGCCCCCCCAATACAGAGTTTGCTACTCAGGGCTTCGCCCATTCAGGAAATTTGCTCTATACTGTGCATCACTGACCACACTGGCCTCCTCATCTCTTACCTTCCTAATGTGGTCCAGAAACTCAGGCGATGAGAGGCACTCTTGAGGGCTGGAGAACTGTCTACAATTGTACTGGAAAAGGGGCAACAGGCCAGGGTCCAGATCAAACAACCTGTAACAGAAAGAGACACCCCTGACTTCTCACTCACCTCATAAAGTTACTCCACCTCCACCAAGAGGATGACCCCTCCCCACCAATCCATCAGCCTCCACAAGCACCACCCAAAGGGTGACTTGACTTCACCACCAGTCATGTGAAAAGCATGGAGTAGTTCTGAAAGGAAGATTAATCATTTGGGACCGTTCAGGTCAATTCTGGCTTAAAAAGCCGCTGTTACTCTAGCCCAAATCCCCTTCCCTCACTGGTAGGTTTATGGCTCCCTAGCATTAGCTCCAGGCCATTGCTGGAATTCATTCTTAGCCTGACCCTGTCTTGGATGAAATCCTTATTCCTGCCTGTTTGCCATCTCAACTCTTGCAATTCCCCATTTTCTAAATTTCCTGAATCCTAACTCGACCAACTTCAGGAAGGCCCAGAATGCTGCAGCCAGATACCCTAGTGAGCAGGGTCGTATAAACCCCTCACTCACAAACCATCACAGGCTTCCTATTTAGGCTTCTTCCATCAACTTTTTCAGCTCAGGTCTCCTGTTATAACTCAGACACTGGTGCAACGAGCAAGACATCAGGAAGATGCAATGGATTGATGCCATTCCTGGAAGAGACTGTTGTATGGCAATTCACACAGATACACACACAATGGCCAATTTGCTTTCTCCCTAGTCTCCTACAATCAACCTTATCTGAAATACTTTACATTCAGCTGCAACATCCTCCTCCCTTTCACAAAACTTTTAAACATCCCCTTAGGTAGCTTCTCTCTTCAGTTCTGTTGGGCAGTGGTTTTTTCCCAGGCAACACTCCATTCTGCACAGGCTGTGAAGAAGCTGGGAGCTTGTCACGAACTTTTTAGATCCATGGTTTGAAAGGACTTTTCAGATATCTTTCTATCTCCCTCCATTCTTCTAGCCCCTAATCTAGGGGCTCATTTGCTTGGAAGATGCAGCAAGTTGGATTTTCAGCTGCTCTCTCCCATGTACCTTTTCCTCTGTGCTGGGATTGATCCTGGAATTAACTGATCCTCTCCCCAGTGTGCCAGGTCTGTCTGAAGACTGCAGTGTCACAAACAATTAGGAAGCCACTTAGATAGACTACACATAGTTGAGCGTATATACAAGGAGCAAGCAGCTGTTTAAACAACAGAAATATCTTTTCTGCTAACAAACGAGGTATATCATTGCAAAGGCATAAAAAAAACTACACACACTCTTCTACCCCTATCCACACTCCCTGCTCTCCTTTTAACAAACTTCTAAATTTAAATGCAAACAAGCTTCTTCATACGCCTGTTCTCTCCAGGGTGCAAATCACAACAAATGGACAGAAGGAGCAGTGAGATGAAGCCAGAAAAAAAGAAATCATTGCCAAGGAGAAGAAAGTGTTTTTGAGCAGGGATTGGAAAGCTCCCACTGTTTAATCCAGGGATGGAGGTCAGGGAGAGAGGAGGTTAAACAGGCTAGCGAGTGCCCCAGGTGCTTATTCCATATCTGGATGAGTTACCCTGCTATAGATGCCTCCTGTTGCTATAACAGCCTGTCACTCACCTGGTAAACAAGATGATGCCATGCTGCAGGAGGTTGCTACTCACTTTCTGCCAGCTCTCCCGGATCAGCGCCTGTTCTGTGCTGGATAATCTTCCACTCTCCATTTTATTGTAGAAAGAGAGAGGTTAAGAACAGAGCCAGGCAAACCTTACGCTTCTTCTGAAAGTAACTGCACTACTTCCTCTGCCCTCTGAGTTACAGGTGGCACTGATCTCCTATTAATCCAAGTATTTAGGGCTACCAGTGCCTCTGGAGCTGGGATGCCTACACACCATTCACTCCCCAAGTGCCAAGGATGCTCTTCCCTGCACAGTGCACAAGACTTTGCAATCACATCTCTGTGATGTCCAAATAGAGCAAGAACTCTTCTCCTATCTGCCCTGCCACCTGCAGCCTGGAAGCAGCACAGGTGGGTTTAGGAAGAGCCTCTCTCTGAGCAATTAGATGAAACCTGAGTGCCTTGGGGAAGATCCATATTGTTCCCTGGTGTCTAGGTGACTGAAGGACTCCTTGCTTTCTAATTGCCCCCTGTTTGGTTACCACACCTTTCTCTGTGTCTCCCTCTCCCAGTCTTTGTGCAGAGTGATAACTGTGCTCCTGACTCGGTCCCTGTCTCTGTGCCTGTCACACACTATCAGGCGCAAGGATCTGGAGCTGAAGCTAGCTTCTTTCCCTTTATCAGCAGCACTTTCCCAGCTGGCTGTCTCGCAGAGCAGCTCCAGTAGCAACACTTTCACTAATGCTCTTAAAGAGACAGTGTCACCTTTCTTTCCCTCGCTTCCATCAATCTTCTTAAAGCTATATAATAAATAAATAAATATTGTGCACTTTGTTATATTTTCCCCACACACAAAGAGCAACCATACATGTTCAGCCTCAGTACATGATAGATAATTTAACCCATTTTGGTTGAAATTTTCCAACCAGCTCTATTGTCCAGATGAAGAGAGACAGAAGGGAAGGAACTTACCCAAGGTCACACAGCAAATCAATGACAGCTTCAGGACTGGAATCCAGCTCTTGCAATGCCCAGCTCTGCTCTAACCATCAGACATTGCTGCCTCTGAATGTCCCCTCTCTTTCGGCTGTTTTCAGTGACACTCTTAAGGTTACAGTAGCCCCCTGCTTCCTGCCACTTTCATTGCCATCCAGAACACTCTCAGGCTCCTGGTATATCCTTTGGTAAGTGCCTCTAGAGATTTGAAATGTAGAAAGGGAACATAATCACAGGTTTAGTTTAATGGAAAGGAAGCCAATTGTACAAGGTAAAGCATTTAATAATGGATCATAGATTTTTCAGCTGTGGCAGATGCCTTCGAAGTATATTCCAAGTAAAAGCTCTCCTCTTAAAATGGCCTAGTGACTCAGACAGCAGTGAGGCAAGTGTAGAGAGAGGAAACAATGTGGCAGACCTGGGTTAAAGAGCCCTTCAGCAGGAAGACACTGTGGACAGATAGCAGAAAAATCATTTCAAGTGGGGTTTTCAAAAGTGCCTGAGTGACATAGGAGCATGTCTCTCATTGAAAATCATTGCAGTCTGCTCTGAAATTACCAGCACACAGCTATTAATGAGATTTATCTTGACAAGACGACATTCTGAAGGCCAGGAAGCCTGCACAGTACCTTCAATATGAGCTGTAAGTGGCCATAGCCAATGATGATACATCATTCCTCAAGAGCATTAACATTTGTTCCTAGAAGGGGAATATGCTAAACAGCACAATACTGCATCCTCACTTCCATCCCACCACACTTGTCTTCTCACTGTCTCTTCTGAAGGGCCAGCTGTCTGCTGTTGTAACACCATTGACTTCAGTGGAGTCAGAATTTGGCTCTTAGATTGTAAGATCTTCTGGAGGCGTCACAATTGTCTTTGTTTCATAAACGTGAGCACATTCTCAGCAGTTTTTAGAGCACAAGTGTTGAAATTATTGGTGACCAGGTCAGGTAAGATGGGATGCGGAGCATATCAGAGTTACCTCCTAAGGTCTGGGAACTACAAGACAGACAGAGAAGAAAGCTAAAAATATTGTTAATGATCATGTATTTCTTACAGCTTTATTCATCCCTTTGTTATACAACATGACTACACTGAACTTCACAGCAGCTTCAGGCTAGAATTTAGCAACAGCCCCTATCATCTATGCTAGAAGAGAACCACTCTTAGGCGCTAGCCAGGTGGGGTTTATGTCAACCAGGGGAGTTGTTCTAGTTCTGTTCCATAGGAGGCTGTGATCGCTTTCTCACAAAGGGAGCACATCACATATACATACATATAATATATTATATATAAATAAATTGTATTTTGTCTTACCCTTGAATACCCTTTATTCAGTAAGTGGAGCTGCCTGGGCTGTTGTGGGGTTTTTCTTGACGTGAAGGCATCAGCAAAAGCCTTAGCTGAAGGAATATCATACACCAGGAGCTGGCTGCAGACCACACACCTGTTAATCATTATTAAACTTTTTTCTAAACAACTAGATGAAATTCTTTTGGGATTCCTTCCACATGAGAGATTTGCCTGTATCACAAGAGGCTGCCATCAGTTTCAGATAACATTTTCTGCTTCCATCCTCACTGCTGGAAGTAGATTGCTTGAGTGAGTTGTCCACTTGGGTGGTTGTGTGTGTGTGTGTGTGTGTGGTTGTGTGTGTGTGTGTGTG